>CAWUFW010002131.1:1335000-1935000 GCA_963921515.1 Calotriton arnoldi | reverse complement strand
AACTGGAAGTCCCCTTTTCTGTATGGCACCCGCGATGTAGGAGCTGGGCACCTCCAATTGCACCATCATGCTTACAAGCAAAATAGATGTGTTGAAGTCTTCAAATTCTGGCTAGTATCTTATAGCTGCGCGGATGCACTCTAGCTTTGTTGAAATCCCCCTCAATGTGGGGTGGGCGTGGCTAATTAGTGCTTCGTAGCACAATGCAAAACAGGTGGAGAAACAAGAATGGTGCTCTGAAACTGGGGTCCAGCAACCCTCAACTCCCTCATTAGGCTCCCCTGTGAAGAAGCTATACTAGCAAAGTAAATCAAGTTAAAACAATAGGGTGAAACTAAAACCATAAAAGTATTAAAAACTGGAAGTCCTCTTTCCAGTATGGTGCCTGCATTGTAGGAGCTCAGCACCTCCAATTGCACCAATGTGCTTACAATGAAAATAGAAGTGACATGTTTTACTAACAAAGTATGAAACACAGGGTGTATTTTAATGGTATGAGGTAAGGGTAGCTTCACTGTCAATAAGTTTACTCGCTTGAACAGCTTATATGGTCCAATAAACCTAGGGTGAAACATACTGTATTTCTTGAATTGTAGGTTCTGTTTTGACAACCAGCCTTTATCACCCCGCTGATATCTTAGGCTTTCCTGTCGGTGTTTATCAGCCTGTGTCTTATACTTCTCCTTTGCATGTTGCAACTGAGCGTTGGCCTTCTGAATTGTTTCTTGGATATGCATTACTTGATGTTGAATTTCTAGGTGTTTTGTTTCCTTTAAGAGGATGTAGCAAAGAAATAAAGTGTGGGTGAAACCCAAAGTTATTGTAAAAAGGTGTCATTTTCATGGAGTCATGTTGAGCACTTTTATAAGCTACTTCAGCGAGCCATAACATGTCTACCCATTCTTCTGTTTCATCTATATAACATCTCAAATACTGTTTTAATGTCAGATTAAGGCATTCAGTTTGTCCATCCGTTTGAGGATGGAAACTCTGTAGATACTGCAGGTGACAATTGGAGTATAGAGCACCAACTCTTCCAAAATTGAGCAATAAACTGCGTGCCTCGATCAAACACTATAACCTTTGGCAACCCATGTATTTGCACAATGTGTATCAATAATAACTGCACCAGCTGGCCTGCGGTTTGCAATGGTGGGAAGGAGATAAAATGTCACCTCTTTGTTATACCGTCTACCACTAATAAGATCACTGAACAACTTTTGTCTTCTGGAAGGCCTGCAATAAAATCTATGGAGATTGTTTCCCAAGGTAAGTCCGGAGTAAGTAGGGGTTGCATCAAACCTCGTGGTTTCACATGTTCTGATTTTGCTTTCACACACACCTCACATTGTTGTACAAATCGCTCAACCTCTTGTTTCAAAAAAGCCCACCAAAATTGTCTGTTTATTCTTTATAGAATCTTTTTATTCCATTATGCCCAGCACAGGGTGCAGAGAGATACCAATGTAGTACTTTCTTTTGCAACTTTTTCATGGATACTAGTATTTGAGAATTCTTAAAAGGTATACCGTGTTTTAGTTTCCACTCTGGATGAGTTAAGAGCCATTTTTTCCTATTTAGGTCTTTGTACTACCTGATTTATGGTTTGTATAAAATCTTCAATTTGTGTGGCAGAGATCACTTTGTATGGGTTGATAGTTTTGGTAACACTTGTTCACTATCTTGTCATGTCAAAGCATCTACTTTCCTATTTTCCAACAACAAAATCAAACTCAGCAAAAACATCCATCAAAGCTGTCGGAGACAATAACCAAGCGGACTTAATAAGCTGTAAATTCCTATGATTGGAATACACTGTTATGGTATGCTTGACTCCCAGCAAGTAATGTATCAATTCACGAAAAGCATCCCTGATCACAAGCAGTTGTTTCTCTGCAATGGTTTAATGTGTTTCTGCCTCATTCAAAAAGCATTGGGATACAGTTGTCCAGTCTCTGGGTTCCTTTGTTATAATACTGCCCCTATTGCACTGTTGGATGCATCTGCCTCAACAACAAAGGGCTTATCAGGGCATGCAAATATTGGTGCTGTAGTAAATACCACTTTTAACTGCAGGAATGCCTCCTTAGCTTCTGGAGTCGACACAAAGGGTGTGTTTTTTCATAGAAGTCGTGTGATAGGTGTTCGTATTGGGCGATGAATCTACGATAAAAGTTTGCAACACCTAAAACATTGCACATCACGAATATTATGAGGGACAGGCCACTCTCTTACTGCTTGTGTTCTTCATTCTGCCATTTCTTGTCCTGTAGGTGATAGCATTACTCCAAGAAATTAAACTTTTGACACATGGAACTCACATTTGGTGAGTTTACAGAATAAATAATGTTTATAGTGAGCTTCCAAAGCTGCACCGACATAATGATAATGCTCAAAAACTGTGGAAGAATAGACCAAAATATCATCAATATAAACGATTGCAAACAAATCCAGGAAGTCACGTAACGCATCATTAAAAAGAAATTGAAATGCAACGGGAGTGTTGCAGAGTCCAAAGAGCATTACCCTGTCTTGAATAATACGTAGCCTGCACGAAAGGCGTTTTACACTCGTCCTCTTGCCGAATTCCAACCAAGTGGTGCACTTCTTTCAAATCCAGTTTTGTGTGATTTTCTGCTTTCTTCACCTGATCTAGGAAGACTGGTATCAATAGTAGTGGGTAAATGTTTTTCACTGCTACCTTACATAAGGCACGGTAATTGATGCAGGTTCTTAATTTACCATTGGCCTTTGAGATAAAGAACAATGGTGAAGCTGTGGTGATTTAGAAAGTCGGATAAAGCCATTTGCCAGGTATTTTTCCAGGTATTGACATAATCTTTCATTTTCACTTTCCGAAAGTGCATAGATTCTTCCACAAGGTACTGCTGCTACTGGAACCAAATTGATTTGACAGTCATACTGTCAATATGGTGGTAGTTGTTCAGCCTGTTGGTCAGTGAACACATCTTGAAATTCCGAAGACTGAGGTGGAAGTTCTCTATCTGTCTTATCTGCTGTAGCGATCTTATGACAAGTGATACAGGCTTTAGCAAATGATCTTGTGACCTCCTTGCAGCTCTCTGATGTGAACTTCACTGTCTTCCTGGACCGATTGGATTATGCTTTTGTAGCCAAGGAATACCAAGAACGATAACATACTGAGGTGCATTAATAACATTGAATATAAGAGTTTCCAAATATTGCTCATCAATGATTGTTTCTAGTTCATTAGTACAGTGTTTTATAGGGCCAGAAGGCAAAGTACTACCATCTACTGCTAACACCTTTTTTGGGTTCGACCTGGTTACTAATGGAATGTGTAACTTTGTAGCCAATGATCTGTCCACAAAATTTCCGGTGACTCCGGAGTCTATCCATGCTTTAAGGGAACACTCGCTGTTGATGTTGATTTTAAGGGCAATTTCAGATGTTCAGTGTCATTATCAGCACTTAACGAAGGAACACTATATATGCTCAAGGGGTTCCCTTTCATCACCCTTGAGCAGGTTCGTTTTCCTGTAATGTTTCTTTTTCTGTGATAACCACTGCCACTTTAGGAGTCAAGGTTTTCCCTTTTGGTTTCACTGTGCAATCCTTAACAAAACTATCTTTTCGTCTGCAATATAAGCAGAAGTCAATCTTGCATCTCTCCTCTCTTTATTCATTAGACAAAGAGGCTCAAACTGTGCTAATTCCCATGGGCTCAGTGAACGCTTCGGTGTTTGGTAATGAGGGTCAACTTCTTTCGAATCTCTGTAGTGGTTCATCTCCTAGCCTTCGGTCACTCTTCTGTTCACAAAGGCGATGGTCTAACCAGAGAATCAGGTTTACGAGGTCCATGCGGGTATAGGCTGTGGATACATTTTTGTGATTACATCTTTCAGTTTGTCTCGTACTCCTTGATGAAACTGGGTCGGTTGTGGCCAATCCATTTCTGCTACCAAACTTTGAAAATTACTTGGGTTGGCCACCAGATCTTTCTTACCCTGTTTGAGTTCTAACAGCACTCAATCTCACAGGAAGGACATTGCACGATGATCAAATACATTTTGAAATTCAGTTAGAAACTCATCCCAATTGTATAATACAGGATCATCACATTGCACAAAGGTACCGCCCATAGGGTGGCATCACCTTCTAAATACGACATCATAAATGTGACTCTAGACTGTGTGCTTGAAAAGGAACTAGGCCTTCATGTAAAGTGTAGCAATACTTGAGTATTGAATACTTGCACTTTGACTTCTCCCATAAACCTTTCTGGGACCGCTAATGGAATTGGTGTTTGTATTTCTATGGATACAGGTGGGTCAACCACAAGGGTTGACGTTCCTCCGGGGGACCAAGTCTGACTACCTATGAAGCGTACTGTACCAGCATTGAAAGGATTTTTCCTCATACACTCTATGCAATCTTTAAATGCTGCAGTTTCTGCTCTAGAGGCTGCTATGTCCTGTTGGACAATGGACAGCACCTTGAGAACATCATCCAAGGTGGCCATATTGAGATGGCCCCCACTAGGAGGACAGAATTAACGGGGGGATACCTTCTGCCATCTTGCAAAAACTGACAGTTGTCCCACCCCGGAAGTGGTGTCACTTCCATTTCTGGGACTTCCAGGACCCTTGGGGTCCCTCTCCAGCAGTGATGTCACTTCTGGCGGGGAGGAAATCACGTGTGTTATGACATCACCCTGGACACTTGTTAGTCATGTCCTCATGGTTCTACCATGTGGTTAGGGTTATCCTGCAGCCCTCAACGAACCAGAACCCCTGGAGATCAGATGACCATGATGTATTGTAAAGGAGAACACCTCATTTTTAATATGCTTAGAATACATATAAGTAGTCTATGACAAACCCTGGAGCAGCCCTCCAGAAAGAGATCATTCAGTCATTATGAAGAGATACAGCCATCTCATCAAAAAGACGCCCTCTAGTGGCGGTTTGAACACTATCGATAACTTTTCTCGTAGCCTAACACCATCAACAATGGAGCAGAAAGTGCAGCAGAGGGATCTTAAAGAGGGTGGTCACAACGTCACTGGTTTTGACAGAGCTCTGCCGGCGGTTGGAAACACTCAGCCACAAGGATTTTCCGCAACTAATATCCCCCTATTAAGGGCTCCAGCAGTGGAAGCAAAGCCTCAAGTAATGAAGCAAATGCTGGAAACAATTTCATCAACATGGGAGATGGTAAAGAATCTATAACACCTCCTAACTCACCGGTCTATGAAGATATGGGGTTTCCGGAGTAATCTGCCTCTGAGGCTATTGTCGTGCAACAGCCACGTACAAACTCAGACGCCAGTTATGCATCGACTCAAGATTTCAGAGCTGTTGCCGAATCCCACGAAAATGACTAGGTTAGTAAAAATCATTATAGACACTTACTTATACCGTATATACGGCTATATTTCATTTTTAACTAATAGTCTGTCTTTCTTTTTTGAACCGTAGAAAGCATCAGCAAAAAGACCGGTGATAGAGGGGACATCTCTAAAGGTAAACGCCGTAAATGTTTTACTGCTTATGCTGTTCAAAACAGACTGAAAGTTCCACAATCCAAAACAAATAGACATATAAGAAATGTGTTTGTACCTATGATATCGCAGATTTTGAAAAGGAAGCGCCAGGCATACCCTACGACGCCATATGGCCTGATAAAGGTTTTGCTGCGATTATTGTGAGCGATTGTGTCAAACATGACTATTATAACCTCTGTTGTGGCGATAAAAATAATGATCCGCTGCTGGAGGCTCATGAGTGTCTGTACGGCTTATACGCTAAGAACAATCCGTCATATATGTAGCCTGCTAGACCCGAACAAAGTATATAAACTGTTAAGGCTGGTGTATGGATTGCCCAAGGAAAGAATAATGTCCACCCTGATATGATTAAGGTCTTGTCGACCACACTCCGAGATCTGATGCTAGAAGAGCCAAGCTCAAAACTCTCTTATGCAAGGTTTGTGTACGTATTTTGTTTGGATGGCAGAAAGGGTTATAGAAAGATGTATGTGCAATATTTATTTTAAGAATAGACAAGTCGGCTCTTTAGCCCCCTGAAAACTGTTTTAAAAAAATGAGTCCCCCTGTATCATGTCAATATTGTATTAATTATTGTTACATACTTATTCACTTTTTAGGCCAAGAATCAGAATGTTGGTGCGAAAGGTGCTTCTGAGTTACGTCCAGGATACACATATATTGCCAGATTGGTATATGTTTTGTTTAAAGAAAGAATAGCTGAAATACAGCCTGTAACTCTGCGCTATCTGAACCTTGGTGAGCCGCCCAGGGCGATGCAGTGTGACAGTCTTACGTGCATAGTCAACTGGTGTATCAATGCGTGGCTACCTACAAAGGATGAATACTGGAGTGTGTACAAAAGCTGTACTAGGGAGTTAATACTATTACTTATGACCAGCTTACATATCGCCTTGGAGCTGCTGACCCAAGATTATTTCAGAAATAAAGGTTTTGTATTATTCAACAGGGAACTAAATGATCTTCTGAATGCCATCAGTATCCTGAGTGTACAAAGTTATAGGAGGTGTGAGCAGGAAGTCCTGTCTAGAGCCGTTGAGTTTATAACTGTAAAAATATCAAAAGCAAATTATCTGCCTGGCCCCTAGTAATGTACGTAGCATGTGTCATATGTATATGTAGTGAAAAGTCAGCAAACTGTCCAACAAGAGCGACAAGACATGTACCATGAAACTGTAAAGTATGCCCTGTTTATGTGTTGCTAACATTCTTTATTTTTTTTAAAAATGCTCTTACACAAAACCTGTCTTTTATTTCATGGGATGCGTGGGCTGATAACACGTTCGGGAAGGGTTAAAGAAGCGTTATTACAATGCAAGTAGGGTCAGAAGCAATGAAGCTCTGTTGAGAAGAGCTCTAGTTTAAAATGAGCCGTTAAACAGAGTGCAAGTGAAGACCTAGTTATCTGGGGAAGAGGCGTATTCACTCCACAAGCAAGCCAGGATGCTTTTTAAGAGGAGATCGACCACTGTTAACGCACAGCTAGATTATCAATAGCAGGCAGACCTAATCAGTCTTCAGGATCTAGCTAAGCATAATAATGGAGCTTGATATATATGAACAGTAAAAGAGGTATTGTCCAAGTACTGCTTTGCAGAAGCACTAAGCGATTAAAAGTGGTGTTAGTGTCACTTAGCCTTAAAGCCATCTTCAGGAAAGGGCAAAGCCCTCAAAAACTGAAAATAGAGTCCAGAAAATAATTTGTAAACAATTTGTTTCAGAAATTATTAAATCAGCACGCTGTTCATTTATTTTTATTTATTTACTAATTTTGTACAGCGCGTAGCTGCCCCAGCGACGGGGCGTCCCAGCGCTACCCAAGAACACAGACAGGGGACAGAAGGAAGATGTCAAAGAGAGAGCAAGCCCGGAAAAAGCCAGGTCTTTATGGCTTTCCTGAACTCTAAATAGTTCTGCAGTTCTCTAATCCCAAAGGGAAGGGAGTTCCAAAGCCTAGCTGCTAACACCTTAAACGAACGGCCCCCGGCTCTGGCTCTAAAAACTCGGGGGATACAAACTAGCCTTTTATCTGTGGAGCGGAGAGATCGAGTTGGAATATACGGCACTAGCAGATTCGCAAGGACCTTCGGGGCTCGGTGGTTCAAAATTTTATGGGCCACACATAAGGTCTTAAACTGGATCCTTCTATCCACTGGCAGCCAGTGAAGCCTGGACAGAGAGCTAGACACTGAGCAGGATCTCGGAAGTGCCAGCAAGGTACGAGCGGATGCATTTTGTACTCTTTGAAGTCGCCGGATACAAGATTTATTGGCCCCCAAATACAGGGCATTTCCATAGTCCAATCTTGACAGGATCGTGGCCTGCAAGATGGTCTGGCGGACAGAGGGGTTAAAAAAACCCAGCAAGGGTTTAAGGCCTTTCAAAAGCCCAAAGCAGGTCCCTGCCACGGACTTCGCTTGTGGGTCAAAGGACAGGCTACTGTCAAACAAAAAACCCAAATTCTTGACCACCTCCTTTTGGTATCGGGGCTGGTTTGAGTTCCTCCGGCCACCACTGCTCGGACCACAGATCCCTGTCTTTACCCAACAGAAGAATTTCGGACTTGCTGGCGTTAAGCTGCAGGTAGTTGACTGTCATCCAGTTAGCAACTGCCTGCATATCGTCCTTAAATTTCGCAAGATTGAGATTGCACTTCTTAGAGAAGGCAATCACTAGTTGGGTATCATCCGCGTAGGACACCAAAGACAGCCCTCTGCTCCTGGCCACCACTGCCAGAGGTTGAACATAAATGTTAAACAGCAGGGGGCTCAGGATCGAGCCTTGCGGTACCCCGTGTTTGATGACGTGCACCTGGGATTGAAAAGGTGGCACCGTGACCTGGAAAGTTCTATCCTCCAAAAAGGAGCGGAACCAGGTCAGAGCCAAACCCCCAATCCCAATTTCCTCCAGCCTGTGCAAGAGTATCGCATGAGACACCGTATCAAACGCTGCGCTTAGGTCAAGGAGAATCAGAGCCGCTGAACTACCTTCATCAAGACTGCCGCGGATCTCTTCGGTCACAGCCATCATCGCAGTCTCGGTGCTGTGACGGGACCTAAAGTCATTTTGGGAGGCATCCAAAATGTCGTTACACTCTACGAACTCAGTAAGAAGTGAGTTAACATAAAATTCGGTGGCTTTGGCTAAAAAAGGGAGCTGGGAAATGGGGCGATAGTTGCCTGGGTCAGAAGGTGCAAGAGAAGGTTTCTTCAGAAGGGGGATTACTTTCGCATGCTTCCAAGCCACAGGTAGGGACGCTGAAGACAAGGATAGATTAATCAAGTCCCGTGCCATAGGGAGAAGAGCACTATGGAGTTGGCGAAATTGGGCTGGTCTCAAGGGGTCATCTGCAGAGCCGGATTTGATCTTTCCACATACAGATTCGGTCTCAGCCAGAGATAGTGACGGAAAGGTGCACAGGGAATTATTGACCCAGAGGGTCTTTTGACGGCACAGTGTACTACCTCATCTAAGACAGGACTAGGAGTAAAACTAGGGGTAAAACTATCATAAATTTTATCCACTTTGTCCACAAAGTAATTAGCCAGCTCAACACATTGTGCATTAGAGGAGACGGGAGAGTCAGCCTTCAACATAGAGCCTTTCATCACATTGAGAAGCGAAAAAATCGTTTTTGATGGATTCTTACTGTCTAAAATTTCATTGGCAATGTACTCAGCTCTGGCTTTCCGAGCTAATTTATGGTAAATCTTGATGGAGTTACGATATTTGGTTTTGGATTCCTCATCATAAGAACGCCTCCAGACTCGTTCTAGTTGTTTACATTTAGTTTTTTCCTTACTCAGAGATTCATTAAACCAGGGGTTGGAAAGCTTTTTTTCTTCCTCATATAGGGTTCATCATTTTGTAACACACAGAGTGGTAAAAGTTACTGTTATAGAGCGGTTTAACAGAACTTTAAAATCTAAGGTGTGGAAATTTTTCACGGCCTACAACCCCTACCGATATGTGGATGTTCTACCGGCGTTTATAGATGCTTATAACACTAGTAATCACAGAACCATCAAAATATCTCCCGTCAAAGTAACAACTGTTAATTCCTTAGTGGTGTTGACATGGTGTACGGGGGCTGTTTCGCAGCCAAGGTAAAGAAGCCTCTTTTAAAAAGGTGATTGTGTTAGGGTTTCAAAGTTGAAGGGGGTCTTTACGAAGGGCTACCAGCAGACATTTAGCAACAAAATATTTATAGTGGAGAGTGTGGAGCTTAAAGAAGGTATAAATAATAACAGGTTAAAGGACTATGATGGCGAGACTGTGTTGGGTGCCTTTTACAACAAAGAGTTACATAAGGTACTGGATGATCCACACAGGTTGTACAGGGATGAAAAGATTCTGAAATGGATTCTGAAATTGAAAGGTAGCAGCGCTAACACAGGCCTTTGTCAAATGGAGGGGATAGCCAGAGAAACTTAACAGTTGGATGCTGGCCAGCTCCTTGCAGGGTGTATACGTACGAGGGGCTCTCTAAAGGTTACAATATGGAAACAAAATCATTTTATATCACCTTGCCATCCAATGCCTCGAAGGACATGTTCCCTGACAATCAAATTATACTGTGAATCTGGGTAAACCTGTGGCCCTAAAAGGGGAGCCCAACCCGAAATCCAGTACCCAAGAACATGGAATTCATTCACAATGCTCAAGGCCAAATTTTCTATTAAAGCATGATAAGAACCCCTTGAGCATCCACGCTGGCTTTCCTCATGGCTATTACTCCAGTGTTGCTGCGGTTGTCAAGGCCATCAACAAATCCATAGCCAGTATCAAAATGTATACAGATATTCAGCTTGTATCACAATACAGAGTTTAGCTGTGTTGGAGAGATTCTGCCCAAGAACAGAACTATGCGTAGGATTATGGGACCTTAGTGCATAGGGACTGAGTCATCCTACCACCTTAGTACCCATGAGCCCAGGACCAACTAGCTATAGTGTCTCACTTGTCCTCCTACTCACTCACAGAGAAACAAGTGATTAGACACCCAAGAACACAACACTCCCGAATCTCTCAGGACTCGCAGTTGCAAGACACACCCTTTCGCTCGCACTCTTGTACCTGTCCACAATAAGACCTGACAGATACGAACCAGGATAAAATATTTATTTTAACTAACATGCTCTAACATGCAGTATACGTGCCACAACAAGCAGGAAAATGCATAATACAAATACGGTCAGCATGGCAGCTAGTTCATAAATCATAAAGGGAGATGTCCTCTTAAAAAGACAATAGGGCCTAACCTCCCTCCCCTTGCTAAGAAGCAGTATTATTATCTATTAGAAGATCTCTGGGTTTTGTCTGCAGACCCCATACCTTAGACTATAGATGGTAGTTCTACATCATAGGTGCTGTCTTGTTGTTCTCCCTGGAAAGGTCCCTCTCCAAGTGCGTGTTCCCTATGCAACCTGAGAGAGCCTCAGGATCGGCTCTTGCTGACAATGCACAATAACAAGTGGTGTGCAGGGGGTTGGGGCTGGTTTTATATTGTTGCCCCTCCCAACATGACTGCCAATCTGTCAGACTTCCTGCAAAACAGCAGGACATCATGGGAGGTGAAGTTCCATTAAAGTTCTAGTGAGTAGCATGGATTCAAAGTGCACTTTCTGGGGCATTTGGACATCAAACATTTGCCTCCTCAAATTGAATAAGCAGTATGCTTTCAGAACAGTATTTAATCATTGTTTGTGAGCCTCATACTCCTTCTGGACCACCAGGAACAGGCCCATATAGTGTGTACATAGTGCCTTGCAAAACCACTGTACAGTGGATATTTGACGACTAGCAATGCTTGCAGCGTTCTTCAGTGATGGGAGGCTGACACTTCTCTGCACACCACCTTCCATCCCAAAACAGACCAAAACTATGTGCCGCCACATCCGAAAAAATCTGTACCTGCCATACCTTATTCTTCTCTAGAAACATACTGGCCACTCCATTGAAATCTTCCAAAAAGGACTTTCAGATACAGAGGTCAGCTCTCACTGCCATAGAAATCAGTACTTTGTGATGTGGCAACACAGCCCCTGACACTGCCACGACCAATCCTCTGTAAAACGTCCCCCCCCTCACCACTCTGCAAGTAAAATTCAAGAACCCCAACAACTTCTGCACAATCCTCCGTCACCAATCACCTCGGTCAAAACTTGATGAATCTCCTGTGTCTTTGTCTGAGGCAACCACACCACCAACAAGGCTTGGTCCAGCTCAATACCCAGAAATGCCAAAAACGTACTGGGGCCTTTCGTCTTTTCTGGAGCCAGGGGAACACCCAGGTCCACTGCCAATGTCTCAAATTGTCAGAGCCCTGGGGCATTCCCCAGAGTTTTTCCTGCCGACAAACAAAAAAATCATACAAGTAATGGGACACTTCCCGATGCCCACTCCTCTTGGTGAACACCCACTGCAAAAATGTGCTGAAAGCCTCAATGCACACAAAATGGCACAGCACATGCACAATATACTGTTCACGTAAAAGGTACCTCCAAATTGCCTGCCTAACAATGGAAAATCATCTGGGTGTATAGGCAACAGACAAAAAGCAGACGATGTCACATTTCGCTAGGTCTGCCCCCTGCCCACACTACCTAACCAATTGAATAGTCATCCACAGATGCACATACCACCTTAGTTTCTTCCACAGCAATGAATTAATCGACAAACTCAACAGGCTCTGTCAAACCAGACAGGTGCTCCCAGGACCTGACTCTCAAGATGAAAATCCCTGACAAAGTTCAAATGATTATTTGAACACAACGCATTGGATGGATGTTCGTTTAAGGGTACTTTTTACACGTCCATTGAAAATGAAATAAAGGAAGAATATTTTTAAACACAACTGAAGATTTGTGGACTGATATATTTCCGGGTGTATCATGCCGCTTCTTTCTAAAATTGACAAACTCCTTCTGGCCAAGACAAATGGTGTATTATTCTGAACTCTCTTACCCCCTTCTTGGGCACTACCGCCGATAGGGATATAATCCAGTCTGCCAGAGGCCGGTCCAAAGACAGGCCTACAATTCTCCCTTCTTCAACTTCCTTCCACAATTTCCCAGCCACCACTTCAGCAACTTCCTTTGGTGATCGTAAATAGTCTGCCCACGTACGTACTTTATGGCCCTGGTAGCCAACCCCCTCCCTGAATCCCCATTCCAACTTCTAAGCTGCCTCCCATTCCAGGTAGACATCGAGTCATGGGAGCCGACTCTCCACTTTAATGTGTGTAGGAGCCCTTTGGCCCAGCTGGACCCTGATGGTGCCCTCCCTCTGATTGCCCTCCATTGTTCTACGGGACTGACCAGGGTGAAACACTGCATAATGGAGTGCCTCGCACCACATTTTGAACACTTTTGCTTGAACCTACATGGGTGTCTGAAGCCGAAGCCGGTTTTGAAGTTTCAACACGCCCCAACTTTGGGTCCTGTTGGCTTTGGTACATATCCTGCTCCCTGTGGAGAGAGACAGGGATGAAAGGGCTGGTATGTGATCAGAAGGCTGCTCACCATATGCATAGAAGACGTGGACTGTGTAGATGACCTCATCAATTCAGAATCTACCTCATCCCATGGATTGTCTGGATTAATGCTCCCTGGTGACCTGAACTCCTCATCATAGCTAAGACACGCATAGCCCCCAAAGTGCATCTGTGCCTTCCTAATGATATTCATGTTCTTGAACAGTGCAATGGCCCTGTCTGCATGTTTTTTGCAATAAACATTGGCATTGATAAAAAAAGCTGATGTCCAGTTATCCATATAAATGGGCACCCTGGGTCTCCTTGTCAATTTCCACTCCTCCTCTTTAGACCCTTCTTTAGCCACTTGCCAAAGTCGGTTTTCCAGCAGTGCTTCCAATGTCAGCACTTGACTTCTAAAAAAAACACCAACTGCACTTTGCATCGCCTCACCTCCCCCCTTTTTCTATGTCTCTGGCACTCCCATGTCTTCGTCATCATGCAGATCACCCTCTTCCCACTCATCGTTGCCTTAAGCGTAGTCCAACATCAACTTATCTTCTCCTGCACCCACCTCACACAATGCTTGACACACCACTTTGTCACTCTTTCTCGCAGGCAAGCCTCTTGCCAACATAGAACATCACTCCCTCACTGCTGGCATTGTTGCTCCGTCACTTGTCAGGCTGCACCAACCTGAGGGGTCCCTCAGCCCTTGAGCTGCACCAGCGATCCCTGCCCCTACCTCCTGACATTCCGGCACTCAATGCTGTCACACCCCCCTTTGGCCCTCAGGCTTGTGACCCATTGCCCCTATGGCTTGTGCCTTACCCAAATGTGGCGTTGGTCATGTGCAGCCTCCCTGGCCCAACACAGGTGCTCCCACCTTTCTTCAGTCTCCTGAATGAGCTAACGCTGTTCCCCTATGCAGGCCTCTAGGTCTAGACCCTGCCACCTAGACACCTTTGCCGGCCCCAACCCACCTGCCCTCTGCCCCACCTCACCATCATCCACTAGAGCCTGCACCCTCCCTGACCCACCCCACCCCACTTCTACTTGATTACTCGCTCCACTTCCACTTGATTGCTCACTCCCACTTTCCCCTCTCCTGATTTTCTTCAAAGCTGGACTTATTTCCAGCCCTACCACCACCACCAGCCCCAGCCCCCGCCCCCCAGGGTCCAGCCTGGCCGTTAAATCAAGTGGAATCTTACACCCTGGGGGCCCATGCACCTGACCACCTGTTCCCTGCTCATTGCTCGGAACCTCCAGCTGGGCTCCACTCCCTCACGCTGGGCTCCGCCCCTTCCTACTGGGCCTCAGTGCATGTATGTTTTGCAGGGAGGCTGTGTTGCCTCTCCAGTGTCTGGCCTCTTGCCGCACCATGTGGCACTCTTCTCCCACGCCCCGCACCCTGCGTTTCAATTCTGACTTCACCCACGGGGGAGAGCAAGCCTCTGTACTGGCCACCATGTCGTCCGACACGGAGTGAGTTGGGAGGCTCATCCCTACCCAGGTTTGGTCTACGACGCATGTCCAGCCGCACCAAGAGTGTGCAGGTCATTCCTTACCGCCTCGCTCTGGGCCCCTGACATGGATTCTCCTGCCTAAAATACCCCTACTCAAGTGGTGCTTAGGAGTCAGGAAGAAGTTGGACCAGCTTCTCCTGACTCCTTTATACATAACCTTCCACCCGCCCCTTCCCCCAACCCCATCTTTCCCCTGTCTGGCCTCATTCCTTCACGAATTTCCCCAGGGGAAGACTAGTCTGCAACTTTATCTTCCCCCTGGGCCCTTCATTGTAGTAAGGCATCTGATGGAAGGGATTTGAGGAGGAAAGTGGAGGTGTTGTTCTTTTTTCTAGCAGATGTTAAAATATCCCACGAAAGTCTGTTTATAAGAGGATAGGAATTACTTTAATCAATGTTATCATCCATAACACCCTTGTCTGCCACATGGGTTAATTATAATATAAAATTATATCTAACCTTAGTTTCTTATGAGCATTGTTTTCTCATTAGAGAAGATTCAAAGGATTTGCGGTGTTCAGTACTGCAGATTTTGTTACTGTTACAAAATGCATGTCTTCCATGTAATAACATTTATCTAGGATCACAGTATTATCACACAAGTTCATTTTCATGCTGTTTATTCTGGGTTTAAGGCAAATTAGTAATTATTTCATCTCAAAATCACATTTGACTGACAGTATCTGCCAAAGTGCTCATTCTGATTCATATGACCAGCAGATAATAAATGAATGGAGCTGCTTCTCAAAGCATAGCTTCTAGAAATTTACCAATCCCAGAGCACTGCTGAAGCACTTTAAACGAGAAACAACAAAAGCTTCCATTTAAAACAGTAAAATGCAAGCCCCAATATAGCAGATGTTAATTCATGTCAAGTAAATGCTTCATAAGCAGGAAAACCACTAATGGCATATTCTCTTGATGCAGAAATTGGGAATATTTTTATAACAACACTAAGGGCCTGACTTAGAGTTTGGCAGACCGAGTTACTCCATCACAAACATGGCGGCTATCCTGTTCACCATATTACAAGTTCGTTATATCCTGTGACACTTGTTTATACACCAGATGGTATATCTGTCATGTTTGTGATGGAGTAAGGACCGCCTCTACCATGGTCAGTGTTTCATCAGAGGTGTCAACTGTTTAGACTTTTTAAGCAATCATTTCAAAAACTATGAAATGAACTCAACATTTGGCTGTGCTTACACTCTATTCCAATTCAGAAAACAGTACAAGATTCTGGTAAGCAGGCGATTCCTCCTTGTTTGCAGGTGACATCTACAAACACCCACCTTCCTCTAAGCAGATTCAATGGCTCAAATTCATGTCCCCCCTACAAAAAATCAATGAAGCATCTCCCTTCTGCAAATTGCTCAAGTATCCGCCCCCTTTTTGTTACACATTTCTTCCTTCAACTTTCTATCTCTAAAGCCCTCTGTTGCTTCTTGCCATGTCCGAACTCTATGAATACCATGAGTAACAAGCACTGGCAAAACAAGTTAGTCTAGCTTTTTCAGTGCTTGTTTGCTGGCAGTATTAGCTCTGTCAATGTTAGAGAACTCCAGCGCAAACAGTGCCACAGGCAATAGCAGTAGGGTTCATTTTTGATAGTTATTTTGTATTCTTCCAAGATGGCTGTTACGTCAGTGGCGTTACACAAAATTGTGGTGCCCTTCTGCAGAATGTGATGAGGGACCCTTGAGTATCCCATATCTCATAGATATTCATTGGCCTGGGATGAGTTGGTGCTCCTTGTAGGGTTGGGGGCCACCTGAAGGGTTGGCACCCTGTTGCTCTGCAGAAGATGCAGAGGCTTGTGTTAGGCATGTGCTTTACATTGCATGTATTTGCAATGTGGCCTTCATCTAGGAACAGAATAACATATATAAAGTAATACTAATTCAAGATTGTCACAATTTTGTGTTTGTCTGCAATGTTTCAGTCCTCTTGGAAGTATACTAAATAATATTCCAAGATGTCCATTCTCTACTATTGGCTTTGCCAATGCATGTGATTCATTTCTACAAGTATTGTCAATACCAGTTGCAGCAGATGGTGGGCACCATTGAGTCCTTAGAGGACGTGGGGTGGAAGAGGAGAAGGCAAAAGAGAGAATCTGGGGAAGGAGAAGAGAGAAAGATGCATCAAAGAATGGGAGAAATAGACCCTACAAATACGCTAAGTGGATCAAGGAAAAATGCTGCATTGACAGACAAATATAAGGGTGAGGGCAGAGATAGTCAAGAAAAAATGCAGAAGATGTATAAAAGCAGATGCAATAAAGATAAAATAGCATAATTCAACATAACAAGAGATACAGTTCAAATAAATGACTAAAGTAGAGGGGAATAGGTTATGTGATGGCATTTTCCCAGGGAAGGACTTCATTAAGGCCTGAGGTGGCCATTTGTAGAGTAAAAATCCAAAAGACTTCTCTTTTCTTCCTCAGGCCATCTGTATTACCATCTTTGGGATGTCTGATTTTTTTCTAAAATGGTCCATTTGAGATCTTTTCTGTGTGTTTTTTTGTGTCCAATGTTCAACCAGCAGGGCTCCGATGCGATGGTTCTTAATGGCAGATTTATGCTCACTCAATCGGATCCTAAATTCTCGGCTGGTTTCTCCCACATAACCAAGGTTGCATGTGCACAGTATCAGATAAACACTATTAGCTGTCCTACAGTTGGTCATTTCCATGAATTTGAATTTTCTTTGGCCCCAAGTGAGGACATCAATAGTGAGGGCATTATTACAGGCATGGCAATTGCCGCATTTATGATTACCCATGATGGGAGTCGATCCTGTGATAGATTTCTGAATGAACCCCCTTGCCACATCGCAGGTGGCCTTCACTAATGGATTTTTGAGATTTCTGTTGCGTCAAAAGGCAAACACTGGTCTAGGTAATTTAGTGGATTGATCTCCAGCATTAAGAATGTGCCATTGAGCACCAATGATTTGTCTGATTTTATTGTTGAGATTGGAGTGCCGAGTGACAGATCAACTTGTGATCTTCATTCTTAGGTTTTTCTTGAAAGAGATTATCCCTATTGAAGTACTTGGCTCTTTTGTATGAATCTTTGAGTCTATTAGGGTATCCTCTAGAGAGGAACTCCTGTTTCAGTTGTTCAGCATGGTAATCATAGTCCTTCATGTTGGAGCAGTTCCTGCAGAGACGCAGGAACTGGCTGAACGGGATGCCTTGTTTCTGGCACCTGGGGTGATAGCTGTTGAAGTGGAGTAAGGTGTTCCTCGCTGTCGGTTTAGTATACAGGGATACTTGGATGGTATCGTTCTCATTGAAGATCCAGATGTCAAGAAATTCAACCTTACTTTTGATCGGTTTAGGAATGAATTTTATATGGGGATCACACAAGTTGATCCAAAGAAAGAGTTCTGTGAGTTGTTGTTCATCTCCTTTCCATATAAAGAAAATATCATCAATGTACCTTTGCCATTGATGGATGTTTTCAGCAAAGGGTGCTATTTCATTGTAAATAAATCGTTCTTCGAAGATGCCCATGTATATATTGACTACATTGGGGGCGCATGCTGCCCCCATGCTGACTCCCTTGATCTGCTTAAAACAGGAGTTATCAAATTCGAAGTAATTCTCTCTCAAATCTATGGACATACATTGTAAGATAAACGCATGGTTATTTTGTGTCTCAATCCTATCTGGAGTCTCTTTGACTGCTTCCAAGGCTTCTTGTTGCGGGATGTTAGTATATAATGCCTCGATATCCATGGTGACCAAAATCTCAGTTTTCGGGTTGAAAGGAGTTCCTTCTATTTTGGATATCATTTGTCCTGTGTCCTTGATATGTGATGGAAGAGCTGACATTAATGGTTTAAGGAAATGATCCACATATTTGAACAAAGGTTCTGTGATCGATCCTACTGTGAACACAATAGGTCTAAATGGAGGATTTAAAGTGTTTTTGTGAGTTTTGGGAACTCCGTACACCACCGGTGTTCTGACATAAGTACTGTTCAGACACTCAAATTCCCGTTGACATATCGTGCCTATATTTAAGGCACTTTCTGTGATATGAAGTATTTCATTTTTGATCCTTTGTCCAGGGTAATAGCTCACCTTGGAATAGTGTTCAGGAACGTCAAGCATCAAGTGCATCTCATTCTTATAGTTTGGGGTATCTAGAATAACGATGCCACCGCCCTTATCGCAAGGTTTATTGGTGACTTTGGGGTTTTTACGTAAGTTGTTGAGGGTATTGTGTTAATTGTAATTCAAGTTGTACGGTTGTTTGGGTACAAATTTCAGCATGGTCTGTATTTTGGTAAAGACGTTTTTTTCAAAGATGCTAACTTCTGGGCCCAGCTAATCCAGAGTTGGGGTAAATGTAGAAGGAGGTTTCAGTCCTGATCTATTGTTAGGAGGAGAAGTCTCTGAATCCGTGAAAAACTTTCCAAGTCTTATTTTTCAGAAGAAGGAGTGGATATCACAACAAAGTTCAAATTTATCTACGTTGGCACTAGGGACAAAGGATAATCCTTTACTAAGGAGTCCTAGCGAGTGTTCATCAAGTTCAACACATGACAGGTTGAATATAGGAATAGGGTCAACATGTGATTGACAATTCAGTTCCTCCAATATTGGTTGCATCTGGTTTGGAGATATTGCGGAGGATCATCCATATGTTATCGTCCCCTTGTTTGGTTCCTGAATCTCGTTCTGGGTGTGCCTCGGCGGTTCCCTAAAAAACAATGGTTTCTATTGGATCCTTCAGGGTGTGTTCTCCTATTTCCATATGTGTCAAAATGATTAGAGCCTCCTTCTCCCTCTGACTCGGAGGTATCTGAGAAAGTAAGGACTTTTTTGTGTGACCAATGTTGATAGTTAGAGTGGCTAACGTTGTCTTTAGGAATGTTATATTATTGGGCTCCGAAGTATGGGTAAACTTTCTTCTGAAAAGTGATATCTTTTTTGAGTTTGTTGGTCTTTAAAAAAAAAAAAAAAAAGATATATTCACTAAAGGAGTCTAACTCTTGGTTCACTTCTTCAAGTTTTCTTTTAGCATCTTCTACCGGTTTATTCTTTTTTAAGGTTTCTTCAATTTCTAGGATTTCTTTAAGTAGGGTATCTACTACTTCGCTCGCAGTTTCAATAATCAGGATCATGAGATCTCTTGAACAATGGTTAGCAATAAGAGACAATTTTTCTAGGAACTTTCTAATCTCTACAAAGAGACCTGGAATGTTCCTAATTATAAGGCCATTAAGTATAACTCCTGGCTTGAGATATTGTAGCATAAACTCAGCGTGAGAACCTCTAATTTTTGCTTTCTTTTTTAGGTTTCATAGTTTAAACCATTCATCGTCACTCCCTTTATTGATTGAAAAGGGTTTATTAGTATTGGTGGTCTGTCCTAACAATTTGGAAAATTCTTCATCACTGAAGCCAAAGGTTTTTATGCTTTCCATGGGAAAACAGTACAGGGTATCTAAGTGCGGCCAGACGAATGGCTTAAAGGACAGAAAGAAAAAAAATATAAAGAAAAGAATATATATAAATAACTAAATAAGTAATGAAATCCGTATAGAAAGGGCATTGCATTATATCATGGAAAGAAAAAGGGGGTGAATACATATAGAGAATGTGCAAGAATAGAAGTGTCTCCTAACCCTCAATCGAAAAATGAACACCCTCGCAGCAGCGTGCTGGGAAACATTCAAATACACAGAGAGGGTCCCTGAAGCGTTAATTCAAAAATGTAGAAGAAACCAGGTAAAATACTAGTAACAGTAAACAGAATCTTCTCCAAAGTATAGATAGGCAAACACTACGTTTTGACTTTGACTTTGATATACATATACCTAGGTTTTCCTGTTTTCAGTTTCTATTTTTGGTAAGTTCTGGTGGGGTTTTTCAGTGTTTTCAAGTGATTTCAATACCTTAAAAACAGTGGTTATCAGTGGTTACACATTTTCGAACCATTAAAAACAACAGAAACAGTGTTTTTCAGGTGTTTATGGAATGTTTTGCTTTTATTATTGCTTGGTTATGCACTGATAGTGCATGGTATATAGACAGTGTACGTATAGCATATATGAGGTCCAAATACATTTTTGCAAATTTAACTTATTGTAGTACACCATACAATACTGCTTCAGTGAGTCTTTGGTCATGTGCACTCGCTCTTTCCTTCCCATGTAAACTTTTTTCTGTGAAACAGCCCTCTCAACTTTGGCACTTGAGACGGGCAACACCAAAACAGCCAGTACACAATTTGTCAACTCTGGCCATTGACATAGCTTTCCATGCCAATACTGGTGCACTTGAAGATTGCGATTCTCAGGGCAGGTTCTGCAACATTTGCATTGAACTGGGTGCTTATGCCCTCAGAGTTAATGAAGCAGTCAAAAATGAAGCAGCACTTTTGAAACTATGGAGGAAGTTCCCCTCTACGGAAGGGATTTAGAACTTGTACAGAGTACCACAGTGAGGTTTCATTGACTGCAAATGCCATGGTTGGTGAAGGGACATTTCGATGCATAATTGCAAGTCATTTCTAATCCATTGTAAAATAAAAGTTCCTGAATTTCTCTTCAACATTGCTTTGCTTACCAAGTGGCAAGCACTCTAACATGGAACATATTGCAGAGTCACTAAAGGTGTCGCCCAGCCTACTCTCAAGGAGATGTTTCACATCTACACCAATTATGCTGAACACTTGGCAGACAAGGGTGTGTTCAGACTCTAGTATTTTTATTATGACCAATACAGCAGTTACGTTTTCCTGTAAAAATCTAAGAATGCAGTAGAGTGTACTTTTTTCACATCACTATCAATATGCAACCAAAGATCCTCACATTTCTTGCCTTTGGCATCATCACTCAGCACAAATTCTGTAAACGGTCGCCACATGGAAAATATAGAATTCATAGCCCCTTGGACTGTGAACCATCATCTAAGTGACACAGTTGGGATGACTCTTTCTTTGATGCCACACAAAGCACGAAATGAGAAATATTTGCATTTTAGTTCCTGTGCATAACCAAACAGTGCACCACAATGGACTAAAGTGAATAGCGTTCTTCATTTACTCTGAAGATTGTAAATATGCTTGCAGCATACCATCTAACAAGTGGCAAGGATCTCTTACAGGGAAGAACTTCAGCTCAGGTATCGATTTTGACAGGTCATCACACAACTTTTTCATATACGTAGCTGAATCACTGCAAATACAAACAAAATCACTCCAATCTTTGTTGAACTTGGTAAGAACCTTTTTGCAGAGCATTCCAAGTGACGCTGCGCTCCATGTTTTCCAAAAGTCTGGTGCCATGTTTTCACAGCTATCCCAGATGCTTGGTGATAGCACGCTTTTCACATATACTTGTCATTATACCTTGCATTGAATGTTTAAAGCCTGAGGTGTTGGCAATTCACCTACTATCAATACTGACTCACTAGAAACTGGGGGCTGATGTATCAAGGGTTTTTACCCATTCTCTGTGGGTAAATGTGATGACACATATTGGGAAAGATTCCCAGCCACTTTACCTATCAGTGAAAGAATCAAACACAGCCAAAATATCAAATATGATTTTGATATTTCCTGATTATCTACAGTTTATAACATAATTAAACAAGACCTAAAACATGCTTCTAAACCCTGTATCTTTAGACCAAAGACCACAAAACTGAAAAAAGCAAAAGGAAGAAGAAACAATATTTTAGTGGCATCCCTAAACAACAAAACTCAAGCAGAATAATATTAGCCCAGTCTTTCTTGCTGCTAGCTTGTATAACAAAGTTACATTGTATAGGCCCCTTCAGGAAGAAAAAAATGACTTTCACTCTCCTTTTTCTTTCTTTAAATAGCATTTAGTTTGTGCTTGTGCAAGTGTTTATTCAGTGTTTATATGTTTTCACTGGTGAGGGCTATTTCTCTGTCAGTGGTGTTTTATCAGTTATTATAGGTTTGAACCTAAAACCGGACAGCCTAAATATACCATACATCAGCCAGTGTTATTAATAATTTATTGGATTTTTTTTAATATAAACATTTTCCTTTTTTTTGGTGTTGTCATTTTTTTTTTTTTAGAAAAAACATATATAGTAATAATATTTAACAATGATAAACACATTGTACAATCTGTGAGCTCCACATATATAAAAGATCACAAATTAGCCAAATCGTTACACTGAAAACAAAGACAACAATAAATTACTACATCACAAGTTCAGACAAGACAATCACATACATTCACATTGAGAAACAATATATATATATATGTGTGATCAAGGCCGAGTGAGGCCGAAACGCGTCATGGCGGTTGTGGTGATGGACGAATAAACTAAAATACTTGCACGAAGTTTGGGTTCGTCTCCGTTTGTTCCTGAGGAAAGGAAGTATTGGTGAACGGCGCAACAGGAATATATATATATATATATATATATCTATCTATCCTCTTACTTGGTTCCACTGTTACCGGGTACGTGCAGCGCTCCTCGTGGGTGCAAATCCCTGCGGCAGAACCAAGCCGCTACAAATCCATACACAATCCCTCCGACCAGAAAGACAAATGGGACGCACTCTCTCAATCCTTTTGCACTTTTTAAATTATTTTCTTTATAAATCCTTCATTAGCGGGATGCAGGCAAGAGCAGATCTCGCGTTTCGGTATACCACGATACCTTGCTCACGAGATATATATATATATATTTATATATATATATATTTGTCCACACGCACAACAGCTTCCGCGGCGTTAGTAGAAGAGCACTCACAGGTCCTTGTTGCAAGTTATTTAATCAATGCACAAACCCCCCCGCACTGACAGACGCGTTTCGGCAATCTGCCTTCTTCTATGTCAGTGGCCCCAAGTGTATGACACATATTTAAAGTGGTAAACGTGATTCGATAGGTTAAAAAAGTAAACATCAAAACAGAAGAGGGCCTCGTAAAGTTACTGCATAATGCACAATACATGGCGGCCATCTTAAGACTTGTTCCAAAGTTAGTAAAAACAATGTAAGTTCATCAGTGCTTCAAAATCATATATCATTATATACAGCTATTTACATGTGGTCAAAAATTAAAACTGTATAACCATTTATATACACATTTACGATGGATTGATCTAAAAGTACAAACTCATAGGAAAATTCCTAGATGTTACACCCATCTTTATTAACTAAAAAGTGATAGTGTTCTGACTTAAAAAAATCGCCTAGTTGGGCAAAAAAGACCACTCAAAGCACCGTGAACTATACAAAATTGTGCCCTGAATGGGCAAACCAAAAACAAAGCCATGAACGTGAGGGAACCTTAAAAACAATTCATTTGTATATTTTGAGGGAGTTGAAACTCACAATAGACTATTTACACAGTGTCAGTACATTTCAGAGAATAGAATACATGGTCCAGATACAGATGGGGAATACAAATAGAATAATGGTCACTCTAGTTAATCAAGGTGTGACCATAATTCCTCATCGAAGTTAAGGCCTAAGGGAACCCTGGTAAGAAGATCTATTATATATTTAGATTCCAGGTCCCTTAGTGCCCTTGTTCTGTCCCCACCTCTTTCATTCCTGGCCACCTGATCAATACAAAAGAATTTAAGCAGTTTGGGATCACTTTCATGCATTGATTCAAAATGGCGTGCCATCGAATATGTCTGATCTTTTTTAGTGATGGCTCGCATGTGTTCCAGAATCCGTTTCTTAGCTGGATGAATGGTACTGCCCACATACCTTTTCGGACAAGGGCATTCTAACACATAGACAGTGTATTCTGAGTTGCAATTCAGCAGGCGATTGATCTTTCTAACTTTTTTACTAGTCACCCCACTTTCCAAAATTTCATATTCCAATACCTTATGGCTTTGTTTACATGCCTTACAATTGAGGCATGGAAAGAAACCTCTCAGCATATTTTTTGGCAGTATTGATGGCTGGAAGTGACTATGTACTAGTTGATCGCCTATTGATTTGCAACGTCTGTATGTGATCAGCGGATATTCTGGAGTAACTTTTTTTAGGATTAAATCTGTTTTAAGAATATGCCAGTTTTTTTTGAAAATTTGCACTACTTTAGGAGATTTAACATTGTAGCTTGTGATCATTCTAACCGGGGTAACAGTAGATGTGTTCACAGATTTGCCCCCTTTAGGTATTAGCAGTTGTAATCTCTCTACCTTCTCAGCTTTTTGGGATGCCTGTTGTAATACCACCGAGGAGTACCCCCTATGTTTAAATCTTTGGAGAGCCTGATCTCTGGCCTTTTCATATTCTCCAGGGGCCGTACAGTTTCGTTTAAGACGGAGAAATTCTCCGTACGGAATGTTACTGATCATACTCTTGGGGTGAAAGCTGTTGGCATGAAGCAGAGCATTACCAGCCATGGGTTTCCTATATAGACGAGTTGCAATCTTAGCATTTTCTACATAGACCTCCACGTCAAGATAACAGACACTGTTATTGCTGATTTGGCCACTAAACTGTAAATTGAGGTGGTTATTATTTAGGAAAATCACATATTCCTCAGCAGCTGTACGAGTGCCCTTCCACACGATGAATAAATCATCTACGTAGCGGGCCCATAATACAATATGATCCAGCCACCGTTCCGGCGAGTCCCGTCAGGCCACGTGCTTCTCCCACCAGCCAACAAAAAGATTTGCATAGCTGGGGGCGAAGCACGTGCCCATCGCTGTCCCCTGATGTTGCTTGTACAATTGCCCCGAGAAAATAAAAATATTATTCTCAAGGCAAAAGGCAAGCATGGCCAACAGCATCTCATTGTGTTTGATATATTTGAGCGGTCGTTTCTCTATGAACCATCTTACAGCCTCCATCCCATCTTTATGTTTAATACAGGTGTATAGGCTGGTTATGTCTAACGTAATGAGGCGCATGTCCTCCTCCCATACAACACCCTCAATTATTCTTAAAAATCTCCAGTGTCTTTAATATAGGAACTAAGATCCCTTACCCATGGTGCCAGAAAAGAATCTATGTAGGTAGAGCAGTTTTCCAATAAACTGCCAATAGATGCTACAATTGGACGCCCTGGTGGTCTACTGGCGTTTTTGTGAATTTTTGGGAGGTGATAAAATGTAGGAACTACTGGATATTCACAGAATAAAAAATTATATTCATCTGTGTCAATCAAACCCTCCCTCGCCATGTCAACAATAATTGGTGGAATGTTTCTATACAATTTGAATATACAGTTCTAGTGGTTGGTCGGTAGCAATCTGTGTCTCTCAGCTGGTTAAGGGCTTCTGTAACATAGTGTTCTTTAGAGAAGACAACAATGTTGCCGCCCTTATCTGAAGGTTTTATTACAATAGAATAGTCGTTCTTTAATGATTGAATTGCTTGCCATTGCTCAATTGAGATGTTGTAACCTTTATTCTTTTTAAGTGAATTTTCATTTCTCAATTTCTTGAGATCAGTAACAACAGCATCGCTGAAGACATCGATTGCATCAAATGCTGTTTGCGGTATTTTCCGTGATTTTCTCTTTAAACCACTTCTTCCACCAATCTGTGCAATCCCCGCTGTTTGGGAATCATTATTAACTGGCTGCGTAAAAGTGTCCGTGTCTGATTCTGAGGTCTCTAATAGCTGCAGAGTCAAGAGGGTATCTAGGTCTGAGCCAGTAAGTAAATCCGTATCGCTGGTGTTTCCAGTCTCATAATTTGAAATTATTTGTGGACGTAATAGATGTAACTTTTGTAATTTCAATTTTCTCGTGTATTTAAATAGGTCCACTCTTGTTTCCACTAAGTCAAAGTCTGAGGTTGGGCAGAAAGTCAATCCTAGTTGTAGTACTCGTGTTTCTGCTTCACTGAGCACTCGGTTTGAAAGGTTGATGACTGTTTTTGTAGCTACCATCTGCCTCGCTTGCCCTTGCTCCTGATTACTCTGGGAGATGGTGCCTCTTCGGCTGTTATTTTTGCCCCTCCTCGTTTTTCGCTTCCTTTTGGCTTTAGGGCCGGTGGATGTGTTCGTTGCGCCGGTCTTTGGCGATTCTCTCGTATTAGTTCGTACTCCTGAAAATAAGTGGACCCAGTGGTGAGATGATCGTCCTCTATAGTGATTTGTTCACCTTCTGAGACTTCCACCTCAGACACTGAGGTATCTTTATTACTTGCTGCGCCTTTGCTCTGTTGCTGGGAAAGATTTTTCCTAGGAATATCATATTTGCGCACAAATGTTAGGACACGGCCTGTGAGATAATCCTGTTCATCTCGCTGGAATTTGTTTGTTTTCGTTTCCGTATCCCATTTTCATATTCCTTAAGTCTCCTCATCATTGTTGTTTTTAATTCTTCACTGTGTTTAAAATCTTTGTCTTTGCTAATCAGTTCCCCTAGTTTCTTAATTTCTTCTAGCAATTTCATTTGATCGCTCCATGCGTATTTAATCAGGATTCTAACCATTCCCTTGGCTGACTCTGTAGTGTGATCTGACCAGTCTTTTAATAGTGCTGGATCCGGATTTTCATTTGACGGAACGATAAATATTCGCAAACCTCTTGGAATGCGATCAACTTGTAGATATCTCTCCAAAGAGGTTGCCTCCCACCATTTTCGGATTTCTTTCTCGTGGGCTTTTTCCAGACTTTGGTATAATATTTTTAAATTGCTTGCAGGCGCTGATGGTACACTAGCTTCTTTCGGATCCCTGCCGGGTTTTCTGGTTCCCTGCTTGAAAATGTCCATAGCGGCTTCCTCACGTTCAATAACCGAGGACATGATGGTTTTGGAACAAGTAATGGTGTCAAGAAACTTGGCAGTGGGGCATGTGCTCAATAAAAGATAATGTCCCAGGACCTTCGAGGTAGATGTCGGAAAAACATATAACAGGGAGCCTAGGAAACAGAAGCCAGAGCACTCACCGGTAATGCGAAGTCGAAGTCGAAGCCGCGCTCCCGCGGTCATACGATCCCGTCTCCCGGTGACGTCTAGTCTCCTCGTCGGAATTCTCCCGTAAATCAGTTCCGTATTGATGCAGTCAGCAATACGTATATTTTTGTAAATCCACGACACCGGGGCAGGCGATCAAAAGTACGAAGTACAGCTACACATGAGTTTCACCATCGCCGCTCCACTTCCCTCAGGTGCAATCTCCGCGGTGGTGAGCCGCTATTTATTTGTCCACACATCCTCTTACTTGGTTCCACTGTTACCGGGTACGTGCAGTGCTCCTCTTGGGTGCAAATCCCTGTGGCAGAACCAAGCCGCTACAAATCCATACACAATCCCTCCGACCAGAGAGACAAATGGGACGCACTCTCTCAATCCTTTTGCACTTTTTAAATTATTTTCTTTATAAATCCTTCATTAGCGGGATGCAGGCAAGAGCAGATCTAGCGTTTCGGTATACTACGATACCTTGCTCACGAGATATATATATATATATATTTGTCCACACGCACAACAGCTTCCGCGGCGTTAGTAGAAGAGCACTCACAGGTCCTTGTTGCAAGTTATTTAATCAATGCACAAACCCCCCCGCACTGACAGACGCGTTTCGGCAATCTGCCTTCTTCGATGTCAGTGGCCCCAAGTGTATGACACATATTTAAAGTGGTAAACGTGATTCGATAGGTTAAAAAAGTAAACATCAAAACAGAAGAGGGCCTCGTAAAGTTACTGCATATTGCACAATACATGGCGGCCATCTTAAGACTTGTTCCAAAGTTAGTAAAAACAATGTAAGTTCATCAGTGCTTCAAAATCATATATCATTATATACAGCTATTTACATGTGGTCAAAAATTAAAACTGTATAACCATTTATATACACATTTACGATGGATTGATCTAAAAGTACAAACTCATAGGAAAATTCCTAGATGTTACACCCATCTTTATTAACTAATTCAGTCCTTAAAAAGGTGGCGGATTATGGCGTGATTAAATGCATATATCCCGCCTAGATGACAATTCATCTTTATACCTATAAAAAGTGATAGTGTTCTGACTTTAAAAAATTGCCTAGTTGGGCAAAAAAGACCACTCAAAGCACCGTGAACTATACAAAATTATCGGGACATGAAATACAAAAACATAATGGAATCTTAATTCCTAAAGTGATAACGGTAACAGTGCAGTATTAAAAGATTCTCTAAGGTACAATGTTGTGCAGACACAAGTGTGCCGACACCCGTTTCGGAAGTTATAAGATGAAAGCAGATGGTGCGACCTTCATCAGGGCACTGTCTGTGTGTGTGTGTGTGTGTATATATATATATATATATATATATATATATATATATATATATATATATATATAATTCTGTGGCGGTTGCAATCCAGTCTGCACTCATTGTGAAAGCATGTGTAGGGGGCTCACTACATTCTTCCATTACTGGTCTGAAATATGAAGGAATATAAATTAATATAAAGCTAATAGGGCGAGGGGTAGGAGAAAAAGCGGACTGAATAGAGAGGACACACTGCTAGCGTGTGTGAAAAGTAACGTGGCACCACATGCATAAGTATTGTGCTTAGAAGACAAAGTAAGTAATCAGACCCTGAGTATACACCCCAGAATGAGTGAAGTATTAATGGATCCGGAGGAGTGTCTAGTGCACAAGGATGGGACTGTGCAGAAGTGGTAAGTATATAAGGCAGTCAAAACAGGTATAAAGCCAGGGAGAGAGACCTACTTAAAATGAAATGACAGAAAAAATTGGGAGAGAAAACAGTCTCCCTACCTTAACTGAAGCTCCTGTTAGGAAGTCCACTGTAACAGGATGTCATGACTAGAGGGGATCAAATTACAGAGCCAGACATAGATGGGCACTTCTGTATAAAAATAAATACAAGTGGTGTATAACAAACTAACTGAAGATTAATCCAGTGAAAAATAAAAAAACACAACATGTATGAATACTTGCTTGATGAAAATAAAGGGCCCATGAATCAGCAGAGCGTCAGTCAAAAGTCTAGATGCAGAAGGCTAGATGCATAATCCTAGGGTACAGCAATAAAGAGGGTCTGCCCTATAAAGAAAACAGGTAACATGGTGAAGACCTGAGGGCAATGCCGGTAATGGCTCAAAAAGTAATAATAACCATTACTAACTAGATTAGATTAGAGATGGAAAAACTGAAAAGGGGAGACTGTCTGCTAGAATAACAGCTGTCCCACATCCTGGGCCCCCTCTGCTAAGCTCTTTGCCGCCATACCTTCCTTCTCTGTGCTGTCTGCCTCTGCTTCACTCCACTCAGCCACATCCACCTCCGTCACGGCCCATTCCAGAGTCTCGCTCATGTTTCCTTCCTCTGTGCTTCGCTTGCTTCCAAAACCACTGTACAGAACATCTTTGCGTCTTCCGTATTGTCTTAGTCCTCCCCTCGCCCCCTCCTTCATGTATTACATTGAGAGACAAATTCCAGTTGTTCTCCTCTGCGCCAGCCACTAGAACACTGACCTCCCTCCTCCTTCATACTTTCCTTCAGCCCCTCATTACATTTGTAGTGTATTGATGATGTACACACTGGGACCCTTGTGGTTCTGGGTGGACTCTGAACTAAACTACGTAATATACTGGGAGGTGTTAAGGTGTGGTTAGTGGAAGTATGATGTTATTGTGCAGAGTGTGATTGTATGTTGGAGAATAAAGACGTCTATGAATCAGCTCCGTGTGTGGCATAGTTTATTTGCATGCTCCAGGGCTTGGAAAGACCCTACAACTGGCAGTGTGTAGGGAATTTTTGCCCAAGAAGAACAAGCTCTCCCTGGGAGTTTGCAATAGTACAGCAAACTGCTCATGCGTGCTACGTGTTCCTCAAATCTATGCAAAGCAGCCTGCAACTGATACATGTGGATTCAAAGCCTCGCTCCAGTTTGTACATGGCCGCGAAAGGAATCGAAGGCCCTGCAGAGGAGCATATTCAGAACGTCTGCCAAGGAATTGCCAGTAAGGTTGCTGGCAAAGATGCTGCACCCTGAACAAAGAGCAATATTCAGATGAAGCAAAGACACAGCAGTGACAATCGGTATGAGAAACAGAAACCCACTCACCTTCAAGGAAAAAAATTAAGCTGTCTACAACCTCAAATTGGACTTATCGACCGAGGCTCAAGCATCAGGGGTGTTGCGTGCAGAGGTTTCTGTTCCCACAGTGCGTGATGAACGCTATCCAAATAGCACATGGTCTCAATGGTGGAAACGGTGTTCACGAAGTACGATGCAGCCATGTTTCTGAAACCAGCACCATTCGACACAACTAAGAGACAGAACATTAGCGCAAGGTGGGCTGCGTGGATTGAAACATTTGATGACTTCTTAGATGCACATGACGAAGAAGTCGACAAGAAAATCATAAAATATTTTTAAAACCTTACAGGTGAAGTAGTGAAAGAAGTGCTGAAAAAAGTCTCACAAGCTGATGCAACATCCTACCGACAAATAAGAGGTATTGCAAGCCAGGTTTAATCCGATGCCGAGCGTCAACCATGAAAGATACATCCTCCACCAAGCCTGACAACAAGCTGGTGAAACGATGGATGAGTTTGTTGAAAGACTTGATGCACTTATCAAACACTGTAAGTTCTGTCACTTTAATAATGACAAAGCAATGCATCCCAAAATCATTGATGGTTGCCTCTCTTATTCCTTTAGAAGACACATGTCGAAAGACCCACTCATTCTAGAGAAAATGATGATGGCTGCAAGAACAGAAGAACGAGCAGAACAACAAGCTGCTGACATGAAAGCAGGAACGGTGCACAATGAAACAGTGCTGACTGTGAAAAGCAAGCATAAGTGCAAAACAGATGCCTGTAAGTCGACATCCTCGAAGAAAACAGCTATTCTTTTCATTTCCACGTGAAGGTAAATGTCCCTTCATAGGACACATTTGCAAAGGCTTTGGGAAAGAACCATTTCATAAGCATGTCAAGCCAAAGAGAAATCAAGTGTGCCATGGCAGAAAAGAAAGTTGGACACCAGAAGCACCCTAGCGATGCCTGCAAAGCAAAAAAGCAACATCATTTACTACAAGTAGAAACCAAGCAAATTCGATCATCATCAAATTTGTTGTACAAAGGTTCTTCAATGTTGTTATCAAGCACCGATGAAGACAGATGTGCACTTATTATCTAGCGAATAACAGCATGCACATGTGGTGCTAGCCACCTGTAAAGAAGATAGAGAGTCCAAGAAAACACACCAAACAAAGCATAAAACCTCATTTGGAGTCTGTCCCAAAAACATATTAGAAGGGAGGGATACCGTTACACATCAAGCAAAAGTGACAGTTGTCCATTCCCAGAAGGGACATCATTGACAAGGAATTCCGGTCCCCTGGGGGGTGTCCCCTACCCGGAACTGACGTCAGTGTAGGTGTGGTGTCACGTGTCCTGGGGGTGTGATTAAGTGTGTTGTGACCTTCTACTGGTCACATGTTTGTCATGTGATCATGGTCCCACAGTTGGGTTGGGGCTATGCAGCAGCCCTCAGCGAACCAGAACTCTTGAAGATCAGGTGGCCACACTGTGATGTAGAGGCGTACACTTCATTTGGGGTTTTTAGAATGCATATAAGGAGCTCCTAAGTGGTCTATGCAACAACCAAGAGTTGTCCTAAAGAAAGAGATCGCCTTCTCATTATGAAGAGATACAGCCCCCTCATCAAAAGGACACCATCGGCTGATGGTCGGGGCGCTAGCGGCAGATATCCCAGCCTGACACCAGAGGTGTTGGAGCAAAATGCTCCTCAGAGCATCGTTAAAGAGGCTGGTCACGACGTTACAGGCTTTAACCTGGAGCTATGCTGTTGGCTCTAAATGCTCAGACTCAATGATGTGCCGCAACTGATATCCCCTATCAAGGATTCCAGCAGCAGCAGTGAAGCTTCGAGTAGTGAATCAAATGTTGGAAACAATTTCATCGACATGGAAGATACTGAGGAATCTATAACACCTCCTAAATCACCCATCTATAAATATATGGTGTTTCTGGAGGAAGTGGTTCCCGAGACTACAGCCACGCGCAAGCTCTAACTCCAGTTATGCTTCGATGGACCTCGGCGGCTCAAGATTCCCACAAAAAGGACGAGGTTAGTAAAATTGTTATAGTCACTTAGCGTGTATACAGTTATATTTTATTTTTTAACTAATAGTTTGCCTTTCTTTTTTGTACCGTAGAAAGTATCAGCAAAAAGTGTTGTAGAGGGAGTGCGGCCCAAGGTTAACACATTAAATTTTTACTGCTTATGCTGTTCAAAACAGACTGAAAGTTCCACAAACCAAAGAGCCGTGTACAAATTGTGTTTCTACCTACAATATCGCAGATTTTAAAAAGGAGGCTCCAGGAATCCCTTCTGAGTCTATATATCTTGTTAAAGGTTTTGCTGCTACTGTTTTGAACGCTTATGCAAACATGACTATTCTAACCTCTGTTACGGGCATAAAATTAACAATCCGCAGCAGGAGGCTCATGAGTGTCATGTATATAGCAGGCTAGACCCTCATAAAGTATATAAACTGTTAAGGGGGGTGTATAGTTTGTGGGAGGAAAAGAAAAATGTCCACCCTGATATGATTAATGTCTTGTCGACCACCCTCAAAGCGATTCAATGCTCGACCGAGCCAAGCTCAAAACTCTGGCGTATGCAAGGTTTGTATATGTATTTTATAGATGGATGGTTGAAAGGTTCATAGAAAGACGCATGTACAATATTTATTTTAAACATCAAAGAATAGGTTCTATAGCCCCATGAAAACAGTTTAAAAAATGTGGAGTTCCCATGGGTATTGTCATTAATGTATTATTTAACGTTAAATGCTTGCTGACTTTTAGGACAAGCATCAGAATGTTGGTGTGAAAGATGGTTCTGGGTTACGCCAGGGATACATTTGTATTGCCAGATTAAAATATATGTTGCTTAAAGAAAGAATATCCAAAATATAGTCTGTAACGCTGCGCCATCTGAAGCTCAGTGAGCTTCCCACGACTATGCAGTGTGGCAGGCCTACATGCCAGTTGGTGTGTCAATGTGTGGATACCTACAACGGATGAATACTGGAACACCTACAAATACTGCATGCGGGAGTTAATACTATAGCCGACGAACAGCTTACATGTCGCCATGGAGCTTTTGACCGAAGAGTATTTCAGTAATAAAGGTTTCATATTGCACGACCGAGAAATGTATGAACTTTTAATGCCATCTGTATCCTGGGTGTACAAAGTTATAGGCTGGGTGAATGGTAAGTCTTGTTTAGAGGCCATGAATTTATTGCTGTAAATGTATCAGAGCTTGTAACACTGAAGCAAATTAACTTCAGGGTCCCTAGTAACGTATGTAGCATGTGTTGTATTATCTATACGTAGTGAAAAAGACTGCAGAAACGTGTACCATGAAATTGTAAACCAGGTCTCTGTCTATGTGTTGCTAATATTCTTCATTTATTAATACAATATCTTTACACAAAACCAACGCCTTTCATTACATAAGTTGCATGGGATGATAACATGTTGGGGGCAGGGTTAAGGAAGCTTTATACGATACAAGCGGGGTCGGAAGCTTCAGAAGTGCTGAAGCTCTGTTTAGAAGAGTTCTAGTTGAAAATGTGTCGGTAAATAGAGTGCAGGTGAAGACGTGGTTATCTAGGGAAGAGGCATATTCACTCCACAAGCCAGTCAGGAGGTATTTTAAGAGGAGATCGATCATCGTAAAGTGCAGATAGATTATCAATGGCAGGCTGACATAATCAGTCTTCAAGATCTAGCCAAACATAATAACAGAGCTTGATGTATATTAACAGTCATTGATGTATTGTCCAAGTACGCATTTGCAGAAGTGCTAAGCAATAAAGGGGTTACAAGTGTCACCAATACCTTTAAAAACATCTTCAGGAAAGGACAAACCCCTAAAAAACTGCAAACAGGTGCCGGAAAAGAATTCTTAAACGATTTGTTTCAGAAATTAATAAAACAATACGCTGTTTACAATTTTGTAATGCACACAGAGGTGAAAGCTACTGTTAGAGAGTGTTCTAACACAACTTTAAAAAGATGTTGAGATATTTCACATCTTACAACACCTACCGATGTGTAGATGTTCCACAGGCTTTTATAGAGGTTAATAATGCCAGTTATCACAGAACCATGAAAACGTCTTCCTTAGAGGTAAAGACAGACAATTCCTTAGAGGTGTGGAGAACACTGTACGGTAGTCGCTTCACTGCACGGGTAAAGAGACCTCTTTTAAAAGAAGGTGATCATGTTAGGATTTCAAAATTGAAAGGGGTCTTTATGAAGGCTTACCAGCAGACTTTGAGCGACTAAATATTTATAGTGGAAAGTGTGGAACTTAAAGAAGGTATATATATTTACATGTTAAAGGACTACGATGGGGAAAGGTTGGTGGGTGTCTTTTACAACGAAGAGTTACAAAAGGTACCTGATGATCCACACAGTATTGAAAAGATTCTGAAACAGAAAGGAAGCGGTGCTAACAGACAGGCCTTTGTAAAATGACGGGGGTGGCCAGAGATATTTAACAGTTGGGTTCCCATCAGCTCCTTGCAGGTTATGAGTATGGGAGCTCTCTAAATGCAACAATATGAAGACAGAGCCATTTCATATTACTCTACCATCCAACGCCTCCAAGGACATGTTCCCCGACAATCAAATTTCTAATTACACCATGAAATTGGCTAAACCTGTGTACCTAAAAGGGGACTGGGAGGTAGCCCTAACCGAAATACAATACCCAAGAACATGGAATACATTTACAACGCTTGAGACTAAATTTAACATAAAGCGTGAACAGGACCCCTTGAGCATCCATGCAGGCTTTCCCCATGGCTATTACACCACCCTTGCATGGTTGTCGAGGCCATCAACAAATCCATAGGCAACATCAAAACCTATTCCAATATTCACTAGTGTTAGATAACATTAGAAGGAAGGTGTTTCTTAAAACTCAAAATCAAGAGACAGAGTTTAGCTGTACAGGTTAATTAAGAAGAGTTTTAGGCACAGTTCAACATACAAAAATGTCAGGTAGACCTGGATCCTATGCACCCCAATATTAGTGGGGGGGTTCTATACACTCTACGTTCATAGTGATATTGTAGAGGCACAAAAGGATAGGTGATAGTTATTCATCATTGTTAAGATGGGTCCAGGTGAAGGGGGAAAATAACACAATGATCAATATTCAATTTAACAAGCACGACTATGTAGCAATTTCTAAAAACCATTTTGATACTATATCGGTCATGATCATTGACAATCAATCTGAGACAGTGTCCTTTTGATACGGGAATGTTATTGTTATGCTTCATTAAAGGCCGCAACGAGCCAGCGAGTATTAAGAAGTCATCATTGTCATCATAGGGGGAGCCCACTCAGTACAGGGACCATTTCAGTCACCAGGCCGGATATGGGAGGGCGCACCATTCTTTCAAGGGGCCCCTGTTATGTACGGGGCTAATCTGGAGGGGGTTTCTTCCATAGTTTGTTTAGAAGAGCTATGCCTTTCTTGAGAAGAGGCTATGAAATTGCAAAACCTCACGTTAAAGCGGCTGCTTCAAACATTGCCTAGGATGTGGTGGGATCTGTGACTTCCACTGTCGCTGAATGCATGAACAAACAAGCCCAAGAAGAAGTGGGGCTTGTGTACAAGCCGTGCGCAAGTATAGAAAGGAAGCGAAGGTCTTTAAGGCATTTTGGGGCCACCAGCTCCCTATACAAAAAGGAGGCACTCTTCAAAAAGCGCTCACAAAAGAAGATCCGCAAGGCTGAAAAGAGCCTCGGATAACAAGAGATCGTGAGCTAGCATAAATATTTTTTTAAACAAAACAAGCTGAAACATGGCCTTCATACATTGCACATCAGGCGAATGTGCTAAATCAGATTTAGGCTTGTTTTCTGTAAAACCCACTCAGACCAGCATTAAAAACAGTCTTTTCATGAAAGTATAGCCTCTAGCTGCTTTGACCCAGTTGGCCCGATAGAGTTCTTTGTGTCAGGGTCCATGAATATATATCTGGATCTCAACAATATTCTGCTGCATCTTGTTTGTAAAATCGTAAAAGTGGACGGTGCCAACATACCAGCCGCCGCAAAAGTGGCGACGATCGCTTACCCCGTCACAACCATGTTTAATCAGGTGAACATCACCCTCGGCAATCGGCTCATCACAGAAAGTGATAACATGTATGCCTACAGAGCCTACATCAATAGTATTCTAAATTACAGCCAGGATGCCCTGGACACACCCTTTTCGGCTGGGATCTTCTACAAGGATACTTATGTGCATTTTGAAGACAAGGAGCTGGACAGTGACAATCAAGGTTTTGTAAAAAGAGCAAGCTTCGCCGCAGGCAGTAGACAGGTTGGCCTTCTAGGACGCATATATTCGGACCTTTTCTTCCAAGATAAACTACTCACCAACAGTATCAATCTTAAGATCAAACTTAACCGCAACAAGGACTCATTCTGTCTCATCGGGGATGCGGAACACTATAAACTGGTCATACTGTTAGCTAGTTTGTTTGTAAAGAGAGTGAAAGTGTCACCAAGCGTCAGGCTGGCTCATGCCAAAACTTTACATCTATCAAACGGCAAGTATGCCATTGAAAGAGTAGCTCTGAAGATATTCAGCATCCCAACTGGTACCCGCTTAACACAGCAGCAACATTTATTTTTGGGCAGCTACCAAAAAACGTATTATCATAGGTTTTGTCGACACACAGCTTTTAGCAGTCTGTATACTTCAAATCCCTTCACGATCAAACACTACGGCATCAACTATGCAGCGCTGGTCCATGAGGGAACTGTGATACATACAAAATCCTACACACCCAGCTTTGGAGATGCTAACTTTATCAGGGATTATCTTGGCTTGATTTCGATAATAGGGAAGCATCTGCGCAACTCTGAAGTCGTTGTGTCAAGAGAAGGTTATGGGACAGGCTACTCACTGTTTGCTTTCGATCTGACCCCTGACCTGGAACCATTACAACTTATCAAAAATGGAAATCTAAAAGCAGAAATACGTTTTAGTCAACCCTTGGCTGCGAATAGGAACATGGTTGTATCCTCTGTATTCGATAACCTCATTCAGATCAACTACGCTGACAGATTTGTTGACTATCATAAAATGGGCACTGTTCAGATTCGCTATTTCTTAAGCAGTCATAAACACGCTAAGAAATACTTTTTAGGTGTTTTTCCAAGCGATGGTCTACCTGGTTAAATAGGGTCCGAAAGACCCTGCACGCTATACTTTAACACAGATCCACACTAAAAGGAAGGAACTCACTGGGCAGACCTGTTTTTAGATAATGACATGGTTACAGTGTTTGACAGCACAGCGGAGTTCCCCCAGCATAACATCTATACAGAACCTATGATGGTGGAGAATAACTAAATACAGGTACAGGATTCTCTCGATCACATGCGGGGAGCATTGTATATATTTTGTAGTAAAATGTCTTCAGGTATGACGTTGAGAAATGTTTTTAATTTATATTAGAACAATCTAGTTAACAATGACGGTACTGTTATGAAATATGTGAAAAAACTCTAGGTCTAGGGCAAGAGCTATTAAAATAGAATACACAGTTTGTTAAAAGTGTAAGGTTGTGTAAAAACTTTTATGTGTAATGATGGCTGTCTAAAATAAGACTTAAACTTGAATGTAGACTCAGCATCTTTATTCTGACGCATGGACACACATTTAAAATGCTTTAAAAGATGACAAACAAGATGAAAACGTAAAAAGGTTTATTAACAAAACAGTTTTTCTTAGTACAAACAACACGCTGATAAACTTACTAAAGAAATAAAAGAAGAAAAACCTCAAAATATTAACGATGGCTAAACTAAACACATCAAACACATCCACAAATATGCATAGGTTCAAAAGTCAGAAGAAACATCAGACGCTAAACCACGTGTGTGCTTTGGCCAATGGTTTCATTTTAGGTTCCACAGGCCGAGCAGCGGTGCTCCAAGAGGGTGATAGTCTGGGTACGACAGAGGCTGCTGGCGACTGAGGGAAGGGGGCCTTCAAACTTTCAAGCATCCGTCTGTGGTCAGCATTTCCCATGAGCGCAGAAGGGATGTTGAGTTCCGCACACGCTCTCAGAAACTGTTCCCAATCTCTAGGTGCATTCTGGAGAGATAGTGTTTTGGGGTGTGCAAGGCCTTTGACTAGGTCGAACATGAGATCCAACAACCCGCTAACCTTTGTAGAGTAATTCGGCACTCACATTTCACAAGGCCAGGTCTTTAGAAGCTGACATTTTACTTAGCAACATTTGCCCCGCCCCTCTGTAACATTGACATAATTTTTTAACAGGTCATCAACAGAGATGTCTGCGGCAGCGGGAGGTTCTGGAGGCGTTGAAGGGGTTGGTGGAGGCGGTTCAGAGTCAGACTTTTTATTCAGCCTGTCCCAGCCTATAATATTTTATAAAGTTTTGAAGAACGCTTAAGTAAAGACCTGCTTTGTCATAAGGTTTTAAATCAGTATGGTTCAAAATGTCTTTAATCTCAGCATCCAGGCATTGCGTCTCATTTTTCCTGATATCCCAGGTGTCCTCCGTAGATGGCCCCAGCTGTTCCAGCTATAACAAATACATCTGGGCATGCTCCATCACTCCCCAGACAGGAGGCCTGTAATTAATGGTGTAGCTATACCCAACAAAGACCCTATAATTCCTCCCAAATGTTTTACTAGTTTCTTCTTAGAAATGAGGGACGCACTTTTATTACTAAGCTTCTTGATAAGGTGGTGCTTCTTCAAACCACAGAACTGTCTGATATTGGGACATTACCTTTTCGGGTGTTCAGGGCGATTTCTGAAATGGCAGCCACTAAATCGTCCGAAGCCGTGAACAGGATGGCCTTTCTTTGCTGGGGGTTAGCTGTAACTAGCAATTTTAGGAGGGCTAGATTACGCCGTAGACGCACCGACATGGCCAATAACTGGTATTATAAGGTCTAGAGTGTAAATATTCCCAGAGACTCTTTTCTGATTCTTTTTATAGGCTTTGGGCTTGGTTTTAGGTGTGTAAGCGACGGGGAGATCAGGTAAGAAAATACTGGTAGGCAGTCTATAGTCTTCTAGAGTATTGGGTTTTAAGTTTTCCACCAAGTAACTGTGGGGTTTCTCGGTAGCATCATTAAAGGCTTCCAAGAAAACTGTGTGTTTCCAGGGTACATCCGTTCAGCAATAACCGATATCTGTTTCTCTCTTTTTTTAAAAATAAAACGTGGTATGAGGCATTGAGAGCTATAGAACCGGGCCCGAGATCGGCTCCTGCGGTGCTGTCCGAGCATTGCATGCTCGCCTTCTCCCGCCCTGGGGTGCGACTCGGATGTTATCACCGATGCCTGAGCCCGAGCCGGAGCCTGAGCCCGCGAGCTACACCAGACCGACCGATAAACGTAAGTCTGCAATGTGACGGCGCCAGGATATTAAGCCGCATCTTCCCTTAATTAATAATAAATGCACCGACGGCCGCCTGGACCCAAAATGGCGGCGCCCCGATAAATACGGGGATCATTGTTCTCCCTGATCTCCATAACTATCATCAATTGCAGGAACCGACCTCCCCTTTAATTAATAATAAATGCACCGACGGCTGCCTGGACCTAAAATGGCGGCGCCGCGTTAATTACGAGGACCATTGTTCCCCCCTGTTTGGATCATACAAACAGCATCAAAGATGAGCAGTTAGCAATATGGAAGCATATACTGCCTATCCTCATCCGTGACTTTTGTCGAAACCGCCACAGTTTCTTATATCTGTCAGAATGCTCATAGCCTGACCCTAAAATGGCGACAGTTTGAGGACAATACAATCACCTTTCATTGCCTGACCTCAAATGGGCAAAAATCCTAAAGACAACCTGACTATCCTCACCCCACTAGCTATCCCTCCAGAGCTGCCAACCAACCATCCTCATCCCGCTAGATATTCTTCGAGAGCTAGCAACCAGCCTCCTACCTTAACAGTGCGCTCTCCCATGGTACTGACTCTTCTCAATTCCAGTTCCCGTACGGCGAGCAGCCAACTCCGCTGCATAATTGTCCCTAGTGGTCCTCGAGTACCCTACCCGAGCCAGCATGGTAAGTCCTGGCCTATCCGCTACAGGGGTAAATTCTTACACACTGGCCTACCCCCCCCAACCTTTCCAAAACCACCGCTAAATCCTTCAAGCACTCCACCCTGAAAAAGCACCCTGAGTCACTGATCTCTGATTTTCGTTACAGCGCGGACAACGGCACAGTTATTAACGACTTCATTTTCTACTCTAGAAGAACTTCTGCCTGGCGCAAAACCTTTGCCCACCTCCTCAATGTACGTGCAACAAAGAACATTCCATACGGCACTAAGCTAACAATAACACCCTCTCCAACCCTGCGAGCTGACCTCACCATCACCCTTTACAAAAATGGCATTGTCTTGATCCAAGCCTCAACCAAAAACCTGGATAAATTTGCAGACCTTTTCACCCTCCTCAGAAACCACGTGCATGACTCTGGTAGGGTAACTAACTCCCGCCCTGATGAGTCCTCATCCAGCCTACCCATCATAGCTAGCCACTCACAAACCCCTCTCAGATCTTCCAACACAGACCCCCCTATCCACTCCAGCACGGCGCCCGGCCTTGCCATCAGAACCACCCCTAGACCTTTGGCCCCCTCCCCACTAGCCCCCCAAGTAGACTATGCCACCGGTACGCCCCCAATGACCTATGATACAGGTCGTGTTTGCCCTCCCTGCCCTCAACCCAACCCGCAAAGGGGCCCCATCATAGATTCAAAAACCTACAACACAGACCGTACTAGTCCTCCCTCCCTATCACCTATACATGCCGACAGAACGGTTCCCGAACCACTGCCCTCTAACGCCTCCACCTGACAGGGACATGGTCTCTCTGCTCTCCAGAGCTACCAAACTAACCCAGAGCATTCACATCTCCATCTTGGAATTAATGAACCTCCTTCACCTTGCTGAACTTTCCCTCACCAACCTCATGCCCCTGCCAAACTCCACCCCCCCACATTCGACAGAGCGTCCTAAACAACCTCTTCCGCTAGGCTTGAGACAGCTTCGCCTCCGTAAACAACCATATCACCTCTCAGAGGAAGAAACCCTCACTCTGGTCCTCTTACACCTCTTCCCATGCCGCCCCAACTCTACTAGACCTCACTGAAATGGAAATCCTGGCCATCCTCCGAGACTACAACTCAACCCCAGCTACCCCTTATCCTTTCGAGGGGAATACCGAACACACCATCCGCACGGTCACTATCAACCCCAACAGGCCAGCCACCCTCCGCAACAGAACAGTGGTCAATAGTAATCTAGCACCTGTTCTCCTGTCCGCCCCGACTCCCGAAACTCCGTCCAAATCTTCTCTGTCTGGTCTGCTACTCAATTGTCGATCAGCAGCTAAGCACGCCGCAAATATTGCAGATCTCATCCTTTGCAAAAACTTCGACTTAGCAATCCTAACAGAATCATGGCTCAACGAATCCTCATCTCCATGCCTGGACCTCCTAGTCCCTCCTAACTACAACATCGCAAGGCTGCACAGACAATCGAACAAGAAAGGAGGAGGCATCGCCTGCATCTACCGCTCTAACCTTCTTGTCACTGAACTTTTGGCGGACACCACCGAATCCTGTGAATACCTCGCCCTCACTATTTGCAGCAACTCCACCCAACTGTGCAACCTACACATCTTTTACCACCCCCCTGGCAGGAACGACTCCTTCACCGACCACCTCATGGAAATCATCACAGCTAAGATTCCCACCAATGCCAAAGATATCTTCCTATGTGACTTTAACTTACACTGGAACGATCCTAAGGATCCACATGTCAACGCCATCAAAGACCTCCTGGCAGATCAAGCCCTGACCCAAGCCTGCTCACTACCAACTCACTCAAAAGGGGCCACCCTTGACTGGATCATCTCCAAAGAATCAACCGTCAAGCTTATCTCTATTGACCCATGCGACTGGTCTGACCATCATGCCATCACCTTCCATCTACCTGGCACCCACAAGACCAAAGCACCACAACCGACGATTCCTAAACGCTGGATCAGAGACACCAAGAACTTGGACCACAATGAACTTGAGGCCCGATGCAAATCCGACCTCTCCCCCCTTTCGCATATCACAACAGTCAGTGGCCTCAATGACCACTACTCTGCGGCTATCTCAGGCATCCTGGACAATCTAGCCCCTCTTAAACTGAAAAGAACCCAAATCAAAGACAGAAACCCCTGGTTCACGGGATCCCTTAATGCTGAGAGGAGAGCCCTCCGGCAAGCTGAAAGATCCTGGAGGCAGCACCCCTCTACCGCTCATCTAAAACTCCCCCGCCAGGCCAGAAATGTCTACAACAGGAACATACTCAACTCAAAAAAAGACTTCTTCAGAATGGAACTAGAGAAAGCCAAGAACAGACCCCACAAGCTCTTCGAACTAGTCAAACACCAATCTAATAAACTGGCCAAAACATCGAAAGAAACCCCCAAATCTCTTATATCCTCAGAGGAATTCTCCTCTTTCTTCGCTGACAAAATCTTAGCCCTCGGAAACGAACTCAGCTCCATCACACACCCTCAATGCCTTCCTGACCCGCCGCCTCCCAGCGCGACACACCCACAGGCTCCACCCAAAAATCATGCTCATTGGACTGTCTTCAAAGGCTATGACAAAGATTCCATCTCTAAAATCCTTTCTACCTTAAACCCAAACAACCATTTTAATGACCCGCTCCCTGCCAACTGCCTAGCTGCCATCGCCCAATCCATTATTCCCAGCTGGACTACAATAATCAACGCCTCCCTCCAGCAGGGAACGATGCCTGACTCTCTAAAAGCCGGCCAAGTCCTCCCCATTCTGAAAAAGCCGTTGCTGGATCCAGCCTCCCCCGACAACTTCAGACCCATCTCCAACATCCCACTCTTAGCCAAAGTGCTGGAGAAATGTGTGCAACAGCAGCTAAGTCACCACATCAACAATTTCCACCTGCTGGATGACTTCCAATCCGGATTTAGACCTGGGCATAGCACCGAAACCACCATGCTCCATATCGTGGATGATGCCCTCCAAGCCCTTGACCAAGGCAAAACTTGTCTCCTAATCCTCCTGGACCTATCCTCGGCCTTCGACACGGTCAACCATGAAAAACTTCTCGAACGCCTCAAACTCAGGATGGGATTGGATGGCACTGTTCTAGATTGGTTTAGGTCCTTCCTCCACAACCGATCACAGAGATTCCTAATCAACGGCAACCTATCGTCACCATCCCCGGTCACGGTTGGAGTCCCTCAAGGATCATCCCTGTCCCCCACCCTTTTCAACCTTTACCTAGAACCGCTTACCGAAGTATTACGCACAGCTAACATCTCCTATCATATGTACGCTGATGACACCCAGATCTACATCAAAACCTCTTCTCGCGAAGAGATTCTCTCCCTGAACGAAGCCCTGAAACTCACCGTCCAATGGCTCGCATCCAATCAACTTAAACTCAATGCAAAGAAAACAGAATTTCTCCTGATCTCCCCTCCCAATACCAACCTCGAGATTCATTCATGGATTAATGCTATCACAGCCTTAAATTGCCCACCGACCATTGTGAACTCTGCTAAATCCCTGGGAATTACCCTTGACAGCAACCTGAACATGCGGGACCACATCAATTCGATGGCCAAAACAGCCAGATTCCACCTGAGCTACCTTAGGAGATTGAAACCCTTCCTCGATGCTCCCGACCTAAAAATGGCAGTCCAAGCACTCGTCATCTCTAGACTGGAATACGGCTGCTCAACCCTCTCGGGTTTACCTAAGATCTCCCTGGCACCTCTTAAAGCCTGCCTCAATGCGGCCGCCAGACTACTTACCGGCACAAGGAAATACGATCATATTTCCCCACACCTGAAAGCTCTCAACTGGCTTCCCCTGGAGGCAAGAATATAACTCAAACTAGCATGCATTACGCACAAAGCTTTATACTCTCACTCCACTGCTTATCTGACACAGAAACTTGTGATCTCCGGAGGAACCAGAAACTCCTGATCTTCCAGAGACCTCTTGCTCCAACCTGCACGCTTTCGAAAAAAAAAAACCCTACAAACGGGCCTTCTCAGGGGCTGCTCCAAGAATTTGGAACTCTCTCCCACCCAACATCAGAAGAATCCCCTCTCTGACTCGCTTAAAAAAGGATGCCAAAACCTTCCTTATGGGCAAATTCCTCGGCTAATTATGGACTCATCCCCATTATGGCCCGACCTATGGCCGTCCACTACCTCCCTTCGGACTACCTTGTCACCCCATCAGGAACTTGGGGTCTGGCTTGAATAATTGTAAATGTAATCTGTAACTATGGCTTCTCGCCTCGAGTAACTGATCTTGTAAACAGTAAATACGCGCTCCTCTTTCCCTTTTGTACCCGGCTACCCTCCCCCTTACTACTCGAGCTGCTACTGGTTGATTCTAAGTCTGTCTATATATTGCGTTGCTCTCCTGTAAAGCGCTCTGATACCCTAACGGGTCAAGTTCGCCCTCTATAAAACACATAAATAAAAATAATAAAAATAGAACGACTGCTCTTACCCTTGTAAAACAAATTGTGCACAATGTAATATATGCATAGATTGCGATGGTGAGAATATTGAGTAAAGGCTTTCTCTAGCTCTGGGTGATCCCCAGCTTTGCGCAAAAGGTCATCTATAATCACCATGATTACAAGGTCTAGGTAACAAGGTATCTTTGTTGAGACTACTGGGTATATCTTCTATAAATTTCATGTGCGGAATCCTTGGGATAGTTCTGTATAAAAAAAATCTTGCCAGCAAGAATAAATAGCAATATTGTTAGTGGTTTGGTATAAAATACTTGGAGCATTTTCTAAGAGTTTCTTTATAAAGTAGCTTTTACCACAATTTGAGGGACCTGCTATAACTCAGGAGTAGGGGTGTTGTAGCCTGCTGTCCATAATAGAGTTGCAAAACTCTAAAGTAGCTTTAATCACCATATGGTAGCGTTTTATAGTTTTCTGCCAGGACTCTCTCATCAAACACTACGCACAAGGTTTTATGCAGCGGCTGGGTTGTAATTTCCCACCCTTTTTTGGATTGGATTGTTTTACCATTGTTTTATCATTTTCACAATCGTTTGAGGTTGAGTATTTGTTCACCAGGTCCTTTAGAGTTGCAAAATTGTTTTTTAACCGCTTCACCGCGATCGTAATTCCGCCCAGGTGCTGGACATTCCGATCGCGGGTGCGGTCGTGACGAGCTCAGCTCGTCATGCGCACACGCCAACCGCGCAGCATGACGAGCTGAGCTCGTCATGCGCATCGAAGGGGTTAAGGTGATGCCTTTGACCGTCATACACACTGCGTTGTTAGATGTTTTATAAGAGTAGGTCTTGGGTCTAGATGAGGTGAATTCGACGATGTACACATCCTTTTCTAGCTCGTTAATCAAATCACCTAGATAATCACCTGGGGGGTGGGAAATCTTCATCCCCTAGTTTGCTCACAAAAATAAGAGTCAGTATTGTGGTACAGATACCGTTCCTGAAGTTTATCCATCACATTGTAATGTTCTAAATGAGCATGCACTGTTGTGAAACAGGCTATGAAGATGTTTATATTGATACAGGTTATGGGGTACTCTTTTGTTTATTTCCAACACAGAGCTGCGGTCTCATCGATGAACTCACAGCTGGACACCTTGTAACAGGGCACAAAAAGATAATTAATCTATCATCAGGATTTGTGATGATGGTCGTGTTTGACAATTTTGTACGCTGGCCGAATTGTCCCCATAATTAACTGAGTTAGAGCTTGGCTAACTGGTGTCTGGCGCGGTTGAACTTAATGAATTCTGGTTGTAAGCACATGCCCCCGTGAGCATAGTAATGATCAATATATTTTTGCGTTTGAGGCATAGCTAGTGCACCAGCCTGGAAACCCATCCTGCTTGCTGAGAAACAATCTACTCAGAAAAGAGTTGGGTTGTGGTTCTCTCAAAGTGGCAAACTTCATATACTCTTCCTAGCTGATATCCTTCTCTAGGGCCGCTTGTACGTCAATGCTACACCAGGTCACTGTGAGCATCCTTTGCTCTTCAGTGTGCCTGTATTTGCTAGCCTCTTTACTTTCAGTGCATGTTTGACACATGGGGAACATTAGCTTACCATCTACTCTGTAGGGTAGTACGGGGAGGTAAAGCCTCCGTGGAGGGTAGACTTCACGTTTAACTAGCCCAAAATATTGGTCTAAGGGTTTAAAGTCCCTATATATGATGGTTGGGTGCTTTAAGGGGTATAATATCATCTTGTTCACAGACGGATACAGGCTCGTGAAATCGAGGTATTATTTTCTCACTCTCTCCCACAGCCCTGTACAACTGTTTAGCATTAGTACGACCCCCAAATAAGGCATCACGGGCCTCCAAAGGCTGGGCTAACTCGCGGCTCTTAATGAAAGAGCCGAGTTACGCATCAAATGTTAACATATCTAGCCACTCATGCTCCCAGAGGGATCTCGGAACTAAACCACAGTTTTCAACATATTGCGCCTTTAACAGAGTACGCCTGTGTAAGTATTTAAATTTGGTACCCAACAGTTTCTTAAACTTGTGGGGCTTGTAACAGCTGGGGAAATCATGGTAAAAGTGCCCACTGAATTCAAAGGCCATTGGTACGCCGTTAATTACGGCGTACCCATCTAGGAAATAGGTCGGGCGGCACTAGAGCTATGCTTTCAGGTTGTAAAAACGTGTTTGTAGATAGATCTATACATGGAAGCCAGTGTGACGTGTTGAAACAGGTTGATATACTCTATGGATTTTGTCATCTTTGGAGTGTTGGGTTTCAGAACCTTTTCTTGTTTTGTCATCTCTGCATCAACGTCTCTGAAGAGGTTGTAAGCTTGTCTCAAGATCATTCATCAGCCTGACAGTATGCTTTCAATTCGGTTTGAAAATAAAATGTCTTTTAAAGGCTTCCACCGTACCAATGTCAAACTCTTTCTCAACAAGCATCATATACTCAACACCGTAGCTGGCAGGCAGAGGCATTGGACCCTCATAATTCTGATTTGCCCAGGTGTTAAAAAAGTGGGGGAAATAACCTTTAGAACCTGGAACTCCAAAGGCTTTCGGCAACTGGCTTAGTTTCATGGGCAGAAAATTCTAAGTATCTATGACCCTTATATATAAAGGTTCAGCCTTTAACAGTATCAGTTTGAAACCCTGGGTGATGAGCGCTACAAGCATCTTTTCATGAATCATATTTTGCAAAATAAAGAAAGTCATACGCTTTTGAGTTGTGGTCCCACATGGTGTGCCCTTTGAATTTTGTCTGCATGAATGTATTAAGGAAATCATGCACGCATGTAGGGACTTCAAACTCCCAATTTTCATCAGAAGTTAGATGTTGTGTATAAACAGGCTGATGCACGCCCGTCTCTATATATCAAACAACATGTAGTCTTCTGTTTTGGTCTGGGGCATGCCTTTAGTCATGGAACACATGTGATCTGTTCCAGGCTGAAAAGATGCCTTGCACCTAGGGCACTTCATGCCTGTGCATTTGTGATCGGTGGCTGTGTAGCGCCTGCACCCGCCCAATCTGTTTTAGTGGTTCAGCAAATAACTGCCCTGTGTATGCTGAAGCAGTTTTGGGAGTAACAAAATGGATTACAGTTAGGACAGTGGGCCTTCTGATCAGCAGCAATGATGCAACCCTCCCTTTGACATGTTTTACAATGTATTTCACACTGATGAGCGATCTGTGTGTTGTAGATGTGATTGCAATGACCGCACACATACTTGTCTCCTAGAAAACCCTTCAGGTTCAAGATACCGTAAAAGTGATTTTCATGATGTAGTGTAAACTGTCTTGTTTTTCACAGGCCCTCCGGTTGTGAAGTACTTCAACAAATCACTATGGTATAGAAATTCTACCGTAACGGCACAATAGTTCTCAAAAAGTCCTAGGTCCCCAAGCCTACCAGTCTGTCGGGCGGTATTTCAAGCACTGCATGGCTTCAGCTGCTCTAGACAGCACGATTGTGTCAGTGGTACAGCGATCCTGTAGTAACCCTGCGATACTAGCTGCCAGACACGTGTTGGTCATACCGATATTAAAGTTAAGCATCAAGCGTTGGTTCTTTCCAATGATTTTACTGTACAAGATATTCTTTAAAGGTCTGGAAACACCCCCTCACGACCCCTAATAATTAGGATGACTAATCTGAAAGTCCCGAATGCTACTATTTCTGCTTTACTCCGTAAAAGATTACAGAGGCTTTATAAAAATTCCACAGCGTCAAACACCTCGCGTGGCATTCACCTGGTTAACAAGGAACTGTCAATACCCTGCTCCTGGAACCACAGCTGAAAGAAATCATTAGGGCCCACATCGTGTAACAGCCGTTCTATGAGCATCTGCACAGCCTGATGAATAGAGTTTATGCATTATAAGTTAAAAACCTGAATTCTTCATAATGCTCTGTAGCTTTAAATCCCTCAACATTTCGATGGTACCTTCCGACGTTCTATAAAAACACCAGCTCTGAATCCTTGGATCAGGTGTTTGTGTTGAGTATTTTTAAGCCTCCTAGTAGCAAAAATTCCTTGCTTTTTTCAATTCACTTATTAAGAGCCTATGCTGCTTGGCGCTATTAGTCCACTTTTGTTTCTGATCGGTCCACCACTTTTAGGCAACCTCCCACAGCCTGTTTGCAATAGCTCTGGTGTGTTTGCCTCACCAGCCCACAGCCTACAACCTGTGCTCTGACACATTCTTTGTGTTCTCTGTATCCGAGTCTCTCAATTTTACCCCATGAACGCTTAATGTCTGGAGTGTCTGGGGACCACTCCTAATTATGTGTTTTTGGGGTATAAGCACGGTCCTTTTAGGATGAGGTGTCCTGGTATTTGGAACGTTTAGGAATTGTCTGGGGATGTTAGAAATGGGATTTCTGGTTGGCTAGGGCTTGCGCCTAAGCCAGGCAGAAACCACCACTCTAGTTAGGGCAAGGGAGTTACACGCTGAAGATAACCCCTGCTCACCCCCTTGGTAGCTTGGCGCGAGCAGTCGGGCTTATCCCAGAGGCAATGTGTAAAGCGTTTGCGCAACACACTCACACAGCAGCAACCCACTAGGCACACCACAAAAGGAACTCCACACAAGGTTATATAAAAAATAGCCTTTGTATTATCATAAACACATTAGAATAGTAATCACACAATATACACTGTGCCAACTGGCACTAGGCAATATTTACAGGGGATTATATACACCTGACCGGGCCAATCGGGCCACTGTCAGAACCATCATAAATGCACAAGTAGAAAATGTAAAACACTACCAGTAACAACTGGTAAAATAATGACTCCGCATCATATCCTGCATCATAAATCACATTATGCAGTAAACCTCACAAGCATAAACATATTATGCAATAGCCTCATAAGCATAAACACATTATGCAATAGCCTCACAAGCATAAACACATTATGCAACAAACCTCACAAGCATAAACACATTATGCAATAGCCTCACAAGCATAAACACATTATGCAATAGCCTCACAAGCATAAACACATTATGCAATAGCCTCACAAGCCTAAACCTCAGATTAGGGAATAACCTCCTGAACATAAACAACAGAGGCATAAATCACAGTGCATAAATCACATTTCCTAGGCACCGCATAAATCACATTAGGGCCTTGCCCTATCAATCGAACACTGTCCCCCTGGCCAACTGGCCTTCTCAGAGGGCTCAAATGCCCTATGTCCCAAATGTCAGGGCTGGCTGCCAATGCAGCAGAATCCCAAAGTGCGCAACTGCGCTGGACTAAACCTTGCAGCTGCCACTAATAGCTGTGCTGCTGTGAAGCCAAATGTGGGCATGGGCACTCACTGTGCCCTCTGGGTGGGTCCCCACTGGGACTCTAACATAATACTGCCAAACGTTGCAGCTGCCCGTGCTGGTGCGGCACAGCTGTGAATAAAATAAAGAGGCCCTGGCACGACTGTGCCTCTCCTGTCCCACTCGGGAGACTCTACAACAAAATGCCCCCAATCGTTGGAGTGGCCCGCTCTCCTGCGGGTCCGCTCAGAAAATGGGCACTGACAATGTGCCAATCATGAAGCCCCTCTCTGGGGCTCTTTAAACAAAACTGCCCCCAAAGGAAATCTGGCCGGCTCCAGGCACCGACAATGTGCCTCGAAAAGGGGCTATCCCTGCATAAAATAGAGCCCCCACTCACCAGACTCTGCAGGCTCTTCTGGTGGCTGGTCCCGCACTCAGGTCTTCTCCGGCCTCCTCTGGACTTGGGACAGGTGCCGGGGATCCTCTGCGGCGTGCGCAGGGCTTCCCTCAGCTCACGGAAGCCCCGCTCACTTCCGGTGGTGCGCAGCAGGCCCCGCCCACAACCAGGCAGCTTGCCTGGCTTCCGGGCCGCGCTTGGCAGCGGCCGGGCGATTCCTCTCGGCGGCTTCCTTCCCCTTCGGCCGCAATGTGGGTTCCCGCTTCCATAAAAGACACTTGCGGGTGGGCACCCGCTCGCAAAACACCATAAGCGGGGTGTGCACCCGCCGTCACCCAAAAAGCACAAAGCGGGGTGGGCACCCGCCAAACTTCCTCCAAATGCGGTGTGGGCATCAGCGGTTTCAACATTCATAAAGCGGGGTAGGCTCCCGTTCGGCAGCACAATGCGGGGTGGGCTCCCGCTGGAGAAAGCAGCAAATACGGGGGAATCCCCACGTCTGTATTCCCTCTAAAAGGGCTGCAGCTCCGAGCTGCGAAGCCCACGCTCTCCTCCTTCTGGGCAAGAAAAATACAGCGCTCACGAGGCGCTAGATGTCCAAAAGGTCCTTAGAGGTCCATGGGGAATAGCTGGGCCCAGGGAGGCCAGCACACAGGGCCCTCCAGCAGGGAGGCAAGCCCTTGTGGTGGTTCCTCCTGGGCCCCCAGCAGCAGCAAGCCCATCCACAAGTCCAGGAACAGCACACTTCATGGGGTCACAGCCCCTATATTTATATTAGACATTCCTTTGTCCGCCCTGGCACAGGGCTTGGGGGAACCAGCAAAAACTGGTTCAGGGGGGAATTGGAGCACCCTGTTTGCCAGGCTCCTCTTCCCCTTTGTCAGGTGGGGGCTCGGTGATCAGACACACCACAGGGGGCGGAGCCAGCATTGTACAGGGCAGGCATAATCCTATTCAGGGTCAGGGGACTACTCCTCCCACTACTCCAAATGCAGATGTCCCATTCAGCCTAGTGCTGACTCACCCTGCCCCTCCTGGAGCTACACACACCTCCCCACCCCTGTCACTCAAAAGCCAGACATGCAATTCACATCAGGCAGGCAGACACATAGCACACAGAAATGCCAACTTCTAAAAGTGGCATTTCTAAAATAGTTATAATAAATCTGCGCACACCATTGCGCAGCATTTATTATTACCATTCCAAATATACTAAACCTGACCACGCTGGTCCTCTCATTTCAGGAATTACCACTGAAACACTTATAAGGGAATCCCCAATGCATTCCTATGGGAGGGCAGCCCCACAGTAGTGAGAAACCAAAATGGCTGTTTGTCACTACCAGGACATGTCACACACTTAAGGTACATGTCCTATCTTTTACCTACAATGCACCCTGCCCATAGGGCTAGCTAGGGCCTACCTTAGGGGTGACTGACATGTAGTAAAAAGGGGGGGTCACAGACATGGTACACACTTTAGGTGCCACGTCACAGCGGCAGTAACACTGCGTGCACAGGCCCTGCAATGGCAGAGGCCTGCGATATGTTTGAAAGGCTACTTTGGTGGGTGGCGCAATCAGCGCTGCAAGCCCACCAGTAGCATTTAATTTACCAGCCCTGGGTATATGAGATACCACTTTACAAGGGACTGACAGGTAAATTAAATATGCCAAACAGGTGTAGACCAATCTTACCATATGTAACACAGAGAGCACACACACTTTACACTGGACAGCAGTGCTAAAGTGCCCAGAGGCCTAAACCCACCAACACCATGTCAGAAGAAAGGCTAGGAGAAAGGCAAAAAGTTTAGGGATGACCCTGCAAAAAGGGCCAAGTCCAACAGGGGTGCTCTAACTTCTTTTGGGGTCGTGAAGACCTTTGAGAAACTGTATGGCTTAGCAAGTTTATCTTATACCTTATGTTTATATTTTGACCTTTGGATCTTTTTATTCATAAATGTGGAGCAGTAGCACTTTAGGGAGTGCTGTTGGCCCAGTCATGATGGCATAAAACCTATGTCTGCAACAACTGATTAGCAAGATTGTAACACCTCTGTTCTACACATTTGGACCCTCTGGATTATCTCCCATTGTACATCACTCAAAGACCTGTTCTGGGTTTTTGGCTTCTCCAATTTTAGGGACTTAGAGTTCAGCTTGGATTTTAGTTTTCTAATAGTCTGGTGCATGTCTTACATATATGCCCCTGGTAGAGTTTTATGGTCTAACATTCCATATTTAGCTGCATCATCTGTGACAGCAGGGGTGTGGCGTATATTACCCAGAATCACACCTAGCACAGCTCTCTGGCTACCTCCGCTAACACCTTTCTGAAGGCCTGGGCTTTGGGGGATCAAAAAAGGAGGGTCCCAATGCGAGCAGCCAGCTGCTCCTGAGGATGGCTCGCCGCTAGATGCTGTTTCAAAACTCCGATTTTGACACCCGCTCCACCCTGTACTGCTGTTGGGGTATGTTGAGGAGGGTGATGGTAGATTTGCACTTGGCGGGGGGCTGGTGGGTTCAAACGCTCCTGGCGGTGTAACCGGCGACAGCAGATATGGGCAATTAAAATGCTGGTCATAATAGCTCAGAGCTGTAGAGGTGTAGGAAGAGCAGGGACTGGGAACAGTTGTCTGCAACCCCTCAGGGTCTACACTAGAAGGCACACTGTGCGCAGCTGCGGCTTCGACTGGTGTTTCAGAACTCTCTGACACTCCTGTCAGGCCCCTGAGAAACCCTATACACGCAGATGTGTATGATCGTTTTTGAGCTCTACGTTAGTTCTAATCTGTGTGATTTTTATAGGTCTGTACTCTTGGGGGTGAATGTTTTCGAGCCCTTCATTCCAAAACCTATGCGCTATATTTATAGTCTGTTTTGGGCATCCGCCTCTGGGGAGCACATCTACATTCACCCTCTCAGACGTTGAACATTTAGCTACCTGCAGATTAAGGCGACGTGTCTAAGCTGTAATGGTTCTTTTTAAGGACAGATCTAAAGGGACAGTTTGTAGGCCCTGGACTGCAGGCGTCTTCCGGTTCTTAAGGAAAGGCGACTCACTTTTTTCTTTTTGCATAGCTTGAGATCACCTTTCTGGGTTTTACACGACCCTGGCTGTTGAGTGTCTTCGGCTGGAAGCGTGCAACCTTTAAGGTCTACAACCCAAGCCAGAAAAGGGCTTTTAGTAGGAGTATTCAATGTATTGCTTGTGGGTTTCAATGGTAACGTATTTTAGGGTGTAGAGTAAAGAATGTCTCTATGGCCTGTGCTTGCATAGTCCATGCTTGGTATGTCATGACGCACAGTGCATCTTTCACCGCTTGGTGACGTCTGACCATTTTGAATGGTCTTCGTTATGTCCTTTAAAGGTGTTAGCGTCTGCTTAACCTTTTGGTCTACTAAGACAGAGACCTTCTGCAAGGTTCTGGGATATATGCATAAAAAAAAAAATACATATTAGAAAAAAAAGCATATACACCTCTTTACAACCCCTTGCTTGGATACGCCTGTCTAACTTTTTGCTTTACATTTTATAGCCCCCTGACTAGGTTATGAAGGAAAAGGCTGCGGGAGACAAAAATACTTCAGGGTTCTTTTGAACGCCGCATTTTGTAAAACACACCTGCTTGGTTCTTTCGGAGAATCCTTTTCTTTGTAACCGGCCCGTCTTTAGACGCTGAAGACTTCATTTTTTTTTTAAGCAATGTCCCGACCTTTCCAGGGCTCGTTAAGGCTCCGGCCAACACTTTTGCTCATGATTCTACCTTTTGCAGTGGTACACTGTCCTTCTATGCCTCCTTGGGAACTGTAAAGAACAAGCATTTGCAATGCAATCGGGCTAGCATTTGCCTGATTGAGAGCTATTTACAGATATTGGTGCTGTAAATGACAATGTATTTTGCCTATGTGTTATATGGTGTATGTGGTGTGTAGTGTGTAGTGGAGTTGTGGGTTGGATTGGAATGGTTAGTTGTGGAATTGTGTGGTGTGGAATTGTGTGGTGTTTAGTGGATTTATGAACTGTTGTGGAGGAGTAGACCAGCCTGCTAACTTTCTTCAGACTCAGTTGGCAGGCACCATTGTGTGGCTGAAAGCGTTTTAGTAATCCTTTTTTTTTTTTTTTTATTTAATCAAAAAGCGACTTGGTGGCCAGCACACGGAGAGAGCAAGAGTGAGGCTTGGAAGATATAGGAATAATGACTACACCATTTACGCTTGAGTATGCTAGTTATATAGGCAAATACATCAGTGCCCTGATGAATGCAAGATCCACAACTGATGAGGAAAGTGTACTCCAAATTTTATAGAGCACTACAAAACAAGAACACTAACTACCAACGGTTACATAAAAGCAAAGCTATTGTTTTAATACAAAAATGAACACCGTAATACTGTAAAAAACAAAAGGTTACCATCCCCTTAAAAGAATCATCAGTACTTAAAACATGAGAAAATGTAAAACGTTCTTTCCACCGGACAGTTCTTTAGACAGAAATTACTGAACTCCTTTACCGTTTGCCGCCGCTAGCCCTAGTCACACATAAACAAGCTCCCTGCAACTAATGAAACCTGCCTGGAAGCTGGGTCCTGGTAAGATTCTGTTTACATTCCACTGTACTCTAGTTATTGGTGGCTACCGTGGCATTGGATGAGGTAGCCAGGGCCTAAATGAATCATGCCCTGTAGAGTGTGTGTAATGTTTACAACACTCTTAGAATGCTGGGTGCGAGGCCCAGATGGTTTGCCTGCGTCTTCTCCAGATATGAAGAAAGCTACCATGAGGCACAGTGGGCTATTGGGCATCAGTGCAAACTGTGTTGCAGAGAGGTCCTGGGCTCCCTTATCCTTCAGCTGTGGTAGCAGTGGGTCCTGTATAAAGGACAACGAAAAGCATTGATACAATGTGGAAAAGTTGCAAGTGGAGGTGATGTTCCTCCTGTTCAGAAGATAAGGCTCTGTCACAAGTATTTATTCACGACAATAGGAGCATCCCTACAATACAGAAAATTTGTAAAGCGCTCTGATATCCGCCTGGGTCATGCTTGCGCTATATTTTATTTATTTATTTGAAAAGTTTTCTATAATGCGGACTAGACCCTGGAAGGGTATCAGAGCGCTTTACAAAAGTTACAAGACATAGAAGTTTAATACAATAGGTACAAAAAGAGAGTAAAGAGTAGGGAGGGCAAACTTGATGTCACACATTCATAGTGGGTCCAGGGAGACTCAGGAGTGTGATAGTCAATGGTCCTAAAGATTAAGTGTAAGTTCTGTTTGGAGAGCAAGTTAAGTGAGGAGGTTGGGTAGTAATTTGTTCATTGAAAGCAGTTTGACTTAATTTTTGAAGGAGGTGCTAGAAGGGTTCATTCTAATTTCCGGGGGCAGGGCATTCCAGATTCTAGGTGCTAGACCGGAGAAAGTTCGGTTGTATGTTTTTTTCCCGGAATTGTTCTGGTTTCAGTAGCCAGGTGCTGGTGCTTCTCGATGCTCTGCCACCGCCGGATAGTTCCAGTTTATCTGCTAGATACTTTGGCTGGCCGAAGTGCAGGGCTTTGTGTGTCATACAGGCGATTTTAAGCTGTGATCTTGCCTCGAAAGGGAGCCAGTTCAGTGCCTTTAGATCAGGGGTGATATGGTTGTTCCTTTTGGAGCCGGTGACCAGTCTTGCGGCCGCGTTGAGTGAGGCTTTTAGTGGAGCCAGACTGAATCTCGGCAGATCACATAAGGTTGTATTCCCATTGTCTTGTCTAGGTATCACTAGGGATTGCACTACTGATTTGAGGTTGTCAATAGGAAGGAAGGGTTTTAGTTTTCTGATGATGTTCATGTGAAAGTATGCTCCTCTGGTGGCTGCACTGATGTGTTCCTGCATGTTGAGATTTTTGTCGATTGTTATTCCTAGAGATTTTGCGGAGTCTATGATGTGTGGTTTGCAGTTGAAGGCTGTTAAATGTTTCATCCAGTCTTCAATGTTAATGTGTCCTTGCGGAGGGGTAATTAGGAGGAATTCGGTTTTGAGTGCATTGAGTTTGAGGTGGTTTCTGGTTAGCCAGTTGTGTGTTTTTTGAGTGAGCGGATATCAGGTGATGACACTTTTAGGTAAAGTTGGGTGTCATCCGAATATATGTGGTAGTGAACATTGGAGAGTTTCAGAATTTCGATTAAGGGCTCCATGTATAGATTGAAGAGGGTAGGTGAGAGGGAGGAACCTTGAGGTACTCCTAAGGTGACCGCTGTGGTGGTCGACATCGATTGGTTGAGCTTGATTCTTTGTTTTTGGTTGCCTCAGAAGGAGCCAAACCATTTTAGGACATTTCCAGATATCCCCATTCTGTGTTCAAGTAAGTCTAGGAGACTATCGTGTTTGACCGTGTCAAAGGCTGAGGATAGGTCTAGGAGTATTAGGAGGCAGGATTCATTTTGGTCTAGTATTTTGAGCGCGTCGTCCACGATGTGTGTGATGGCAGTTTCCGTGCTATGGTCCTGACGGAAGCCCGAATGGGCGGCAAAGCCTTTTCCAGCATTTTATACGCTGACAATGTGGTCCTGGCAAGCCATACTCAAGTGGGCATGCAATGCCTTTTCAATAAACTGCAAGAGTATGCAGCGGAAAACTACCTAGAAGTGAATCATGAGAAAACAAAACCCTGACAATACAAAATGGCAAACGACAGACCTTTTCCTGGTACCTGCAAAAAATGCCAATCACAAACACCTAGGGGTAATCATCGATGAAGGCGGACAATTTGCCAGCCAACTCGAGATGATTAGAAGAAAGGGGATAGTGATGGCAAAAACATTAAGGCAGTTAAAATCAAAACTAACAGGCCCTATCTTTTCTCCCCTTCTCCGGGTGGCACAAGCCAAAATCCTACCCACCATCACCTACGGCAGTGAAGCCCTGAGGGGAAGAGACTCAAAAATCTTGGACACTAGCCTTTTTTGACATCCCAACCTACGCTTCTCCAGAGCAGATCCGATTAGAGTTTGGTCTAACCAAACAACTTCTGGCAAGGGTCTTACATAATCTGCTGGCATAAAATCAGGAACGCACCTCCGAATATATTGAATCACCAGCTTTGGCAAGAGCTTTGACTCAGAGCAACGTCGCCGGCCAGACAATTCTTAAAGGACTTTCTGGCTACCACCGGTCTTTCGGACCTTAGGGAAACTCAACCTACCCATACAGTCTTCAAGCAAGAAGTCAAAAAGGCAATAAGGACAAGGCTGCCTTTGCTTGAAGAAGCCTTGCCTGGATGACAATCAATGGATACAACTCATCCGGTACACAGGCATACTTTAGCCTGGGATACTCGAGGAAGACAAAAGACAAATTCCTAAAATACAGGTTAGGAATATTACTAGCAATCCTACACCTCCCACCATGGTTGAGGGTGCAATCTGCGAACACCTGCCGATTTATGCAGCAATGGCATTGAGGACATGGCACACTTAATCTGCTCTTGCACTAACCTAAAGGATGAAAGGGCACGCTTACTCAAACCGCAGTTCATTCTCCGAGGGATTGGCACTCGGAGACAGACTTTAATCCCAAGGACCCGCAGCTAAACAGGAAATTAGTTAAATTTCTAACACAAGTAGAACTTATGCTGAGAAGAGCCGCACACCACCAATCTTGCTAATAGTCATTGCTGCCACCACAAGTAGCTGAAACTTCCATAATCAAAGACTCGATACTCAGCTGCAGGAGACCCTTTGGAACAGGCTTCAGCATTGCAGATGAACAAACAAAAATTAAACAGACTGAGCCAGCAGCTTCAAAATGCCAAGACTTTTATAGTTTTTTAGTAATCGCACACCCCAACAATTGAACCCACCAAGGCGGAGGCAGCAATTTGAATCACGGTCGACTTCACTAGACGTAGCACCCAAGGCTCGCCTAAATAGTTAACACCTGCGAACATATTAATTTGGACATTACTCAAGCTTATGGTCTTTTTAATACCTTTTTTCTTTTTTTAAATGAATTTTACAGTGCATTTTTGTAATGGTTTTAATTAATCATATACAATAAAAATGTACTTACTTACTCTACTTTTATATTAGTGTGAAATTAAATATATTGAACTATTTAGTCAGAGAAATCAATATGTAAGATTCCTCAAATGAGACAGGGCAAGGCGGCAATGGGGAATGCTTATGCTGAAGATGAGTGCGCAGAAGTGGTACACCCCAATAAAGTAACACCTGACTTTGAAACAGGCCAAGAATGTGATAGGGCAATACACATGTGACATTTGCATCCACTGATGGATTTCCAAGGTACCTATGCTTTTCTCTTCGAGGATTAGAGTGAAGAGAAAGCATTATCTTTAAGTACTTTTACGAAGGCATCTTGCTTTGGCTATAGAGATATCAGGCCTGTCAAGTTATCCACAACTTGGAGGCGTACCCCCCCCCCCCCAGTCAGTGTCTAATACCTGCAAAATTAATCAGTCACCTTCAGATGTGCCGACTCCTACATTAGGTGTTATCTCAGCAGAAGCATTACGTTTCTATGTTTACAGCAAGATGACGGGCAAAGACCTTCACAACTAAATAGCTGTAATATTGGCGGGGCAGGCAAGTGTCACCTCGTTCAGAGTCACTGTGATTTATGACACTGTCTGCCACACAGTGATATGCTGACCGAAAAGTAAGTGCTCACACTGAATGGTGCCAACATTGAAAGAAGAGCGTCTCTATGAGAAGATTTATTTTGCAGCCAAGCATTCTGAATTACATGAAGATAACATTTGATTGCAATGCACAGCTGCTTAAACTCTCCTTGTTTTCGGTACAATGAAGAATGCTTACTGGCAAACTGCAATAACTCAAACTGATCTGTTGCTTAAGTGCTCCATTAAAGAAACAAAGTTTAGGTGTCTTGCGGCAAAAGGGGAGTGTGCTTGGTAGAAATACATCACTCTGATGGCGGTTTACGTAGAGGAATGTGAGTTAAACCAACAAGGTTAAAGTTTGTTATTTGGAAATTAAAGTGACACGAAAATGTGGTAGCGTGGACCGCTGAGTAAAAAAAAATTATCTAGAAAAACATGATCGGGCTGGGTGGTATGACCGTTTAGGCCGGTCACCATATTGGTATGCTTCATATCCCCTTATTGTAAGACCCATAGAAAGGGGACTGGAACGCCATAAATAAGGTAACAAATGATAAAAAGCTTGTTGCCATTTTGATATCATGAAAGGAACAAGTCAACTATTGTACAAAAATAGTCCCACGAGCTTGTGATATGTCACCAATTGCAGCTGGGATCAATCCTGGCCACGATCAGTGATGTAATGCTGAAATATAAATATATAAATATAAATATATATATATATATATATATATATAAATATATATATATATATATATATATTTCACCACGTAGCTCCTTCGCTCCCCTTCCTTTCACCGTCCTGCTCGTGAGTAGAAAAAGGCCGGTCCTTTTGTGATCCTCAATCTCCGTTTCACCACGTAGCTCCTTCCGGTTCACCGGGACCCATGAGAAGTGGCGCACACGCCGGCAGAGCGTACCAGCAATATTAATCCCAAACAAAAGTTCACAGTAGGTGCGCTCTCAGGATAATCAGGATCCAAGACTCCAACCCTTTCCATTCCGTCTACTGAGCAACTTCTCATAGCGTGATCAGGCATATTTTGTAGTCTGCACGTCTCTAACAGTCACTTATACAATTATGTTTTTACTATCACCCGACACCATTCCAACATGGTCGCCAAAGTCATTTTGATGTATACTGATGTCATTGCCTTTGTTTATTTCTACCATGTGATGTTATTTAAGCCAGTCACCGTTTGTGCACCCTACACGTGACCAAGGCTGCTTTCCGTAGTCGAAACGCATAGTGTAAATAAACGCTTTGTAAGTTTACTTGGAGTCTTGGATCCTGATTATCCTGAGAGCGCACGTACTGTGAACTTTTGTTTGGGATTAATATTGCCGGTATGCTCTGCCGGCGTGTGCGCCACTTCTCATGGGTCCCGGTGAACCGGAAGGAGCTACGTGGTGAAACGGAGATTGAGGATCACACAAGGACCGGCCTTTTTCTACTCACGAGCAGGACGGTGAAAGGAAGGGGAGCGAAGTGGTGGTGTGGTTGACGGAGCTGAGGTAAGCTGGCGCACGCTTTTGTCCATCCTCAGGGTGGGGTAGGAGTACAATACACCGGCGGGTCTCCGGGATTCCCCGCCCCCCCCGGGGCAGCGGCATAGCGGGCACGCTGCTTTTCCCACACTTGGTGACAGTTTACACGCTCACCGAATTACACACTCCACGTATACCTAATTGTGGGTATACGTTCACGCTCCCATTTCCAGAACCACTGTGAGCCTGCATTGCCCGCACTGCTTGCGAGGCAAGTCATCAATTGGCAAGAAGAACCTGCATACCAGCAGGGTGGTACAGGGTCCGGACTCGTAACTTTTCGAACCTACAGCAAAGCGATTAGTGCACAATGGAGGAAGAAACTGAACGGAGGGCGGCTGCTCTCGTAATGTTTACAAGAAAACCGGGGACAGTACACAGCAGGGAAGACAGGACTAATCCTGTACAACCCAATGAAGAAAAATTAAAAAAATTGGAGAAACATCCAAATGGTGGGAAGCTATTTCCCTTCAACACTATGTGGACCAGGCAATGGCCCCAAGAGGACTGAGAATCTTTACAACACCATCATATGAGTCACCCAATCCAAAAATGCTAGAGGAATGGTCTGAAAACTCCTTTCAAAGTTCAAAAAGAATGCTAGAAATATTGATTAAATACGCCTGGATAGATCGGGAGGCCATACTTTTACAAGATAAAGAAATACTCGATGACCTCACTAACAACATGGAGTCAACAGCGCTTAACAAAGCTATGGAAGCAATGAACAGAGACTACGCAGACTATGAGAGTGGGAGAATCCTGACCTTCAGCAGAAAGTATGACCATCTATACTCGGATAAAACGAGATCTAATGTTGCACAGGCTGAACCCACAGGAAGCTCTATCTCAGACATTTCTGTTACCAGTGGAAGTGAGTCGGATCTGTGAGTAAGCAATGTATCTGGTAGCGAGCGGACAAACAGACTAGTGACTTTTTTAGATGAGTACAGACACATGCGCAGGGGCTGTATAACAATGAGGGACACACCAATACCGAAACAGAGAGGACGGGGTCGTGGCAGAGGCCGAGGAAAAGAAGAAACAGATGGAGACGCATTAAACAACGTTGGCAGAAGAGGCAAGGGACGTGGCGACATGGGAAACAGCCCAATGATGGATCCTATCATGGTTAATAAAACTATTGTCAATCTTTCCAAAAGAACACTTAATGACATGGAAAAACAGACCCTTTGCCTTGGACTTTCCTTTTGTCCCTCTTCCTCTTTTGACTATACTAACACTAGAATAGATCTTTTTAAATTTGTTAGAAAACTCAAACTCAGAAAATGGCACAAATTGAAAAGACTAGGCACTAATAGACATACTGACGTAAGACATACACACACTGACAGTGATTTAGCAATAGGTGACATTGACACCCTTGTCACCATGTTAGAACTACAACAGGACCCCGAAAGCAACGATACTGAGGTCAATGAATTCCAGGTCCTCTCCGACCTAGACATTACATATGATGCTGCTGCCACTACACATTTTAAACCACATTCCACATTTCTGCCTACTTTACCACATGATGGAATAGATACATTCCATGAGAATGTCACCAAGGCACTCATAGATTTCAGACACAAAAAAATAAAAATAGAGGTGAATCACAAAAACTCACTTTCAACCAGAGACAGGCACTCAAGGCTCTAGCAGATGACAATGATATTGTTATCTGCCCTGCAGATAAGGGTGGTAACATAATCATTCTGGACAGAGAACAATACATAAATGAGGCCCATCGACAATTGTCTGACAACTTCTATCTACCCATCACCAATGATGTGTACCACAACAGCATCACCAAACTCTGGGAAAAACTTTTAGAGTGGAAAGATAAGGGCATCCTTGTGTGGGAGGAGTACTGCTACCTGAAAAGAGATTATCCCATATTACCGGTACTTTATCTTTTGCCCAAAGTGCATAAAGACCCTATCAACCCACCTGGATGACATATTGTATCCTCCAGGGGCAGTGTGGCTGAACATGTGTCCAAATATATTGACCATTTTCTTAGAGAACATGTCATGAATCTTCCCAGCTATATTAGCGACACCAAAGATTTCTTTGGTGAAGATATCGTGTGGAACGATGAATTTCTATTCATCATACTTGACGTTCATTCCTTATGCACCATAATTGACCACCAACAAGGGCTGGAGGCTTGTAAACACTTCCTCAAGAAGAGACATGTCAGATTCTGGGAGCACAGCCGTATGATCCTTGACATGACGGAGTTCTGTCTTAAGAACAACATCTTTCTATTTGATGGGGCGTTGTTCATACAGACCACCGGGACAGCGTTGGGATCATGCTTTGCTCCCAGTTTCGCCAATCTCTTCATGGGTCTCTGGGAGGAGGAGATCCTCCATGATCCGGCTCTCTCTCGGGATTATGGACAGGTCGTGATGTGGCTCCGCTACATTGACGACTTGTTCATCATCTGGAGGGGTTCGGAGCATGAAGCCAGAGACTTCATCAAAAAACTGAACACCAACAATCGTAACATCAAACTGACTGGCAACATCAGCAATACAGAGGCAGAATACCTAGACATCAAACTTGAGATTAAACAGAACAACATCCATATCACATTATTTCACAAAAGCACAGCAGGCTACAGCATTCTACATGCCCTCAGCAGCCATCCAGAGACGCTCAAATGGAGCATTCCCTATGGGGAGCTGCTGAGGGCCAAAAGAAACTGCAACACCAAAGAAGCTTTTGCATTAGAAAGCGAAACCATGCTCGTAAGATTCAGGGAAAGAGGTTATCCCAACTGGGTCTTAAAGAAAGCTATGGAGAAAGTGGGATGTGTCGACAGAACACAGACATTAGCAGACAAAGTCCCTTCTGAGGAGGAGACAGAAGGTGATGGTACCAGAATTATTCTCTCGTACCACTCCGACGTCAACAGCATCAGACGCATTCTAGTCAAGAATTGGGATATCCTCAAATGCGACAACACCATAGGTGAGGTGATCCAAGAGAGACCCAGTATCACTTTCAGACAAGGCAGAAACCTCAGGGACATGCTTGTTCATAGTGATGTTACCAGATACACGACGAACAGTGAACATAACCTACAGGGATTTTTTCCCTGCGGACATTGTAAGGCGTGCAAACATAGCATGTTTCGAAAGAGCTTACACTAGGCACACACAAAAACGTTATTACACAATTCCTTACTTGCAGCACCAAGTTTGTTATATATGCAATTGAGTGCCCCTGCAAACTTTGGTACATTGGTAGCACCACCTTGATGGCCAAAAAACAGATATTTAAACACATGCGGGCTATAACGAACAAAGATCCCAAATACCCTGTTGCCCGACACTACCAAGCGAAACATTTTTCTGACTCTTCTGTCCTCAGTTACTTCATCCTTGAGCAGATCCGGAATGACCCGAGGGGAGGTGATAGAACTCTCAGACTGAGACAAAGAGAATCCAAATATATAGTGGATTTTCAAACCAAAATCCCGGGAGGGTTGAACCAAGATGAGGAATTAGCCATACACCTCAAAGAAGAATAGTTTTTTCCTAGCTTTCCCCATGATCTGATATTTTTGATTCTCTGGACAGCTGTCCACTGTGTAGTTTTTCTTCTTTTTCTTTCTCTTTCCTTTTTCTGATCCCTTGTTTTACAATTTTGCTGCATTTTGCTTACATGTTGTATTCCTCCATTCATTTAATAGAGCATTAGGAACTGTATGTTTTCTGTTTTTGGGACTTCTTGAGGTCCATTAATTTTAATTGTATGTTTTTGTTTCCTTTGCAGGAGGAAAGGAAGGGGCCCATTTCACCTGACATCATGAGCACGGGCTGCCTAACCTTTTCTTCATTTTCACTTCACATGGCTGTTCTCCTCACATGGTAATCTTGTTTGAGTGGTGACAGGCAGGGCTCCGCCTGTTCACTTTGTGCTTTGACATTCCATCATTGTTAGTCAATTTTGTGCCTGTTGGACATTAGATATAGAACGCTGGCTACTTAACATGGACCACGACCGAGTACCAACTGTATGGGCCAATGCTTCCATCTTGAACACTGAACCGGACATTCCTTAGACCATACATTTCTCTTACAGGTGCCCAAGTTGGGTCCTCTCATACCTGACTAGCCTCTTCCGTATTTTTCGCATACACCTTTGCGTTGTGTCATCTAAGCCCACTTGGGCTGCAGGGCCGCTAATTGGCAGCGGGGCGTTTTCGCGGTTAGGCTTCACCGCTAATATCCCAAACACAAGTTGCCCTGATGAAAACGCCACTCACATAGGGGACTGTGAGTACCAGAAGGCATTGCTGCATTAACGCCCACTGGGGCGGGGACTCTAAAACCTTTAATTGATGTTCCCGAATAGGTGCCGTGATTTTGTGCTTGCCAGTGATCAAGGAAAGAGTGTTTTCCGAAACGTGTTTGGCCATTTCGATGTACCTGGAAGTGGGAAGCTGAGTGTTACTGTGACCTGTCAATAAACGGAGAAACTCCTTCATGTGAGTGGCGTTTTCATCAGGGCAACTTGTGCTTGGGATATATATATATATATATATATATATATATATATATATATATATTTGACACTAAAAACGCATAAACTGAAATTCAGTAACCAAAAGCAGGAATTAAAAGTAGTTCAATATGAATGTAACAGCTGTGCTAAAAAGTGTCAAACTTCTAAACTCGGCGCTGTGCAGTAATGCTCCCCGCGTAATGGAGAAATATTCACAATGCTTTCGAGGCAGCACCGAAGGGGACTCCTGCCTGTGCCCCAGGGGGACTGCTGAGTATGCACTGTAAAGGCTTTTTTGATGATTTTGCTTGTGCTTGAAGTGCTTTTTAAAGCACCATCTAAAAAACTGTAAATACTAGTTAAATAAAGAACATTTTCATTCGAGTTTGTGCTAAATGCAAATGCCGTAGAACTTTGACATAGTACCTCAATCACAGCGTGAGCAGCGGAGGGACACTAATTAAGGTTAATTAATCGGTACTTGACCGGTGCTCCATACAAGCCACAGGAAGTGACGTGTAGAGAGTTCTGCCGAATTAGAAGGCAGCAAAGGAGAATGATTATGCGGTCAACAAATGGTGAATGTGGGCGGGCTAGAAGTCCCTTTTGAGTTTTTCTTTTTAAACACAATAGGTCGCCATAGCGACATCGCATGCGCGCTGTGCAGGCTTGACTCAAAAAATAAATAATTGTCACATTTTACAATATAATACAATGACTTAGCACACTCAGAGGTCCGTCGTAGGCCTCTAGGGGTTTTGGACCTGTCGGAGACTAATGATTACATAGCATTTACAGCAGACTGCCCATCCTTTTTATTTACCTGTAAGAGAAGGATTATGCTGTACACAGAGCGTTGCCTATTGAGCCTCTAGGATTTGTTTCGGGACATCGACTGCCAATTGAACCTCAACGTCATTACCTGTAAAAAGAAAAAAGAAAAACACACACAAGGATACATTTAGAAAAAAAACTGAGGTGTTGAGACACGACTGTTAACAAAAGGACTCAGAACTATTGAACTCTAAATATCTGTACCTTGCTGAAAGGCAACTATTTCCTCCTTGGTCCAAGTTATTTCTGGGAGACCCTGTGGAGGTAGAGCAGATTGGTTTGCTTTAAAATCAACTCTAACAAACAACACACGACAAAGTGTTGGTCATAATATGAATTAATTTACAGTTGTTGGAGCACCCTTTCTTAACATGTTGCCTATCCAACAGTTGGCAATTACACATGGACTTTGAAACATCGCTAATGAATTAAATGGCCTAAATCTCTCGGGCATGTACATGTTTCAAAACAGGTCTTATTTGTACATTTTTGTAAACACCAGTTTTCAAGTAACCAGTTGTAAGATCATTCTACACCATGTCTCAGGGTACCAAAACACTTAGGGCCCCATTACGATGTCGGTCGGAAAGCATTCTGACCGACTCCTTGTCGGAATCGTTTCCGACCGACTCTGGTTCGGGGAGTCCGACCGAATACGATGGTTCTGAACACCGTTCGGTCGGACTCCCATTGACTTCAATGGGAGCCTGTGTTCCGACCGACAATACAGGCTCCCATTGGTAAAAAAGGGGTGGTTGTGGAAAACCTTGCACCCTGTGGCGGGCTCCCCATGGTGCCTGCCACACACTGCATGGTTGGGAAGAGCGGTCCCATGGGTACCCCCACGGACCCCAACCAGAGGCCTTCGGGTGAAGGGGGGCTGGCTACGGGCCCCCAAATTTGGTTTCTGACAGCCGATCTGTGTCAGCCAGACAGTCGGAACGGCTGTCGGAATTCGACATTGTAGTCGGTCGGAAATGCGGCTCTTAGAGCACTACGATTCAGCTCTGACCGACTCGGACTCTCCGAATGCCGGTCGGAACCGATTCGGAATGACCGACCTACTATCTTGTATCGTAATCGGTCGGTCGGAAATGTTTCCGAGTTGGTTGGAAACATGGCTTCCGACACAGGTTCGGTCAAACCGAATCCCATTCGGATCCTTTCCGACCGACATCGTAATGAGGCCCATAGTTGTGGGTACACACACCTTTACAGCTAAAGACACAAACAACTGTGTAGATATTTTATATAGTTGAGATATATAGCAGGGCAGGCTTTAGGGCTGATGGCTCCTGGTGCCACAATGTGTGTTGGCATCCTCTCAAGGCCCCCCCCCCTCAACCGCGGATACCTTCTCCAGTGCCCCTCAAGCCTCCATAACCATTCTCTCACAGCTGAATTTAATTAGTTATATAACACCACTCATAAAGGTGTAGGGCATGGGTACTCACAAACTTTCTCTTGGGGGTCAAATTTACAGTGTGGTTTGTGACCAAGGGCCGCACCGGTGGGGGTGGGGTCAGTGGGGGGACAGGGTCAGTAAAGGCTGCGCTAGAGTAAAAAAGAAATCGCCACATTTTCAAAACATTACTAGACTGCTGTATTTCAAAAGCAGATGTAACTGCAAGGAGCACATTTTGATAATACATTTTTATTATCAGACAATAGCAATCTTAAGAGTCCAAAAAATAGGTACATTAAAGACAGATATACTAGGAACTTATTTTACATTGAATGTCTCCTATTATTGTCCTGTAATCTGGTACTATGTCTGAAATGGCAATCTGATCCAGATGTACATCTGTAAGCTTATTTCTCAGTTTACTCTTCAACAGTCCCATTGTGGAAAACTAACTTTCACAAACATATGTTGACCCAAACATACAAATTACTTTCTGGGCCACTGTAAATAGCAGAGGAAACTTGTCAGAAGACGCAATTTTCCAGAATTCTTCTGGTGCCTGCCCCAAAAAAGATGCTTCAAGGGCTGAATTGTGCTGCATATCAATCGGCTCCATTTCTGCTTGTGCCCTTTTAATGCCAATAAGGGAAACAACGTCAAGGTTGCGTGCACTCACCATCCAGGGGTTTTCAACCAGCCTGAACAGTGGGGGGAGGGCTCTGACTTGAGAAAATCGGCATTTTATCCCCCCAGAAATTTCTTGAAGACATGCACCAAGGTCTAGCTTTCACAGAATTTCTTGTGCATCTGGAAACCTCTGCGTTTTGGGAAGTGGTGAAGTCGGCATCATCCAGTTGTTCTTTGAATAGCACAAGCTTACTTTCAAATGAGTAAATACCATTCATAATGGAGCACACAAGCTGTTGTTTGCCTTGCAGCATCAAATTGAGAGCATTAAAGTGTGTGAATAGATTTGAAAGAAAATGCAGCATAATAAGCCATTTCACATCCGTTAGTTCTGGGAATGATTGACCTCCACTGTTCACAAAGAGTTCAATTTCAGGAAGCAATGCAAGGAACCGCCCCAGAACTTTCCCTTTGCTTAGCCATCACACGTCAGTGTGCATCAAGAGGTCTGAATATTCAGCTTTGGAATCCTGCAGCATTGCTTTAAAAAGTCTATGGTGAAGAGCTTTGGCACGGATAAAATTAACAATTTTCACTGCAACTTTTAGGATGTTCTTCAGGTTTCCGTTCTTTAATTTTGCACACAAGACTTTGTGGTAATTTATCAGTCTGTCCAATGAGCTTCATTTAAGCAGAGATATGAAGCCTCTGTCATTGCCTACCATGGCAGGAGCACCATCTGTTGTGATGCTGACAAGTGTTCAGTGGTATATGTTTTGTTTCAAAGTAGTTGCACATGCTGTCCAGAATATCTTCTACTCTTGTGTGCCCTTGCAGTGGTACAAGGCACAGGAGCTCTTTGGGATAAAGCGATTGGTCCAAATACCTCCCCCAAACTAATAACTGGGCCACATTGCCTTTATCTGTGGACTCATCCATGGCAATGCTGAAGAACAGTGATTCCCTGACTGCTTTGATCACCTGCTCCTGGACGTTTTGACCCATTGCCTCTATTCTGCGTGCACACGTGGAATTTGATTGCTCTAATGCACCAATTTCCTTTAAAATGCATGCTTTATTAATGTAGTTTTCAAATAAGATTTCAGCTGCTGAAAGGAAACATTTCTTCACCAGCTCTGCCTCTGTGAATGGTTTCTTATGTTTGGCAAGCAAGTAGCATATTTTGAACGATGCTTCTGTAACAGCCTCAGTTTCCTTCATCTGGCAAAGGAAGATCTTCTGCTGGGAAAGAAGCGCTTGCTTTAACAATGTCACTTCTGCAGAACACAGTTTTGAGTTCAATGGGAAGTCCTCAGTGAATCCGGTGTATCACATTTTGTAGTGCCGTTCTTTGGTTATACATCTTAAGACCATTTACTTTCTCTTTGCAAAGCAAACCGGTGTCTTTCTTTTTTGGTCATTCAACAAACAAGTACTCTTCTTCCCATGTTGCCTGGAATTGCCCTGTGTTCGCTCTGTATTGATCTGGGTCATTTGCATAACTTGGAAACTGGACTGTAGGCCATTGCACTCCAGCTGGTTTGTTACTGTGCAATAAGTAACAAGGCCCAGCAATCAGATTTTTTGCCTGACGACAGATGGGCCGACACCGTGTCTTGCTACAGATCTGTGAGCAACAACAAAGTAATGTTTTGCTTAAACATACAAAGTAATATGTAGAAATGCAAACAAAAACTGGAGGCTTTCCAAAAGCCGCCAGTGGTTTATGCAGAAAATGTGTCACTCAATAGGGTTTTGAAATAAATGGCATGAATAAGGTCAGAGCTGGCCTATTCTGGATTGTTTCCTAAAAAGATTGAGGTCTCTGTAGTTAATTATGCCCTCAAATGTATCCAAGAAACAAACTAGAGACAATCTTATCAATAAAAAAATAATCTATATTTAGACAACCCATACAGAACAAAAAAAAAAAAGATCTAGCATGAGCTAAACTATCAAGTTGGGGGTATGGTTTGGTTGCCATCACTTAATCTTCTTTCTTCAATAAAAACCTGCAAACTCAGTGCAAAGTATTTTGGATATTTTGAGGAAAAAACCAATAGTCTCACACCTACAAGACTGATAGTGTTAACATTATCAATCTTGTGGGTGTGCGACTATCTTTTGCCAAAGAACTGAAAAATTCACCCAGTCTTTCACGTTTCCCTACTCGCACCATTTTGTTTCTTTCACAATTCTAAGGATCCTTATCATATCAAAGTCGATAATGGCTGGGAGTATTAAGTTAAAAAAACGAAGGATTACCAAATCTACAAAGGTACGTTTCAAAACCTGGTTGATTACAAAGGCTTCCACCCTTCTGCTCAATCTTGGAAACCTGCATCTAATATTCATGCTTGTCATTTGCTTAAACAATTTTGTTGTTTATACCCTGAAAAGTCAGGCCTTCCAAAGACAGATTGTTTCATAGAAACTAAGTGCCAAAGATGACTAATACTTTGTGTCTTCTCTTTCAAACTTCCACCAGGACACATCCAAATCTTTGAGCAACCTTAATTGAAAATGAAATATTTTAAGCTCTGGAGTCAAATGTCAGCTTAGATCATAAGTATTGACAATCTCCAATTTCAGAAAGGGGTTCCTGTTACAGAAAGCGGTGTTCCATCACTACAAGTAGAATCTAGTAACTTGATTTGTAGGACCGCGGGCCGCCAAGGAAGGCCTGGCGGGCTGTACTATGAGTACCACGGCCGTAGACAAAGGATACTTTTATTCAGGTTACTCAAGTTGTTATCCCTCTTGCTTGGGGAGTTCAAACAGTGGACATTAAATGTGACCATCTTAACCATGACAACTTATCCAACCACTGGATAAGTGTAGCAAAAAGCAAAACATGAAAACCAGCAGTCATTAAGATGATTGTAAAGAGTCTGTTAACAATACTACGCCAAGAAAAGAAACACTGAAGTAAAGATCACCCAAGCCCACAACTTCCAACAAAAAAACCCCACACAGATTAGAAGAAAAAAGAGTTAACACCCTACGATTCCTCCTCTTGGTGATAGCTTTCAAATGGATGGCTACATCGTCTGCAGCCTCTGCCTTTTAAGTGCAATGGTGCACCACATTATCCTTTTCAAATGTAAAACCAAATGACAATGTCCACATATGCCAGATTGTGTATTTATAATTTGTTTGCAACATGCTTAAGCAAATTGTCACCAAAGAGTCGATAGTGGGCCACCTTGGGAAAGAATACATGAATAACCCTGAAACTATATCTCGAACATTCTACGCTGCAAAAAGGATGTCATCCTTCTCACAAAAGAAGTGAAACTTGGCTAGAATGTCTCAGGTCATTGTGGGGATCATGCAGTCTTTGGGCCTACTCTATGGCCTTGGCCAAAGCGCACTGAGTGTTTCTTCACCAAGCGGAGAAGAAGAATGACCCACAATGAAGAGTTCCAGATCAGATTTTTCCACATCTTGCTGCAAAGCCGTCACATACTCTCTCAAACAGCAATTTTACATATTTCTTGAAATCTAGGTAACACTCGGCTGAAGAGTGAACTTAAATCTGATAGGAGTTTGCATAGCTTCCTACAACATATCCACAAGGTTCATTAGCGTACATCTTTTCAACACTCCTTAATCTTTGAGCCAAAGACTTTTCACAAGTCCTGGAAATGCTTTGAATTATCTTCTTTGAACTCACTACCAAGGCATTTTAAGTGAATGAAAGGTCTCTAAAAATGTGTTTTTTGCTAGCGCCATTGTCACCATGGCATCAGTTTGTGTATATCAGAGGCCAGAGAAAGGCAGGTCCAAATCATGCAGCGTGTCACCACCAAATATTAGGAAAGGCGAAATACATTTTGCAGTGTTTTAGGTTGCGTCAGGTGGAAGCAGACAGCAATTGCTACCAGCAAGATTTTTCAAGTTCAAGATTTAGTAGCAGGTGTGTACTGATCTCAGTTTGTCAGCATTTCACTGTGCTTTTCAAATCAAGGCACACTCAGGCAAGATGGGAGCCAAGAGTATGAGGCACAGGCTGAAACAATCTATAGTTTGTCTCCAAAAAAAAGGTTGAATAATCACAGTATTGAGGGCCGTCAGGGAGGCCCCTCAGTCTCAAAGAGTAGGAAACAAAAAGAAACCGATGATCTTCTGTGAATGTAGAGGCCCCACTGAAGGGAGACAGTCGCAATATGAGGGAGCAGTGAGTGACGGTCTCTACATAGGAACTAAAAATGGATTCACTCAAGATTACACTGAATCATGCAACCAAACCAACAGCTTACCTCATTAGTGCACAGTACATCACCCAACAAGTAAATCCATAAAGCAGGACTTAAAATGATCAGGTACTGTCCAGTACTGAATACCTGCACTTCTGTAATTTGAAAGGGAGAATACCCCTTTTTTCAGCTCAGCTGCAATTCAGTTCAGTTCAGTTCAAAATCTTTATTTCGGTTCTTTTAAACCATAAAAGATGCATAAAAATACGTACAATTTTAAATACAAATACAAATAGTCCAATAAAAACCTATGCGAGCAATTTATACAAAAAGATACAATGGAAAGGGATCTGTATGTCCCTACTATGTTAAAACATAAATACTAATATAAATATGCTAAAAAGGCATCAGTGATTAAAAAGAGGAAAACTCATGGTACTAGGCTTGCATTTCACGTCCTTTTTAAGAAACTCCAGTATTGTTAGAATATAAGACAATTAATAACTTTGTGTCTGCTAATACATAGTACAGTACCATTCCCTGTGTCTTTTCATTATAGACAACTATATTGTTTCAAAAATTCCGAGAAAATACGGACAATACACTACAGCTTAAGACCTGCTTTAGCTCTTAAAAAACTAACTGCTAACAAAAATCTACTAACGCCAAAGACAATAACCTGTGCAGTTTCAGTCTTTAGAATTCTTTCCGCCTCTTTGCATGATCTCATTCCTAGGTTTAAACAAATCGGTTTGATCCATTTTTTCCTAGCCTTAGCATATACAGGACAGAAGAAAAGAATATGCAACTCATTTTCTTTGGCTTTACCTGAACATAAAGTACACAAATCATCGATATTTTCAGTGCGTTTACTGGCCCAACTTGCTACAACTGTATTAATGTTCATTATGCCATATCTAAATTTCATATATAATGTTTTTGCAAGTTGAGGGCGTACTTCGTCCAAGAAAGGCTCAAAATATGCCACATCTTTGAACAAAAGGAACCTTATTGTTAGCGCCCCTCCTGCTGAATCATGTAGCATGCTACTTTGAATGTAGGCCCAGAAAGTAGATTTTAATATCTTTTTAGAGGCTTGGGTCAATAAAGACGGGTCATCCCAAAACTGGGATAAGCCAATCTTTTTCAACCATAAACAAACATGTCTAAGCCATGTGATACTTTTGTTCTGATCCAATTTTATAATTTCTTCTAAACCGACCTTATAATCTAGCAACTCCGATGTTGACCAAAGTCTTACCCATAATGTAAGAGGTCTTAAAATTGCATAGTGGTCAGTCCGTTTTATATTCAGGTCCAAAATAATTGGGATTAGTGGTGTGCGTACCGGAAGACTTAAAAGTGCTCTATAGAATTTGTTTTCTCCCACCTCGAAATTCTTTTTGCAGACGGGTCCCCATATTTCAGCCCCATATAATGCTGCAGATTGGGCTTTGTATTTGAACACCTCCAATGCTGGAGAAATAGCTTTAGTAAAACTATTTCCATGCCTTTTCATAATAGGCAACGTATTTTGTGTCAAGGTTATCTTACTTTTTTCTATTTGGGTCTTCCATGATAATTTAGTATCCAAGGAAATACCCAAATAGCTAATACTCTGTACGTACTCCAACTTTTGACCATTCAAAACTATGTTTTCCCGAAAGGTTTTGTGGGGATTTATGGCCATGTATTTAGTCTTACTAATGTTAATTTCAAGGCCTTTCATGTTACAATACGTATGGAACGAATCTATTAAACATTGTAGTCCCTTGGGTGTTTGCGATATTAATATCGTATTGTCAGCGAATAAAAGTACTGGCACCAATTCACCCCTTCATTTTGGTGCATCATTTTTACAGCCATTCAGAAATTTCGGAATATCGTTGACGTATAATGAGAATAATGTGGGTGCCAGTACGCATCCTTGGCGAACACCCCGTTTTATGGGGATTGGTCCTGTTAGTTCGCCCCTTGGACCCCATCTAACCTTCGCGTAATTATTTTCATGTAGCCTCATAATCTGTTCGAGTAGGTTAGCTGGCAACCCTTGACATCTCAGTGACTCCCATAACAAAGCCCGTGGGATAAGATCAAACGCAGCCTTTAGATCTACAAAGGCAACGTAAAGATGACCCTTTCTTAAGTTCACATATTTCCAACATAAACAAGAAAATCTAAAAACCTGATCTATTGTACTGGTTTTAAGTCTAAAACCTGCCTGAAATTTAGAAAGTATAGTGTTCTTCTCAATCCATATATTTATACGATTTAAAATATGCCTTGCAAAAACTTTCTGTAAAATATCAATTAAACTGATAGGGGGATAATTTATTGGGTCATAGCAATTACCCTTTTTAAAAATTGTAAAAATTTCCGCCCCTTTCCATGTTTCTGGAATTTCTGCGCCCGCTGCTATGGCGTTGCATAGATAGTTAATATAGGGGCCCCAGACACTGATATCATGCTTGCAAAAATCTCCCTGGATTTTATCAGGTCCGGGCGCTTTCCCTAATTTAACTGCATTAATTGCCAATATTGTTTCTTCTAGATCGAAAACTAATTTGTCTTCATTTGGACTAAGTAGTAACCCGGCATTAGGTAAGACCATGTCACTATCTGGTGCTGCATACAGCCTTGAGAAGTGGTCAACCCAAGTGGCTGCATCAAGATAAACGTCCTTTACTTCCTTCCCTGTTTTGTTCCCTTTGGCCACTAGCCTCCAAAAGCCCAATTGGTCCTTATTTTTAGCTGCTGTAAGGAGATCGGACCAATTTTCATCATCCCAAGTTTTTTTGGCCTTCTCAAGAGTTTTCCTATATTTGATCCTGGTATCCTTTATGTTAGACAAACTACCATTTTTTATTGCCAATATTAATTCTGTCTTAACATTACGACAACCCTTGTCGTACCAAGGATTTACTTCACTACTGAGAGTTTTTACTTCTCCATTCTTCCTTTTTGACATTTTAGTCACCATCGGAACCAATGCTGTCAGTAAATGTTTATGTAGCTTTAGGAATAAATCTTTCCCTAGTAGTAGATTTGAATGGGGACCAAAAATATCGGCAACTATATTATACATTTTTGCCAATACCTCGCTATGCTCTAATATATGTGCTCATTTTAAAGAACGGCAATTATTACTAACTATAATATCGTCAGGGCTCACATCTAAATTCTCAGTATTCTGCAAAGCAGAAGGGAGAAACTCATCAAGGAATGACAATTGAAGGGGACGAGGGTCACTCTCTATTCTCGGGACCACTTTTAGATCGATTACATAAGGCCAAACATCAAATGATACCATTATGTAATCTATTTTACTCCGGGATTTACCCCTACAGAATGTATGGGCCTTTGGCGTGTCTGATGGTAAGCGGCCATTGCATGCTCTCAAGCCATACCCGGCCGCCAGTCTCATAATTTGAACCGCTGCCACCGAGCACGGCACTGTGTTAGTGCTATCCAGCGCGGGAATGTTATTAGCGATGTCCTCATCTTCAAAAATATTACAGAGCCCTACAAGTGGTTCAAAATTACAATTTAGATCCCCACCTATTATTATGCCTGTTTTTATATCTAATAAATTTAGAATAGAGTCCATATGTTCAATTACCAATGACTCTTTTGAGGCTAAGCTAGGTCTATTATAGACATTAAATAAATGCAGCACCCTTCCAACTTTAGTTGTAATTTTTACACCAACTATATCTTGTGATTTTATACGCAGTTGGGTGATTTCAATATCGAGGGTTACTTTTATCCATATTACAAGGCCCCCTGAAGGCCTCCCCCTTGCTGATGGAATTGCATCCACATTAAATGTCTTATAGCCTGCTCTGTGTGGGGTTTCTAGGGTCCAGGTCTCCTGTAAGAGACAGATATCGCTCTGTTCAATATATTCATTCCAATCTGCATCCCTGAGGTTCTTGCCGAGTCCCGCTATATTCCACGAAATGAAACAAAGCCCTGCTAAGTTACTAGCTATAATAGCTATCTTGGGCTCAGCTATCAAAATACAACTTGGATTATATATATCATTTGTCATTGTGACCTCATCTGGCGGCTTTAATACAACACGTTGGATAACAGGTACAATTCCAACACCATCCCACTCTTTCCACTCTTGTAAATCTTCCTGAGTCTCTTCCTGTATATTACAGTTTTATAAGATAAGTGTCCCCTCTATATTTGAGGCAATGTCTTGATTCCCTAATGCCTTGCCTTCCATCATTCCAGATAATACTTCCCTTGGGAATTCTGCGATTTGTAGTCAATCGACAGCCTCCAAGGATGTTAATTCCTGGTATCTGTTAAAAATAGATGAGGGGGCAATATTATCATACTCAAACTCAATCTTCCCACTGGCTGGCCTGTAAAAATAACCCAGGGGTAAGGCATGGATACAAGTACTCTGCGCCATTGACTCCTCATGCGCTCTTAACAGATTACGGACCAAATATGGACACCTGAAGTTTATAACAATACAATCCCCTTGTATGTTCTTAGTGGAATCACCTACCCTGCGAACCATTAAGATGTCATTCATTTTTCGAGGATTACATTTTTTAAACTTGGATAACCAATCAACGGTTTTATTTCTGAGATTGTGCCAAGATTCTTTTTGTTCTCTTTTCAGGGTAGGGACGCCAGCTAGTATCAAAACGCATGGACACGCAGCTGGGGGTAATTTTAGGATGTCTGTATTAGAAATTAAATCAGTTCCTCTTGGGCTATGTACTGTCCCTACACTATTACCCATATTTGAATGATCAGCAACCACCTCAATTCGAGAACCAACATTTCGACCTACCTCCCCAATTTCTGTCGGCTTTGAACTAACCCTCACAATTCGACCCCTACTAAGTGTGTCAGTTCTAGTTTGCTCAGAAATTTGTTCACCACGTATATCATTCTTTCTACTTATAGATACATTTCTAGCTTCAGCTATTAATTTTGCCCCTTCCTCAAATGTTCTTTTACCATCCTCAATTAGAATACCTAATTGGTCTACGGCCAAGTTTAACTGGTCTATTTTTCCATCCAGAACCCCAAATTTAATGTCCATACGTTCATTAATCATGGTCTGTATATGATCTAATGAGGTTTTAAGAATGGCCTCGACAGTTTGTTCTACTGTCCCAACACCCTCACTAGATAAAGCAGAACAAGAAGTACAGTCAGTCTCAGTTTGTGTACTAACAGTATTACATAAGGACACCTCTTGTTCATGCTCATCTATGATTTCCTTGGATGAGCTAACTGTTCCCCCTTGTTTCTGCTTTATTACACCATTCTTAGAACCGTTTTTTTTTACTCTCTGTGTCTGCTTAGTATTTCCTTTTGGGGCTCCCACCTGTTTTGAAACTCGTAGTCTCGACGATATTCCAGGCCTATTCATTTCAGCTGAGTTGGGAGACATCGGCATACTTAGTGTGGCTACTACAACATGAGTGTTTTGATCAACAGGGGTAGTTGGTGTTCGACCACTCAAATTTGGTTGTATCGGGTTAGTTGTTATTGGTGAACTAACTTGTCTATATGTTGGTAACCTGGCTGGGTCAAGTGACAACCTTCTCTCTGCTAGTTCAATTTTGTGGCTTAAAAGAGACTCAGCTCGTATGATGAAGGCATCAAGGGTGCCAGCAGCACCCTTTCGCTTATTCATGATTATATATTTCCTTACTGAGCCAATATGTAACCCCAAGCAGCAGAAACGTAATTGCAACTAAAACAGTGACTGATTTTATGCACTAACCCTAAAAATAAACCAAACTTAACTTTTGCCCCTTCAACCCCCTTCAGACTCTACCAGACAAATGCTTACCCCGAAACATATATATAATTAGTTCTTGGGGGGGTGGTGGTCCAGTCCAGTCCCAGACAGTCGCGAACGGGCGCTGTGGGAGCCCTAGCCCCATTTTATGCGCCTCCTGGCGCAAAGCGCGACGTCAGCGCCTGCGAGGAATAACGGGCAATATAGTCCTCAGATCCCCCAATCGTCAGCAACACAATGGCAGCACTCGGCACTTGGCGTCCGTGCAGCAGGGAACAAGCAGGCAGGAGACAACAATGGGCGGCAGCAGGTATAGACTCTCAAGAATGGACTGCTTTATGTAGAGGCCTCTTATTCACAGAAACATTCACAACACAGAGGATGGCCAAAATATCCGATGGTGATAAGGGTTTCCAGGTCTCCCTGCAAGCAGACTCCAAGTCCTACACAAGTGCCCACGGCCGCAGATGAAAGGGAGATGGCCCTGCCCTGCCTCTTCCTGGCAATGACGGGCAAGGACGGGCCCGCCCTTGGCCCGGGCTTCGCCCGGGCGTGTCCCGTGCTGCGGGAGGGCGGCAGCGCTTTTGATGAGGCCGGAGGCGCTGTTGTGACACTGCTTCCACGCACCGGGCAGGGGCTGTTGGGGATTGTAGGCCGTTCCCCTCACGGCAATGGATGAAGGTATGGAGCCGTTCCCCTCACGGCGTTTGAAGGTGTCACCCAAGCTGTTCCCCTCACAGCAGTGCAGTGGTCTCTCAGGCCGTTCCCCTCATGGCAAGTAACAGGCGCCGGTAAGCGCGTCCCACGCTGCGGGAGGGTGGCAGCGCTTTTGATGGGGCCGGAGGTGCTGTTGTGACGCTGCTTCCCTGCACCGGGCAGGGGCTGTTGGGAATTGTAGGCCGTTCCCCTCACGGCAATGGATGAACGTACGGAGCCGTTCCCCTCACGGCGTTTGAAGGTGTCACCCAAGCTGTTCCCCTCACAGCAGTGCAGTGGTCTCTCAGGCCGTTCCCCTCACGGCAAGTAACAGGCGCCGGTAAGCGCGTCCCTGCAATTCATTTAATGGACCTGTTTGACCTTCCTGGAAAACTGCAGAGGGCAAGGGAACCGGCAGTCAAAGCAGCAGAAGCAAACTGAAATCCCCTCAGAATGGATCAAGCTTGCCCCACCCTGACCCGGCATTAGGACAGCTGCAGGGCATAAAGGCCATGCATGAGGCATCGCAGCTAGGGGACTGGAATCTGAGGTGGTGCCACAGGAGGGAGAAAGGATCTGCCCTGATCCTGCTCCTGGGACCAACCAGTGCGGAGTGCGCACCCACCTGCACTGGCCCCACTGATTGTAATTGGCCACCGAGTTTGGGCGAGGGAGAGAAGTGTGACCTAGTAGCAGAGTGCCTGTTTCTCCAAAGCCCGCTGCGTCAGGCTGAAGGGAGGCTGTGTGCGGAGGGAGAACAGTGAAACCCGAATGTAATTCAAATTGAAAAGGCCACAAGAATCCTGTACAGTGGCTGGTCACCTACCTTAAATGCAGATGAGCACCAAAGCTGTCAGCGAAAAGAACCAAGCTGCGGGCGAAAAGAACCAAGCTGCACCTGGGAAGTGCTTCAAGTCGTCGGCGAAGCAAGCTGAGGGCAAAGATGTGGGCGGCAAAGAAAGCTGAGGGCAAAGATGTGGGCGGCGAAGCAAGCTGAGGGCAAAGACGTCGTTGGCGAAGCAGGAAGTGTTTCAAAGGGCCCCTTAAAAGTCATCTGTGAAAGCACAGCAGCTGACTTTGTAGGTCTCGCCTAGCGTTGCAGCGCGAATGCGCTGCCATCGCTTTGCGAGGCATGCAGTATACACTATAGTGTGGAAGCTTCGTGGAAGCTCCGCCCACTCTCCAGCCCATCTTCTTCATTGGCTTAGGTTACAAATGCTGCCTTCTGATTCGCTTTAAGCTTGTTAGTCCCGCCCCATGACAGCCATGTCAGTCATTTGTATCCTTCCATGGCTACTGGCCCTTTCACTGCACAGACTACTTTCTTCCCATCCCTCCCTAACCCTCCTCCCACAGTCCCATGCCTTCTCGCCACCCCACCTCGTGCCTCCATGCTCCGCTGTTGCTGCTGTCTCTGGGGGTAATTAATTAATTAATAATGTGCCCCCAGGACGTTGCTGGTGCCGTCGTGCAGCCTGCCTGGCTTACACGCCTAGCAACTCTCCAGGAGCACCGAGAGCGCTGCATGCATCACCGCCGCCGGCCCGTGACCGAAGTGAAGTACTGAGGGCCGGTCATTTTATCACCACTGGCTCCCGATCTCCAGGACTGCTGCGTGTTCATTTTTAATCACCGCCGCTACTCGAGCTGCCTGCCCGAGGCCGGGTCCGTGATCGGAGAGGAGCCGCGTTGCAGTGAGAACAAAGCCAGAGGGTTGCCTAGCTACCGGGACTCCCGTAACCACGTCATCGAGACGCAGAGCGGAGGAAGAAAGTCCCGTCTCTGCCGAAGCCGCGCCGCAGGAGGAGGAGAGCTCCCGTCAGAGTTCCGCCAGGAGGGAGGCATCAACCGCGAGAGCAGCCCCAGGTAAACGCTCCCAGCCACGCTGTGTTGATACGAGGCCGGAGCGGGTTGGGAATGCTTGTTTAGTAAGACTTCACACTGCAACAAACTCTGTAGGCGCCGCACGGTCAGGAATGATTGTTATCAAGCCGAGTGTACCACGTGATCAACCAATTCCGAACCTGGCAGACAGTGTGGAACTGCCTGAGGGCAGTGCCTTTTATTTATTTATTTAGTGCATTTTTATAAAGCGCGGACATTACCCGAAGGTGTCAGAGCGCTGTACAATAGAACCAGTTACGTTACAAGAGAAAAGTGTTACACAATAGAACAATACAAAGATAAACAGGAGACTTAAAAGGAAGGGTACACAAACACAAAATCCAACACAGCATGCAAGGTTGAGGAATGTACAAGAAAAAATACAAATTTACAATGATGAGCGAACTTCCTAGAGGGGCCTGAGAATGAAAGTATTAGTTCTCAAAGTGTCTTTGGAAGAGAAGAGATTTGAGGTCAGCTTTGAAGATCCGGGTAGAGGAGGTGGCACGGAGCAATGGGGGAAGCGAGTTCCAGATTCTCACCCCATTGCCTGAGAAGGATTGCGCCATCAATCTTTCCCTTTTGAAGGAGGGGGGCTCAAGCAGAAGCTTTTCCGCATTGCGAGAAGGTCGAGAGCCTCCAGACAATTTCAATTTATTCAGCAGGTAGCGTGGGGAGGAAGTGTGCAAGGCTTTGTTTGTGATGCAGGCAGTTTTGTAAATAGATCTTGCCTCGATCGGAAGCCACCGAAGAGACGACAGGATAGGAGTGACGTGGTCGCTTCGTTTAGACCCTGGAATGAAGCGAGCTGCTGAAAGGAGGATGGATTTGAGAGGGGAGAGGTGGGATTTGGGTAGGCCCCTCAGAAGAGAATTGCAATAATCCAGTCTAGAGAGAACCAGCGATTGTACCAAGGTTTTTAAGTCTTTCTCCGAGAAGAACCGACGAATCCCCCACAGAAGGGGCAACTGGTAACGTGCGTTCTTAGCAATAGAGTTGATGTGGGAGATTAAGTTGAGTCTTTTGTCAAGTATGACACCTAGGGATTTAGCGCTGTCGACAATGATGGGTTTGTTGTTGAGTAAGTTCAGCTGATCCATCCAAGATTGAACAGGAGGAGGGAGAGAGAGGTAGAAAGGAGGAGGAATTCAGTTTTGGCGGGATTTAGAATGAGTTGGTGAGCTAACATCCAGTTGTGAATAGAGTTGAGAGTGGAGTTGAGTAGTGAGATCGTGTGCGGAAGACACCTTGAGGTAGATTTGAGTGTCATCCGCATAAAGATGGTAATGGATCCCAGATTTACTTAGGAGGTTCCCTAATGGTTCCAGGTAGAGATTAAACAAAGTGGGTGCAAGGATAGAACCTTGAGGGACGCCTTGACCTACAGCCAATGGAGACGAAAGACTGTTCGATATCTTGATCATTTGGGATCTGTCCAAGAGGAATGAGGCAAACCATTGTGCCATCCAATCCCATTCTCTGATGAAGAGTGTTGAGGAGGGTGTTATGATTAACAGTGTCAAAGGCTGCAGAGAGGTCTAGAAGAATCAGAAGACACGATTCCCCAGAGTCGAGTATATGCAGCGCATCATCAATCACTTGCAGCAGGGCTGTTTCAGTGCTGCAATTTTGGATGAAGCCAGACTGGAAAACGTCGAGGAGATTATTGTCCATAATATGTAGGGAAAGTTGTTTCGCAACACATTTTTCTGTGATTTTCGAAAGAAAAGGGAGGTTGGTGATAGGGCGGAAGTTGTTGAGGTCGTTCGCATCAGCAGAGGGTTTTTTTTAGAAGAGGGGTAACCTGCCCTGATTTGAGGGCAACAGGGAGGGAGCCTTGACTGAGGAAGAGATTAACTAGCCTGGTCCAGTAAGAGAGAGTATGGGTGTAGAAATCGATGGCGATGACACTAGGGATGGGGTCAGAAGAATGGTTGGAGGGTTTAGTTTCCAGGATGCATTTGAGGAGGTCATCTTCCGAGATGACGTCAAAGTTCTGCCAAGTGACTAAGGATTTCCGCTCCTCAATGGGGGTGGGGTGGGCGACCTGATCCACCAGTGCTTTGACCTTTTCATCAAAGAATATAGCAAAATCTGCTGATTTCTTTGTGGAATCCTCAGGCTTAATGGTTAGGGGAGAGCAGTTTGGGTTTTTGATGAGGTCAAAAAGTTTTTTGGATCTGTTTTTGGCTGAGTCAAGGAGGGATCTGAAATGTGATGCTTTTTCATGGAATATGTGGTTGTGGTATTTGGATCTTGCTGAACGTAGAAGAGAGAGATTGGAGGTGGATGGAGATTTTCTCCAATGTTTCTCCAAGATTCTAAGGTTCTTCCTTTCATCGTAGAGAGCTTTATTGAACCAAGGTGCTGAGGGGTGGGTCTTTTCCTTTTGCTTTGGAGTGGAGCGACATTATCGATTTCGACTGCTAGGACTGAGAGGCACTGAGAGGTGAGATCGTTGACATCCACGTTAGGGTCTAGTCTAGGAAGTTACCGCATAGCAGAATCACAAAGAGTCTCAAGATCAATGTTTTTAGTGTTGCGGAACCAGATAGTAGCTCTTTAAGGTTGGCCGAGAGATATTGCATGCGATAGGTGAAAACAGAAGGGAATGAGGAAGTGGTCAGACCAGTCTACATGGATGGGGGGAGAAATAGTCAGCAGGTCTGCTTTGGATATAACAAGGTCGAAAATAGAGCCCTTGGAGTGTGTAGTTTCTGAGCAATGTTGGAAGAGATCATTGGCTGAGAGAAAGGTGGCAAGCTTGTTGGCAGCCGAGTCTTCCAAAGAGCCCCAGTGGAGATTAAAGTCCCCCAGGAAGATCTGTCTGTCACTTTGAGAAAATTGGTCACTGATGAACTCGGTGAGTTCCTCCACAAAGGAAGAGCAGTTACCGGGCGGGTGGTAGATGGCATGGAATCTGAAAGGTGAGCCGTGATGTATTTGAAGTTCTAGGGATAGGCGTTCGAATGTACGGAAGAGGGTGGTAAGGAAGGCTTTAATTTGAAGGGAGTTTCTGAAGATGATAGCGACACCGCCCCCTATTTTGTCTGTTCTGTCATTTCTGAGGATAGAGTAGTCAGTGGGTACCAGAAGATCAAACAAAGTATGGGAGGAGTTGTTAAACCAGGTCTCAGTGAGGAAGAACATGTCGAGATTGTGGTGGGTGATAGTGTCATAGATTTCTTGTTTGTGTTTGATTGCAGATCCAGGAGGGAGTGCAGAGGGTGAGGGAGGACGGGGAGGGATGGGGTAATGGGAGACGGGAGGGAGTGCAGAGAGTGAGGGAGGACGGGGCGGGGTGGGGGAACGGGATAAGGGAGGGAGCGCAGAGGGGGAGGGAGGGGAGGGGTGGGGGAATGGGTGGGGAATTGAGGTGCAAGGGTAGAAGGTGGGGAAAGATGGTGGTCGATTGTAGTGGATGGTGATACAGTGGTGGGAAGAGAAATATTTTTACTCGTGTTGAACAGAGGGGAAAGAGTAGAGATCATAAATAGGAGGAGACAGTTGGGGAGTAGGAGGGGGTCAAGTGAAGGCCAAAGGTACAGGGAGAAGAGAGGAGAAGAGGCTGTACAGGGAGGGGAGGGCGGGGGGTCAGATGAAGGCCAAAGGTACGGGGAGAAGAGAGGAGAGGGGGCTGTACAGGGGGGGGTCCAAGGAAGGCCAGAGGTATGGGGAGAAAAGGGAGGATGGTGCTAGACCGGTACTGTAGGCTATGAAAGGTGAATATAGGGGGACAGGTAACAGGTGGAGTGGGGGGGGGGTTGGGCTAGATGGTAATTGAGGGAGGAGTGAGGGACTGCAAGGTCAGAGGGAGGGGCGAGGAAGGAATTACCGAGGAGGGAGACATGGTTGGGAAGCAAAGGATGAGGGAGGGGAGGTTGAAGAGAGATGAGAAGTGGAAGAGAAGAGAAGAATTTAGGGTACGGGGGACGGTGAAGAGCGGAAAGGGATGAGGTGAAGGGGGAAGGTAAGGAAAGTTGATCGGTAGACCAGGTTGTAAGAAAGGTGGAATAAGTAGGGGGGAGGTGGGTTGGATTAGGGGGATTAGGGGGGAGGCAAAAACGTTGGAGTATCGGGAAGATGCAGGGTGGGGAGGGGGAGTGGAGGCCAGAGGAAAGGCAGACGAGAGAGGGGGAGGAACATATGGGGAAGGGGGAAGAGTGGGAGAGGAGGGAGCAAGAGCAGGGGGGAACAAAGGGTAGGCCTGTGTCTCCCGGGCGAGCGGCCTGATGGAGTATCGGTGGGGGGGTTCGGGGGGGAGAAAGGGAGAAAGAGGAGCTAGAAGAAGAATCAAGGGAGATCATAGTTGTATGGGTTGGACGAAGGGAGTGGAAGAGATGGTCAAAGAGAGAGACAGGAGTCTGTAGCTTGAATCATGACAGTGCCATTATTGTAAAGTGTAATGGTGAGAGAGCCATTAAAGCTAGCGGAGGGGGATATTTTTAGCCGCTGTCCATGCGAGATAGATGAGGAGGAGGAGACGTTGAAGGAATTGAAGAAGCTGGTGGACCAGGAAGGGATATCGTGAGTAAAAAAAATGAAGTCATTTTTGAGCTTCCCTAGGCGCCCATTATGGAATTGGTCAACAAAGAGGGAATCAGGGAATTGTTCAATGGTGTTGTGCTTGAACCGTTTTGCTGCTGCTTTAGACAGATTAGGGGGATAAATGACTTTGAAGCAGTTAACTCCAGACTTCATTCAAATGGAAGCCATGATAGGGAGGTGAGGGGAAGGGAGGGTGGGGGGGTAGAGAAAGGGGCCACTAGGCTAGCGATAGCGCCAAGAAGTATAATAAGAGGAGGGCGCATATTCCGGAAGTCGAGTGAGGATAATCCACTAAGATTGTGGTCAGGAGGCGACTAGAAATGCAGGGCCAAGGACTCTGGTCCAACTCCCCTATAAAACATCATACCGGTGGGATAGAAGGCTAGCTTGCCTCCAGTTGCGGAGTGGGTAAGGGACCATTAACGGGGCAAACCCTACCACCAGGGATTAGGCCCTCCAAGTACGGAATCCAGCATGGAAATGGGTGTCACATAGTGGATCACAGTGATGGGTACAGACATTTGTCCTGACCTGGATCGAAACTCCGGGCGAAGGCAGCTCACCGGGCAGGTAGATGGCCGCCATAGTAGCAAATCCAGTGGGGAGGCTTGTGGGAGGCCTTACAAGTTAAGCAGAGACACAGGCGGTTGGAGGGCAAGCAGAATAGGACCAATAAGGAGGAACTATTGGCCACCAGAGGTGGGCCAGCTGGCCAGAATGAAAGAGAAGTCCAGGACTGGTGACTGACCCCAACCGATCCAAGATGGCTGCCTCATTAGCTCATACAGAGAGGAGGTTCATGGGAGTCCCTTCTTTGTTTGCATGGCTCTTGTGCCCCAAGCAGGAGGAAAATGGCCCAAGCTGAAAGAAAAAACAAAAAAACAAAAAAAAAATATGGCTGCCTGATTGTAGGCGACTCTCTGGAGGGGATTCGAGCCTTCAATCATTCCTTTCATCTGATCTGGGGGGAGGAGGGCGAGCTATTCGTGGAGCCTCTTGGGGTTCCAGGGTTCCGATAATTGGCTGTCCTCGGGTTACCGTCCTGATGCATGCACAGTGTTCGGCTATTTCTTCTCCTGTTTCATATTTAGCGTGTACTCGGCCTGAAGCAACTGGAGCGCTCGTATAAAAACAGGTAAGCGTGTAAAATGCTCTCACTGAAATCTGTATTCCATCTTGTACATTGTGGGGCTGCTTAGTCGGCCCCCGGATTGATTAAAAAGAAGCCGTTCACAGATCGGATGCAGTAGTACTTTGAGCTCCTTTCCTGAAAAGCTTTCTTCGTGCTCAGAATGCCCCTCTCCGAGAGAAGGGTCGGTCGGTTTTCAGTCCTGCCAAGTATCACGCCTCAGGTGTGACACTCACGCATTTCAGTGCGGTGTTCCGCATCACCGCACTGAAATGCAATGTCACGCATTTTGCCGACTCGCCAGCTGGCGCCACCGGCGGCGCCTGTGCAGGGCTCTACTGCTCCGAGGAGAGACGTGCTGCCACTGCCAGCAGCTGCTCTGGGCTCTAAGTTCTGATATAATCACCGGCGATGATCTGACTGCTCGCTGAGAGCACGGCTAGGCAGCAGGCTACAATGTAACAATCGTGCCTCAGCCTGCCTGGCAGTCCTGGCTGTAATTATTCCTGCCGCGCCGCGCTTAGACACACACACTGCTCTTGCTGCCAATAAGGGGGGGGGTGCGGGGCCGCCCTCAGCAGTAAATGCGCCTACTGGTTCACACAGCCAGGCACTCACCAGGGGGCGTGATGGTAATGAATCCCGGATGTGACCGTACTTGCCGTCACGTCCGGAGGAATTCACTCCGAGGAAGTGAGCACTGAGGCAGAAAAGCGGCGGGGGATTCAATTTGAGTCAGGGAGTGAGTCTCCGCCGTGGCGTGCAGCACTCTGCTGTCTTCGTGCGCAGCTGCCAGCACCGCAAATTAGCGTTGCCAGCCCAGACCGGCGGGGACTCGCGCCGAGTGACAACCACGTAACCACCCCCCCCCGTGAATCAATTCACTGACTGTCACCGCCGGCGCGGCGACACAGAGTGCCAGGACACACACAGACACTCTCAGAAGTGTCGACTCATGGCCGCCGCCGCCCTGCCGCGAAGACGGAGGCAGACCGCGGTGATCGCCGGCGCAAACTTAACTAAACTGCGGCCAAGTGGGGCCGGCCCGGGGGACGAGAGAGTGTGTCAGCAGCCTGCAGTGGGGGTCGGAGAAGAACAAGTCTGCAGTCGTTGCAGAGACTAGTGCATCTGTCATGCAGTGCAGAGTAGTGCTCTGCGGCCGCCGACAACCACATGCCGTGGCCCTGGTGCTCAGAGAGACAGTAGTGCCTGCCAGTGCCACAGTCACTGGACTGTCCGAGACTAGTACAGAAGAAGTTCACAACAGTAAGTACTACTACTACTTTCTTTGGTCACTGAGGCAGCCTGCCACTGTGACTGTAGTGTGTCAGTTGTTACCTAACCTTGTTGTCTTGTCACACAGCAGGCACTCACATTGATCTTAAGTGACGGTGGTGGTGCGTGTAGTTTTTGCCAGGGCTCTCAGTGCTCTCTCTCTCATTCTGTGGGGGCGGGGGTGGGGGGTCCGTCGTCACGACTCGAGCGTCATTCTCAGAGGCCCCTGAGTCCTCTCATCATCCTCCAGATTTTTCAGGCAGAACGGGCGGGGCCCTGCTACTGGCTGGCAATAAACTTGTGTACTTTACTAGTTTGTGTTGTTTTTCTGCCGGCCCGGCCGGCAACACACTGACTGGCACAGCTGTGTTGACTAACTTGAGGCAAGCTCCTCTGCTCACACAGGAGGGAGCACTAGGGTTAGTGCCCTTCCCTTTCTGGTGCTCTGCAGCAGTTTTAAGAACTTCTTGGCATTTCTTGTTGCTCAAATGGCTGTAATTTTCTGCTATTTAGAAGTTTCCCTCGTCTTCATTGCATGATTTTTAATCGCGAGAAAGTGTCACTCATAATCGTTGAAATGTCACTCATAATTTCACTGAAATTATGAAAATGTCACACATGGCAATATGAAACCTTGGCAGCTATGGGTTTTAGGCAGGGGCGTAGCTAGGCCTTAGGCTGCCCGTGGCGGCCCCTGCGTTTGCCGCCCTCGGCAAAATAATAGAAGAGCGGGGGGGGGGCGGCTGCCGCCCCAAAACTCGTGCCGCCCCCATCGCCCCCCCCCCTAGCTACGCCACTGGTTTTAGGCTTTGTCTCCTACCCCTGCTCTCCATTCCGTGCTATCAAATCCTGTAAAAAGTTTGGCAAAAATTATGGCCGTGACCAAGTGGTGCGTATTCTACTTGGTCGCCGTTTTCCAAAATAGGAGATGCTAGATGCCGACAACAGGTCTTTGACTAAACAAAAAGCACAGCTGCACTTCAATACAAGCCCAAAGGGTGATTGATGGTGGTGATATTCAAATTAACAATTAAAATAATGGAAGTATTAACAAACACCATATTAGCCTGCCGTTTAAATCAAAGTTTTTTTTTTTTATTGATCTGCAAGGTTTACATGTGAGCATCTTTGTGGGGGGGGGGGCGTGCGAATGTTTGTGTGAATGTATTAATGGGTGCGCATAGATGAATAGAGGAGAGAGTTCATGGATGGATGGTGTAATGGATAGTTGAGTGACTGCCAAAGTAGATGAGGTATGCATGTGTGCGAGTGCATGGATGCATGAAAGGGTGGGTGAGTGCATGGATGAATGGATAAGTGAGAGAATGTGAATGAGTTCTACTTAGACTAGTGGATGAAGAATGAATGGGTGAATGAATGTGGATGACTGACTACACAATGGTGTCTTGAGTTATCATAGTATGTGGCAGACGAAGCTGAAAGATTTGTAGGACATGTAAGAGGGGGCAAGCCAGACCAAACATATAACTAAAAGACCAGAGTAGGCTATTCAGAGAATGTAGATCTGACCCCCAACTCACTTTGGAGCCATCTTCATCCCTCTGTCACATGAACTATTGCCCTACCAAGCATCAGGGGTTCGAGTAATGAATGCATTTTAGTGCTGCTGTCTGCATAACTACACCGAAATGCTAATGTCGGACATAATAATAGCTCCTCTATGTGCAACTTGATGCTGTATCTCTGTGGGGTTATGCAAACTCAGTAGCCAGCACTTGATGTGTTGCCCCACGCAGTTGTTACAAGCCTGGCCTATGGTCTTTGGTAAGGAGCGGTGTCTCATTGCCAAGGAAATCGTGCTGGGGCCCAGCTAAGTAGTTTACTTTCACCGAAGTCAGTAAGAGTTTCGCACATTGCCTATCGCTGGGTCATAAAATTATTTCACCACATGTTCATTCAAACTGTAGCCTCTCGGCAATGTGCATAGATCAGTTGTCACACATGTGCAGTTGTAATTACAGTATACAAGTTGTCGAAATACTAACAGCACATCATTCAGGGAAAGGAATTGCATATTTAGAGGGCTGGAGGGAGAAAGAGAGAGAGAACAGTGACGTGGGTGATGCAAGCAATGTGATGCATGCAAAAGGGGAGAGTAAAAAGACAGTGTTAAAGAGCAATAACATGATGTGTAAGATCTGCATACAGAGGATTTCAGAGAGATGTTGGGAGACAAGTGTCAGTGATAGATAACAGGTTAATGGGTGCTTTAAGCGGATTTTTTGAGGCACTCTGAAGACCAACATGTCTTCCAAACTTAACAATATTTAATTCAAATTCTAATATTCTCAGACTTGGAACATTTTCAATTCTGTTTATTCACAACAAGATCATTTTTTTATTTATAGATCTGGTATCACTGCTAACAAGCATTTGCAACACCAATTTGTCTGGCTTATTTTAGCCATATTTTTATTGTGTGATATGTCTGGATGAAGTAACCGATAATTCACAGAGAGTCACTCAAATATTTGTCGCTCCCCTACAATAATTCACAGGAGCACTGATTTCTGCTGTGGCTCCTCCCTGTCTCCTGAGGTCCTTTTTTTCACCCTACGGTGTCTGTGCAGCTCCACTTTCCATACCTAGGCAGCCTCGGAGCCCATGGGGCTCCTCTTTCAACACCATCTTCCTGGATGGGCTCCCCTTATCCTGACAATGCTTTCCCATCCCTTATCACCGCCCCCTGCCAACCGGGACGCCAACTACTACTGTGTTGCTCCCCTCTGTGCCTCCTCAGCTGGCTCCTCTCTAGCCTGCTTTGTAGTTGAAACATAGGGGTTTTATTTGGGTTAGCTTTTTCCAATGACAATACCTTTTCTTTGTGTTTTGAAAACCTGCAAGCGGTACCTAAACACGCACTTTGTGCTTGTAGTCGTTGCTTACGAGAAGTAAAAGAGGCGCAGTTACTGCCAGCCTTGGTACTCGTAAGCAACGACTATAAGTACAAAGTGCGTGTTTACGCACTGCTTGCAGGCTTTCAAAACACATTAATAAAAGGCATTGTCATTTACAATACCAACAGCTCAAACTCGCAAATGCGAGACCGATTGCATTGCAAATGCTTGTTTTACAGAGAAATGTCTCGTAATTAACAGCTAAGCAATTGTAGATTCTCCTAGCCAACTGTAAAGGAGAGTCCTGGTTTTATTAAGCAATTAGCAGCAATTATTATGCAGTCTCTTTTCTTACTGTTTATTTTTAGCTTCTTGGCACACTACAAGTACCACAATGCATTTCTTTCTTGCCAGAACATGCGACATATAGTCAAATAAGGTAAATTGTATACAACAGGTATAGTCGGGCTGCACCTCTTTTCTTGATACAGGACATAAATAATAACATATGCGTGATTCTAAAGAACAAAAACAGTAGTAGAAAACTGAAAAATAACACTGAGTTCGTCCCATTTCTTCTCAGATTACATCTGAGGAGTCCAATCTTGGTCCACTAATGAGTGCCAAGTCTTTGTCTGATGTTGCTTGTTCAGACCATTACTTGGTTTGCAGTAGGCACTAGTACGAAATTAGAATATATAGTTTTGAGTTCTATTCAGGGTGGGCAGTAGAATAGAGGTGGGATAATAATTGCCTCTGTCGTTTATAAATTAAGGACTCTCCTTCACGGTTGGCTATGAGAACCTGCAGTTTTATTACAAGACCGTCTTAATATGCATGTTCAAAGCATATTGACCAAAGTTGCTGCAGCATGTTCTATTGGTTTACAATAAAAGATTATACATGTTATTACTCTAAACCAATCGGCAACTCTGATGATAACCTTCAGTCTAGCCCATGCCCAAAAAAACTTAAAAGCCATCACTCCTCTAGCTGAGTGCGTGTCAAAGTGATCTATGTCCTCCCCTGCCAATACATATGTTTAACCCACCTATTTAAGGTGGTGGCGGACACATGGGTGAATGGTCTACGTTGAGCTATTAAAAACTGAGGGGTGTCCTCAAATCGTTAGTAACCTCTGTAGATGGATTAAGGCATCTTCCTACACATAGTTTTGGGTGCAAAGGGATCTTAAAAAGTGTATAAACATCAACAAACATTTTGTACGCCACACTATTTTAGTGGGCATACCAAAAGCTCTAACCTCACATTCTCCTAAACAATACTAGACAAAGCAACATGGCCAATTTAGCAGCACAATTTAAAAAGATAATTCATCATTATTCACCCATGACTCAAACCGGTTCGAAACATTGTCTACATCTCAAATGGCTGAGTAACTGGGCGTAAGCAGACTCATGTACCCGACCCTTTTATCTGTCTACATACTAAGGGGTGTTCCCCTACAGGCTTACCATCCACCTTATGTCCAGATGATTTGGCTGATGATTCCATTAATAGTCCTATAGGACATTTGAGCAGCATCTAATTGGTCCAGGAAGATTAGGGCTACTGTTATATTGGCTGAAAACATATGCACACTCCTTTCAACACACCAGCTACACCATGCCCCCCAAGCTGATTTGTATTGTTTAAGAGTACCTTGGGCCCAGGATGCCCTATAGCTGCATCTGAAAGTCCTGGCATGTCTGTGAACTCTCTGAAAGATCCCATGCTACTAATTTCAGTTTGCCCATTATGATCAAAACATGGTTCTCCCCACAGGGTATCTTCAAAATCTGTAGGAGGGCCAGGAGCAGAATTGGAAAATCCACTGATAATTCCAGCGGAATAGGATACCATGGTTGAGTTCTCCATAGTGGTATGATCACCACCTTCACAGCCTGTTTGCAAATCTGTTCTAGGCATCTGGAGATCTTTGCATAGGGTGGGGCAGCATAGGGAATCCACCCAACCAGACAGAGAAAAAATACATCCAAAGCCATGGTTGCCAGATCTGCTCTCAAACTGAAGAATTTGGTTAACTGTGTTGTCAGTCTGGAGGAAAAAAGATCAATATTGAAAGGGTCCCCATTTTGTCTGCATTAGTCCAAAAACTTGTGCATCAAATTTCCATTTGCTGCTTTCGTGAATAGCAATCTGCCACCACATTGAACTGCTCTAGAAGATATTCTGTCTTTAGAGACATCTCCTGTTGTAGACAAAACTCCCATAAAGATGTCTCAAAAATAATCCGAGCACATGGGTTCGAAACAGTGTCATACGCTGATGACACACAGCTACTAATCACCCTTGGACCAGATCCTACTGACACCAAACTTAGATTCAAACAGTGCATGATGGCCATAAACGACTGGATGTCAAGCAACCACTTATTACTCAATGCAAGCAAAACTGAAATCATGCTCTTCGGTGACGCACAGAAATTGTGGACAGATGACTGGTGGCCGCCTTCTCTGGGATCCTGCCCCCCACCCAAGTCAGCAGCCCGAAATCTGGGTATAATAATAGACAATAAACTCTCCATGGCGGACCACATTAATAATGTGGTACGTACCAGCTACGGTCTAATGCGTAATTTCAGGAAAATCTTCAAGTGGATTCCCCTATCGTCTCGCATGCCCCTAGTACAGGGACTAATCATTAGCCGTCTAGACTACGGAAATGCACTGCTGGCCTCCATTAATGAAGAGCAGCTGTCAAAACTTCAGGTCCTACAGAACACTGCGGCCAGACTAGTCCTAAACCTCCCTCCCCGCACCCCCCCTGCGCCCAGTCTGAAGATCCTCCACTGGCTCCCCATAAAAAAGAGGATCAACTTCAAACTATGTTGTCTGGTCCATAAAACCCTTAACGGCAATGGGCCAAAATATCTAGCCCAAAAATGGATAAAATACCAACCAACCAGAACCCTGTGCTCCACCAATAAACAACTCCTAACCGTACCAAAAGTGCGTACATTAAGGAACGGGGCAGATCTTTCTCCAAAACTGCCCCTGAAACTTGGAACACCCTGCCTCTACTTCTCCGATTGGAACCCGATCATAAGAGGTTCCGCAAAACTCTTAAAACCTGGCTTTTTTTAGCTCTGTCAAGACATCTCTCTTGGTTCTCTGAGTATCTGCTGGCGCTGTGAGACCTACGGGTGATACACGCGCTTAACAAATGCCAAATACATACATACATACATTTATGATGAAATCTAACCCTCAAATTAATTATACTGCCTTATGAACCTGTTTCCAGTAGGTGTTTGTCTTGTCCCATGAATATTCTGTCATCTAGGTAAACCCATATCCTCATCTCTGTGTCCTGAGGTAAGCTGCCACTGGTTACAGCTTTGTGAATCACTATGGAGCTGAGGACAGACAAAAACATAGGCATCTGAAGCTGTTCACCTGACCCATCTAAGTGTATTGGAGATACTCCTGTGTTCTTGATGAATCAGAACTGTTAGATATGCATCGTTCAACTCCAATCTTATCATCCAATCCCCTTGTAAAAGAATATCCACTGGCAGACTATTGTCTCCATTTTGAAGTGTCTGTAGCTCACAAATCGAATGAAGTCCTTTAATTGATGACTGGCCTTAATGTCTTTTTCTTCTTTTGTACTGAAATAATAATGCTGACCAAACCCTCTGGTGGAAAGCAACACCACTCTATCACCCCTTTGCAAAGGAGATCCCTACCTTCTCTGGAAATCCACTCCACCTCCCTCCTGGAAGAATTGGATTAGGTAAGGGACAGAAAAGAAATCTATTTGAAACCTGATCATCTGCGGGTTGTGGGTGATAGGATACCATTGTTGGGAAAAAAGGGCTAATCTGCCTCCAATCTTCTCAAAAGTTAAGGACTCTTACTTTAGGTTCCCCCGCCTCTTGCTTGTCCTCCGTATGGTCCAAAACAACCTCTGCATCTCCTCTGTGGGAAAAAGTCTGGCCTGGAGAACCTGCTCTGGCGGTGGTAGTAAGTTCTGTAATATTTTGATCATCCAGCAAGATGGCTCTTCAATCCGCCATCCCTGGGAGAAACCCAACCAAATATTTTCATGAGGCAAGTGAGCCTAAACCACAGAGGTGAAAGCTTGTACATATTTACTGATTTCCTTTATTTATTCATCCCTACTACTTCTCATTCCTCCCAAAACTCGCAAACAAAAAACCTCATCACACTCCTTCTCTGGAAATGCTCCTGAATTTGGAACTCCATCCAAGCCCATATCAGGACCAACCCTTCCTTCATAAACTTCAAAAGACAGCTCAAAGACCTCTTACTCAACCAACTGGATAGCAACCACCCAGCGAGACAGAGTACCTCTGCTACAGGAATCTCGTCCAGCAGATAAACTAGCCTCCTTAACAAGAGGGCATCTACATCGCCTGTCTTTTGATCCGCTTCTAGGATCCCCTCCAGGCCTTAACCAGATTCGACACCAGACAATCCTGTTTACTGTAACAATGTGTGTCCGGTAGCATCATGATAAATGTTGTAAAGCGCTCTGTTACCTTCGGGTCTGGCCAGCCCTATATAAGACTCTTGAATAAATCCCTGTATTGGAACCATTGAGTAGAGCATCCAACCTCAGACTTGGCCATGTTACCCACTTTGGGATCTATTTTTAGCAACAAACCTTTTCTCCTCTTAAGGGATAGCCCTGCATTGGTATTTCCCAGAAAACATATTACTTTTTGGGCCCAATTAGAGATTAAATTTGGATCTTGGTTTTGCCCTGAGTTTTTCGGCTGTACGCAGGAGTTTTGCTAAGGGACCCAGAACATCTAGTACCTTATCGTAATATGTCGGCCAGGCCCTATCCACCCTTTACCCCTTTCCTAGAGTCTTTGCCCCTTTTATTCAGCAAGGTGACTGTTGTATAGTCCAACACAGGTGTTAAGGCTGCTTTGTCTGATGTTGTGCGCTTGGTGTATTTCACCCTTAGTTTCATTCTAGTGGATCGATCAGTCTACATCAACATCATCATAAAACATATCATCAAAACTGTCATCTTTATACATAGTCAATCCCAGTGGTCTTTTGAGTTGACCCCTAGTAACCACATGGGTTTCGTGTTCGAATCACTCTGCCGAACAAAACCGTACCCATCTGCAGGCCCTCATGTGTCACTTTCACAATATTTAACTTTTGATATTTTTTTCCCCTCCAGGTTCCGAGAGGGTATTGGAGAATGCTGAAGCCACAGACTGGACATTTTCTGATGCTACCGATTTTAAATGAGGTGGAAACTGCTTTTGAGATAGATTTAGACACTGAAGTGGACAGGAAGCCACAAATTATGATTCACAACGTCCTGCAATGTCCTATGATCAGTAATAGTCATCCCCTGGAGTAGTCCTTATTTGTTTTTTAAATATATTAGTAGCTTTTATAATTTATCTCAATCAGGGGACAAAACCCTTGCTTTATGGGTTGACTATTCCAATGAAAGCCTCCTATCAAAATTACAGTTTCAAATGAGTAGTCAACAATATTTATGAGTGAAAACAGCACTCATTCAATATGAGGAGTGCAAACAAGCATTCCAAATTAGTATAAATTAAGTGCCCAGCCTCTAACATGGCCACTTCCGTTGTAATGAATCACTATGCCACTTACGTTCGTTTAGAAGTATTTGGCCGCTGTTTTATTAGATTTACAGCATATGTCCCCCTGCTTTATTTGGGGGGGGGGCCTTAAATCATTCCTCCTGCTTGCGGGTCATAAATCAATCACTGTCAAGGACTTGTCAACAATTGTTATGCATCCACATAAATATCATAAATCAACTGTATAGATCTATCTATCTCTGGGATTTGTAGAGCTCAACAGCTACTCAATGAGTGTACCGGCGCTAACAAGCAGGATAGATCCTTACTAGTCTGATCAAAATGCAGATTCGAAGAGCCGGGTTTTTTGACGGAGCTTGAATAAGTGAAAATCCACAGCGGCCCTGAGCTGCTGTGGCAGGGCATTCCAATCCTTGGCTGCAAGGTAGGAATAGGAGCTACTGCCCCATGTTTTCTTTTTAATCTTTGGGACCACCACAAACAGAGAACTGGAGGAACGAAGCGTCCTGGGAGGGTGATAGTAAGTGATTCTTCTTGACAGGTATTGAGGGTCAGATTGATAAAACGTTCTGCGTGTGAGGACCAATGTTCTAATTTTCTTTCCTCGGTGTTCGGTAATGTAAGGTCTCTCTGCACTGCAGCCAAGGCTATGTGCACCAAGAATGCGACTGCATGTGTGGGTGCAGCAACAAATATTAGTGCAAATATCACTCCAAACTTTTGCTTAAAGTGAAAAGGCGGCATTTTCACACCTACAGAGCCACATGAAGGGTCTTAAAGCAGGTTTGGAATTTAGATACACATGACATGAATTGCTTACACAGTCAAGTACACTTCGGGTTTAGAAAAGCACAGGACTCCAACAGTGGTACCAATATAAAATTTTACTAAAGATTCTCAACTGTAACAATGTTCATACGGTGGGGAAGTGGGGGCCTATACAAGATCACATATACACAATAAGTTACAAAATTGAATATTTACAATTTGATGTGCAAGCTACTGAGTAATATCTGGATATCCCATCTGAGATATAGTTTCTGAAATGTGTGACGTCCAGGCAAACATAAACTGTGGGAGAGGGCTGTTCAGACAAGTCAAGTGCCATCACTAGATGGGTGACATGGTTGCTTTTCACGTCGATCCTAGCCATTTTTCCAGTGCTGATAAACTCTATTGAGGTCAACTTTCCCATTCCGGAGGTAGGCCTTTGTCCGCATCAGCATGTCCAAATGCTTTTCCTCTAGTCTATTTCTCAATTTACTCTTGATAGTGTTCATGAGGCTGAATCCACAATCACAATCTGCACTATTATTATTATTAATTCATTCTTGGTAGAGCGCATGGCTACCCTTAGGCATCCCAGCGCTGTTGCAACCAATGGCAGAGTACAGTCTCAAGGCAGGTTCTGGAAGAGCCATGTTTTTAGATGTTTCCTAAATGAGAGATGATGGGTCATTGATCGGAGCTGGATCGGGAGCGTGTTCCATAGACTTGGCGCATTGTATGAGAAGGAACGGCCTCCGGCTCTTGCTCTCTGGACTTTAGGTATTGTTGCCTGGAATAAATTAGCCGATCTCAGATTGCGAGAAGGGCGATGAAATGTCATCAGAGCAAGATTGATTTTTGGACCCGTACCCCTTAGGGTTTTATGCGCTATGCATAGTGATTTGAACATTATGCGTTCTTTGATTGGTAGCCAGTGCAGTGCTCTCATCGCCGGTTTAGCCGACTGTGCTCTGGGGATATTGTGTAGCAGCCTAGCTGGCAATTCTGCACGACCTGCAGTTTCCTAGTGGTGGTCTTCAGGGTACCCAGGTAGAGAGAGTTACAGTAGTCCAACCGGGACAACACCAGTGCTTGTACCATGATCCTGCGCGCAGTTACAGGAAGCAGTGGCAACATTTTCCGCATTTGCCTGATAATGCCATAGCAAGTAGCTGCTACTTGTACTGCTTGGTGGTCCAACTTTAATGACCTGTTTAGCCAAACTCCTAAGCCTTTGATCCTTTCTTTGGGTTTTGGAGGTGAGCCCAAACAATTGGGCCATTTCAATGATGGAGAAATGATAGTGTGACTGCCAAGGATCATTAACTCTGTCTTATCTCCGTTAAGCTTGAGATACGACTGGTCCATCCAAGTGGCCACAGTTCCCAAGCAAGCTTCTAAGTTGACTGACACCTTCTTAGGGTGGCTTAGCGCTACCACTAGCTGTGTGTCGTCCGCATAGGTCACAATCTGGATCCCATTTGGGAGGACTATCTCAGCAAGTGGTCTTAAATAAACATTAAAAAGGGTGGGGCTCAAGGAGGACCCCTGCGGAACTCCACATGTAAGCGGGACCCTTCTAGAGGAGTGATTGCCTTCGAATACCTGTTATGATCTGTCCTTTAAAAAGGATTTGAGCCAGGAGAAGGCTTTGCCTGACACTCCTACTGCTTTGAGTCTGTCAAAGAGAATGTTGTAGTTGACAGTGTCAAAAGCGGAGCTCAGGTCAAGCAGGATAATCGCCACTGTGCCTCCCTGATCAAGGACCTTCTGTGTTTCCTCCATAACTGTTAACAAGGCTGTTTCTGTGCCATGGTTAGGTCGGAAGCCTGTCTGGGAAGTATGTAAAATTGCGTGGGATTCCAGGTAATCAGAAGGAATCTTATTTACGTGTTTTTCTAAGATTTTGCTGGTCATGGGGAGGAGCGATACTGGCCGATAGTTGCTCCATACTTCAGGGTTGAGGTTAGGTTTTTTTAATAGTGCCTTTAGCATGGCATGTTTCCACGATCTAGGCATTTGGCCAGCACTAATGGAAGAATTTAGTGCTTCCAATAATACAGGTAGTATAAGCTCCTTTACCTTGTGCAGCAGGTGCACCGGGGCTGCATCACAGGGGGATCCAGATTTGATTTTAGTAAACATTTGTGAGCGCGTAGCTATGTCTAGGGTGGGAATTTCTGATTCTGTATCCTGGTTCTCGGGGCCAGAAGCTGGGGGAAACAAATTTATATATATATATATATATATATATATATATATATATATATATATATATATATATATATATATATCCAGAATTTTATTGTTAAAAAATTCTGCTAAATCCTGACAACGTTGAGGTGTAGATTCTGCGGGTAATTCCGGTTGGGGACAATTTGTCAATTTTTTTTGCTATTCGGGCGATTTTCCTAGGAGCGTTAGCTGCCACTTTGATTTTCTCCTCGTAGTATTGTGCCTGTGCTCTCTTAGTTTCTGTCTGATATGTTTTGATAGCTTCTCTGTATTTCTGTTTTTCTCTAGGCTGTAATATATTTCCTCCAGGCCCTCTCAAGTTTTTTACATTTTTGTTTAAATTCACGTACTTTAGGGGTGTACCATCGTTTGTCTTTAGTTTTTTTGTGGTTTTTTTACTCCATTTATGTGGTATAATGGAGTCCAGGGATGATTTAATCCATCGGTTAAAGTTGTCAGAGGCTATACTGGGGTCGGGGTCACCTGGGGGTTTAGAGTTCAATAACGTTGTGGACCAGCATTCCGGTGAAAATGTTTCCCAGGCTCGGTCCCAGCTCTTTGCAGATTGAATATTGGTTGTTGAAGTTGACGACTTCCAGAGCATCGGGATTATAAAGTGATCCGACCAAGGGACTGGGGAAGGACTGTCTACTGATAGCTTCTCCTCATTCGAGAATACTGGGTCTGGGATGTGGCCTTTATCGTGCGTGGGGCTTGTGACTTTTTGGGTTAGTTGTAGGGCCTGTAAATGTTGTGTAAGATTCAGCGCCTCGACTTTACTGTGATCTTCTAAGTGCAAATTAAGGTCACCTAGAATAGTAAAATTCGATGCGGTGCTTGCCAGTGTTGCTGCAGTGTCTGTAAGGGATTCGACAAACACCCCACATGGGCCCGGGGGGGGGGGAGGCGATATATCAGAATTCCTGATAATGAGCATGTGGGGGAAAAGGTAAGTGAGAATCCCATACTTTCACAGTCCTGAATAATATCTGGTTCGATACGCCCCTTCACATGATCCTTGAAGATAATGGCAATCCCCCCGCCCTTCCGTAACCCCCTATCTTTCCTGAGAATGAGATCCTGGGGGTAACGCTTGTACCACATCAGGTTCCGCATCTTTATGCAGCCAGGTTTCTGTCAAACAGGGCATCCGGCTGTTCATCACTAAGTAACATGTTGATTTCTGAGACATGTTTTGGTAAGGACCTACAATTCAGGAGGAGCATTTTAAGCTCAATTGTATTCTGCTTTAAGGTAAACCCCTGCGTGGAGTAGCCTAGTTTAAAGGGGCAATTAAGACACGAGCTGGGTCCAGATATTAAGCTTATAGAGTGCCTACACTTATCATTGTTGGGTGAATGTAGTGCGTGCAACTGGGGCGCTGAATATCTTAAAGGTCCTGTGGTAGGGCCAGGGGTCCTGGCCCCTGGTCCCGGAAGGTCGCGGACGGGCACAGACGGGCTTGCCTTAGGCGCGCCAGCGGCGCGCCCACTGCGCGGTGCTAGAAATGTTGCACAGATGACAACAAGCTGAGACACCACACTATACACTGAGCAGCATTGCATATAGTGAAATTCACCATGTCTTGAAAGGTGTTAAATAACCCACCATTTACATGCTCTGCCACAATATATTTATATTCTCTGTATTGTCGAACAACATCATCTGATGTTTCACAATCACCCAGGATCAAGAGTTATTTTTACACTTTTCAACAAGTTTTTGTACATTCTTGGTCCCAAAATCAATACGTGATTGTGTTGCTATTGCCTGGAATTCAAAACTTGCCTATTGTTTCAGTTCATCTTCAGGGAACCTTTTTTGCATGAACTCACAAAGAAGGGAAACAAAAGACAAAATAGGCCCACTGTCAAACTCTTGTCCTTCCCTGTAAAACACCATCTGATCTCTTATAGTGCTGCTCCAAAAGACAGTGTCCCCCAAGTACTGTTACTTAATTTGGCCAATCTTTGCTCTTGCATACTGTACAGTTTAACAGTAGTCAAACGTTTTTTTGGAAAAGTTTGCACAAAGATGCAAATTGACCCAAAATGTCATAAAGTACTGCAATATGGTAGTTTGAGTCTGATAGCTTTTTGTAACAATATTTAGCAACTGGATTATTCTCCTCAACCTTCTGATGCTCAAAGTACTTAAGAACAGCCTCGTAATTACGAATTAGTGCACCAATTGTAAAATGCTTTGAAAGCCATCAGACTTCATTCAGTGGCCAAAAGGAGACCACTTTACATTCAGTGACCGATGCAATTTCATACAGCTTGGACTTTCTTTCAGGAGATCTGGAGAATACAGTGTAGACAGTCCTCAATAATGTCTCCATCTCTTTAATCATCAGAACCCTCTTCCAGGCATCCTCTACTCTCAAATCTTCTTGATGGGTGACACAATGCTGCTCAACTAGATGAGGAATGGATTGTTTAAGGCTAGCAACACCATTATTCTTGCACAGCATCACAGACACACCATCTGATGTCAACATGACCATTTTCATAAGGTTCAGTTCATTGGCAGTGTAGAATCTGTCATAGCAGTAGTGAAAGCCTCAGCATTACAACTAGTCAGCTTCACTATGCCCCAAACAGTGTTCTGTTCTCTGTTGTTGTTACAGTTTGGAACTTAAAGTACAGGATGAACATTTTTGTAACAGAAATATCTGTGCTCTCATCAATTATCAATGTGTGATACAGAGTGTTGCAAAGTTCTGCAATAGCCTCAGTGTATCACGATGATGATAGCTTCAAGGAACTCAAAGGCACAGTTCTTGCTCCTCCAGCTGTCTGGTATCTGCACATACAAAGTTAGGTGGTCATGAATATCTTGGACAGACAACATTGAAGTATTCATCTTGACCGCCAGCAACACATTGATGAGAATCTTCATCTCCTCAGGCAGGGATCTTTGCCGTTCAATCACTTCTATTCTGCTCGCTTTATCGGTGGCAGTTTCTGTCAGCATTGCCCACACTCCATAACCAAACCTGGCAGCAGCACTTTTGTTTCTCAGTATCACCAAAGCAGACTCGTGAACTTTGCTAATTAGATGGAATTTTTATGTAATCTAGTTTCCAGCCATCATTCCATTTCTTCCCTGTAGAAAAGTCCCCAACAATCTTGGCTTCAGCACATGCTTTGCAAATCGAGCTCACGTCTGGACTGTATTGAAATAGGTTCCCGAGGTGCACGCAAACCATGCTTTGTGATTTCTGTGTCAAAGCCTCCAGAATTTCTTTCATCCACTCTTCCTTGAATACAAGACAACATTTCTTCCTTTGTGGTGAAGCACTGCACTTTGCAGAAGTTACAGCTCTGTGCTTGAACATTTGTGTTAAACAGTTTAAGCCTGCTATGCCACAGCCTGCAACATAAAGGGAAATGGCTTAAGTTGGTGCCCATGCTCATGAATGCAATCTGTCACACAGTACTGAGGCATCGCCGGCAAAACGTAGAAAGTAATTACCTGGATTTTTCTGTTCTGTCATGCCCTTCCAAACCTATATGTAGCACTGTCCGTACTGCCTGCAATAGAAGTAAAGATTGTTATGGCACATTGTGATATAGCAATATACCATGTGCACCACAAGGGAACTCTACTAAAACAATTACCTTTTTGTTATGCTTGTACTCACGTATGCCTGTTCAAATGTGCATGTGTGGTACTGTCTGCGAAACCTGCAACAGAAGAAAACATGGGTAAAGAGTGTTATATTACATTCTACAAGGTACACCACAGTTTAACTCAACCAACACAATTACCTGTTTGTTCTGCTTTTACTCGAGTATGCCCATTCAAATGTGTTGGTGGTACTGTCTGTGAAAGCTGCAACAGAAGAAAACATGGGTAAAGTAAGTTATTACAATGTGTAAGGTGCACCACAGTTTTAATCTAAGAAACAATTACCTGTTGTTGTGCTTGTACTCACGTATGCCAGCTCAAGTGTGTGTGTGTAGCACTGTCTACGAAATCTGCAACAGAAAAGAAGATGGCTAAAGCACGTTGTTATATTACAACATGCCACGTGCGCCCCAGTTTAACTCTAACATACAGTTACCTATACCTTTCTGCCTGTACTCGCGTCTGCCCGTGCAGTTGTATCCATAGTACGGTCTCACAAACCTATCAAAAGAAACAAAAAAAGTGCAGATTGTGAATCTGTTTACCCAGCAATGCCCAAATTCAACCAGGAATATAAACAGAATTACCTTGTCTTTGTGGGTACTCATGCCTGACCGTTCAAATCCAAATACCTTACAGACTGCAAACCTACGATTGAAGACCAGATGTTTAGCAAAGGCTCCAAGAGTTACAAACAATGGATGTGACTGTTCCAGAGACACCAATAGGAAAAGCACCCAAATACTTACCTGGGATTCCAGTTTAGGCCAAACAGGCATGAGCACACGTGCTTCTATATTAGCATCCATTACGCTAAACTAGTCTATAAATCTGCATTGTGTTACACCTTCTATAATGCAGCTTTTCCCTGCCATTCAAACTGCGCAATTGGTTGAGTTGGGTGACCTAGAAAATTCTCAACGAGGACTGAGCCACATACGAGCTTTTAAAAGATCCCACATGATGCAGCAAGTGGCATGCAAAAAATATACTTTCTAATTAAAAATGAGTTATTTCTCTAACTTGCATTTTCTTTTATCACCCTCACTACACTAATCTCCCCACATACAATGCACCCACGAACCTGCATTTTCTTTAACTTTTGCCATGTCAATGTTTCAGCAGCTATCTCTCATTCGCACACTTTTGCATGTAATCACAATTACAGTAGACCATGGGTACTAGCAAATATTTGCTCAGGGTCCAAAAATGTTTAGTCGTGGTGTGAACAAGGGGCGCATTGATGGGTGGTCGTCAGGGAGTTGGGAGGTGGTGTTTAAGGTGGGTGTAGGGGAGGGGAAGCATGTACATTTAGTGGCTGAATTAAATTGCCCAATATGGAACCTGATAACTTGGGATCAATCCTGAATTTCTTTTGTTAATAGGAGTGCGGCTGCAGGGCAGATTGTGTCTTTTAATACGAATTCACGTTCATGAAAGCGCCCATCAGGTTTCTTCGGTGCTGCAATTAACATGAGTACTGTCGCAGGCAGTGGGATGACGTGAAGTTTTTAATGGCCACTGTTTGACAGTGTGCTCATCTGGAATACAAAGCAACAAGAGGGCCCGAGTGGTTGCACTCTATCACCCAACTCATGACTGCACTGCTGAAGCACGTTAAAGAAGTGATGTTTAGATAGAAAACACTAGCAAAGAAGGAAAGTGAGAAGATGCCAGTACAGAATTGCACGCCTACTTCTCAACAATACACGTCACGGCAGCACAAACAGCAATCCCCCCATGTCCGACTCCATTTAGGAACGCTCTGTGCTCTTGGATATGATGGTACAGAAGCCCTAAAACACACCCTAAGTCCCACTGTGTAATACTTAAAGGCTCTGCCTATGAATCAGCCAGTCATCCTCTGCACCTGCATGCTCTAAAGATGCCAACACCGAACAGTGCAACCAACAGCTGTCAGCATAGAGGATTGTGTGTTAAAGCTTCTTCATCTAGCCCACGAACCAATAAGCCTTGAACCCAGAAGCACCTAGAGTGGTTTCCACTCACCACGGTTTCCACAGAGGCCATCCTTCCTGGGCAAACAAGACGTGATGTCTAATCATTCACAAAGGTAAACTGAGATGAAAGTCTAACTTTACGACTTTGGGTGTTCACAAAGGGCATTTCGAGTAGAAAAGTTAGACAGACCTTTGTCTCAGTTTAACTTAAGACCAAAACTTAAGTTAAACTGAGACAAAGGTCTAACTTTACTACTCGTAAATGCCCTTTGTGAATACCGAAAGTCGTAAAGTTAGACTTTTGTCTCAGTTTAACTTTGTGAATCGGGCCATGCCCTGGGAATACCAATGCCAGGTTGTTTTGACCAAGGTATGTGTTACAGCCTGATTACGATGCTGGACGGACCGCAACTGACCGTCGGTTGTGGTCTGGCCAACATCTGCCCCTGTGGTCTGCCCACAGCATTACGATGTGGCGGGCCGAGGCATCGGGCAGAAGGACCATCCTCTGCTGTTCCGACTGGCTTAAGGAGCCCGTCGGAAGGTATCATAATCCCATAATGATGGCGGAGCCAGCCTCGGCTCTGCAGTCGGGATTATAATGGCACTTTCCCTCAGCTTTTACATGTCTGCCTTTCTGACATGGAAATGCTGTTGGAAAGTGACTGTGGGGGGCCCATCACACGGTGCCGACATCATAATCAGGCCCTTATTCACAATACCGGATGTCATTTTGGCTCTGACATAGTTTTGACGCGCACATGTTTTGCCGACTATGAAATTTTTTATTATTCTCAATAAAGTGAATTTAAGATCCTGGTGACATTCCTAGAAATGAAAATAAAATCATCATTTATCAATATTGAAGAAAGACAGATGTTAGGAATGTTACCTACGTAGGTAAGGAATAATTTTTACTAGGTCTCTCCTTTACCACATTCTTAACAAAAGAAATACAGCAAGTCTAGAAGCACGACATATGCTTTCAGAAGCACTAATGTAATTTAAAACGTCACACCATGAAAGCCCCAAACATGCTTCTACATGGCGTTGCTATTGAGTGGCGTTTTAAATTATATTTGTGATTTTGAAAGCCATGTGTTTCTAGACTTGCTTAACTCCTTATGTTAATAGGAGGGTGGCTGCGGGGCAGATTGTGTGTCTTTTCAAAAGAATTCACGCTCACGAAAGCACCCATCATGCTGCTACAGCGCTGCAATTAACATGAATACTTTTAAAAAGCCATACAATCTGCCCGCAGCCGTGCTCCTGTTAACAAAAGGAATGCAGCAAGTGCAAGAGCCACTTGCTGCTGAACCCCACAGGCTGAAGTGTAAGAGGGATACTTACCTGCCGATCGCTCTTGTTCTCCTCTTTCACGGTGGTCCCTGATGCCGCCCAAAATTCTGCAACAAGAAAATAACCGTTTTTCGCACTGCTCCATTTTAAAAGCAGCGGCATGAACGGTCTCTCGCGGAATGTGCTGAGTGCACTTCACACAATACACTGCGTGCTCAGGGTAGCATAGGGAAAATTGGTGAGGACTTACCCTTTAAAATACACCCGCTCCTTGATGGGCAGTCAGTGGCGCTCTTTTAAAGAAAAAAAAGGAGGATAGTAGTCCTAGAAAGTTTTAGCAGCAGTCGAGCTGCAGCATTTTGAACCAGTTGCAATCTCTTCAGGAGAAATGCTGGCAGGCCCCAATAGAGTAAGTTGACATAGTCCAACAGTGAGATGATGAGGGCTTGAATTACTGTTTTCTGCTGTGGGAAAGGGGCGAGGTAAACGATTTTAGGCTTTTTAACAGTCTGAAACAGGAACCCACCACACTGGCCACCTGAGGGGCAAAGATGGCTGCACTGTTGAATTTCTCCCCCAGATTCTGTGCCACTGGTGGGGGTGGAATCCTGCTCGGCCAGATGTCATTGTCCCACTTAGAAGGCGGGGCTCCAAAATGCAGGATTTCTTTTTTTCCCGGCGTTACATTGCAATTTGTTGTCATGCATCCAAGATAAGACTGCCGAAATGCAAGCTTTAAAATTGCTCTGTTCATTGGGGACTGCTTGAGCTAAAGTGAGGAGCAATTGTGTGTCATCAGGGTAAGAAATTATTTGAACGCCAAATGAATCCACCAAGGACGCCAGTGGGGTCATATAAATAGATCATCATAAATCGGGTCGTAAATCAACTAGACAGGATTATTGCAGGCTTATGATGCAGTCATAAATCATACCATAATGTATTTTGATGGTTAGTGATGTCATTGGAGTCTTGAAGCTGGATTTTTTTTTTCCATGGGGGATTAGTCCCACAACCTCGTATGGGCTTAACTCGCTACCTTTGCGTGAATGGTATAGTCAGCGCTCCTGTGGGCCTGGACTGTAAGTGCCCGGTTTCGTGTACCCCGTATCTCTGACTGCTTTACTCTGCCATAAGGCATCCCAAGGTAGGTAGCATGGTCTGCCTCCCGACTTGGTCGGGTGTGGCCTTTCAAACCCTCCTTGAGCTCATCTCTTTTAACTGCCATGCTTTGCGTGGCCTTACGTCCTCGGGCAACTCTTCCCCCGCTGGTTTGGTCACGTCCATTGGAACCCCACCAATGTCATGGCTGCCCATAGGTTGGCTCAGAACATTTCCATATCGGCATCAGAGAGGTGGATCTCGTCGTTGCTGAAATATTCGGGGCACCTGAGGTTAATACGGCTATACCTGATGGTTTCCCACCCCTTCGTCCTGCAGAACTTGGTGATTGTCATGTTGAGGTTTTTGCAAGACTTGTCCAAGGCCCCCATGGACCAGGCTCCCCTCCATCTCTGCAGAGGGATAATTTTAACCATATCAGAATGGTGCTGCCAAACAATCTAGCTGCCATCGTCAGGCCATGCCTGATGCGATCCAGTAACTCCATCCTGCCCAATTGTGCCAGTTCGATACCCCCTAGGTGCACAACAAGTGTTAAACATGTCATCCTTAGGGTGGTCTTCCCCAAACATTTTGCCCGTGGTTCTCCCCTAAACATGGGAACATTGGTGTATACACAATTGACATATTTAGTTTCCTTGTATGTCCCGTGTAAAGTGTATACCCAGGGCCTGTAACCTAAGTGCTACAAGTGGGCCTGCAGCACTGATTGTGCCACCCACACAAGTAGCCTTTCAAACCTGTCTCAGGCCTGCCATTTCAGGGCCTGTGTGTGAAGTTTACTGCCACTTCGATTTGCATTTAAAACTTCTTGTCAAGCCTTAAAATCCCCTTTTATTACACATAAGTCACCCCTAAGGTAGGCACTAGTTATACCTTAGGGCAAGGTGCTCTGTAACTAAAAGGTAGGACATTTACTGGTAAGTTTTGCATGTCCTGGTAGTGACAAACACCTAAATTCAGTTTTGACTACTGTGAGGCCTACTTCTCTCACAGGGTAGTATTGGGAATTCCTAAATAAACTTTTAAGCTGTAATTCCTGATTCGAAAGGAGTAGTTGCATCACGTTTCTTATCTGCGGAATGGTAATGATAAATCTTCTTTACTGGTAAAGTTGAATTTAACATTACTGTTTTAGAAAGTGGACATTTCTCTGTTATTACTGTGCTGTGTGCCTTGCAACCTGTCTCCAATACACATCTTGGGTGGGTGACACCTACACTTTGTGCATTCCCTCTAGACCGCCACAAACAAAGGAAGGGTGGGTGTGACCAATATCTTATCTGCGTTCTGAAAGCTCTTCCTGGGCAGGAGCTGACACATCTGAATAGGCAGTGTCCAGTGTCTCACGCAAAGGGATGATTACCCCCCACTGATAGTCTGGAGCCAGTGATGGGAAAAAAGGGGGACCTCTGCACTCCATGGGTTTGCTTTGAAGTCACCCCCACTTCAAAGGCACAACTGGGTATAAGTACTGGGGCTCTGGCTCTACCAAGGCAGTGCACTACTGAGTGTGTGAATAACTCAGCCAGGAGTAAAGACTGCTGTGCTACAACAATTGCCACTCTGCAGGACTGCTGCTCTGGAAGAACTACCTTTCTGCTTTGCCCTCCTACCTGCTGATCTCTGCCCTGCTAAGTACAAGGACTGGACCCAACTCACTTGAACCCAGAGTGATTTCAAGGGCTTGTTGGCTTGCCCCCTTTTCTGTAGTCTCAGGGCCATCAAAGACTTCCTTCAACCCTACAACAGCACCTAGACTCTGCCATCTTTGAGTCCTGCCCTGCCAAGAGGTGCCTATTCAGTCCTGGCCCCTTGAAATGGGATTTCTGCTATAGAGAACCATCAAAATAGACACAGTGATGACTTTGCACCGATCAGAACCTATGCATTTCCCTTCAATGCTGACGCAGGAGCTGATTGACTACATCACTTCGTCAGACTGTGCGGCTAGATTATGACAGGCAGTGCGGCTCAACGACGATGCAATGCCTGTATTGTGAAGGGGTTTGTCTTTGGAGTCTTCATCATCTGGGCGGATCGGAACTGACTCATTCAGTCTTTGACGTCAACATTTCCTCCATCCAAGGTACTTTTACAGCGGGACCTGTATGAGTCCTGTAGCCGGACTGCCCTCCATTGCGGTCGGTGTGAACTTTGGATCTACCCCAGTCCAGCGAGACCTCCAGTAACCCCTAAGCACTATTTGCTTCTAAGCACTACATTTTGATTTATGCTTTAAAAATCCATAACTCCGGTTCTACTTATTGGATTTTTGTCGTTTTGTTCTTGTTTTACTCCTAAAAATATAATCTATTTTTCTTAACCTGTGTGGAGTATTTTTTCATTGTATTACTTTGTATGTGCTGCACAAATACTTTACACATTGCCTCTTTAGATAAGCCTGACTGCTCTGTGCCAAGCTACCAGAAGGTGAGCACAGGTTATCTTTTAGTGTGTATCTAGCTTACACTGAATTAGGGTGGTTCCTGCTTGTATAGGGTGCATAATCTGACAATCTGAAACCCCAGTTCTAACAATAGGCATATCAAGTTATGTCAGCCTTTTGTTGAGCAGCTTCTCCCCAGCTGATCCCACTGCATCCCAGGCTACCCTATCCATCTAATATTCATGTTTTCGGGTCGGGGGCAGGTCTGGCTGGCCCCTTTCGGTTCCACCACTCCTGGGTCCTCCGAATGAACAAATGCCCGACTACCCACACTGATGTGCGATTGGCTTCTGTCAGTTTTCTCTCTGCCACCCCTTGCCCCCTGTGCATCTGCTGTGTCCCATAAGGGGGGGAGGGAGGAGCTGTGGGGTGGGGTAATTTTAAACCCCACTTGCCAGGGTTCCCTTTCTTGCTAGACCCTCACGTACCTCTTTTATGCCATGGAGCCCCACCTGCCCATTACCTTGATCTGCTGTGACCCCCAGCTTGGCAGCTGTTGTTGTTGACCCTATGCGGAAAGAGTGCATGCCGAAGCTTGCTGCTGGGAGCCCTGCTCTTGCCAATGCCTTCCTCAGCACTACCTGGAATTGGAATCTTCTCAGGAAAGCCCTATTGTTGTGTATAAAGAGTGTCCCCTTCCCTGAATGGCGTCTTGCCCAATATTTGCCCATCCAGCACACTGGGCATAGGAATGGGTCGGAAAGGCACTGCAGCTCTCGCCACACCCCCTTAACCTCTTGGTCCATTTTGGACCTCCTCAGCAGCACCTTAACTTGTTCTGGTCCTGGCCGTATGTCCTGCACTTCCAGATAGGCTTCTTAGCCCCATTTTTGGATGGGGCTGTCAACTCGCTGATCCTAAATGTCCGAAGAAAGCCAATGTAAATGCAGATTTGAACAGTGTGACCTTGAAGGCGCCTGCACAAATGGAGTCTAGTGCCCCCACCAGCTGTGCTAGGGTGTCATCTTGTCTCTTCCTGACCAGTCTCCTCCAGCCCTTCATCGCTGTCCTGAGGTAATACGACCCGGTGGGGTCTTTCCTGGTGGTGTGCTTCGTGAAATGTGCTATTGCTGCCAGGTGTTCCTGCGCCCAGGATTTTGCATTTGTCTGTTGAAATACCCATCTCACGTGTGAGCCTGGGCAGTGTTCGCGGAGTGCAAAAAAAATTTCCGCTACGCAAGCGGCGGAGTTTCTTTAGATAAATGCCGTTTGCAGTGATTTTCAGTGCCAGGTGCTTGTCCGCACTGTGCAATCATCGCGAACGGCACCATGCACAGCGCAAGCGGGCGCTGCTTCCTTTCTGCTGCTCGAGTAGATTTTTACTCAAGCAGCAGCTTTCTCAACGCGAATGGATGGTTTCTCAACACGGGTGGACGCGAGCATACGAGACCACTCGCAATGAGAAATCTGACCACGCTCGTTGAGACGTTGATTTTCCACATGCGCGCTCGCCAACTTGACGTTGGTTAATGCGAGTGAGGGAAATAACTCCACTCCGCGTAGTTTTTCGGAACGCCGAGAGCTCTGCGTAACGCGGAGTGTGGAAAACTCCACAAACTCAGCGAGTGGAGCGGAGTTCACCGCCCAGACTTACTCACGTACTGCTCTGCTGCCCCTGCTGCACTTTTGGTGTCTTTGAAAGACTCAAGCCCAGTGACCCTCTGCACTGTTTTGGCGTATGTTGCATGCCATTTTGGGAACTATGGCATGTTCTACAAAATGGGACAGGTCGCATCTGCCAGGCTTCAGAGCTCTTCTGGAAAAGCGGTCAACGCTCGCTCTTTCGCCGGGGCCAATCTCTTGAACTTGCCCATCTGGAATCTAAGCGCTATTGACCTCCCGGACATGCCTCACCTTCAAGTCGAGGTTGCTTGCTAGCTGTAGCCTTACCATATACCTTAAGGGCTTTAGCACCCGGGGGCACCTGGGTGCCCCACTGTTAGTTGCATGCACTATCGCTTAGTTATCAAACCACAAAGTTAGCTTCATATCTTTTAATCTACCCCACCAGACTGTCCGTGCCACTATGATTAGGAATAGCTCCAGGAATGTTATGTTCCTAGTCAGCCCCATTGTGGCCCATTCTTAGGGCCATTTACTTGCACACCATTTATCCCCTAGGATTACCCCGAAGCCCAGGCTGCCAGAAGCATCTGTGTACAGTGCGATTTGCCTGTCTGACATGCAACCAACCCTCCAAATAAGTACTCCACTAAAGTTTTCAAAGAAAGACTACCGGTTTCTGATTTCTTGTTTTACCCCAGTCCCCAGCCTTATGTGATGGTGCTTCTTCTACAGGCCCCTTGTCAGCTGGGTGAGGAGCCTCACAAGCACCTACCCACCGGTATCATTCATGCTGCAAAGTTCAGCTTCCCTTTAAGCTCTTATAGCTCCCCCAGTGTGGCCTAGCTGTGCCTACCATTGCCTTGATTCCCCTTGTTATGTCCTGAACCTTGTACTCTAGCATGCGAGATATGCCTGTGGTGGGGTCTAACTATAAGCCTAGGAACACTAGCTTTGTTGTGGGGCCCTCCGTTTTGTCCGCTGCTAGAGGTACGCCTAGCTCCGCAGCCAGCTGCTGAAAAAAACCTAGCAAGCTCTTGCACTCTGCTCCAACCAGCCTCCCTATGAACAGGAAATCATCCAAGTAGTGGGGCTTGCCCTCTTAGGGGCGTGTTTCGTGTAGTGTCCACTCAAAGAATGTACTGAAGCTCCTGAAATACACGCATGATATGAAGCATTCCATGGGCAGGGCCTTCTCAAAATAGGTCTCTCCTTCAAATCTAAAACCCAGGAGGTGGTAGCTATCTGGGTGCACTGGGAGGATTCTGAAGGTGGATTCACTGTCCTCTTTTGCCATCAGGGCGCCCAAATCTGCTGCGTGCACTAACTCTATAGCATCCTCAATTGAGGCATACCCTACTGCGCAGTCTCCTGGGTTGATCCCATCATTCACCAATTCCCGTCCTCCCCCCAACCCCTTTTGGGAAGGACAGGTGGTGAATCAGCCTGAATTGGCCAGGTTCCTTCAGGGGTACTACCTCCAAAGGAGGGATCACTACGTCAGGTGGGCACCGGGATCGTAAGAGGCCCTCTATTCTCCCGAAGTCCTTTTTCTTAATCTTCCATTGCACTATTTCTGGATGTTAGATCACTAAGCAAAGGTTTTTTGTTTCTCCTAACCTGATGGACCCAGTGAACGGGATCTCAAAACCCTTGTAAAACCCTTTGCATAGTAGTCGTGTATTGTTGGGGGAGTTGGCTAGCTGCAACACCTCCCCATGTCCCCTGTGTAGCGCTTCCCTTTGCTCTGCTTCTTTCTTGATTTCTCTTTTTTTTGTACCTTTCTCGGTCTCTCCTGCCTTTCCTGTAACCTGTTGCTGGGTACCTCACCCCCAACAGCACAGGTGGAGCACACGTGTCTGAATTTACACAATGGCCCCTCTGGATGCATTCATCTTTGTCGGATTTAAGGCAGACCACTGTGGAGCCCTTCCCTGATGACCGCTGCTTTCCAGCTTGTGTAAGGCTTCTGCATGAAAAAATGTTTGGACCTGTCATACTGCCCCTTGAAATGGCCCCCGCAAAAAGACTGCTCAGCCTTCCCTGGCTAGTTCCGGGCCTCATCTTGTGCATGTAGCCCTACACACCTTCCTCATCCCATTCCATTCCATGTCTAGGTGTGCCTGCATCTTTAGCCTAAAACCTTTGTCGTAGTCTAGCTAAGTGTTTCCTGTGAACAGCCTGTGCACCTCATGTATCTTGAAATAGTACAGCCAGAGGCCCTTCCTGCAGTGGGGACATTTCTCTACTATTACGCGTGTCCAGCAAATTATCAAAATTCCTCTTACCTGACTCACGCCCTTTCTTTCTTGTCCTCGTCCTTCTTATCGAATGTAGAAAAATCCAATTCATCTCTCTGTATTTCCAACAAAGTGAATATATCTATAAACTCTGTGCGCCAGAAGTGTTCTTTCACTGCCAGGGGTATCAGATTGGCCCTGGTAACCCTTTCAAAAGCTGCTGGCACTTGCCACTTGTCTCCCACCATGCCTCCCCATACCTCTGTGAAAACCTGCCTGCCCTGGCTCTCCTACTTTTTAGCGCCTGCTTGCATTCCACTGCCGCTTCTTGTAATCCTCCCTCCCATCGCTGTCTTCGACTCGCTCCTCACTGTGTTCCTCACTCTCCCCGCTGTCGCTAGGTTCCTCTGGGCTGGCCTGCTCACCTGGCTCACCTCTCAGCTGTTTCAAGAGCCATTCTTTCCCCTGTATGGCTACCACTTCCTTGGCCACCTTCAGTATTTCTTCTATCTCCTCTTGATGCATATTGCTGCCTGGCTCTTCCATGCTTGCTTTGCCAGGTGCTTGTATTTGGAGGCAGACGGGTCGTGTCGCCAAGCCTAGCTGTCCCCGCTGCTTTTGCTGCTTCTTTGGCCTATGTTGTCCTCCATTGCTTACCAGGTCACGTCTCCCCCCTTTGGCTGTCCCTGGTTGGTATCTGCACCCGCTGTTTATGGCCACTGGACCCCCTCTCACTTCACATGATGTCTTCCTGGCCTGAGCTGGCCGTGTTTTGCTGCCAGCTTAGCCGACTGTGGAGGCCTCCAGAGCCAGGTCATGTCATTCCTTTTCGGGGGTGTCCCCGACTGCTTGATTGGCTGTTCGCTTCCTGCACCCCAAGTCGCATCACCCTTAGAGGGCTGTCCCCATGCGCTTGCTTTGTTGCCCTTCTATGGCCTTTCTCAGTGTTTTTTCTTGCCTTTTACTGTTGATGGGGGTAAGTCTGTCCCTTCCTTTCAAGCCGCTTTGCATTGAAACCTCGCTTGCCCGTCTAGCTGCACTTCCTTGCGCACCTCCTTCCCTCCACCTGTCAGCGTATGGGTTGTTGCGTGTGTGTTAGCCTTTCTGGTGCTCCTATGAGCTCAACAGATATTTGTCCATTTTGGCTCCAGCATATGTCCATTTACTTTTTGACAGTGCAGGCAGGTTTGAATGTTATTCCAGAGCTTGGAAGAATGTGTCCCCCCAACCTTCCTACAGTGTTATGTAAGAGCACCGCAGCCTCTTCATTGCACCTTTAGGCAGGCGGGATCGACCTCCCTCCCTGCTCCACTTCTGTCCTGCGGGCTGTTTAAGGGGCATCGCTTTTGTTGGTTAGTACCAGGCTTAACTCAGCCTACCCGCTGTTTCTCCTGTTGCTGGTCCAGCTGAGGCTTACTCCCGGAATGCTTGCGGGAAATGCTGCGCACCGCTGCCTCCATGTTGTAACTTCCGGCGGGCAGGGTTAACCACAGAGAAATGCTGGTGAGTACCTTTAGTGGTTACTCAAAATGCAGCAAGGAGCTCTTATCTGCCTCCGCCTCTTGCCCGGGTGGTGCATCCTACTCCGGTCCTGCTGCTGCAATGCACTTAATCGTGGCCTGGTAAGATTCGTCACTCTTCAGCTCCATTTTCATGTTGCCGCACTGCCTGTCCTCCCAGTATGGGATTCTGGCAACGCCTTAAGAGCGCTTTATTTGCTTTCCGGGGCCATTTTGAATCTTGCTCTGGCCTCCCCACTGGCCAGCGTGTTCACGCCCTTTCTTGTTGTTTTTGTGCGGCTGCCCTCATTCCCGCCTCCACTGGGAATGGGGGTGCCACGTCTGGCCTTGCTTGTCCCTTTTTGGGACCTCATGTCCAGGCCTCAGGCGCAGTTTACTGCACCAACCCATCAAGGCCTCTGCCCTGCTTCTTAGGGCGCTGGAACCAACCGAGAAAGCTGTGGAGGAAATCTTTTTAGGTCGAGCCTGGGCAGCGCATGCGCTGACCTGCGGGGCATGCTGTATTGAGGTAGGGACTTGAAACGCCGCCCATGTCCCGCCCATCTTTTCAATTGGCTCCTGTTACCGTCCTTGCAAAATGGTTGCTTTTCATTCCTGAATAGGGTTGTTAGTCCCTCCTTGGTACTGCCTTGTCTTCATTTGCAACCTCCCATAACAACTGGACCTTTTACTTGTCTTGTTAAGCGGTCTGTTTTTTCTTGGCTGTGTGCACTATTTTGATCAATGATTTGCCCCTATTCCACCCACTTCGTCGCAGCACGCTGCCTACTTTTATTTTAATTACTAATGGCGGTCCGCTTTACCAATAGCAGTCGCACCCCTTTCCTTAGACAAGCCGTGCCTAAAGAAAGGTGCGCGGCCGCTATTAAAGTGAAAGCACGGCATGGGGAGCTTCTACGACTTGACAAACAGATGCTTTTATTTGTCAAAGCCCCAATGCCACGGTTTCACTTTTTTGTTGACCAAACCCTTTTCTTTAGACGCGGCTTGTCTAAAGAAAGGGGCGCTGCCTCCATTAACATGAAAGTGCCGCATGCGGCTCTTTGACACAAAAGATATTTGCTATGCAATAGGTCTCGCATTTGTGAGAGTTTGAGTTATTGGCATTGTAAATTACAATAGCTCAAACTCTCGTAAATGCGAGACCTATTGCATTGCAAACGCCTGTTTATTTCCGTACACGGCTTTGAGTAACTATCTCACTGAGCATGAAGAAAAAAATGGAATTGCTCTCTTGAGAGCTTTTACCTCTTGCCTCGATGGGGGAAAACAAACAAATAAACAGACTTTCCAAAGCAATCAGACCTTACCTTGTCAGTAGGAAATAAACAATTAAAAGTGCTTCCCCGAGGGCAATCGGGTATTGCCTCAGTGGTAGATAAACAAGCAAGTGGACACACTCGAGCAATTATGTCACCACTTCGTGAAGAAGGAACAAGGAATAAAAAGTAACAGTGATCCAGCGCGATATTAGCAAACAGCATTCATACACTAGATACTCACTTGGGCCCATACATTCATACTACGCTAATACTTAAGCTGGGGTTGTCAGTTGTTACTCTTTATCAAAATCCCTGCTACCAATTACCTTCCGATTGAAGAGTAATGACTTACCAATGAATCCTTTGCTAATTGGGAAGTTTAAAATGAGTGACATTCATTATAGTACATAATCCTGAAATAACCACTGAGTCAGGAAGTTTTAAAATGTTTATCTAAAGATTTAGCAGAGTAAATTACAGAACCACATGGTACTTAATCGCATATCACGGATGAAGCATAGAATAATAATTATTGATTAATGACGGTCCCTCAGAAAGGAGAAGATAGAGGCAGCAGGGCAACTAAAGGTTGCATTTATATTTACCTAAATGCGAGAACCAAACCCCTTGGCCAAGGAGTTGGAAAGAATAGGACCCAGGAAGGATGAAGAGCAAAGACCACCTCCATGATCAGGACAGGACCGGTGACCTCTCTACAACGACGCCTGCGTCGTTCCCCTCTCTGATACTCGACTTCTCCTCGATTCTCCCGTGCCTTTCTTCTAATGGACTCCGCCGCCCCCTCCTCAGGACCTCTCTGGACAGCGATTCTGTCTGCAATCAATCAGCTTGGCGGTCTGGAGCTCTTCTGGAAGCATCTACGCTTTTTCTCTCTGGTCCTCTGCTCTCTTGCAGCATCTCCTTCTAACTAATTAGCTAATTCTATATCTATTATACCCTTCTATGCCATGTACCTCCCATTAAAGTTGCCAAAATATGGGACCACTACTTCTGATTGGACAGGGACAGGGGGTTGATTCTCACACCATATGATTTTAATACGAATTCTGAAGACCTTTGTTTTAAAATACCGCCCATCAATTTTAATACATTGGCTTTATTTCCCACCCGTCTCACGACAAAGTTTATTCATTTTCCATATACATAGTTGCAAGTTTGGCAAGAACACATAAATATATCAATATCGGCCATTAGGTCGCGGCCTTGGACGACGTCCAGGTTGACTTCATCTTTATTCTTTGGCAGCCAAGCAGGGCACATGCGCAGAATCATTGTCTCTCGAGTTTCAGATCACCAACCCCAGGCCCAAGTTTATGAACTAATAAAAGTTAAAGAAGAAAATATTAAAATCACAAAAAAAATGTTTCACTGTATACCCACTCTTTCTACTCTATCCCCATTTACTTATTAATTCTATCCCGCATTAGTAGTGTTAAGAAAACGGCAAATTAATAATAACACAAGAGCAAGCTGAAGCATGTGAAAACATCAAGCAGCCATTTTAATGCACACTGCGCAGAAGCAGGAGTTTCCCACCAAGCACAAAGAGATGTCACACCATGTGATATGGTTGAGACATGCGCAGTAAGGTTCCCGCGCTTTAGCGGCCATTTTAGAGAAAGACAAGCGTTACTTGTTAGTTAGAACACATAAGCAAGCTTCCTTGCTATTCATGTAGTGTATGCAAAGTTAATATAAACAATACAAGATTAATAAATTAATACTGTGAGGAGATTGCATTCGAGCAAGTCTCATTTGTGAGTCCTTGCTCCATCAATCCCCTCTCTGATGGCGTTTAAGAGCCATCAAAATACTGCCCTCAATCAGATGCCAACTTCTAGCAAATAGTTTCATTCTCATTTTTACATTTTCTATTTTTAACATCCCCTTTCAATTTCTTGTATAATTCACTTCTCAAATCCTCAAGTTCAATTTCATCAACCTTTCTCTTCTTTCCTCTTCCTGTCACACTATACGATTCATTCTTTCTACAACATTTGCAGCATATTATTATCGTCAGTACTATTATTGCTATTCCTGCTAAGGGTACTAGTATTTGACCTATAAGCCCTTTTCCTACATTAGAAAACCAGGTACCAATTGACGCAATACTACTTGTCAATCTTTCCCATACACTATCAACTTACAGTGGTTTAAGTTCCTTCTCAAGTTTAGTTATATTCTGTATATACGTTCCAATTTCTGCACTTTTATCAGGAATGTAAGTGCAACAATGTTTCGTCTTCAGTAATTTACAGACTCCGCCCTCTTTTGCCAATAAAATATCAAGAGCAAGTCGATTTTGCATAACCATAGATCTAATCGCAACCATCTCCGCATTAATCATTAGAAATCCTCCAGCAGTATCTGTTGATAAACGATCAACCACTGTAGACAATTTACATATTTTCCTTGAGTTTAGAATTATTCCCACCGAAGGTATCAATGCACCAAATATATCACCTACAATTTCAGAAAAACTAGCTCTTTTACTACGTGTTAATTCGCTATTGTTTTCATTGCTCCCAGTGTTTCTTTTTACGTGGTATATTTTTGGAAATACTATTCCAAAATAACAACTTCCATACCACCGTGCAGGAAGCCTAAAGTAAGCCTTATTCCCACACACATAACAGATCCCAGGAAAAACTGAATCTGTTCCTCCTTTGATTCCCCAACCTCCAAGAATTAAGAAATTGTGTTCACATTCACTGGTACCGATGAAAACATTGTTATAATCAGTCCTTAATCTATGTAGACAAATTTTCCCCGTCTTTACAAAATCCAGAGCCATAGCAGCTTGAGCCTTGCCAGGTGTGTAACTACCCTCTTTCTCAGCCCAAGGTGGCAGATGAGCCTTATGCTCAGAAGCTTTCTTTTGGAAATCTTGCCTTCTACTCTCCACTAAATTCAAAAATATCTTTTCTTCTTCATGTAATGAACATGTTAAATTGCTTCTATGTGCATGTGTTATGTCTATTGATTTCATTGTTAAGAAAAATTCTCCCATAAACTGTGCGTCTTGACTACTAAGCACTGGGTTCATACATACTCTTTCGAATCGGAACCTCAGAAAATATCACATCTATGTTTGAATAATAATATTGAAGTCTCCCTGTTCTATAAAATAAACTAGACAATACACTACATGATATGCCATATGTCAATGGTAAGTGATGATATGTTAATCCTTCTGCTACTGATTCGGGTAACTTCATACAGACATAACAATTACTAACTTCCATGGTATCTACATATTGAAATAATAACTTTGTGAAAACATTTAAGCTAGTGTCGTTATCAGTTATTTCATGATGAAATTCTGGTTCATTTTCTGCCATTAGTTCTACTCTATTTCCCTTCATGTGTGCTGTCCTTCCTTTAGTTTCGTTATTCATCTTTTTATCCATTATCATAAGGTAAGGGACTGCTACGATCAGGACTAACCATACTATAAGCACCATTACTAGACTACATATGCATATTGCACAGCATCTTCTACAACATCTCTGTTTTGGGTCTCCCAGCAACTCTATCATCAGGCATTTCGACAAGAAAGATTGCTCTTCTTATCTATTTTTCGCTTTTCTTTATATGACTCTTTTGCGTAGTCAAGGTGGTCTTGTTTCTTTCTCGTACGTCAGTTCTGCACTTGTTCCTTCGTCACCACTTTCACTTGACTCTGAGCTCTCGTAATCTTCAAGAATAATGTAAGTCCAATCAGGACCCTTGAATTTGTTATTCACAAGTTTCAGTCTCTTGCTTCTTCTTTTATAGTTCTGTTTTCTTGTTCGGTTTGACTTGTTACTTCATTTACTTGATCTGGATCTTCACTTCTGGTTGTTATGTGGTATTTTACTCTTTTAATGACACTAGGCCAATGATCATCTTTTCTTATTTTCTTTGTTTGCACTGTTTCTTTATTTTTGTCTTCAGCAATCTCTTTATTTTCACTGTTTGACACCTTTTCGTTTTCTGCAATTACTGTTTTTCTTTCTTGCTCTTTTTCAGGCCTTATTGGTTTTTCTTCTGCAGCTCCTCCGTGAGTTTCCAATAATTGACCCTGTTCTTTGTTTAATTCTTCATGTTTATGTTTCTCGAGATCTTTTTCTTCTGTGTGTTTTTCTGGATCTAACTGGTTCTGATCAGGGCTTATTACACTTTGTACTTCTGCAGCCTGACCGGATTCTTCTAAACCTGTCTGTCCCTGCTCAAAACTTGTTGGTTCTTCGTTATTTTGAGCCCAGTTTCCTTTCCCTATCTGGTCCTGCTCAGGTTCTTTTATTGTATCTTCTTCTTTTTCCTGAGCTGCTTCTTCTTCACCTATCTGATCTTCTTTGATTTCTTCCAAGTTTACTTGACTTCTTGTTCTGTGGTAAACTTCAGGAATTTCTACCACCGGTATCCAGTCCTGACTTGTGCTCGGTTGTTCTTCTGCAGCTTCTCTTGAATCTCGAGCCTGAGATTCTTCAGCTGGGCAACCTTCAGCTTCCTCAGTGATTGATGCTGACTGAGGATTTTCTTCTTCAGGGTCTGGTACTCTTTTGGTGTGGCTTACATGAATCCAATTAGGAAATCCTGCACACTTCACTGCTGTACAAGGTTTTCCCCATCTAGGTGATAGACACGTCTCTCTGGTGTGATTCTTCACTACCACCCAATCACCAGGATTCAGATCATGTTCTTGTTCAGGCTGCCTCGAAACTGCGTCTTCTCCAACCTGATGAGAGACAGAACGCACTAGGTCAGCCAATCCTTTGCAATAATCCAGAACCATATCATCAGATATATTCAGCAGTTTGTTTATGGGAACATGTGCTTGTCTCATTGCTCTTCCCATCATTATCTCATGTGGGCTCAATCCCGTATTTCTATCGGGAATGGTTCTGAGTCCCATTAAGATGAGTGGCAATGCATCTGGCCACTCCAATGATGTTGATGCACACATTTTTCCCAGTCTGGATTTTATAGTGCCATTCAATTGTTCAACCACTCCAGAAGCCTCTGGACGATATGCACAATGCAATTTTTGTTAAATTTGGAATGCTTCGCAAATTATGTGAATAACTTCACTGTTAAAATGTCTTCCTCTATCTGATTCCAAAGTTACTGGGAAACCAAACCTAGGAATGAGTTCTCGTAGTAACAGATTTGCGACTGTAATGCTGTCACTCCTCCTGGTGGGGTAAGCCTCCACCCACTTTGAAAACAGACATACTATGACTAGTACATATTTCAACCCTCTGCATGGTGGTAACTGTATAAAGTCGAACTGTAATCTTATAAATGGTCCTTCTGCTTTTCCAATTTTCCCAAACCCAATTATTGTTTTTCTTCCTGGATTATGCATTTGGCAAGTCAAACATCTCTGGCAAAGGCTCTCTGCTACAGCCCTGAACTTGGGATTGTACCAGTTCTGTCTGAAAAGCCTAATCATTGCATCTCTTCCTATGTGTGTGTCTCCATGATACATCCTGGCCATTTGAGAGAGCAGACAGTCAGGCATGACTGGTCTGCCATCAGCACAAATCCACACCTCGTCATCTCCCCTTTGGGAACAACCCACTTTGATCCATGTTTTCTTCTCACTTTCATCAGCACCATCTTGTAATCTTCTAACCTCATTCCATGTTTCAGGTGGCATATACAGCATAAGTTGGCAGCTGATTCCCATTCTTTCCACCCTTTTATTGACTGACAATCTATTTCTGGCACAATGTTGAGCCACAAGATCTGCATATCGATTGCCGATTACCACCCAGTCATCTCCTGACTGGTGTGCGGCACACTTCACCACAGCCAATTCTTTTGGTGATTGTATTGCTTCTAGCAATTCCCTTACAAACTGTCCATTTTTAATGGGGGATCCTGAAGAAGTCATGAAATCCCTCTGCATCCATAGTTGGCCAAAATCATGCACAACCCCGTAACCATATTGGCTATCTGTAAATATAGTTACTTTTTGATTCCTCCCAATTTTGCAAGCTTTTATCAAAGCAATCAATTCAGCTACTTGTGCAGATTTCACTCCTGGTAAATAGGATGCTTCGACTATTCCAGTTAATTCACATACTGCATATGCTGCAGTCAGTTTACCATCTTCATGCCTCTGGCATGAACCATCAACAAACAGCTCCCTGTCTGGCTTCTTTAGGGGCATTTCCTGAATGTCAGGACGTGGTTTCGTGCATAACTCTGTGACTTGTAAACAATCATGTTCCTCTTCTTCGTCATTTTTAATTTCCTCATGATATGGGTCTGGTAGTAAGGTAGCGGGATTTACTATTGTACACCTCACTATGTTCACATTTTCAGCACCCATTATTATTCTCTCATATTTAGTCAGCCGACTAGGAGTAAGATGCTGAGTTCGAGTTCGTGTCAACAGAATCACAACCGCATGTGGAACAAACACCTTTACTGGGTGTCCCATTACAATTGACTCACTTTGTTCAATACTTAAACAGGTAGCCGCCACTGCTTTTAAGCAACCTGGCAACGCGGCTGCCACTGAATCCAATGTAGCAGAAAAATATGCTATAGGACGTCTGTCTAGACCATGTCTTTGGGTTAAGACTGAAAGTGCACAATTTTCTCTCTCATGACAGAACAATGCGAAGCTTCTCTTATAGTCGGGCATGCCTAGGGCCGGTGCTGAGCACAGAACATTTCTCAATTTTACAAAAGCTCCTACACTCTCATCATCCCATTCAACTTGGTCCTTGGCTTTCTTTTTTGTCATTTGAATTAGGGGTTTTGCTAACAAGGAAAATCCTAGTATCCATTGTCGACAGTAACCTACTATTCCTAGGAACATTCTCACTTATCTTTGGGTTACAGGCATTTGCAGTTTCTTAATCAATTGTACTCTTTCCGAGGTTATTCTTCTTTTTCCACTCTCAATTTGGTGTCCCAGATATTTAACTGCTGTTGTACAGAACTGCAATTTTTCTGGTGAGACTTTATGCCCTTCTTCAGCCAAATGATTTAATAGTGCTATGGAATCAACAACACGGTCCTCTCTGGTGTTCGATGCCACCAGTAAGTCATCGATATATTATACTAGGACTGAGCTACCTGGCATCACTAGTTTCTCAAGGCACTTTTTCAATATCTGATTAAAAATAGAAGGACTTTCCGTGTACCCCTGAGGAACACGATTCCATACATAGACTTTGTTCTCAAATTTAAATGAAAAAAGATACTGGCTGTCTGGGTACAATGGTATTGTTAGAAATGGGATCTTTAGTTGGCAAGGGCTTGCACCTTTGTCCAAGTAGGGACCCTTCTTCCTAGTCAGGGTAAGGGTGTTACACTCGTGAAGTAACCCCTGCTCACCCTCGTGGTAGCTTGGCACGAGCAGTCAGGCTTAATTCAGAGGCAGTGTGTAAAGCATTTGCACATAACCAACAGTAATACAGTGTAAGCACTACAAACGGACACCACACCAGTTTAGAAAAATAACCAATATTTTATATACTCAAGACAAGACCAATTACGACAAAAATCCACAATACTGTACTTTAAAAATGAATGCTTGATACAGTAACTTCTTCTTTGCAGGAATAGCACAAAAGCAAAGTTCAGTACGAGTCGGTAGCTCCGTCCGAGCCTACCGCGATGCTGAAAACCACAGAGTCTAACAGTTCCAGCCGACCGCGTCGATACGGGCCAGCAGAGTCGTGAACAGACTCGGTTACAGTACCTTTCTCGTTGTGGCTGGTACGGAGTGTACGAGCCGGTCGGCGTTCGTCGCGGTTGCGGTGCAAGACGGAGCGATGCAAGGTGCGGTGTCCCTCGATGCGGTGCAGGCAGCGGCTCGATGAGCGTCGTGCAGACGGAGTCGGTGAGTCCAAGGCGTGCGATGCAGGGTGAGACGATGCTCGATGCGGTGCTGACAAGTTGCGATGCAGGCGACCAAGCCGGAGTGCGGGAGCTGGCGTCGGACAGCGGTGCGAGTCGGAGCGGTGCGTCGCAGACGTGCGAGCGGTGCCCCAAATGCGATGCGGTCACGACTCTTGAGCCAGTTGCAGCGACCGCGTCGGTCGGGTCCGGCTGGTTCAGTGAAGCGATGCGATGCGAACTGCGGTGCCCACAGGTCACGGTGCAAGCAGCGGCTCGATGTTGGCGGCGGCGGACGTCGCCCACGGTGAGACCAGGGTTGCGATGTGAAGCGGGGCGATGTGGTCTGCGGTGCAAACAGGTCACCGGCCAGGGATGGATTCAGTTGACGGAGTCGGTTGCGGTTCCCTTCCTCTGTGGCAACTGGAACAGCGTTCCAGAAGCGGTACCCAGAGGCTTGTGAAGTCTTTGCAGTCCCTGAGACTTCTTAACAGGAGTCCAGCTCGGTTTCAGGCCCTTGGAGATACTCAGCACAAGTTTGTAGAAAGTTCAGTCCAGTCCTTTCACTGCCCAAGGCAGAAGCAGCAGCTGCAGGCCAACCCAACAAAGCAACAACACAGCAAAGGGGCAGTATTCCTCCTGGCAGCTCTTCCAGCTCTTCGTCTTGGCAGGTTCCTTGATTCCAGCGAGATCAAAATTCATGGGGTCAGGGCCCCAATATTTATATCCCAAATTCCTTTGTTCTCTGAAGGCAGAGAGGCCTTTGCCTAGTCCAAACCAGTTCTGGAGCACTTTGTTGACAAGTCTCCATCCCTTCTTTCAGTGAGTAGGCCAGGGACATCAGACGCACCATAGGAGGTGGAGCCAGCATTGTGGAGGGAAGGCACTGTCCTATTCAGGGCCCAGGTGCGACCCCTCCCACCCATCTACATGTAGATCTTGCTATCCAGCCCTGCGCTGACTCACCCTGTCTCCTGGCATCCCCCAGCCCCTGTCACTCACACTCCAGACAAGGAATACACAACCTCGCAGAGGCAGGCTTGGATGGTTAGAGAAGAAAATACCCACTTTCTAAAAGTGGTATTTTCAATCACAGAATGTTAAAACCAACTTCACTAAAAGATGCATTTTATCATTCTGAGTCCAGGCATACTAAACTCGAATTTCTACCATGTTCCCGGGGTCAGTTAGCATTATAAACTGTAATAATCAAAACTGCCCGTTCTGGCCTAGGGGAACAGGTAGCCTTTCAATAGTGAAAACGAACTAGGCTGTAATTCACTATCAGGACATGCCGCACACACCAGGGCATGTCCTACCTTTCGCGTACAACGCACCCTGCCCACAGGGGTACCTTGGGCCTACCTTAGGGGTGACTAACATGTAGCAAAGGGAAGGTTTAGGGACTTGCAAGTGTGTGCACTTGCCAAGTCGACATGGCAGCCCCAGGCTGCGCACAGGCTCTGCGTTGGCAGGCCCGAGTTACACTTTACGGGCTGTTTGCGTGGGTGGCACACTCCAGTGCTGCAGCCCACCAACAGCATTTGGTCTATAGGCCCTGGCACTCGCAGTGCACTTTACAAGGGACTGACACATAAACCAAATAGGCCAATCATGGAAACACCAATCCATAACGCATTTTATACAGGAGCACTTGCACTTTCCCACTGGATCGCAGTGAGGAAGGTGCGCAGAATCATTACACCAGCAAAAACAGAGTCCAAACCGGGAGGTCAGAAAGCAAAAAGTCAGGGGAAACACGCCAAAAGATGCCAAGTCTAACAGGTATTGAAAAGAACGCTTGGCATAAATCAATCACAGTGAACCATCCTGCACTCCAAGGGATTTGGTATAGGATTACTGCAGGATTGGGCACTATAGGACAACAAGGTTCCACGATCTTATTTATTTTGCGCAGGTCTTGAACAATCCTATATTTTCCGCTAGGTTTCTTTAAACCCATTATTGGTGAATTACATGGGCTACTCATTACTTCTCTTAGTATGTTTTGTTCTACCATTCGATTTATTTCTTCAATGACTCCTATCTTTACTTCTGCACTCATTTTGTACTGTCTGGTATTTGGGAAAATCGCACCTTCTTTTACAGTAATTTTAACCGGGTCTATTTTGGCCATAAGTCCTACTTCCTTTCCTGTGAAATCCCAAACTGTAGGGTTTACTGTAGATTTTAATTCTTCTGGCAGCTCAACTTTTGTTATCAAAGAAAACATCTCATCTACCTCTGTACCTTGTTTTGCAATCATAAACTTATATACATGATCTTCATCTGGGGTCTGAACTGCCACACCATCCGGGGTGCAGAAAATTGTGCAATTAATTTTGCATAGCAAATCACGGCCTAATAAATTTACTGGACTGGAATCACACACTACAAATTGATGCATTTCTTTGAAATTTCCAATTTTAACTTCCATTGGTTCGGTAAGAGGTGTTCTAATCTTTCGATTAGCTACTCCCACTACTTGGATAGCTTCTCCAGAGAGAGTAAGGTCTGGAATGTCTGCTGTTCTCACAGTGAACCGGGTAGCACCAGTGTCCAAAAGAAAAGTAATATCATTACCTTTTACATTCCCTTCAACATATGGACCTGATTGATCTACCGATAAGGATGCGCCAAGTACGCACTCCTTCTCCCCCTCTCCTAGGCACCGTCATGAACTGTATTGACAGAAATCGTCCTGTAAAAGAAAATGTGATGTTACATAATCATTCTTACCACTTCCTCCTTGATATCCAACGTCTGTACCGTGCTTTGCTCTGCTTACATTACCCTGAATAGGTGCAGGTGGCAACTGACTCTCAGGATTTACACCCTGCTGTGAGTCATTCTGCGTCTGTGGATTTAAATTTTGATTTGGGCCATTATTATTCCGAATCTTTTTACATTCATCCTTCCAATGCCCCAATTTTCCGCATCCATGACAAGGAAATTTCTTTTTAGCTTCTTCTCTACTCATTCGTCCTCTCATTTTTCCACCATTCCCAGTATCGCCATTTGTTCCAGAATCCTTTCCTTGATTTTCACTTGGATTATCCAAATTAATTCCCTGTTTCTCGGCCATTTTCACCTGTGCCCACATTACTTTTTCCTGCAATTTCTTGTGCCTATCCTCAATATCGACTCCACAGTACTTTGCATATTTCAAAATTTCATCGATCGGTTTCACTTGCCAACACAACATGTGTTGTTTAATCATCTGACAAATCTCTGGCTTCAGACCATAAACAAATCGATACACAAACTGACTCATGTTCTTGTCTCCAATGTCCTCAAATCCACTATACTGCTTAAATACCTGCAATAAACGCTCATAATAGGCGTGTACCGATTCACTGGCTTCTTGGGTGGTTCGGTCTATTTTCACCCAATCTGTTTCTTTCGGTGGTATTTTGCCTTTCAGGTAAGTTATCACTTGCTGATACTTTTTCATCACATCATTTGACGGGGCACCTGTCTTTGGGTCTCTAGGATATTCTTCACTTGGCCAATCAACTGTGATTTTACAATCTGTCCACAAATCGGCAGGTACCACTATGTCAAACAAACCATCCAAATCCTTTAACAATACCTTTGACACCTTCACAAACCTCTCAACCTGCTTGTACCATTCAATTGGTTTTTCTCTCAATTTTGGAAAATCATTCATAAATGACAAAATATCCTGTCTACTCCATGGGACATGTACATATCCCCCTCCTGGTACTTCTCGCATCGGATACATTTGATCTGTCTTCCCTGTTTCCTTCATTAAATATTCAGAGGCTGTTCTACTGGATCGTGCCTCTTCCTTTTTCTTGGCCCATCTAACTCTCCATTTATCTAGGTCTCCCCATTTTTGCAAGACTGTCATTAACTGCTTTACTTGTAACTTTCTTCCAGAGGCATTCATATTTTCTAAATCTTTGTCTGAAAAATCTGCTCTATAGGGTTTCTGCAACACTTTTGATCTCCCTATTTCAATTCCCATTTGCAAAGCTAAATCTGATAATTTCTCATGGAATATTTTTACATTTCTGGTGATACTTCTGCATATGAACAATAATTCTTCTTCATTATAAGCATTTAGGCGATCTAACCCCACATTTCCTGCTATTATTTCTACTAATTCAACTTTTAATTTATAAATATCCCAAAAATTTGGAGGTGTACACTGCTGATCTGATCCTTGTGCCCACCTTTCTAAGTCTTCTGGACTAACTACAGTGACACTTTTTGCTCCCGATGAAGTTATTAAGTTTATATCTTTCGAGCACCCAGGTGTAGTTCTTCTGGGAGTACTATTGACAGAATCCCGAATTGGTACATCCATTATTGATATCGTAGATTCACAATCACTAAAATGATCCTCAACCATTACTACTGCTTCAGGTTTAGGAACATTTACAGGAGTAGGCATAGCTAACGGTGGAGGATAGTTTCCTTTGTCACTGTATAACGGGACTACTGGACCAATTGTTACAGGTATGGTCAAAGAGTCAGGATGCACTTTTATTTGTGTTATTTTCTATATTAATTCTGCTCTGGTCTTCTCTAGGGCTTCTTTTTCTTTGTCGTGAAGTATCCTACTAGGTGTGAAATCATGCATTACCTGTGGTACTAATGGAGTTTTCAACGGGGGTGCACTTTGGGTGCATCCACCTGTCCCTTCCTGGTATGGTGAGGGGTTCTTTAATATCTCTTCCATAAATTCACCTTCGGAATCTCCATTTCTCATTAAATGTTTTCTTTTCTGTGCATTTGCTTCCTAATTTTTCTTCTGTTGTAAATATTGGATATAATCCTTCTGTAAGCATTGCCCTCCTCCATTGTTTCATCTGACCGTCCCTAGTCTCATGTTGATTTCTGGGGAAAAATCCTCGATAACCCCTATTACTCCTGGATCGGTCACGCTCAAATGCCTCGGTTTTCCATTCCTCTAAGGCTTCGTATTGAGTTAATCTAGGTCTGGGTTCCAAATCATTCATTCTTAATCTCAAATTTTGAAGAATTCTTCCATTAAAGGTACCATTCTCGGGAAATGCTAATATCCCATCATTTTTGGTATATTCTATCCAATTCTCTATCCATACACAAGTATGATAACCTCTCTCCATCATCATGAATGAAGCGGGCGTTTTAGCTGGTGGAATGATAATTCCTTCCCTAGTTTTGATTGGTTTATCCTTTTTAAAATAGTTCTTAATCTTTTGCAGAAAGGACATTTTTCTCTTCTCTCCGTACATTCTATCTAATCTTTGGTGTATAAAGTTATACTCTGCAAAACCTAGGAATCTCCTATCCGGACGAGTTCCTGTTAAAGTCGGATCGCGTTTTAACATGCAATCTCTATCCACTAAGATTTTAGCTTCTAGAATATCAACCAATCAAGTGTCTGCTTTCATTTATTTCTGAACCAATCCTAACGCGGCCTTTCGGTGACGTTTATTTGTCAACCCCTCCTTTACAATCTGCTCTTCTCTGTCCCTCGCTGTTTCAACCAATCCCAGCGCGGCACCTGTGACGTCAGTACTGCTCCTGACTACTGACCCCTCCTTTACAAGAGTCATTCCACACCCGCTGATTCAACCAATCCCAGCACGGCGTTTGTGACGTCAGCTCCCTCTCCAGCAGCTGACCCTCCCTTTACAAATCTTACGCAAAACTTATTTTCTCTATAAATCTTAATTGAATTTCAGTAACAACATAAAACATTCGCTATCGTGCCAGTTTCTCTAAATTGAAAAGATAGTTTCTCTCATATCTAGTAAAACCTTTCTGTTTACTAGACACATACTAAGAGTAAACCCCTTCCGTTTACTCTTCACACAAGCTCCAGAAGTACCTGTTACTTCTTCAATGTTACCCTTTCTAGGTGATATAACATCAAATTTTATCAGCGTACTCTTTTGCTATTACTCACACGCATAGAGTCCCTAACCAGTACTGATAGTCCTGCTTAACTTTTCAGTAGTATTTCTGCCTGACAGATAACCTCACTGCAGTATGGCTTCCAGTTACCAACCGCTATTCAATTTTCCCCGGGAAATTCTGGACAACATAAAACAAACTTTGAATACACGGATGTTAGTTCATAAAAATAAAATTCTCATTACCCAATTAACAAAGAGTAACCATCCTCTGATTACCAGAAAACTGATCCAGCGCGATATTAGCAAACAGCATTCATACACTAGATACTACCTTGGGCCCATACATTCATACTACGCTAATACTTACGCTGGGGTTGTCAGTTGTTACTCTTTATCAAAATCCCTGCTACCAATTACCTTCCGATTGAAGAGTAATGACTTACCAATGAATCCTTTGCTAATTGGGAAGTTTAAAATGAGTGACATTCATTATAGTACATAATCCTGAAATAACCACTGAGTCAGGAAGTTTTAAAATGTTTATCTAAAGATTTAGCAGAGTAAATTACAGAACCACATGGTACTTAATCGCATATCACGGATGAAGCATAGAATAATAATTATTGATTAATGACGGTCCCTCAGAAAGGAGAAGATAGAGACAGCAGCGCAACTAAAGGTTGCATTTATATTTACCTAAATGCGAGAACCAAACCCCTTGGCCAAGGAGTTGGAAAGAATAGGACCTAGGAAGGATGAAGAGCAAAGACCTCCTCCAGGATCAGGACTGGACCGGTGACCTCTCTACAACGAAGCCTGCGTCGTTCCCCTCTCTGATACTCAACTTCTCCTCGATTCTCCCGTGCCTTTCTTCTAATGGACTCCGCCGCCCCCTCCTCAGGACCTCTCTGGACAGCGATTCTGTCTGCAATCAATCAGCTTGGCGGTCTGGAGCTCTTCTGGAAGCATCTACGCTTGTTCTCTCTGGTCCTCTGCTCTCTTGCAGCATCTCCTTCTAACTAATTAGCTAATTCTATATCTATTATACCCTTCTATGCCATGTACCTCCCATTAATGTTGCCAAAATATGGGACCACTACTTCTGATTGGACAGGGACAGGGGGTTGATTCTCACACCATATGATTTTAATACGAATTCTGAAGATCTTTGTTTTAAAATACCGCCCATCAATTTTAATACATTGGCTTTATTTCCCACCCGTCTCACGACAAAGTTTATTCATTTTCCATATACATAGTTGCAAGTTTGACAAGAACACATAAATATATCAATATCGGCCATAAGGTCACGGCCTTGGACGACGTCCAGGTTGACTTCATCTTTATTCTTTGGCAGCCAAGCAGGGCACATGCGCAGAATCATTGTCTCTCGAGTTTCAGATCACCAACCCCAGGCCCAAGTTTATGAACTAATAAAAGTTAAAGAAGAAAATATTAAAATCACAAAAAAAATGTTTCACTGTATACCCACTCTTTCTACTCTATCCCCATTTACTTATTAACTGCTTCACCGCGATCCGAATTCCGCCCAGGTGCTGGACATTCCGATCGCGGGTGTGGTCGTGACGAGCTCAGCTCGTCATGCGCACACGCCAACCGCGCAGCATGACGAGCTGAGCTCGTCATGAGCATCGAAGGGGTTAATTCTATCCCGCATTAGTAGCGTTAAGAAAACGGCAAATTAATAATAACACAAGAGCAAGCTGAAGCATGTGAAAACATCAAGCAGCCATTTTAATGCACACTGCGCAGAAGCAGGAGTTTCCCACCAAGCAAAAAGACGTCACACCATGTGATATGGTTGAGACATGCGCAGTAAGGTTCCCGCGCTTTAGCGGCCATTTTAGAGAAAGACAAGCATTACTTGTTATGTTAAAAGCATTTATCAAGCGCACGTTCACCAAAGGTTTCTTGGCGCTGGGGGAGTGAAAAGGTGGCATCAGGAATGGATGGCTTAGGTTCCATACACCTGTGCGAACAACCAGGTCTTTAGCTGTTTTCTGAATAGAGTGAGAGAGGTCAGAGACCTCATCTCCATAGGGAGCGAGTTCCAGAACAGAGGGGCTAAGACCATAAATCTGGACTCTCCGTGTTTCTTACGTTTAAAAATAGGAGTGACCAATAGATTCTGATGGGAGGAACGCAGATTGCGAGAGGGGACATAGCGAGAAATCTTAGAAGCAATGAAGGCTGGGCTATTGCCATGAAGGGCTTTAAAAACAGTACATCCTAACTTGAATGCACTGCGCCTGGCCACTGGAAGCCAGTGAAGGCTTCTCATCAGTGGCTTAACATGATGCCATTTAGGTTGCGCAAAAATCAGTCTGGCAGCTTGATTCTGGACCAGCTGAAGGCGTTTTAATTGGTATGCCGGAATGCCGACATAGAGTGAGTTAGCATAGTCCAAGCGGGAGATGACCAATGCCAGAACAACTAAAATCAAGGCTTCCCTGGACAAGAATTTACTGATCTTCTTTATTCTCCGAAGTTGGAAGAAACCAGCGGAGACAACGGCGCTGATCTGAGCTTTCATGCTCAGATCGTTGCTTATCACTATGCCTAAGCTTTTAACTGAGCTGGCCGGTAGAGGGGGACTACCAAGGGTAGATGGCCAAAAGTTGGAATTCCATGGGTTGGAGAACCCTCCAGTAAGGATAAGCTCAGTTTTGTCGGGGTTAAGCTTCAATTGGTTGTCATTCATCCATTTGCTTATAAAAATCATCGTGTCTTGAAAATGGGACACAGAGGATGATGAAAGATTGATGTCGAAAACCAATTGAAGGTCATCCGCATAATTGTATGTTCCCACTTTCCTTTCTCTCAAGGAAGAGATTAAAGGGAATAGGTACAAGTTAAAAAGGAGCGGGGAAAGAGAAGAGCCCTGGGGAACCCCACAAGTCAGTTCTATCTTGGTAGAGGAAAAATTACCAAGACGCACCGCTTGGAACCGGTCTCTGAGGAAGGAAGAAAGCCACTTCAAAGCCAGGCCCTGGATCCCGGCCTTGTTGACACGATCGATCAGAATATTATGGTCGACCGTGTCAAATGCTGCAGACAGGTCCAGGAGTACCAAGGCCTGGGTGAGGCCTCCATCTGCCCCCCCTCTGAGTTCGTCTAGGACTGTCAGAATGACTGACTCGGTAGAATGGGCGGGTCGAAACCCCGCCTGGTGAGGGTCCAGGACATGAGACTGTTCAACAAAAGAACTAAGTTGGTTTGATACATGAGCTTCTAAGACCTTTCCAAGGTAGGGTAGGAATGAAATGGGACGGTAGTTGCTAAGAATGGAAGGGTCCACACCCGGTTTCTTTAAAATGGGGATAATTTCCGCGCTTTTAAAGTGGTTGGGGACTATACCAAACTTAAGGGAGTTATTAAGAAACAAAAGTGGAGGGTCTGGACATCTGGCGAAGATTTCCTGAAAAACATGAGGGGGCAACAGTCAGTCGGGGAGCCTGATCCGACCTTTTTAACAGACCCAAAAAGATCTCATAAGAGATGAAGGGAATCTGAGCCAGTTGAAATGGACACTTATCGGTATCAAAGGCAACTATGGGAGAAATGGGAGTAGGAATACTGGCCTTGATTGCCACAATTTTCTCCAAAAAAAATAGGTTAAGAGAATCACACAGGGACTGAGAAGGGGCTGAGTTAGGCGTAACTCTATCTAATGCAGACAGCTCATTTACTATAGAAAAGATTTCTTTAGATTTATTTGTTGAATTAAGAATCCTATTCGAGAAGTAGTCTGCCTTAGTTTGAGTAATAGACTTCTTGTATTCTTTCAATAGAGTAGAGTATATTGTCTTTCCTTCTTCACAATACTGGTGTCTCCACCTGCGTTCAGCTTGACGCAACGCCAGCTTCTTAGTTTTGAGGTCATCTGAAAACCATACTTGTTAGTTAGAACACATAAGCAAGCTTCCTTGCTATTCATGTAGTGTATGCAAAGTTAATATAAACAATACAAGATTAATAAATTAATACTGTGAGGAAATTCGAGCAAGTCTCATTTGTGAGTCCTTGCTCCATCAACAGTCAATATATTATCCCCACAGAATCCTGAGGGGACATGAAGCAAGCGATTGATATCACAACAAATCACTTTTTAATTGCAAACACTCAGCTACAGCCTCAGGCTCTCCCCTCTGTCTTGTAACAATATAAAGGTTGAAAGAATTTAAATGATTTAAGGAAAACAACTAGACACTTGTCCCTTGATTATTATCCCAATACAAAATAAAAAATACATGATTCTGTAATGGAAAATCATGGGATTATCAATAACATTTAAAATCTAGCCCAGTCTGACTAATTTTCCAAGTATTAACTAGCCCTTTTGTAAGAAAGTGAGTTATTAATTGGAGAGGATGGTTGACCACTTTAAGTAATAAAGTAATTAACCTGGTAGCTCCAGACAAAGGCATCTGTAATTTAAAACTGAACTCAACCACTGGTAACTATGGAACAGAGCAGACTGGATTAACTTGGAGAATATATGTAAAAGAATGAATGAATGACAACTTATAAAGCTCACAGCTACCTCGGAAGAGGTGTCCCAGCGCTAGCAGACTAGCCAGACTGAAGTGCCAGGTCCTACTGCCCTTGCCTGAAAAGCCAGGTTTGTAGAGCTTTTCTGAATTCCTGTTCCGTATCCAACCAACGCAGGAGGCTGGGCAAGGAGTTCACAGTTTGGACGTCCTAACTGTGAAGGACCTACCTCCTAGTCGCATATTTGTGAAATGGGGACAGTGAGAAGGAGCTGTTGATTAGATCTTAGAGGGCGCTCCTGATATGGTATGAGCCTTGACCTAAGATAGCCCGGTCCTTTGCAGTGGTAAGCTCGAAAAGCCAGGGTGAGTGCCTTAAACTCAATCCTCCTGGTCACCGAGAGCCAGTGTAGCTGTCTCAGATGCGGCGAGATGTGCTGGCAAAAAGGGACCCTACGGATTAGCCTTGCAGCTGCATTCTGCATCGTCTGTAACCTGTGTGTTAAATAAACTGGCAACCCCATGTAGAGACAGTTGGCATAATCTAGTTGGGAGGCAACCATTGCATGGACCGTAATCGTACGGCTTTCTGCAGGCAGGCAATGTAGGAATTTCCTAATGGTTCTCATTTTTTCAAAGCAAGCCGTGGATATGTGCCTGACTTGTGCTGCAAGGGTAAGCTCCTTCTCCCATCTAACTCCCAGGTTTTTAACCGAATCCTTGGGGCTGGGCAGGGGACCCAGCTCCCCCGCCACCAAAGGCGTGGCGGAGGAGATACACGCTTAAAAAACAAGATCTCGGTTTTGTCTGCATATCGCTTAAAACAATTTTTATTCATCCAGCCAGCAATATCCTTCAGGCAGTCCTTAAATTTATCAAAGGCTGCCAAGGAGTGTTCCTTAAAAGAGAACACCAGCTGAGTGTCATCCGCGTAAGAGACTACTGTCACCCCTCTCGAAGAGATGAGGGCCGCCAGTGGGGCAAGGTAGATATTAAAAAGCAGTGGGCTTAAATCTGAGCCCTGGGGCACTCCGCAGGTGAGTTGTTTGCCTGGAGAAGAGAAAGGGTGCAGAAAAATCAGTTGACGATTGGAAAACAAACGGGGCCCCTGAAAATAGGATAAATATACCCGACCAGGGAATAACAATTGGGGAAAAGAAAACCAGGGTTTGATGAATTTCACATGCAGCAGACACAATCACTCTAGACCAATCAATTAAGAAATGTATTGATCTAAACAAAAAAATACCATATGACCAAATATAAATTAAACTTAATTTCTTTATTGTGCTTTCGTTTATCTCTTCTTTCTTTTTTTTGTATTTTGTAATTTTGTATAAAGTTAAAAGAAACACCATCTATTATTTTCCAATTATAATTTTCTGTCAATCTCTAGCCAAATCAAATATTTCTAACATCATGTTGTCATATTTTCATACAATTTTTTGATATATACATATGTCAACATATAGTTTGACTAGACATTTAGAGCAATTCAAATCCTTAATAAAAAGACATAAAACATAGAGACTGGCGGTTCTTTGACACACAACGCGTTTCGGCTATGCCTTCCTCAGGAACTCCGTCACAGTATAAACTAAATGAAAAATAGACAACATTACAATCTAGAGTTAAAAGTGTCTGCTTGTTATGATGCACTGCTGAACTAACAGGATCCCTAATGTTCAAAAAGTTTAAAAACAATAGTGTTTCATATTGCAACAGTATCTGGTGTATCTAGATAAAGTACCACCACCACAGAAAAGAAGTATGGAAATAAAAATAAAAATAAAAATGACACTAATACAGTGATGTGCAGAGTAGCCCTAAAATAACCCAAGGGAGAATAATAAAAGACCTTTGTACTCGATTTTATTAGGCAGTGAGCAGGAGTACAGAGTTAAAAAAGAACTTAATCTAGAGACTATCTAGTTAGCTACGTGTTTCTGTGATGTTATAATATGGAAAATCAAGTGACACTGGACTTCGCGTACCTCATAAATATGTATAGTCCTCAACGTCTGAATTGAAAATAGCTGTGAGATGATCAAATCTCTGACTTAGCGACAACTGTATAAACAGGAAAATGACAATTACTAACTTGCCTAATTGTCATTGTAGATATAAAGAGAAATGACAAACTTCCAAATAATACCTCTCTGTTTGTGCTTGGGAATTAATTGCAGTGAGTAAATCACGATGATCCGTATATATGTATCCCAACTTTACTTGCAGAACAACACCTGTAGATGAAAATGATAATCTTGTATGTCTCTCAACTTCTGGACATGTACCTCCAGTATATTGCATATATGCACTACCTGTGCCCAAATATCTTATGCTCTATGTTGCCATGATTTACCTTAATGAACAATCCCTTATGATAGCGTGTTGTTCAACGTTACAATCCAACGGGATATCCTAGCTGATATCTAAAATAAACATAAAGAATATATTGCAGGCATGTTCAATTTTTGGTCGAAAGACAAAACAATGCTAATGATTGGTCACAGACAGCTTGAACTAATTAAAAAACCTTACTTGTTTTAGGTGCGAGTTGCCTGGACTTGGATGGGATTGTATGTTATATGGATTCTCATGGGATTATCAAAGCCACATCACGCTTGCGTTACTAGTAGCGCTCACATACGTTTATTCATGCAACAGAATAACTGAACTTCGCATGGGTTTATATATTTTTGTAAATTCTCTTAGGATTCTAGAAACTCAATAAAACTGGGTTGCCACTAAAGCTCACATAACCTACAGACGGAGACTCCTACAAACTAGTTGTATTATGAGAAGGAATTCGCCCTTGAAAAATCCTTTTGTTAATGATTAACACTGGGGACCCTAGTTATCGAATAAGCCAAGTCCTTACTGCACTCTTAAACTACACACTAGCAAAATCGGGAGGCTTACAATAATAACGCTAAAAGATCCAATGTCCCCACCGATCTACTCACAAAGGCTCTGATTCTTAATATATGCTATCTGTTGGCTTACCTAGAATGATGTACTCGAGCGCACGTGTCTCAATGGCGGAGTTGAGACGTTGTGAAAATCTTAACGACTTAAATACTTCCTGCATAATTGCTACCCATCTAAGGAACTGTTTCTGGGTCACCTTACTCTTTCCGGTTCAGATGGGCTCGTTTTGCCGCCGCCATCTTGAAATGGCCTCCATACTATTGTGCGACACGTCGATATTACTTACTTCCGAATCTATTTATCTGAACCTGACGCTATTGCATGTGATTACGATCTTAATGTATACTATATATAGAGTAACATTTAATTTAAATATTTTTTCGATTTTTTTATCTTAGGCAATTATTATTGCCTCTGTTACCTAATTACTACATGCTATGATAGACGCCATATTTGAATGTCCTGTTATTGATAAAGACAGTTCTTTATCCTTACTTTTATAGACTGGACTAGATAATGAGAATGAAACCCAGGATTTGAAACCGGTAACTATTTGAATGCTGTCTATATTTAAAAACCTGCCTAGGTTTTGCATCTTAATTTTTACGAACAACCTGCTTATCATGTGCTATGAACCCTTTGAAAACTTGGAAATGAAATCAGACTATTCCTATTGACCTTAAATGGAATGTGTGAATGAGCATCTAGATATTATACTTGATTGCTTGATCCCATGGTATTTCTTGATTGAGACCCTTGACCGCTGTACCTAGAATAAAAATCCAATATACCTCTCTTTGTTTCCTGATTACCTCTGAGGTAATGCCTGGCTTAGCATTGATTTTTTCAAGAATATACCATTGTATATCATCTGATGTGTGAGCATGTTCTATGCAGTGTTGCACAATTGGAGCCGCAATCCTGCGGTTCCTGATAGCAGATCTATGTTCTGTCAACCTGGTACTTATAGATCTTCCTGTCTCGCCCACATATCCCAATTTACAGGGACATATTAGGAGATACACCACGTCCGATGTTTTACAGTTTGTCATAGTAGTCGAGGATATACATTGACCGTTAAAATGGAGCGTGGGAGACTCAATAGCAGATGGCATGATTTGCAACCTGAACATTTGTAGTTTCCTACCACTGGTTTGGTGCCTTCAATGCTTTTTTGCACAAAGTTGTTTTTAGTCGTTATCCTTGATCTGACCACATGGTCTTTTAGGTTTTTATTACGTCTAAATGCAAACATGGGTTTAGGTATAACCTCCACATTTTCTGACCTGTTAATGTTCAATATGTGCCAATTAGAACACACTGCTTGGCGAATTCTCTCATTAATCATGGAATGCCTCATGACAAAGATTAGGGCAGTATTGTCTTTTGTTTTTATGTTATGCAACAAATGCTGCCTGTCATAGAAACGGGCTCTTTTGTAAGAGTCCCGTATGATTCTTTTAGGGTAGCCCCTGGCTAAGAATTTTTCTTTCATGGTCACTGATTTTAAATCAAAATCCTTAATGCTTGTACAATTGCGCCGTAAGCGCAAAAATTCGCCAAAGGGAATGCTATTCTTTTGTGTGGTTGGATGAAAGCTTGTATAATGAAGAAAGGTGTTCCTGGCAGTCGGCTTAGTGTAAAGATCCACTGCCAATACACTCTTGTCGTTTTTGATGACCACATCCAAATATTCAACCTGACTCTTGCTGATGTTATAAGTTAGATGTATATTTTCGTCACATAAATTGAGCCAGTCCAAAAATTCAGTCAATTTATCAAATGTGTCTGTCCAAATGAAAAAAATATCATCTATGAATCTAGACCATTTGGTCACAGATTCAAAAAAGGCGCTATTTCATTATAGATGAACTTATTCTCAAACCTGGACATGTAAATGTTTGCCACCGTGGGGGCACACGAGGCCCCCATGCTTACGCCCTGATTTTGTTTGTATAATTCACTGTTGAATTCAAAAACATTTTCCTCCAACACAATCTTTAAACATTCCAATATGAAGACTTTGGGACATTTGATATTATAAGCGCATATGAACCAATTTACCGCTTCAATAGCCCCATCTATCGGAATATTGCTATATAATGATTCGATGTCCATCGTAACCATATATTGCGTTTCTACACAAAAGGGTGTATCTTCTATGAGATTGATCATGTGTCTGGTGTTTTGTACAAATGCTGGTGTACGCGACACATGTGTACATAAGATGGCATCCACATATTTAGCAAGAGGTTCGATCACTGAACCAATAGTAGTAACTATTGGTCTTAAAGGAGGATTGATCTCATCCTTGTGTATTTTTGGAATGCCATAAATACTGGCCATTTTCGGATTATTTGCATTGAGGAATGTCCATTCCTTTTCACAAATATCCCCATCTCTAAGGGCTCTGTTGGTTAGCCCACTAATTTTCTTAGCTATGGTTGGGGTCGGATCTCTATGTATAGGACGATAAAAATGGTCATCTCCTAACATAGTCTTCATTTTGGTAATGTAAGTGGGTGTATCAAATATCACTATACCTCCACCTTTATCACACGCCTTGATGGTAATAGCAGATGTCTGTTTGAGCTCTTCCAAAACCTTGTATTCCTCTCTACTTAAATTAAAGGGTGTTTTTTGAACATGCTTGGTAATACTGGTGATTTTATTGTATACCACTTGCTCAAAAACAGCCACCTCTGGTGGAAGCTGATCCACAGTGGGGGTGAATGTCGATTTAGGGCTCAGTCCCGATAAATTTGTATTTGATGGTTGTGCGTCCTGATTCGCAAAGAAGATGTATAATCTAATTTTGCGAAAGAAAGCCATGAGGTCTCTAAATAGTTCAAATTTATTAAGACCTGAATGAGGTGCAAACGTGAGACCCTTTGATAATAAGGCATACGTTGGTTCTGTTAAGGAGGACCCGCTGAGATTGAAGATTGGTATGGATTTTACTCCCTCCAGTACTGGGCATTGCGAGTGACCAGGTATTGATTGTAATCCACTTGTGGATTGGCCTGGAACCTCGGTTGATATTGAGCCTTGATATTGATATTGCTGCGCCTCGGGAAGCGCCTCCCTAAAAAAGGTTGTGTGTTGTGTTGTCTCCTGTTAGTGTATCCACCTCCCCTAGATTCAAAGTGTCCAGATGGACCTTCGTTTTCTGAATCCGATGTATCGGAGAAAGTAGTTACTTTGCGACCATATTGTCTATTCGCTATTTGATCGTTGAAAAATCAGTTGACCGCGGTCTTCAAGATAAGACAGGATCCAGTCATGTGCCACTCCATGAATGCCCATTTGTTCCAATATTTTCAGCAGGATTGAGTGGGACACCGTATCAAAGGCCACTGAAAGATCCAGCAGCACAAGCATGGTGGCTGAACCGCCATCCATGGCAATCTCACCGAATCAGCTACTTCTACCATCCTGTCTCTGTGCTATAGCCAGACTGGAAGCCAGACCGGGAGTCGTGTAGGAGTCCATAACTTCTACAAAGTCAGATAGTTGTTGCTGGGCCACTTTCTCCAATATTTTGGCCATAGCTGCTAGGAGAGAGATTGGTCTAAAGTTACTCAGAACTTCAGGATCAGCATTGGGCTTTTTTAACAATAGTAGCAAATAGGCTTGCTTCCATGCGGCTGGAAAATTCCTGTCTTAAGAGACACATTCCAAATTTGGTTAATTACAGGATTAAGCTGTAAGGCCAGAGACCTGAACAATCTCACTGGGCAGGGGTGTCCTGGAGAACCCAATTAACATTTCATCAGTTCAGTCAGTGTCTTCTCTGCCGGGACAGGGAGAAATCCGGGAAAACTTGAGGTCCGTTGTAAGAGATTAGGTGGTCCTTGCAACTTAGTGAATCTGCCACCAGCTTAGATGACGAATACAATTTTTGTATTTTATCCTCGAGGAAATCTGACAAGTTAGAGCACAGGATCTGGAAGGGGTGGAAATTGCGATCCAACGCTGTAGGGTGAGTGAAAGATTTAACATTCCTGAAAATTTCTTTCAAAGAGTTTTCTGCGTTCTCAATACATTTGGTTAGATGTTCCTTCCTCTTACGTCTTAAGAACTTATGTAACTTATTCAGGGCCTCTTTGTAGGCATTTTTAGCTGCAGGCAGATAGGACTTTCTCCATTCACGTTCCTTCCTTTTGCAGGAGCTTTTTTCCGGTCTGAGTTCATCTGAGAACCAAGGGGCAGACGGGGTGGATCTGGCGGGTGTAAATGACCTAAGAGGAGCCACCTTGTCGATAGCAGATGTCAGCCAGTAGTTAAAACACACTGCTTCTCTGTCGGGGAAGCCTACTAAATGTGGTAATGCTTCTTCGAGGGCCGGGCCCAAGGAGTTAGTGGTAACTCTGCTCCAGTTCCTCTTTACGTCTGTGATTTTTGTGCTAGATAAACTTTTAGACTTAAAACTAAACCTGAACGGGACTAAGAAATTGTCCGTCCAAACCAAACGCATTGGCTCCTCCACCCTCAGGTCCTGCAAATTCGAGCAGAGGAGATCCAGCACATGGCCTGCTTTGTGTGTCAGTGCTGAGACCAGCTGCGTTAAGTTAGTCATTAAGTGCTGATAAAAAGTGTGCAGTCTGTAGGCAGTTAGAATCATCAACATAGAGATTAAGGTCTACCAACACTGTGAAATTAGCATAGTGTAGGGACATCAATGATATCAGCCGGCTCCAGCGTGTGGCCAATCTGGTGGCCTATATATAGGCTTTCGTGTTTTCAGTTTCAATTTTTGGTAAATTCTGGTGGTGTTTTTTCAGTGTTTTCCAGTGATTTCAGTACCTCCAAAAAACAGTGCTTTTCAGTGGTTACTCATTTTTGCGCCATAAAAAAACAGCAGACAGTGTTTTATTGGTGTTTATGGAACGCTTTGCTTTTATTATTGCTTGCTTTCTTCATTGATGCATGGTATATAGACAGTGTACGTACAGTGTATGTGAGGTCCAAATACATTTTTACTAGTCACACTTATTGTAGTACACCATACAATATTTCTTCAGTGAGTCTTTGGTCATGCACGCTCTCTCTTTCCTTTCCATGTAAACTTTTATTTGTGAAAAGGCCCTCTCGACATTGGCACTTGAGACTGGCAACGCCAAAACAGCCAGTACACAATTTGCCAACTCTGGCCACTGACGTAGCTTTCCATGCCAATACTGCTGCACCTGAAGGTTGAGATTCTCTGGGACAGGTTCTGCAACATATGCGTTGAACTGGGTACATATGCCCTCAGAGGTATTAAAGGGGTCATAAATGAAACTGTACTTTCAAAGTTTGGAGAAAATTCCCCTTTACGGAAGGGATCTAACACTTGTGCAGAGTACCACAGTGAGGTTTTATTGACTTCAAACACCATGGTTGGTGAAGGGACATTTCTATGCATCATTACCAAACTTGTTTACGTTCATTGCCAAATAAAGGTGCCACATCTGAATGTTTTTATTTGAAGATCTGCAACCAGCAAGATAAATTAACAACTATAAAGGATGCATGACTGCAGGCAGTGTGAAGTACCAGGAAGGACTCAAGAGACCATGAGAGATCCTGCCTAATGTACTCTCTTACTCAAAAAAAACTTTTAAATAAATGGAATAAGGGCCATCGCCCTCCTGAGATGGCACGTTTCATCGTAGGGTCTACAACTCGCCCCAGGTGAGTGGCTTTTGTTAGGAGCAGGCTCCAATGGAGCTTTTTAGTTGGGTGGTCTTCAGGTGGAGTGGGCTGGTGTGGTAGGGGCTCTCCTGCATTATGACCCCATGGCTTCTACCAAGGCCTGCTAAGCTAACTAGGTGTCAGAAGAATCACTAGGTTGCCAACGCAGAGTTTTTTGGCAGGCATAAGAGTCCTTTACCATAAGTCAGCCTGGCATGATGAGTCACAACAAAATGCACTAGCTTTGGGAAAACGATATATTTAAAGTTTATTTATGTATTTATTTGAGAGTTTTATATAGCGCCGGCTAGACCCGAGGGTATCAGAGTGCTTTACAAGACATAGCATTGATAGGATTCACAATTGACATAGTATTACAAGAGGGGATAAAACCAGTGTAACATAAAATACATATCTTAAAGAGTAGGGTATGCCTTTGCTTAGGCCTGGCTGTGACCTCACTTCTTCCAAAGACAAAAATTGAGCGGACGTAAATGACATACTCCCAGCATCTGCTCAGCATCCTGTGATTCTGGGAAACTCACTTAATCTCCCACTGGCCCGTTTTTGTAAAAACAAGCGCTTTTAATAATCTATCGATGTTCCTAAGGGTTATTTAATGTTTGTTGAACATCACTGTGCACCACTTTCCCACGAACTATTTTGAGCCACAATTCATTAAGAAGGCGATTTCTTACAAAAACATTATCTTGAACCACAAACACGCTAATAACAGCTGTGAACTGGATGTGGGCAGTAACACGAGACATCAGTAGATCGACTTGAAGACTACACTTCCTGACATGCCTGTGCATATATTTAGCAAGAGAAAATCCATATGTAAAATTCGTAACTATTGGCTTTGTTAGTTATTGCTGTTAACTAACAAAGCCAATAGTTAAGAATTTAATATAGCGCTTTTCAGAAACTTCTGAAATATTCACTAGCATGTGGGCCTGTTCAAAAAGATAGTAGGCATGCAGAAAGGTGTGTAGAGAGGAAGGGTTAGAGCTAGGATGAGTCGGGGCAGAACGCAATGTGTGGTAGTGATGTGAAACATTTTGTGCAAGCTCACACATCTATGGGGCACAAGCTCTGCAAAATAGCGCAGCGTAGCAAAGCAGGCATATTTAAATACACAAGACGAAGCCTGCCTATAAAAAAATAACACAAGTGGATTTATAAACAGCCCACAGAACCTTTCGTGTTGTGCTGTCCAACTCCCCTGCCGTGCTGACAAACTGGGGCAGGGGAGACAGGTCTTCATCTAAGTTACACCCTCCCCCCCACGTTTGCCAGGCAGGGGGCCTGGTGTTGCTCTGTCCCTTGGGCGATTCACACCTCGGCTCCCCATGTGCTGGACTGGCTCAGAAGCAGTGTTTTCCCCTAATACCTCCGCGCCAGGCCACCACAGGCAGGCCAATGTGGATGGGAAAGAAAAAGTATGCATGGGGGCCCCAGTGTCTTTTACTCCTTGGGAGTGTGCCTTTGCTGAGGCCTGGCTGTGACCTCACTACTTCCAAAGACAAAAATTGAGCGGACGTAAATGACATAGGGCCAGATGTAGGTAAAAACCAAATTGCGAGTTCTTAATAGCGATTTTTACCGAATCGCTATTAAGAACTCGCAAACTCCGATGTAGATAAAAATTCGCTAAAAGTTAGCGAGTCGGTAATAATCGCTAAATCAATACCGATTCCGTATTACCGAATCGGTATTTGCGAAATCGCAATTTAAAAAAATCGCAACTTCGCGAATCTGCTATTCCGGTGCACCCCAATGACATCACAACCAGGAAGTGGCCTGACACATGCTGTTTCACTGAGCCTGAAGCTGTGGGAGAGGCAGGGAGCAGGACCACACACCCAGGAGCTGCACAGTAATTACCAAGCAGACACCAAATACAAGTATGGACACACAGGAGAAGGGAAAGGAGCCCGCAGAGAGGAAGAGGAAACACAAATTCAGCGAGAAGGAGTTGGAGGCTTTAATTGAGGAGGTGGTAAAGACTCACGACCAGTTGTTTGGGAAGAAATCTCTGCATGTTCCTGAATTGCAGAAACGTAAGATATGGCTAGAAATACAAGGAAAAATTAATGCCATTGGTGTCACCCAGCGCTCCATTGACGAGCTGAAGAAGCGCTGGTATGACCTCCGCTCCCGTGCCAAGGAGAGGGTGGCTGACAGGCTCAAACAAGCTAATCAGACAGGTGGCGGAACATCCACTGCGCCAGAAACAACACCCCTGGAAGAACTGGTGGAGTCCACCCTCCAGCCTGAGACCATCATTGGCATTGGAGATGCGGACAGCTCAGCCAGAGCAAACAACTGACAAGGTTAGATGCATGCACAGCATGGTGTGCCCCCCTCCCCAATGAGCAAGTATGAATTCCAGTCCATGATTTGCTAACAACCAGCAATGCATCTTGGGAGATGTAGTCCTAATTAACACATTGCATACCAGTGAGTCCACTGAAACTAAGTGCATGTGACCCACATCAGTAAATAAGCAAGCTGGGGACTGTTAGTTTGAATGGCATTCATGTAATTTAATGAAACACAAATGCTGCAAGGCAAGTCAGTAAATTGACATTCTGTACCCACAGGCAAACATACACCCCAGACTGCTGCGAGGGAGTCAGAAGAGGCACCTAGGGGACACGACAATCAGGAGGAAGAGACCCTGTCACCCGCAGATGTCCCACCACCACCACCGAGACCCAGGAGGTACACAGTGGGTAGCCTTCAGGAGATGGAGGGGTCAGAGGAGGAGAGCACGGGAGCCCCACAGACCATGCAGGAAGAGGCAGAACAGACTCCAGAGACAGTCACCCATGGAGCGTTGCCACACAAGTGCTCGACGACGCAGACCAAGGGCACACAGTCCAGATGCACAGGGTGAAGATTCCAGTGTATTTGCAGGTCTGGAGGGAAACATGTTGAAGGTGCAGCGGTTGCAAGGGAAGACAATGCGGTCAATGCAACGTCAGATGGTGGCCATGAACAAACACATGAGGGACATGAAGGAGGGCATAAATGGTCTGAACAACACCGTTGCAGAGGGCATGCGGGACATGGCTGAGGCTGTAAGGCTGTTGTGCAGCAAAATGGACATTGAACGTGGGGCAAGGCGCAGGGACAAACAGCGCATGGAAGGGTACACAAAGGTGGTGAACCGCCTATGCAATGCCACCTCTGTCCTTAGCAGACGCTCAGTGGCCATGCAGTTGGAAATGGCCCACTGCAGCCAGGATGTCGCTAGGGGGTTGGTTACTGTCACCACTGCGTTAGAAGTGCCCCAGACAACACACATCGCTGCCACAGGGTCTGGGGATGGTGGTGAAAGTGAGGAGGTAACAAGCCGCAGCAGCATCACTCCACCAATTGCAGAGTCCAGGAGGCGCAGTGCAAGGCAAGGTCCAGCCGCAGGACAGTCCTCTAGGGAGGGCAGTGTGCAAAGTGAGCGGAGCAGTGCTGTGCGTGGCCGCAGGAAATGAAACCATGCTTCAGCTGACATTGGGAGATGGGTGAAGTAACCCATGTAACCAAATGATAAGGGGTGACAATGAGCATGCAGTGTATCAATGCCATGCTGGGATTGTTGAGGCACTGAGAGGCCAATGTGGTTCGGCGGTGTGCATTCCTATTGCCTGATGTAAGGTCAATAAAACACCGTTACACAATTGCAATTACTCGCTTTGTCTCATTACTTACTCAGAAATAGTTGCGTGTGATCTCTGCCCGTCTGTGTCTCCCATCTGGCGCTGCTACGATGCCTGCTGCGCGGTGCAGTGGCTGTGGACATTCCTCATCCCCATCCTCTGATTCAGTGAGTTCCACGGTTGTTCCCTTCTTTGTGGCCAGGTTATGAAGCATGGCACATGCTGCTGCTATTTTGCAGCAGATCAGAGGGCGGTACTGCCGTGCACCTTCACTTTTGTGGAGGTAGCGGAACCTGCTTTTCAGGAGTCCAAATGTACGCGCCACCACATTCCGCGTTGATTTATGGGCCACATTAAATCTCCTCTCACTTGGGGTAGATGGGTTGAGGTATGGAGTCAGGATAAATGCCCGCACCGCATATGCGCTATCACCTAAGTGGTAAAGGAAGAAACATTATTCACAGTCACCAACAGATACATCCAAGGTATACATCAGGGTGTGTCACATTGATTTACCTAGCAGGTATCCTTCTCCAAATTCACCCCCAGCCAGACGTGTATAGATCCCACTGTTCCTGAAACTGTAGGTGTCATGCGTGCTCCCTGGAAATTTTGCTACAATATTGGTGATGATGTGAGACGCATCACAAATGACCTGTACGTTGATTGAATGTGTTGATTTACGGTTCCGATATATGTACTCAGTAGCAGAGGGGGGCAGATTGGAATATGTGTCCCATCGATGCACCCTATAACATGTGGGAACTGGGCCTTCTGATAAAAATCCATCTTTGTCTTATGCAGTTCCGTCTGTGTGCTGGGGAACCGGATATAGTGGTGCATTCTTTGCATCATGGCATCCAGGGATGTGTTGAAAAAGCGTGACAGGCAACTTTGTGAGACACCACCAGCCACAGCTATAACCCCCTGGTAACTACCTGATGCAAGTAGGTGCAGGCAACAAAGGACCTGTACATGTGGTGGTATTGCGTGCGCCCTTGGTGTCTGGTGCTCCAGGATTGGGTGCAGGTCATGTATCAGGTCTAGGATGGTGGTGGGGTGAAGCCTGTACCTCTCATGGATTTCTGCCTCTGTGAGTTGGAATAGTGTAATGCGCACTCTGTATACGCGTTCCTGTCGTCTCCAGATCCTCAGTGCTGCTGCTTGCATCCGCATCCGCCTTGCAATGACATAGAGGGCCACCATTGTGTTCACGCAGATGCATTCTGGGGCTGTTTATATGCAGTGCACCTGGTTACCACCTGCTTTGAGTCAGTGTTAATTTGCGACTCCAAAATAGCGATTTTTCAAATAATCGCAATTTGCGATTTCTGGTACATTGGTTTGCGAATTTGTATTGCGATTTCTTATTTAGCGAATCGCAAAATAGAGTCGGTGTGGCATATTCGCTAAATAAAGAATCGCTAACTGTTTTCCTTTATTTTTAGCGATTCTTTATTTTGCGATTAGGTTTTTCTGTCTCTACACTTCACATGGGTCATTTGCGATCGCAAACGTGGAAATTCTGCATTTGCGATCGCAATTTGTCTACCTACATCTAGCCCCTAGTCCTAGCATCTGCTCAGCATCCTGTGATTCTGGGAAACTCAATCTCCCACTGGCCTGTTTTTGTAAAAACAAGCGCTTTTAACAATCTATCGATGTTCCTAAGGGTTATTGAATGTTTGTTGAACATCACTGTGCACCACATCCCCACGAATGTTTTTGAGCCACAATTCATTAAGAAGGCGATTTCTTGTCCCAGTGCTCATGAACAATCACAACACCGCATTGCAGCGTTGTGATTGGCTTAGGGGAGGGAGTCTAGTTGCCTGCTTCCTGTTCCTGGAAGCAGACTCAGGAGAGCAGGAGCACAGAAGACATGGGACCCAGCCTCGGGGTAAGATTACTTTTATTGTAATATTTACATCCCCCGCTCACACACACACACCCGCATCCACGCCCCCTCCCACCTTCTACCTGTCCAGTCCCCCCTGCAGCACTTCTCATTGGCGTCCGCAGTGTGGACATGTGCAGCGGGCGTACCACTGGTGTGCCAAAGGAATATATGATGTTACGGCGCATACCATTACATCGCATTCCATTACAATGCCTACTTATACTACGCATATTGCAACAGTAGGGAAATTGCTGGATATTGGAGGAGTAAAAATTACTGTTCCCACTACAGTGGGTGCAACCCTATGACTAACCCTTGCACCTCAAAACACACCATGAACCCTAAAATTCATATTTGAACACCAAAGCACACCCTAAAATTCATCTCTGACCCCCAAAACACACCCTAAAATTCGTCTCTGACCCCCAAAACGCACCCTAAAATTCGTCTCTGACCCCCAAAACACACCCTAAAATTCATCTCTGACCCCCAAGCACACCCTAAAATTCATCTGACCCCCAAAACACACCCTAAAATTCATCTCTGACCCACAAAACACACCCTAAAAATCATCTCTGACCCCCAAAACACCCTAAAAATCTTCTTTGACCCCCAACACCATTAGCCACCCTAACACTTTGGAAACTCCATTACTGACCTCACAATGCGTTGGAATGGCATGCAATGTCAAGGCAACTGCTTTCTTAAAGTTGCATTGTAAAGGCATTACAATGTGATGCCTGCATTGTAATGTATGTCTCACGTGCCCAAGTCAAGCCATAGGCAAGCCTATCTGCGTCCGGCCGCCCCTGGACCGCGCTCAGCAACATGGACCCTTCCTCTCGGACACTCCTCCACTAAGACGCCAGCACCCTCCTCTGCATCAACCCTGGATGCAACACCGCCTGTCCTCTAGCAACACTGTATAATTCTCTTGAACCCTGCGCCTGTTGATACTACAAACGCACCTTCTGCCACATCTGCACACCAGTGCCTCGTGCCGCCCAGCCAACCAAAAGTGCACAAGACCGGCTCAACTGCATCCTCATCAACTTGTTGTTCCTCTACAAACACAAAACGGAAATATGGGACGTCCTCGCAGCAACCTCTAAAGACATCACCTTCTTCATGGAAACCTGGACCAACCTCTGCTCAGGACCAGACATCGCCATCGCCATCACTGACGGCTACTAAATAACACGCAAGGACCACCCCGACCATCCATGAGGAGGCATTGCCATCTCCTACAAATAACACACTCCGACTGACCACGCACTCTAATGACACAACGGTGGAACAACTCAAGTTCCAGATCCGTACCAAGCACAACAATATCCTCTGCGGCACCCTCATCTGCAGGCACTCCGGGCCATGGACCCCATTCCCCGATACCATTGTGGACCTCATTGCACCCAAGGCTCTCCCATCCAACAACGACATCCTACTTGGAGAACTGTAGTTCCACCTGGACAACCCCAGTGACCAGAAGACCACACCCTCCTGTGCAAGCTCGCCAACATCAGACTCAAACAGCTATTCATCGCACCAAGCCACATAGCATGACACACGGTCAAGAATGTCTCCTCCGCCAGCGGGAACTTCAACTACAGCCACACCACAAGACTCTCCTGGACCAACCATCATTGTATACATCACATCTTCACCATGCACACCGTACCCCACCGAAATCATCGCCCCACCTCACAGATGGATCAACGCCACCGTAGAACTTCTCGTAGACTCCCTCAGCACCACCACTCTAACAACACTTACAGACGATTACACCGCAGCACGCAACCTCCACCGATGGATATCAAACTGCGCCGACACACTGGCACCCTTCAAAGACCATGCAAAATCTAGCACCACGTTGCACCATATTTGCAAAGTGACGCATGTAGGCATATGCGTGACCTTGTGAAGCCCTGTGCCACATTATGCCTGCTTCAAGTATGATGTATGCAGGGTGTGCGTTACCATGTGACAAAGCCTCCTAGGAGTGGCACAGTGAAATCCATCAGATTTCACTGCAACAATTGTGGGACGCCACTGCGTCAGTACCTTGCGCCTGCCTCATGGCAGGCATAAGGGTGACGCAGTGCCACAGGGGTAGGCTGTCCCCATGCATTGCTGGAGTTACATCATGCTTGTGACACAACTGCAGCAATGCATGACTTTAAGGCTGACAGATACGTCAGGATTCCAGACATATCTGTCATTACTTGCGACATGGAGCGCTGTCCAGTGAATACAGTGCATCCATGTTGTCGCAAGAAGGGCATAGTGAAAAGTGTTGCAACGCTGTCTTGTTGCAGCACTGCAACACTTTTCATGAATGAGGCCCAAGAATGCACACTATCTTATTGATGGTGCGCAGTCCTGCCCTGTAGTTTTGTTGCAGGGCAGCGCAGCAACATTCCTTGCAGCGCTGCCCAGCACAAAAACCTGCTGAAATGAGGCCCCAAGTGTTTGCTCAATTTTTGAGTACAGCTATTTTCTGGTCTTAAAAAACTGCCTCTAACTGCAGTTAGAGGCAGTTTATTTGGACTTGCTCCATACAAGTATTTCCTTGTTAAGATCGCAAAGTGGGCTTTGGGGCCATTTTGGCACAGAAACGGCTACCTTGCATCTCATTTTAGTTAGCTGTCACTAACAGAAGTGGCGATCTGTATGATGAACATTTTTGCAGGTAAACTGACGCTAACTGAGGTTAGCGGCAGCTTGTACATATGGCGATAAAGAAATTGGCGCCGTACCATCCAAAAAGTGCTGCAACAGCGGCATTAACTCCTTGTACATATGCCCCTATGTGTCATGTAATTTTACATCCTGCACAGGCACCGAAGGTTACTGTTACGAGCACCTAGAACCACCAGTGTATTAATTTTAATCCTGTTTACAGTGATAGACATGCGTGACAAATTGCTTGTTGATCCCCCTCTTCCCCCCCCCATATATTTGTAGGCACGTTGCCCAATCAAGCAACCTTGCACCACGGTGCTGGGATGCCAGCTAGGTGGTTAGGTTGTTTTTGTACATGATGGTGCACCTTCATACATATGAACAATCTGTTATTAAGTTATCTTACGATGCATGCAATGGAATACATTGTGCATTTGACAGGAATGAATAAGCTGGGCACATAAGTAAATTCCTCCTTGTTCCTCATCAGTAGGCCAGCTGTAGGGTGGCATGGCACTCAGATGCATTTTTGGTTTGGGAATTGTTAATTAGCCTGAACATGCATCAGTGGACACAGGTGTTGCATGGAAAATACCCACAAAGGTTCACATGTCACACCACTGACATGCCAAATGTAGCTTTGACAGGTTGTTATTTACAGGCACAGGTTCAGACACACAAGGTGGCTTTACCTGTCCTTGTTCAGCACACACAAGTGTACAACACTGGTGCCTGTCACAACTTATTGCTCGGATGTGAGAACAGGATTGTGGACATCATTTATGGAGTCCTTGCGCCAACAGGTCTTCACCTTAAACATTCCCAAAAGTGACATACCAGTGGTGCAAGGCCATTCATAAATGAGGCCCAGTATATCTGCTCCATCAGAGATGGACATGGCAGTGCTGTTTAGACATTTGCAAGGTGTGATTGTCATATGTGATTTACTTACATTAAGAATAGTTTTGATTGTGGACAAGTCCAAGGACACCAAGATGCACACATCAGACTGTGGTACAGGGACATTTCTAGCTGTGATCACCACCATGACCCATTACTCACATATGTGCACTTATTGTGACTTACCCGTTGTTTGCTCTTCACTTTCTATGGCTGCACTGTCCTGTCCCGATATTCCTGTTACTAACTACTCTGGTATGACAGCTGCCACACGCTCCTGCAGGCCATCCAGGACCTCCTGCTCTGCTGGGCTGCCTCCTCCGGTTTGTAAGGCTGCCTTATGGTTTGCCACAAGCTATACTTTGGATCTGCGCTTGCAGTCATGCCAGCATTTTTTACAGTCAATGACAGTCCTCTTCGATTGTCCAACACTATTTATCTTCTGGAAATCCTCTGCCATATTGCATCCTTTTTGGCAAGGGGCAACTTCGAACTCACAAAGAGTTGGTGCTGGTAATTGGTGACCTCAGTGACCAGTATCTCATTCTCCTGCCGACTAAAATTTGATTTGCGTTTCCTCTTTGCACCAGTCTCAGCCTGTGCATCTGGGCTTTTGCTGCGGGTGGTTGCCGGAGGCTCCTGACTACTGCAGTGTCCTTCCTGGTCCATTGCAGACTCCTCTATGGTCCCCCAATAATTTTTGTGTGAATTGCGTGGATTTCCGGGTGCCTTTTTCCCGCTTCACGCAGTGTGAAGTGTCGCAGGGTGCTCGGGCTGGCGTTGCGTGACGCAAATCTGCCTTACATGACTTTTTCGGCAGTTGCGTCAAGCTGCCTTGCGGCACCTACATCAGTTCTTCTGACGCAGGCTGCCACGTTGCGCCGCGGTCCGCCAAGATGTAAATTTGCCACATCCTCAGGGAATTGCGTTGCTGCAGTGTTGACGCAAATTTTTTGACGCATCGCTGCGTTGCGCCAGCGATGCGTCACTTCTTGTAAATCTGCCCTTCGGTGTAGATCTCTGTTTTGTGTTACTCAGACAGCAGGGCACACAAAAACATATGTGTTAAAGAGCTCCTCTCTCTGACAGGCATAAGTCGCATATTGAATTTGGCGGAGGGTTGTTTTGCCCTTGTCCTGAAGTTCCTTGCACATGTAAGCCAACAGTGCGTAGTTTTATGTAAAAAAACAACAAATGTTTACAATGCAATAGGCCTCACATTACTGAAAGTTTGAGCTATCGCCGTTGCATTATTAGCAACGCCAATAACTCAAACTTTCAGGAATGCGGGACCTATTGCATTGCAAATGCTTGTCTAATCTAGCGCACGATGCTGCTGAACTCCTCCCCGCGCATGTCAGTGTCTTTAGTTTGGTTGTGTGCCGTTCATCCTGTTGATGTTTCTTTAGAAATTATATATTATTTAAGGCATACACAGTTGTAGCATTAAATTGGTCTCCTTCGCTGTTAGAAGATGCACAGTATAGCAGTTTTATAAATGAATACTTAATAATACTCATAGAAAATAGTACGCTGAACGTGCAACTTTACACCACCGGTCATTGAGGCAATGGCGCCATCTAGTGTCAGAAAACATTTTAGTCTGAAAATAGCTTGGCATGCGATGGCTTTGTTAAACAACGGATTTAAGATATGACCAAAAATATATTTAGTCTCTTAGAACATAAGATATTGTTACACTAGTGAACAAAGGCCTAGGAATTTTCTGAATAAGGGCGTTCTTTTGATCAGCAGTCAGATTGGTACATGAGCGATAATCCGATGCAAACTGAAAAACATATTCGAACATATCCTCCCTTGAATGTCTTCAGTTCAGAAGCAGAGTGGATTACGTAACAAGCTTATTTGATTTTACATCATATCTTACTTAAAGAGGCACCCCTTTCTGTGGGTAATTTGCAGACCGACACATACGGTAACTATATGTAATAACTGGATAGACACGTGTATTTGTTTCCTAAACCTGGTTTAGCTATGCAGTAAATAAACCCTTGCAATTTACCAGCTGGATTTAGACAACATAATTTTTACTTTTAATTTCTTTTTTTTTTTTTTTTTTACAATATAGTACTAAATCAGAAGGAAATACCATAGGGAAAGGTACTCACGTTTTATACATAATTTTGTATACATTGATAAATGTGCCATTTAAGTATTCTAATATTCAACTGGGCTCACTTTAATTTTTAAAAAGGTATTTTCCTGTTCTTAGAAATGGTTGTTAGAAATCAGGTAGTTGCAAAACGGATATCTAAAATGGACTGAGCAGAAAATAGAGAGATAATACTGGAGATGCGCAAGCTGAGCACAGTGAGAACTAAGCACTGCTAGGTTCCCATGGAATAGTTTCCACAAAAGCGAGCTCACACTAAACTATACAAACTGTACATTCTCACTCCTTGTTGGTACTTATTTAAGAATTTCATGCTTATTTATCTTTATATATAAACCCTGGTAGGGAGCCTGACTGTCAGACTGGGGGTGGGGGAATAGAGGGAGTTGAGCCTTGCAGACAACTGTGACTGCTCTCCTAAACTACCCATATAGAAGGACTGGACTTAAACGTGTATCAACAAGCGTAGTTGACCTTGAATCAAGTGCGGTAGCAGAGCCTCAGCAGCTACTTAATCATTAGAGAAAGTGTATTTAAATACAATAAATCAATCGAGCAGTAACACACTGACAGAAGTAAGGAAAGTAAAGGTTCACGCTAATATTAAGTAAACATTAAAATGTATTAAGAAACCTGGTTCAATAATTGATATGGCTCTAAAAAGGGTTAACAAATGATGCAGGATTTGTGAAAATTAGTCTGGCACTGGACTAGGATGATTTCTATCAGTTTCCAATACACCTTCAATAGTTCTTTGTGGCATAAGAAAGAAAATACATGGATTAGTGCACACTTAGGCACAATAATAGAGCCACACTTTCTTACTGTAATCATTATTCATTCATTAATCTTTATTGGGCAACAAGCTATGAAAGTACATAAAAATCATAAAATGGTAATATCAATATATGCAATACATACATAAATAAGAATGGTGCATTCCATTACACCAGTACACTGTACTAAAACACTATATTACAGCAACACATTTTAAATACAAGGTATGATGTAGAATCAAATAAGCAGCAGAGACAGGATCAAGATATGACAAGTTTTTTTAGGCTTAGCCTCCACAAACATAACAGAATCCGTGAGACCACTAACACAATGGGTTGCCTTGCATTGCTTCGCAAAGTCCTGATCTCTACTCTCTAATCTCGTATGCCCAAAAGACAAATTGTAGTAATCGATTTTTTTCCCAGTATCCCATATAAACTGGAAAGACAATTAAATCATGCTCAATGGTCTCAAAGGTCCCAGTGCAGAAAGGGACAAAACCCTTCCAATGTCCTAGTAACACACTGCAATTTAGAAGTAAAAGAACATATAGGTAAAATCCCATAACGAAATTTCAAGGACATTCCTCATCAAGGAAGGGTTCAAAATTAAAATATACTTTAAAGTCAACAAATGCAGAAGCTAAGGAGCCTGCTCCTGGTTGCCCAATATAGGAGGATGACTTAAACTGCCAATATACACACTTTAAAGCAGCCTTAGATACCCTACTAAGATCTATGGGGGCGGAGATCAAAGGTTCTGGCAACCTAACTGAATGAAGGATTGCTTAATATGCCTATCCCATGGAATTTTTAGAGCGCCAGGTGACCTAAGAACATCCTCTAAACCCTGTCGATAAGGGAGAAGCTTGGGAGTCATCCAAATTCTGAACCAGTATAAAAGCAGTCGAAGGCCTATTTTTGCTGAACGAGCTCTCAATTCCAGGTCTAAACGCAGGGGTATAAGCGGGGTACTAACGGGAAGGTTGATCAATGTGTGCATGAAGCAATTTTCTACTTTCTCCAATGAGCTGCAATCTTTTGGCCCCAAAATTCCGCACCGTATAGTGCGACCGCCCCACAGCTTGCATATTATAGATTTGGAGAGCTGGAGAAATGGGGAGAACTTGAGAACCCCTTTGAGACCTAGAGATTCCACCAGAGTACTGTTCAAGCTTTAACCTACACATAACAATATGTGGAGCACAATCAAAATGTTCGGTGAGTGTGACCCCTAAATAATCAGAGATTGGAACTCGCTCCAAACATACTCCATGGAGTTCAGGATTAGGCCTGGATTCAAGCATGGGTTTAAAACCATATACTTAGTCTTGCTGATCTTGACCGCTAAGCCTCTCTGTTTGCAGAGGCACCCAAACTGAACCAAGAGCTCTTGGAGCCCCATCGGAGATTAGGAAATCAGGAGGGTATCATCCACAAACAGTAGGGCCGGGATCCTAACATCAGCAAGGCTCTGTGCGTCATTCTCGCAATTATCTAAATACGCAACCAAACCATTGATGAATAGCAAAAATAAGCAATATTGGCATTGGTGCACCTTTCAAGAAAGCGTTAAAGAACAAAACTAAATATGGGGACCACATTTCCTTTTTAGCCCTGAATAAATCCCCTGGGACTTTATCCAAACCTGGGGCTTTATTTGAGATGATCCAATCCAGGGCAGTCCTAACCTTGGAATTTGTAATGAGGTTATTGCCATAATCGGAGAGATCGAGTTGAAGATGAACTGGCCCAACGTCCACCGGACCACAGACGGTTATGGAGCTCTCAAGAACATCAATGACGGGAGAATAAAGCTCATAAAAATGGGAGACCCTATCTGTTGCCATTATATTATTTTCCCAGGGGAAAGATTTCTGCAAACCTCCAATGGCTAAAATGTACCAAAAGGAGTGGTGGTCACTTTTCTTGATGGCATAAAGCATGGATGCCCAGTTACCATATGTAGGAAGGTGGAATCTGACTATATGGTTGCCCCCACTTTTTTTTATGGTGTTTTGCTGGTTTATGACTTAGTTGGACTGGGATCCTGCTATTCAGGGCCCCAGTCTATCTGCTTTCTCTGTAAAAGGTTTCCATGTGCCTTAGGCACATCTCTGATTGGAATCTGGAGTGCCCTTATAGGTCCCTAGTATATGGTATACTATGTACCAAGGGCATAGGTACCTCAGAGGCCTACCAGGGGCTGCAGCATGTATTATGCCACCCCTGGAAGGCCATCCAAACTGACACCACAGGTCTGCTACTGCAGCCTGGGTAGGGTGGTGCATGCACCCTTTACTGTGATATAGGTTACCTATATCACTAAATACATACACACATATAAACCTATAAGTCACTCCTAAGGCAGGCCTTATCAATCCTAAAGGCAGAGTGCATGGTTCCTATGTGAGAGGGTGCCCCTGCATGAGCAGGGCCCCTCTGCAGCGTTCGGAGACCATCTCTGATGCTGTTTGTAGTGCAGCCTGACCATATACTCTTAAGCGCATTATATCCTCGCGGTAAAATGCTAACTTTGGAATGGCTGCACCTAAACATGTCGTGTTTGGTGTCAAACATCTTGGAATACTACCCCCCACCAATCCTGGTGGCGGGGGTAGCATTCCACCCTTCTAGAGGGAAAGACATGTTAACTCTGGCTTACCCGGTAACTTCTTTCTGAAGCCCTGGCATCACAAAATGGATGCTGCTGCCACAGACACAAGTCTGGCCTCCTGCTGCTGGACGAAACTCCGGCAGGGGAGGCCTGGACAATAGGTTTCCTGTTGCAGGGAGGTGTGACCACCTCCCCAGACAGGATAATGTGTATTGGGGCTGGGTGGGTGCACTCTTAGAGTGCTTTGAAGTCCTGCACTGGGGGAGCAAAAGGCTCCTCTGTGCATATGCCAGTTCAAACCAGCTCAGGGGCTACCTGCCCCTGCTCTGGCGTGAAACTGGACAAAGGGAAGTGGGTGTAGCCACCCCCTCCCTTGACCCTCCCATAGGTGGGGTCATAGAGCTAGTCCATCCCCTCTTTTTAGTATAAGAGGGGGAACCTTGCCATTGCAAAGCAGATTATACCTGGACGAAACTCTGACACTGAATCCTGGACCTTCGACGCTCTACGACAAGATTAGAGGACTGAAGAATCTCCCTTGGGGTCAAGGAGTGACTCCCCTGCTTGGCAGGCACCAAAGAAGCATCTGTCCGGTTCGCATTACTGAAGCTCCCGTCGGACGCCGAAGTCATCGCATCACCAGAGGTAGATTCTCAGACTTCCCCGAGTCCCCAGCAAAGCTGAGGCCCGTGGCTATCGTGGGTGACTTGAGACCGTGACCCCTGGACACCGAGCACATTTGCAAGTGCACCATCTTCTGGGTCTCCCAAGAAGTCGTGCTTTGGGCTCCTAGTAGCCCTAGCCTCCAGCACCACCTGCACCGAAGATCACTGGCCCCCACTCCACGAGTGTCCTGCAAGCCAGCTCCACGTGCGGCGTCACGAGGCTCCTTCGCGGTCGCTAGCCCGTTGGCTAGTAGCCCTTAACGAAGGCCAATCTTTTCCTTACTTGGCATCCTGATTGCTCCAGGCCTGCCCTCACTTACCCTCGCTGGGTGAGTTCCACAGACCTTGCTGGTCTGCACCATCGACGATCTTCATCTTACTCGAGACTTGCCGTTGCCAAGGCTTGTTGGGTCCAATCCGGTCGCCGACACCTCAGCACTCGACAGACATCGAGCACCAGCCCGAATCCTGCTCCTGGTCGCCGACAACGCCTCCCGGACCTCGTGGCTGTAGAGTCAAGACGACCGTCAACGCACCTGAAGCACTCGACATCGGTGGGCATCTGTCCATCGCCTTCCTGGTCACTGGCTAGTGACCCAGACTCTGTCCCCTCTGCTTTCAGGTTCACCAGAACTCCGATCCACTCTTGGATCCACCCGGACACTTTTCTCTTGGCCGCCAGCAGCACTTTGCAGCAGATCGCCATTCGAATCGACGACGAAACCCGACCCCGAAAGGCACCTATGCACCCTGCTTCCCTGGGTGAGGTAATACGAGTACTCCGGTGCTCCCGTGGGTAGAGACTCTTCAAAGTCCTAGATCTCAAAGGGTTTTGTCCTAGTCCTCTTTTAAGTGTCCCTTTCCTCTATTTTCCCGATCCCGACTTTCTCCATAGAAGTTAACGGCGTATCGCGGTTGTGTATTTACACTGCACGCGTCTCCCGTGGGTCCCCTGTGTCACTACCTTGGGTGGTTCCTTGTGGTCCAAGCACTTCTAGAGGCTCTAGGCCTAGTGTCTAGTTCAGTCGTGGGTTCGCATACCACTTTATTGGTATATGGTTTGAGTACGCCCCTAGGGCCCAAACGTGTATTTGTGCTATTATTGTGATTTAAGATCTTATAACCTATGTACTTTGAACTCTAGCCTCATAAAGAGACTAGAGGGGTGTGTTTAGTAATAAATACATATATTTTGAATATATACCTGGTGTGGTGCTCTTTCATTTGGTCACTCAAGAGATTATAGACTGGTAAAACAAGCTGCTTTACATTCCTTCAAGACTTAGCCTGAAGGCTGCTCTCCATAGCTACCACTAGGATAGCTTTCAATAAGGTTGTCTTTAACCTACCTACCATAAGAGTCGATTTGGACTGGTGCAAGGTGCCCACTATAATTAGTGGACAGCATATGCCAGGCCAACTTCTCACACCATAGGCCCTGTTTCTCTTAGCTCGAGCTACGGTAGCCTTGTATGCCTTCCTGGCTTCTAATATCTGACCTTTCCTGGCCCTGAATAGCTGTGGATAATGAACGTCTGGCTACTCTACATGTCTTGCTGTGACGAGAGAAAACACACATGTCAACCATTTTGGGCCAGAGTCTAATGTCAAGAAATATATAATCAATTTGACTAGAATGATTTAGGAGGTCGAATGTGTGCATCCCTTCTCTTTCGGAGGGGGCTTTTCCATTACAAGCTCGAAGGCCATAATTGAAGGTAAGTGCATTTAACTGAACTACAACTTCTGATCACCTTCCAACAGGGGAGAGAGTCAGCTGGGGGGGGACTGACCAACCCTGCCTGGTCTTCGCAGCATGCAAAATCCTCCTCGGTGTTAACATTCAAAGGCTCAAATCTGCAATTAAGGGCACCAGCATCGATTTTATAAGCGTCTGGTGAAAGGGCTGCCAAGTGAGTACTCAGTGTATCAATGATAGGTCACACTGATCCACTACCCTCTGGCCTTCGATGTACGCTATAGACATAATATTTCTCTTTAAAGGAGAATGGCAGTAACGCATAAAATATCGGGCGATCCCACCTTGACTATAACAGTACATGGTAGGGTGTTTTTCACCAGGTAGTCAGCCCATCATAAGGACAGCCCTTCCCCATAGAGGTGAGTGGCAGCCTTGGGAAACGAGCAGAACCAGAGCAAAACAATGGCGAAGAGGACCAAGTTTCCTGGAAAAGACATGTCATATTTTCCAATGAATTTGCGCCATTCAAAACATGGGAGTTTAGAAGCTAGCCCTGCAACATTCGAAGAAAGAAGCTTTGTAGACGACAGAAGTAAGTCTTCTGCAATAGGAGAACAAGAATGGATTGAACTTACTGCCACAGTGCTACTAATAACAGAAACCAGCTGTGTAAAGTCGTCCCCCTGAAGCTCAAGCTCTGCTGCGCTGAAATCCGTGGTGTCCCCAGCAAGCCCCGGTGGTGATGCTTCTACAACGGGGGAGCAAAGAAAGGTTGTGCTTACTACCACAGAATTGCAGATAACAGAAACAGTGTACATAGGGTATTACCTCTGCAGCCCAAGCTCTACTACGTGTGGTCCATGGGTCCCCAGTAAACCTGGGGCATCAATCGACAGTCAACAAATCAGACAGAGGGCAGAAGCGATTAGAGATGGTAACAGCAGGACCAGACAACTCAACAGGTCTGGACAACACAGGCCTTCACCCCCTCGCAGGTTGTAAGTGCTGGTAGAAGTAACCTAATGGAACAATATTGATTGCACCTCCCAGCGAGTTCTTGATAGCATCAGATTGTAACAGGTGTTGGGCTAGACTGGCATATTTACAGTTAATAACAACGCAGTCACCGTTGAGTTGGTTTTTTTGCAGGACCAACCCAACCAACCCTCTTAACAAACAGAATGTCATTGAACTCATTCAGTTTAAAATCAGAATTACAAGACCGCCAGTGACCAACTTTGTTTTTAAGTTCAAAGGTATGTTACTCCATAGTGGTTTGCAAATGCGGCATGCCAGTTAGCACAGCTACATATGGGCAGCATTCAGGTGTAAGGTTGGGATGGGACTTAGTAGGAAATGTGCTGATGCCCGGAGCGTCTTTGATGAAGATCGGCCGGAGCCTCAGATCGATAACGTTCCCCTCCACTAGAGGTGCCTGCAAGCAGGGCCCCTCATTGTTCACAGGAGAGGGCTGGACATCGATGGCAGATGAGGCTCCAAGCGGGATGGTATGACTGGCAGTGGAGGCAATACTCAAGGATGATGACCGAACTGTGTCTTTTGCTAATGTCTGCACAGAACTCGGCTGGGTGAAAAACTTGGTCTGAGACAGAGATAACTGAGCAATGACGTCCTCCAGGTTCTGTAGCTGGATCATTAAAGGGGAAATACAGTCAGCCACTGTAGATTTTATATGGTCCAGCAACCTGGTCCAATCCGGGAAACAATAGACCCAGCAGCCCCTGGGGTAGAGATCACAGTTGAAGAAATTGGAACAGAAATAATAGACTCTGATGGCTTGGAAGAGCCCCATTGTGCCCTGACTCATTGAGCAGAAGCACCCTGCTTGGTGTGGCGCTTCCTTTTGGCTCAGGGGCTGCTGGCGGGAAAGTCGTAAACAATAATGCTTGCTAGGATAGAATTGGTCGATATAACAGATCCATGTGCTGGTGCTTGATCAACCGGCATATTTGACCGTTGGTCGCGTGGCACAGACTCCAAGCAACTCTCCAAATCCACTGCCAAATGAGGGTCCGGCTAATCCACAAAAGGAACCTGGGTGGGGCTAAAAGCCTCTCCCAGATTGAGGGAGAGCCGTGGCTCCGCTAGGCCAATTTCTTTAGCAAGAACGTCCGTGGCCTGAGATAAAATAGAATCCAGTGTTGTAACCGTTCCTCCAGCTTGCTTGGCGTTGGTGTCCACCCGCGCATGGTCCCCAGGGAGCTTACGCTTTAACATGGCTCTACAATAGGACACAAGATCAGCAAATACAATAAGGCTTTAAAGATCTGATAAAGCGGGATTCTTGTCTTACCATCACTAAGAATCCTCAGGTCGCCTGAATCTTTTTACCTGCTGAATAGTGTGAAGGGAAGAAAATCCAATCCTGTTATGCAACAATCTAGAATCCAACTTGCCTTCAAAGATCACTGACTCCGAATTCAAATTTTAGGGGTTTATTACAAAGCCAAGAATAACTGTACATACAAGCACCTCAACACGAGGATAAAGAAATAGATGGGCACTAATACAAACATCATCCTACGCAGGAGTCTCGTCCGACTCAGGATAAGAAGAATCGTTCGTTCCAGAAGCAATAAACTAGCAATGACAGCTCCAATCTCTATTTTATTCTTCATTTACCTAATAAAGAGAAAAGCATCAATCTGTCCCTACTCTACCACTAAGATGACATCCCTACTTAACAAGTTTCTCCAGGCAAGAGTAGAAAAAGGTGTCAGCTGTGAAGACTTCCTAAGAAGTGCACTCACTTAGCATTTTGAGCTCGTTCTAAGATGCTCCTTCCTAACTAGATCCCTCTCATTCGCCCTTCTCTCAGGTCTCCTCTACCTCCTATCTGCTCTCCTCCCTCGAGGCACTATCCCTAATACAAAATCCACATACAATAGAACACGCCCTTGTCACACCTCTCCGGCCAGGCCTTCCTTCTCGTACTTTTCCATCGAAACTCTTACTTCAACCAGGACGGTTACAGTGACCTTGGGTCCCAGGCACCTTCTCCGCTGAAAGTATCATCCCTGCATTCCAGTATACTCCCATCTCAATGTCTCCCACCATCCTAACTCCTAAAACAAAGAGCCAGTCTTTCACTAACGAGGCATGTGTCCTTGCACCTGCAACAGAAAATACATTCAACAACTTTCCTCTGTGTGAATCTACCAACCGTGCCCAGAGAGCCTTCCCAAGAGAACACCTTCTCGGCCTACAAAATAAGCTAGCATAAGAACGAACAGGCCTTTCTTTGACGTATATGCAGTCAGGCATTTACACAATTTAAACACACAATTTTAATTACTTCTCTAAGCATTGGTTCATACATTTCATATGTGAAAAAATGAACTACACGTGCAACTTAATATGGTACACGTTTAACTACTGCATCTCGATTGCACATGAGCTAATTCATTTATGCATCATTTTAAACGCGTATCAGTTAAGCATTACATTTACATGATTATAATAGCACAATTACTCTTCTATTCACTCTAATAAATGAAGTTTAAAACTACATTTTACTGGCCATTCATTAATGTATATCTGGATATATGCGGGTGCGGACTAACTGTGATTATGATGCACCCCTACAAATTTCTCGAGAACATGGCGCTCTATCAGTTCCCCCCTTTGATGACTCCTGTCATCACACTTTTACAACTCTTCTTGGAGAAAGAACCGACCTAAACAGAACTTGTTGCCATCCTTCCCTGTCGAAATCTCTCCAGACTCTTAATACTTCGATAGTGACTGTCCTGCAGTCTAGCCATTCTCGTCTCATTTTCTCTCAAAGCTCTCTCAACTCTGCTTGCTTTATACCACTTGTATGCTCTGATAAAACCCCACAAGCAAACCACAACGATAATGAGAGGTCTCAGAACATAGCCAAGGAAACCCTTTCCCAAATTCGCAAACCAGCTTCCCACTTGACCAAATTCCTTGCCAACTTTCTCCCAAACTCCCTTTCAGTCAAATCCTCTATCTTAGTATGGATCGTAGTGATGTTACTTATATATTTCTCCAGATCCTTGCTGTTGTCTGGTATATAAGTACAGCACTCTTGAACTTTCAACATTCTACAGACTCCGCCCTCTTTGGCCAATAGGACATCCAAAGCAAGACGGTTCTGCAAAACCATTGTCCTTATCGACAGCATCTCTCCATCCACAAGTATCAACGACTTTGCTGTATTCATTGATAATTAATCAACCACAGTCGCCAATCTCCGAATCTTCACATCATTCAGGATCACTCCCAAACTTGGTATCATCGCTCCAAAGATATCTCCTACTACCGCGCCTGCACTCTCACCTCTTTTCACTCTCATGCTTTCCACCTTCCAAAAGTTCCAAATCCTCTGCATGGTAAATCTTTGGAAATATTATTCCCAAATAACACGTGCCATACCAGTTCGCTGGCAATCTCAGATAAGCATTCCTTCCACACACATAATACACCATAGGTATCACTTGTACAGGACCTTGCAGAAAATTCTTTGCGGATTCCTCCATAGTGAAAACATGATCACACTCACTCTGTCCCACAGAGACCTTATCATAATAGGTTTGCACACGTCTCACGCACAACTTCCCCCTTTGCACCATATCCAATGCTATAGGGCCATAACTTCCCTTCGCTCTGTGTAACCTCTCCTCGTGTGTCCAATCTACAGGACTATCTCAGGTATTTTCTCTACTTCTGTTAATGCACATGTTAAATTGTGTCTATGGGCATAGGCTGTATCTATATTCGAAGTCGGTATGAAGTACTTTCCAAGTCTATCATCCGCCTTGTAATAATCGTACTTGTTCAAATGTTTATGAGCAGGAACCTCTGAAAGCATGGCATCATAGTTGGAAAAGAAATACTCATTGTGACCTCCCCCATAAAACATACTAAGTAACAAACTACACGAAATTCCATAAGTCAGGGGAAGATGGTGGTATCTAATACCGTCATCCACTGAAGCTGGCAACTGCATACACACATAATCTTTCGCATCCACGTACTCGTATAGCAGCTTGGCATATGCGTTAAGCTTAAAATCACCTCTAGACCAATCTACATGTAACCTACGACTCTCTTCTATTAGCATAGCTCTATCAGCTCCTATGATTTCCTTCTTTTTGCTAGGTGTAGTGGGTGTAGGAGTCCCTTGTACCCCCCCACCTCTAGCTCGTGTGGAACCAAATATGAAACTACAACTACTATGATTATAGAAACTATCACACCCCTAGCAATGTGCCTACTATCAGTTTGGATCTACGGTGTGAATCTCCAGTCTCCATGATTTCGGAAAGCTCTCAAAGTTCCTGGTTTCAGCAACGAACACTCAAAAGTCTTTGTCTTCTTCACGCGTGACTTGCTTAACCAGTTCGAACAACACTCCGAAACAGCTGGAAATCCCCCTTTCAGCTACAGTTCCTTATTTACATAGTCCAGAAAAAGACTTCCCTAAGACCTCGTTCCTCTTCTGCGGAAAGTCCCTAAGTTTATTCTTCTTCCACTCGGACCTAGGTTATCTTCTTCTTTAGACTTTTTATTTACAACAAGTTTATACTCAGTCCAACATAAGATCAGCTCCAAACGCTTCTAAAACATGATGCAAAAGTTCAAGACGAAGAATTATCATTTCATGTGAAGGTGGCTCAAACCCAAATGACGGAAATTCAAGTCGATGCAAAATCAATTGTCGAACTTTACTCAGAAGTGGGGGATTCGGAACCGTGAGGGTCAGTATTCCTTCGATTTCGAGCCCTGGCACTAACAGCACCACATCCAACACCACGTTCGGGCTCTTGCTGACCACCAGCACGGACCTCAGCCTCCCTGAACTCACTACACCCGGCATCGGTCACTGCGTAAGTCCACTCTGGGGTAGCGTATCTCTGGCAAGGTACTCTCGTTCTTTTCGACCTTCTCCGACCTTCTTGAGCCTGCTCTCCATCACTTGCTTCCGATTCAGACGTCTCAGACACTGGAGCAAGATCTCTTTCGGGTGCCAACCTCAGATTCAGTCGCCTCTGTCTTTCAGGCCAAGCCTCCTCGGTTCTGGTTGTTCTTCCGCTTTCCCCCTGAATACCCTGTGCACCACTTCGTTCTTCTGCTGAATTTGACTCTACTCCACCCACAGCAACACCTCCGTCATCCGAGTCAAAGTCGGGGTTCTGGTTGTCGGAACCCTCCTCTGCTTGTTCCGGTGCACAAACAGCTGCATCAGCGGCCCTCACAGCTTGACTTGTCCTCTCATGTGGCCCTGCCACATCAGCTGGATTTTCATTCACGAGAGGAGCTGTTTCTTCCGAGGGTGCTGAAACTCTGCGGGTATGGGAAGCATGCACCCAGTTCGGCAATCCTCCGCACTTCACTGCTGTGTTCGTCACCAGTATTACCTGGTACGGGCCTCGCCACCGAACATCCAGACAGCTCTTCCTCACGTGCTTTCGAACGGGCACCCAATCTCCAGGACACAGGTCGTGGCACAGATCACTCGAGGCCGGAACAGCTGCAGCTTGCACCTGCTGGGACACAGAACGGACCACATCAGATAGTCCTTTACAGTAATCGAGAATCAAGTCATCAGTGAGATTTATCAAAGCTGTAGCTGGTACTGCTGGCAATCGCATCGCTCTCCCCATCAGAATTTCATGTGGCGATAACCCAGTTCTGCTGTCGGGGACACTGCGAATACTCATAAGCACAAGCGGCAGGGCATCAGGCCACTTCAAAGAAGTTGATGAACACACTTTTGCCATCCGGGCTTTCAAGGTTCCATTAACCTGTTCCACTATCCCAGAAGCCTCTGGTCGATAACTGCAATGTAGTCTCTGATCGACATTCAATGCGGCACAAAGTAACTTCATGATTTCACTGTGGAAGTGTGTTCATCTATCTGATTCCAAAGAGGTTGGAAAACCAAACCTCGGAATAAGTTCCCTCAACAATATCTTAGCCACTGTGAGAGTGTCACACCTACGTGTTGGGTAAGCCTCCACCCACCATGAGAATACACACACCACCACCAAAATGTACCTCAACTCATTGCACTTGGGCATCTCAATGAAATCTAGCTGCATCCTATTGAAGGGTCCTCCTGACCTCCCAATGTGACTCAATGTGACCACAGTCTTCTTTCCAGCATTCATCTGTTGACACGTAACACATCTCTGACAAACTGCTTCAGCAATTGCACGAAATCGTGGGTTATACCATGTCTGTCTAAACACACGCACCATTGCATCTCTGCCAAGATGTATTGGACCATGTATCAGTCTCGCCATCGGGCTCAACAGATTCTCTGGCAACACCGCTCGACCATCACTGGAAACCCAAACCTCAACATCTCCTCTTTCACATCCTGCTCTGATCCATCCATCTCGTTCTTGATCTGAAACCTCATCCTGCAGTCGCTTGAGTTCCTCCCAAGTGTCTGCCATGGCCAACATCATGCTGAGCTCGGTTCTTTCTTGGCTCTCTCCTGTGTAACCCCCTGTGAATATGCATCCTTGCTCTGCACAAAAACGGGCAACTTCATCGGCGTAGTTGTTTCCTAGAGAGACAAAATCATTCCCCTTTCCATGAGCAGCACATTTGACTACTGCGATTTCCTTCGGACATTGCAATGCATCTAGTAGCTGTCTCACATATTCCCCATTCCTAATGGGTGAACCAGATGATGTCATGAATCCCCTTTGTGACCATAACTGTCCGAAGTCATGAACCACACCGAACCCATACTGGCTGTCAGTGTAGATCGTGATTCGGATTTGATCCGCGGCCAAACAGGCACGAGTCAAGGCAATGATCTCAGCTACCTGCGCGGAGTGTACTCCTTCTAGACAAGCAGCCTCAACCACTCCTGAGATGGTACAAACAGCAAACGCTGCTCTCAACTGACCAACACTGTCTCTTAGGCACGAACCATCGACAAAGAAAATTTCATCAGGGTCAGTCAGTGTTTCGTCGACAATGTCAGGTCTCGGTTTGGTGCATAGCTCAGTCACACCAAGACAATCATGGTCCTCACAATCTTCATCATCTGTATTCGGTATGGGCATTAATGTCGCAGGGTTTAAGACAGAGCACCTTTTCAGAGTCACATTCTCTGCGGCAAGTATGACTTGCTCATACCTCGTTAACCTGTTATTCGTTAGGTGCTGGGTCTTTGTCCTGGTCATTAACAATTCAACAGAGTGTGGTACATAAACTGTCAGAGGGTGACCCATTACAATGCTTTCACATCTATCAATGCTGACACCTGTTGCAGCAACGGGTCTGAGACATCCGGGCAACGCAGAAGCCACTGGATCTAAAGTAGCTGAAAAATAGGCAACTGGTCTACGGACACCTCCATGGTTCTGAGCCAAGACTGACAATGCACAACCTTCTCTCTCGCAACAGAACAGTGAGAAAGCCTTGTTGTAATCAGGCATTCCCAAAGCTGGTGCACAACACAAACCCTCTCTCAGTCTTAGGAATGACATCAGGCATTCCTCGTCCCATGGTACCGGATCACTCACATCCTTGTGCGTCAGCCTCTGCAAAGGCTTTGCCTTCAAGGAAAAATTGGGAATCCACTGGCGACAATAGCCGACCATTCCCAAAAACATCCTGACCTCCCTCTGAGTGGTAGGCACAGCCATGTTCATTATTGCCTCAATTCGATCTGGTGACACCTTCCTCTTGCCTTTCTCTATTCTGTGACCCAAGTACTGCACTTCGTTCAGTCAGTACTGCAACTTGTTCAGAGACACCTTGTGTCCATTCTCTGCCAAATGATTCAATAGGGCTATCGTGTCTATCCTGCAAGTGTCTTCTGTTTCTGAGGCAATAAGCAGATCGTCTATGTACTGCACGAGAACTGAGTTATGTGGCAATACGAGACTTTCAAGATTCTTCTTCAAGATCTGATTAAAGATCGATGGACTCTCCGTATACCCTTGAGGGATACGACACCACGCTAACACACGATTTTCCAGCCGGAAAGCAAAAAGAAATTGGCTTTCTTCGTGGAGCGGTATCGAGAAGAATGCTTGACACAAATCAATCACGGTAAACCACTCGGCTTCGCATGGGATCTGAAACAGTATCACTGATGGATTCGGTACCACTGGACAAAATGGAACAACTATCGTGTTGACCTTTCGCAGGTCTTGCACGATCCTGAACTTCCCACTCGGTTTCTGTAGTCCCATGATTGGGCGAGTTACATGGGCTACCTCTTATTTCCTTCAGAATTCCCTGCTTGATCATGGACTCGATTACAGGTTTAATCCCTGCAATAGTCTCGGGTGACAGGTTGTACTGGGGCGTTCTAGGGAATTCGACATTCTGCTTAACCTGGATCTGTACAGGTTCAAAACCTTTGATCAGTCCGATCTCTTCTCCCGTGAGGTCCCACACCTCATGTGACACAGAATCTCTCAAATCTAGTGGAAGTTTCTCCACTGTCACCACAGGATACATTTCTATGCACAAGTGCTGATTCGCAACCTTGAAGGTGGCATCATCATCCTTCGTCTGGACCTCAACTCCCCTAGGCGTGCAATAGATGGTACAATTTAACTTACACAATAGATCTCTTCCTAACAGACAGACTGGACTCGAATCGCACACCACAAACTGATGTCTATCTCGGAAAGAGCCTATTCTCACTGGAATCGGTTCAGTCAATGGGCTAGTTATCCTCTTGTTCGCCACTCCAACAACTTGGATCGATTGTCCAGGGAGGGGTAGGTTGGGGCCTACTGCTGATCTTACAGTAGACCGGGTAGCACCAGTGTCAACCAAGAGGGTGGTAGGATGACCATCAATGTCTGCCTCCACAAAAGGTCCTCTCTGGTCTACCTCCAAGACTGCTCCAAGAGTGCAGTCTTCCTCCCCCCTCAGGCACCGTCAGCCCAACGGTTCTGGGCTGTACTCATCATACCCTTCGAAAAGGGGCATCTGCTGGTAAGTCCGCATTCCCTGCGGCATTCTCGGTGGCTGGGGAACTTGCACCTGTGGGTTAAACGTCCCCCCTTTCATCGATCTGGGCTTCGTCACAGTATTGACTACCTCCGGCACGGGTGCCTGAACCACTTCTACCTCCTGTTGCACCTGATTGGCTGGGTTCAAGGGACACTCGTGCTTCCAATGTCCAATCTGGTGACAAAGATGACACGCAGTGGTCTTCTTCAATGTCACCACATCCATTCCCGTCTTAGGATCTACAGGTTTCCCTTTTCCCTGACCTTGCACATTCTGGTTCCCCTGATAGTTTCCCTGTCTTCTTCCCAGCGTCCCTCCGTTAGGCTGGACCTGAGCTGGTTGCATCTGAACAAGCATCAGTTTGTCCTTCAGCTTCCGGTGCTTCGAGTCTACTTCATCACTACAGTACCTCGCATACCGCAAGATTTTATCTACCGGCTTGTTCTGCCAACAGATCAAATGTTGCTGTATCATAAGACTAACCTCTGGTCTCAATCCTAGGACAAACTTTGAGACAAACTGTCCCATATCCTTGGGGTCTAAGGTATCTAGTCCACTATACTGTTTAAAAGCTTGCAAGAGTCGTTCATAATACTCATGCACTGTCTCCTTTGGTTCCTGAACAGTTCGATCTATCTTAACCCAATCAATGTCTTGAGGCGAGATCTTCAACTTCAACCATGTAATCACTTGTTCGAACTTTTTCATGACTATAGGTGACGGACCATTTGTGACAGCATCCCTTTCAGGTTCGGAGGTCGGCCACTCAACTGCAATTTTACAAGCTGACCATAAGTCTCCTGGTACTACAATATCAAACAAGGTGTTCAAATCAATCCACAATACCTTCGAAATTTTAACAAAACGGTCAACCTGTTTGTACCACTCTACTGGTTTTCCCTCAGCCGAGGAAAATCATTTGTAAATGCAGCCAAATCACCTCTACTCCATGGCACATGCACGTACCCTCCGTTCTGTATTTCTCGTAAAGGATAGTTCTCTACTCCTGATGTCCCCCCCCCCGGAGGCGGCGTCTCTGCTACGTTCTTTTTGGAAATCTTCCTCTTAGACCACCTTTCCTCCCAGTTGTTAAGCATGACCCATATACGCATCCCTACAATCAGGTCCCTGATATGTGTCCTCAGTCCTATGACCCTTTTCTCTTCCAGCTCTTGATCACTGTATTGCAACCTATGGGATCCTTGCAGCGATTTCGTTTTAGACAAATCCACCTCATATCTCTTTGCCAATTCTGTCAATTTCTCATGTGCGGTCCTCGCTTTACGAGTCACATCCTTTGCTACAAAAAGCAGCTCATCTGGTTCATAGATCTCTATTCTATCCAAAGGCAGATTCCCGGTAATCATTTTGTCTACCTTTGCCTTCAACATCACTAAATCCAACATCCTTGCCCTCATGGCACTCCTCAAAATTACTCGACAAGTAGCACCATTCCGTTCATCATAATCACAACTTTGTTCTGGTGGCTTACTCTCTTCTATCGTATTCCTAGAAACTGGTCTATTTCCTGAGTTGTCTTGCTCCACATCTCCTGCCATCCCATCACTCTGATTCCTCACAGGTGGTACCCACATTCTCAAGTCTGATCTGGACTCGACCAAAGACCTTGGTCTTACCGGTCTCACATCCACCTGTCCTCTAGAGGAGTCTGCGGTGGCTGGCAATGGCGTGCTCACTTCTATGGGCTTCGGAGAGTGAACCATTCCCTCCTCTACACCATTCCCTCCAACGCTGATCCCCTCTCTCCCTGTCGTCTGCGATAGACGTCCTTCTCTTACTTGATCTGGGTCATACACTGACACTATAGGACCAATGGTAACAGGTACCGTCAGGGCATCCGGCAACCTCATACTTCCCATTGAAGGTTGTGTTCCCACTCCCTCCGTTCCTGTGGAGATTTTTCTCACTACTCTCACATTCGTCTGATTCTGTGACTCGCCAGTCGCCAGTCCCTCCTGCCACAGTCGATTTTCCTTCGCTATACTCTGGATTTAATGGAGGTGGTCTCTCTGACAGCAGTCTCTCTACCAAGCTGTCATCCGTATCACTATCATCTTCCTCTGCACTCCTTGCCTGCGTACCTCCCGTTTTCTATAGCAATGGATATAATCTATCCCCTTCAATCGTTTCCACTCTCCACCTTTTCTCCAGTGCATCCCATCTCGCATCTTGAAATGCCCTGATCGACTTCTTCACCCTTTCCTGACTTCTGTCTCTCTTCCTGTCATACGCTGCTCTAATCCATGCGTGTAACGCCTCAAACTGTGTGGGTCTGGGTAGTGGTCGCAAAGAAGACATCACAGATTTCAACTGGTACAACACTTCCAACCTGAAAGTACCATAGCGTGGGAAAGTCAATTCTCCCTCTCCCTGTGTCATTTTATGCCAATTCTCAAGCCAAATTATAGTATGCAATCCCACGTTCTTAGCCATGTGATGTGCTGGCATATCTTCGGGAGGGGCTTCCTCTCCACCCCGAGTAACCACATGTCTATCACCTCTACAGAGTTCTCGTAAAACTTTAAAACATTTCATGATGAAGCAGATTTCCGTTCACGCACGATTTCGTTTTTACTTCCTGATGTCCGTCCACCAATACCAGCGCAGCTCACACCAACCGACCTATCGCAGCGCGGCACTGTCTGACGTCACTCTTCCTCTCTCGCAGCAGTTCCCCTCCTTTACAATTCACCTCTCACTCTTCACACGCGTCGCACTCACACTCTGAAGTAACTGTCTGTCCACGAAACGACCGGACAATCACCTCTCTGACTGTCTGTCCACCAACGACCGAACAGTCTCTCGAAACTGTTGACCTCGAATCTGGCAACTGTCTGTCCGCGAAACGACTGGACAATTGCCTCTGACACAATCGATAGGATCCAAACACTCAATGTTTCACACACAACAACCTACGACCAGCGTCGGTTATTCACACACTCACACATACGCTCCCTATCATCAGTGGGTTAATCAACGACGTCTCATGACTCCCACAACCTCTGGTCAACAATCTCAACTCTGGGTGTCTTCTACACCACAATCTCTTATCCCGGGATATCGAATCAAATCTCTCGGCCCCGCGTGCGCTCACGGTCCGATCCTCAATCACACGGCTCTCATTCCAACTCCACAAGACATCACACAATCAAATCAACACCGCAATCTAACAAGCATCACCCTGTTCATACTCACACTACCACGAACTGCTACTTCCGCCGCACGTCATTCTCCATCAGTTTTCAGCGACCGCCGTCGTCCTCCTCTTACAATCCACTGGATCACCATCACTCGGGCTCTATGGGGCAAATAATCTCTTATCCTAATCTAGATCTCCCATTACTATCAGAGGAAACCATCCTACTCTGCTACCAACTGATAAAGCAGGATTCTTATCTTATCTTACCATCACTAAGAATCCTCAGGTCGCCTGAATCTTTTTACCTGCTTGTGAGAAGTTGGCTTGGTATATGCTGTCCACTAATTATAGTGGGCACCTTGCACCAGTCCAAACAACCCCTTATTGGAGATAGGTTAAAGACAACCTTTATTGAAAGCTATCCTAGTGGTAGTTATGGAGAGCAGCCTTCAGGCTAAGTCTTGAAGGAATGTAAAGCAGCTTGTTTTACCAGTCTATAATCTCTTGAGTGACCAAATGAAAGAGGACCACACCAGGTATATATTCAAAATATATGTATTTATTGCTAAACACACCCCTCTAGTCTCTTTATGAGGCTAGAGTTCGAAGTACATAAGTTATAAGTTAGTTATTAACAGTAATAGCACAAATACACGTTTGAGCCCTAGGGGCGTACCAAACCATATACCAATAAAGTGGTATAAGAACCACGACTGAGCTAGACACAAGGCCTAGAGCCTGTAGAAGTGCTTGGACCACAAGGAACCACCCAAGGTAGTGACACAGGGGACCCACCGGGGACGCGTGCAGTGTGATAACACAGCCGCGAATCGCCGTTGACTTCTATGGGGAAAGTCGCGGTTGGAATTTTAAAGAAAAGGGACACTTAGAGGAGGACTTGGAGCAAACCCCTTTAGAACTAGGTCGTTCTAGAGTCTATACCCACGGGAGCACCGGAGTACTCGAGTTACCTCACCCAGGGAAGCCGGGTGCATAGGTGTCTTTCGGGGTCGGGTTTCGTCGTCGTTTACTATGGCGATCTGCTGCAAAGTGCTGCTGGCGACCAAGTTGAAAGTGTTCGGGTGGATCCAAAGGTGGATCGGAGATCTGAAGAACCTGAAAGCAGAGGGGACAGAGTCTGGGTCACTAGCCAGTGACCAGGAAGGCGATGAGCGGATGCCCACCGATGTCGGGTGCTTCAGGTAGGTTGACGGTTGTCTTGACTCTTCAGCCACGAGGTCCAGGAGGCGTCGATGACAACCAGGAGCTGGATTCGAGCTGCTCCACAACGTCTGTCGATTGCAGGGGTGTCGGCGACCGGATTGGACCCAACAAGCCTTGGCAACAGCAAGTCTTGTGGAAATAGAAGAAGGACGGTGGTGCAGACCAGCAAGGTCTGAGTGACTCACTCAGCAAGGGTAAGTCAGGGCATGCCTGGAGCAACCAGGGAAGCCCAAGCAGGATAAGATTGGCCTTCGGGAGGGCCTACTAGCCAACGGACTAGCAACCGCAAAGGAGCTCGAGTGGACGCACTTGGAGCTGGCTCACGGGACACTCGTGGAGTGGAGGCCAGTGATCTTCAGTGCAGTTGGTGCTGGAGGCGGGAGCTACTCGGAGCCCAAAGCACAACTTCGTGGGAGCCCAGGAAGAGGATGCACTTGCAAATGTGCTCGGTGTCCATGGGTCACAGTTCCACGTTACCCACGACAGCTACGGGCCTCAGCTTTGCGGGGAATTCAGGGCAGCCTCGGGGAAGTCTGGAAATCTACCTCTGGTGATGCAAAGACTTCGGCATCCGGCGGGAGCTTCGGCGATGCAGACCGGACAATTGCTTCTTTGGTGCCTGCCAAGCAGGGGAGTCACTCCTTGACCCCAAGGGAGATTCTTCAGTCCTCTAATCTTAAAGTAGAGCGTCGAAGGTCCAGGATTCTGTGTCAGAGTTTCGTCCAGGTAAATCTAAAGTCCTAAGGACTGGGGTCCCATACTTATACTAAGGTAGGGGGTTGGACATACTCTGGGGACCCACCTATGGGAGGGTCAGGGCAGAGGGGTGGTTACACCCCTTTCCCTTTGTCCAGTTTTGCGCCAGAGCAGGGGCTGGAAGCCCCTGAGCCGGTTTGAACTGGGGTATGCACAGGGACACCAAATGTGCCCCCAGTGCAGGACTTCAAAGCACCAGAGAGTGCTCCCGCCCAGCCCCAATACACACTATCCTGTCTGGGGAGGTGGTCACACCTCCCTGGGACAGGAAACCTATTGTCCAGGCCTCCCTGCCGGAGTTTCGGTCAGCAGCAGGAGGCCAGACTGCGTGTCTGTGGCAGCGGCATCCATTTTGTGATGCCAGGGCTTGGAAAGAAGTTACCGGGCAGGCCGGTGTGTACATGTCTTTCCCTCTAGAATGGTGGAATGCTACCCCCGCCGCCAGAACTGGCGGGGGGGGTAGTATTCCAAGATGTTTGACACCAAACACGACATGTTTCCGTGCAGCCATCCCAAAGTTAGCATTTTAACGCGAGGTTATAATGCGCTTAAGAGTATATGGTCAGGCTGCACTACAAACAGCATCAGAGAAGGGTCTCCGAACGCTGCAGAGGGGCCCTGCTCATGCAGGGGCACCCTCTCACATAGGAACCATGCACTCTGCCTTCAGGATTGATAAGGCCTGCCATAGGAGTGACATAGGTTTATATGTGTGTATGTATGTAGTGATATAGGTAACCTATATCACAGTAAGAGGTGCATGCACCACCTTACCCAGGCTGCAGTAGCAGACCTGTGGTGTCCTTTGGCTGGCCTTCCAGGGGTGGCACAATACATGCTGCAGCCCCTGGTAGGCCTCTGAGGTACCTATGCCCTGGGTACATAGTATACCATATACTAGGGACTTACAAGGGCACTCCAGATTCCAATCAGAGATGTGCCTAAGGCACATGGAAACCATTTTAGAGAGGAAGCAGATAGACTGGGGCCCTGAATAGCAGGATCCCAGTCCAACTAAGTCATAAACCAGCAAAACACCAGGAAAAAAGTGGGGGCAACCATATAGTCAGATTCCACCTTCCTACATAACCCCCCCAAACGAAAGGAGATAAGGCTAACCTTGGCCAGTTGAGCCTTTATTGACTAAGTGGCCATATAAGGAAGCACCTGCACTAGCATGGTTGCCCCCTGTCTTATGGTCCACTAAGCATTCCTCGCCCTAAGGGTATGAGAGGGTATCCACCATGGGGAATTACTACCTGTGGTGTGCTTTGGTAAAGTACAAGGCTGGTGAGGTGTCTGAGTAGGGAAGTGAGGCCCTAGGAAGGTTGGTCTCAGCTTCCTCAGACCACTGGTCACCATGTAGGCCTGTCTTTCTATGACTGAGTTGCACTTTGCTCTAAGGGTCAACCTTTGGCTGCCTACAGCTGGGGGTTGGGTCCTTTGGATGGAACACTGGAGGGACATGGCAGGTTTGGAACCTTTTGGTCCCAGGTTTGCCCTTGCCTAACAGAGTCCTTCTGGGGGAGGTCCCTACACAAAGGTATGGGGGATCCCTCAGTGTTTTGAGGAATTCTCACCTTGCTAGGGCTACTAGACTGGGTGCCCCTAATCTGCTGATGGGGGGGTTCCTCTGGACAGGGGGCCCTGGGGGTCCACTGACCTCCCTGACCTCTGCAGCCCTGGGCTGACTGAGGCAGGGTAGAGAGGGGAAGGTTACCTGCTCCAGACTGGGTACCACCTTGGAAGGGTCCTCTGCCATCAGGGGGGTGGCCAGGCCAGGCCTGACTACCTCTGGGGCAGTTCCTTCACTAGGGATAGGGTCAGTTCCCTGAGGAGGCTGACCCTTACCTACTGTCTGGAGGGAAGAAGACTTTTCTTCAACCCTTGTGCTCTCTTTTGGGGGGAGAGTGGGCCATTCTTCCAGGCTCCATCTCTCCAAAATTTCCCTGGGCTTGGGCTGTGGCCATCACAGCCCCACTAACCTTTACAGGGACGCCCAGCATTCTCAGATGGGTTTGGTGTTCAACTTCAGCCCAGGCTGAAATTTCCAGATCATTGCCCATCAGGCAATCTACAGGCAAGGTTGGGGACACTGCCACTCTTTTTGGGCCTGTGACCCCCCTCCCAGCTGATATTGACTATGGCCATGGGGTGATCTGTCCTGACACCATCAATGTTGGTTACCTGGTATTTAAACTCAGGTAAAAGCTGGTGAGGGGGGGACTAGTTTCCCTGCCACCATGGTGACACTAGCCCCTGTGTCCCTAAATGCCACAGCTTTCTGACCGTTAATTATTGGCTCCAGTCTGTACCTGCCCAATGCATTGGGACCCATGGTAAAGGTGGCAAATCCTACACCACCATCAGAGTCAGAGGAGTCTGTTGAGGGGGTCCTGTCTAAACTAGGGCCCACCTCTGTTCCTCTTGCAAAAGCACCTAACTTTTTGGGTACACTACTCCCAACTGGAGGATTACTACTGGTAGTACCAGGAGGGGTGGTAGTAGTTGTTGGAGGAACATTTTCTTTATTGCCAATCCTGGGGCAACTGGGATCAGTTATCCAGTGTCCAGGCTTTTTACAGACATGGCAATATGGTTTCTTTTCAGGAGAGGAAGGAGTTTGGGACCCACCCCCAGAAGAGGACTTTTGGGGCCCTGTAGTGGATTTATCCTTAGATTTATCCCCACCTATCTCTTGGGACTTGGTAGAATCTTTCTTCTGGTCACCACCCTGATTCTTAGTCTTTACTCTGGTTCTGACCTATTTGTCTGCCTTCTTTCCCAATTCTTGGGGAGAGGTCAGATCAGAGTCCACCAGGTACTGGTGTAAAAGCTGGTTTTGACAATTATTAAGATTTGCTCCCTCATAATCAAATTGTACAATCCTAAAAAGTCATGCACCTTGTTGCCATGTATCCAACCTTCCAGAGCCTTAGTAGCACAATCTACAAAGTCAACCCAGTCTTGAGTCTGAGCCTTTTGGGTGCCTCTGAACTTCAACCTATACTGTTCAGTGGTTAGGCCAAACCCATCTATCAGAGCACTCTTCAAGACTTTGTAATTGTCAGCATCCTCTTCTCTTACAGTGAGGAGCTTATCTCTACCTTTGTCTGCAAAGGAGAGCCACAAGATTGATGCCCACTGCTCCTGAGGGACCCTCTGTACTTTACAGGCCCTCTCTAGAGCAGTTATCCATTTGTGGATGTCATCCCCACTCTGGTAGGGAGGGACAATCTTGCTCAGGTTTCTATGGTCATAAGACCTTTCACTATCTCTGGGGAAATTGCTGCCACCATGGGACTCTAGTCCCAACTTTTTTCTCTCTCTATAGAGATCTAGGGACTCCCTGTCTATAGCCAACTGCTGTTTTCTGAGTTCAAGCTGGGCTTGCTCATACTGAATCAGTCTCTTCCTCCTGTCATGAGAGGATTCTCTCCTATGAGAAGAGACAGAGGACCCTATTGAGGTGTCAGAGTGGTTAGACTCCTGAGAAGGAGATCTAGACCTTCTGGGCACACTCAGTACTCTTCCTGGGGGAACAAAGGGGAGGTCATTCTGATCCTCCTCCTCCTCCTCCTCCTCCTCCACAGGAGGAATTGGGTTTTCCAGGACAAGGTCATTTTCACCTTCCTGGCCAGTTTCAGAGGGGGGGGCTGGGTTTCTTCACCCCTGGCCCCTTCCTCATTTTCTGCCCCACCCTCTCTGCCTACCCCTTCAGACCCTAGGGGCCTGCTGAGATCATCAGCCAGTAACACCTCCTTCAGGTGCTGGGTGCTGGCACTTTTGCCTTCCTTCAACTTCCTAGTATTGCATAATGCTCTTAATTCCAAGAATGGGAGTTTATCATACTTGGAGGGAAGAAGCCCACTGGCTTCTGGCAAGGACTCACTGGGTCCTGGCTTTGAAGACATTACTAGTGAGGTGTGGTGTATGCACTACCTACTCTAGTGTGGCCTACTAAACTCTCTTGAGTTGTAGAAAGGGTGTGCTATCCCTTAACACACAACTCTAAGTTCAGTAGAACTTACTGTATTACTAAGCTTGATTTATATGTACCTAAGGTACCCTTAGTGGTTTTCAGTTGATCAATTCAATTGAGATTATCTGGTAAAACAATAGCAAGCTGGAATCCCACACGCTGCACACCAATGTGAGAAGTTGGCCTGGTATATGCTGTCCACTAATTATAGTGGGCACCTTGCACCAGTCCAAACAACCCCTTATTGGAGATAGGTTAAAGACAACCTTTATTGAAAGCTATCCTAGTGGTAGCTATGGAGAGCAGCCTTCAGGCTAAGTCTTGAAGGAATGTAAAGCAGCTTGTTTTACCAGTCTATAATCTCTTGAGTGACCAAATGAAAGAGGACCACACCAGGTATATATTCAAAATATATGTATTTATTGCTAAACACACCCCTCTAGTCTCTTTATGAGGCTAGAGTTCGAAGTACATAAGTTATAAGTTATTTAAACACAGTAATAGCACAAATACACGTTTGAGCCCTAGGGGCGTACTCAAACCATATACCAATAAAGTGGTATAAGAACCACGACTGAGCTAGACACAAGGCCTAGAGCCTGTAGAAGTGCTTGGACCACAAGGAACCACCCAAGGTAGTGACACAGGGGACCCACGGGGGACGCGTGCAGTGTGATAACACAGCCGCGAATCGCCGTTGACTTCTATGGGGAAAGTCGCGGTTGGAATTTTAAAGAAAAGGGACACTTAGAGGAGGACTTGGAGCAAACCCCTTTAGAACTAGGTCGTTCTAGAGTCTATACCCACGGGAGCACCGGAGTACTCGAGTTACCTCACCCAGGGAAGCCGGGTGCATAGGTGTCTTTCGGGGTCGGGTTTCGTCGTCGTTTACTATGGCGATCTGCTGCAAAGTGCTGCTGGCGACCAAGTCGAAAGTGTTCGGGTGGATCCAAAGGTGGATCGGAGATCTGAAGAACCTGAAAGCAGAGGGGACAGAGTCTGGGTCACTAGCCAGTGACCAGGAAGGCGATGAGCGGATGCCCACCGATGTCGGGTGCTTCAGGTAGGTTGACGGTCATCTTGACTCTTCAGCCACGAGGTCCAGGAGGCGTCGACGACAACCAGGAGCTGGATTCGAGCTGTCCCACGACGTCTGTCGATTGCAGGGGTGTCAGCGACCGGATTGGACCCAACAAGCCTTGGCAACGGCAAGTCTTGTGGAAATAGAAGAAGGACGGTGGTGCAGACCAGCAAGGTCTGAGGGACTCACCCAGTGAGGGTAAGTCAGGGCACACCTGGAGCAACCAGGGAAGCCCAAGCAGGATAAGATTGGCCTTCGGGAGGGCCTACTAGCCAACGGACTAGCGACCGTGAAGGAGCCTCGAGTGGACGCACTTGGAGCTGGCTCACGGGACACTCGTGGAGTGGAGGCCAGTGATCTTCGGTGCAGTCGGTGCTGGAGGCGGGGGCTACTCAGAGCCTAAAGCACAACTTCGTGGGAGCCCAGGAAGAGGATGCACTTTGCAAATGTGCTCGGTGTCCAGGGGTCACGGTTCCACGTTACCCACGACAGCTACGGGCCTCAGCTTTGCTGGGGACTCAGGGCAGCCTCGGGGAAGTCTGGAAATCCCCCTCTGGTGATGCAAAGACTTCGGCGTCCGGTGGGAGCTTCGGCGATGCAGACCAAACAATTGCTTCTTTGGTGCCTGCCAAGCAAGGGAGTCACTCCTTGACCCCAAGGGAGATTCTTCAGTCCTCTAATCTTAAAGTAGAGCGTCGAAGGTCCAGGATTCTGTATCAGAGTTTCGTCCAGGTAAATCTAAAGTCCTAAGGACTGGGGTCCCATACTTATACTAAGGTAGGGGGTTGGACATACTCTGGGGACCCACCTATGGGAGGGTCAGGGCAGAGGGGTGGTTACACCCCTTTACCTTTGTCCAGTTTCGTGCCAGAGCAGGGGCTGGCAGCCCCTGAGCCGGTCTGAACTGGGGTATGCACAGGGACACCAAATGTGCCCCCAGTGCAGGACTTCAAAGCACCAGAGAGTGCTCCCGCCCAGCCCCAATACACACTATCCTGTCTGGGAGGTGGTCACACCTCCCTGGGACAGGAAACCTATTGTCCAGGCCTCCCCTGCCGGAGTTTCCGGTCAGCAGCAGGAGGCCAGACTCGTGTCTGTGGCAGCGGCATCCATTTTGTGATGCCAGGGCTTGGAAAGAAGTTACCGGGCAGGCCGGTGTGTACATGTCTCTCCCTCTAGAAGGGTGGAATGCTACCCCCGCCGCCAGAACTGGCAGGGGGTAGTATTCCAAGATGTTTGACACCAAACACGACATGTTTCCGTGCAGCCATCCCAAAGTTAGCATTTTAACGCGAGGTTATAATGCGCTTAAGAGTATATGGTCAGGCTGCACTACAAACAGCATCAGAGAAGGGTCTCCGAACGCTGCAGAGGGGCCCTGCTCATGCAGGGGCACCCTCTCACATAGGAACCACGCACTCTGCCTTCAGGATTGATAAGGCCTGCCATAGGAGTGACTTATAGGTTTATATGTGTGTATGTATGTAGTGATATAGGTAACCTATATCACAGTAAGGGGTGCATGCACCACCTTACCCAGGCTGCAGTAGCAGACCTGTGGTGTCCTTTTGGCTGGCCTTCCAGGGGTGGCACAATACATGCTGCAGCCCCTGGTAGGCCTCTGAGGTACCTATGCCCTGGGTACATAGTATACCATATACTAGGGACTTACAAGGGCACTCCAGATTCCAATCAGAGATGTGCCTAAGGCACATGGAAACCATTTTAGAGAGGAAGCAGATAGACTGGGGCCCTGAATAGCAGGATCCCAGTCCAACTAAGTCATAAACCAGCAAAACACCAGGAAAAAAGTGGGGGCAACCATATAGTTAGATTCCACCTTCCTACACTGCTGAATAGTGTGAAGGGAAGAAAATCCAATCCTGTTATGCAACAATCTAGAATCCAAATTGCCTTCAAAGATCACTGACTCCGAATTCAAATTTTAGGGGTTTATTACAAAGCCAAGAATAACTGTACATACAAGCACCTCAACACGAGGTTAAAGAAATAAATGGGCACTAATACAAACATCATCCTACGCGGGAGTCTCGTCCGACTCAGGATAAGAAGAATCGTTCGTTCCAGAAGCATTAAACTAGCAATGACAGCTCCAATCTCTATTTTATTCTTCATTTACCTAATAAAGAGAAAAGCATCAATCTGTCCCTACTCTACCGCTAAGGTGACATCCCTACTTAATAAGTTTCCCCAGGCAAGAGTAGAAAAAGGTGTCAGCTGTGAAGACTTCCTAAGAAGTGCACTCACATAGCATTTTGAGCTCGTTCTAAGATGCTCCTTCCTAACTAGATCTCTCTCATTCGCCCTTCTCTCAGGTCTCCTCTACCTCCAATCTGCTCTCCTCCCTCGGGGCACTAGCCCTAATACAAAATCCACATACAATAGAACACACCCTTGTCACGCCTCTCCGGCCAGGCCTTCCTTCTCGTACTTTTCCATCGAAACTCTTACTTCATCCAGGACGGTTGATGGAGCAAGGTTTCATAAACGAAACTTGCTTGTATCAAATCCTCCTCCCAGTATTAATTTATTAAAACTTGTATTGTTAATACTAACCTTTGCATTCACAACACAAGAGGGAAGGAAGCTTGCCTATGTGTTTTACTAATGAATAACGCTTGTCTGTAATCCAAAATGGCCGCTAAAGCGCGGGAACCTCACTGCGCATGTCGCAACCTGATCACATGGTATGACGTCTTTCTTTGCTTGGTGGGAAATTTCTGCTTCTGCGCAGTGTGCATTAAAATGGCTGCTTGATGTTTTCACATGCTTCAGCTTGCTCTTATGTCATTACTAAATTGTCGTTTCTTAACGCTACTAATGCGGGAAAGAAGTTATAATTAAATGGGAATAGAGTAGAAAAAGTGGGCATACAGTGAAACATTTTATTCTGTGATTTAATATTTTCTTCTTGCATTTTATTAGTTCGTAAAACTTGGGCCTGGGTTGGTGACCTGGAACTCGAGAGACAAATGGTTCTGCGCATGTGTCCTGTGTGCCTGCCAAATGAAGTCAACCTGGACCACGTCCAAGGCCGTGACCTGGTGGCCGAAGATGCTGTACTTTTGTCTTTCCTGTTGCAAATTTTGATACTTTTTGAATGAAAATTGTATAACATTTGTCGTGAGACGGGTGGGAAATAAAGTGAATGTATTAATTTGAAGGGGCGGGAGTCTAAAGACAATAGGCTTCACAATTTTAGGCCAAATTGATATGGTGCGAGAATCCACCCCCTGTCCAATCAGAAGTAGTGGTCCCATATTTTAGCAACATTAATGGGAGGTACATGGGCGTAGAAAGCTATAACAGATATAGAATTTGCTAATTAGTTTAGTCGGAGGAAGGAGACCCTGCAAGAAGAATAGGCGTCCATACTGACAAGCTACTAGCTCCAGACTGCCATGCTGACCGGTTGCTGACTGAAGAGGTCCTGAGGTGGGGGCAGCAGAGTCCATTAGACGGGAGAATCGAGGAGAAGTCGAGTACCAGAGAGGGGAACGGCGCAGGCGTCGTTATAGAGAGGTCACGGGTCCTGTCCTGATCCTGGAGGAGGTCTTTGCTCTTCATCCTTCCTGGGTCCTATTCTTTCCAACTCCTTGGCCAAGGGGTTTGGTTCTCGCACTTAGGTAAATATAATGCAACCTTTAGTTGCGCTGCTGTCTCTATCCTCTCTTTCCTGAGGGACCGTCATTAATTAGCAATAATTATTCTATGCTTTTTCTTGGGTATTGCGATCAAGTACCGTGTGGTTCTGTATTTTACTCTGCTAAAACTTTAGATAAACATTTTAAAACTTCCTGACTCAGTGGTTATTTCAGGATTATGTACTGTAATGAATGTCACTCATTTTAAATTTCCCAATTAGCAAAGGATCCATTGGTAAGTCATTACTCTTCAATCAGAAGGTAATTGGTAGCAGGGATTTTGATAAAAGAGTACCTCTGACACCCAGCGTAAGTATTAGCGTAGTATGAATGTATGGGCCCAAATGAGTGTTTTGTGTATGAATGCTGGTTGCTAGTATTGCGCTGGATCAGAATTCTGGTAGCAGAGGATGGTTCCTCTTTGTTAATTGGGTAATGAGAATTTTATTTGTATTTTTATGAACTAACATCCGCTTATTTTAGAGTTTTGTTTTATGTTGTCCAGAATACCCCGGGGTAAAAAGAATAGCGGGTGGCAAGTAAAAGCCATACTGCAGTGAGGTTATCTGCCAGGCAGAAATAGTACTGAAAAGTTAAGCAGGGCTATCAGTACTCGTTAGGGACAGTATGCGTGTAAGTAATAGCAAAGGAGTACGCTGGTGAAAATTTGATGTTATAGCACCTAGAAAGGGTAACATTGAAGAAGTAACAGGTATTTCGGAAGCTTGTTTGAAGAGTAAACGGAAGGGTTTTACTCGTAGTGTATGTTAGTAAACGGAAAGGTTTTACTAAGTGTGTGAGAGAAACTATCTTTTCCGAATTTAGAGAAACTGGCACGATAGTGAATGTTTTATGTTGTTACTGAAATTTAATTAAAGAATTATAGAGAAAATAAGTTTTGCGTAAGATTTTTGTAAAGGGAGGGTCAGTTGCCGGAGAGGGAGCTGGCGTCACAAAACGCCGCGCTGTGATTGGTTGAATCAGCGGACGTGGAGAAACTCTTGTAAAGAAGGGGTCAGTAGTCAGGAGTAGTACTGACATCACAGGTGCCGCGCTGGGATTGGTTGAATCAGCGAGGGACAGAGAAGCGCAGATTGTAAAGGAGGGGTTGACAGACAAACATCACCAAAAGGCCGCGCACGGATTGGTTCAGAAATAAGTTAGCAGACATTTGATTGGTCGAAATTATAGAAGCGAAATTCTTAGTGGGTAAAGGATTGCATGTTAAAACGCGATCCGACTTTAACAGGAACTCGTCCGGATAGGAGATATTTAGGCTTTGCAGAATATAATTTTATACATCGATATTTGCCCAAGATGTACGGAGAAAGAAGAAAGATGTCATTTTTACAAAAGATTAAGAATTATTTTAAAAAGGACAAACCAATCAAAACTAGGGAGGGAATTATCATTCCACCAGCTAAAACGCCCGCTTCATTCATGATGATGGAGAGAGGTTACCATACTTGTATATGGATAGAGAATTGGATAGAATATACCAAAAATGATGGAATATTAGCATTTCCCGAAAATGGCACGTTCAATGGTTGAATTCTTCAAAATTTGAGATTGAGGATGAATGACCTAGAACCTAGACCTAGATTAACTCAATATGAAGCTTTAGAAGAATGGGAAACTGAAGCCTTTGAACGTGACCGGCCCAGAAGTAATAGAAGTTATCGCTGATTTTTTCCTAGATATCTCAATGAGTCAAGGGACGGCCAGATGAAACAATGGAGAAGGGCAATGCTTACAGAGGGACTGTATCCATTATTCACAGAAGGAGAGAAATCAGGAGGCAAATGCACAGAAAAGACAAAACATTTAATGAGAAGTGACGATTCTGAAGATGAATTTATGGAAGAAATGTTAAGGAATCCCCCACAATATCAGGAAGGGACAAGTGGGTGCACCCCAAGTGCACCACCGTTAAAAACTCCATTAGTACCGCAGGTAATGCATGAATTCACCCCTAGTAGAATACTTCACGACAAAGAAAAGGAAGCCCTAGAAAAGACCAGAACAGAATTAACACAGAAAATAACCCAGATAAAAGTACATCCTGATTCATTGACCATTCCTGTAACAATTGGTCCAGTAGTCCCATTGTATGGAAGTCAGGGAAGCTGTCCTCCACTGATACCTGCACCTACTCCTGTGAATCCTCCAAAACCTGAAGCTCCAGTTATAATTGAGGATCAATTTAGTGACTGTGAATCCACAATATCTCTCATGGACTTACCTATTAGAAGTTCAGTAAAGGGCACTCCCAGAAAAGAGGTACCTGAATGTTCGAAAGATGTGAGTTTAATAACTTCATCAGGGGCAAAAAGTACCACCATAGTAACACCTGAAGATTTAGAAAGGTGGGTACAAGGATCAGACAAGCTGTGCACACCTCCAAAAATACTGGATATTCATAAATTAAAAGTTGAATTAGAAGAAATAATAGCAGGAAATGTAGGATTAGATCGTTTGAATACCTATGATGATGAAGAATTATTATTCATGTGTAGGAGTATCACTAGAAATGTAAGGATTATTTCATGAAAAACTGTCCAATCTAGCCCTACAGATGGGAATAGAAATAGGGAGATCAAAGGTGTTACAGAAACCCTATAGAGCAGAATTTTCAGAAAAGGATTTAGAAAACATGAACGCCTCTGGAAGAAAATTACAGGTAAAGGAATTAATGATAGTGTTACAAAAATGGGGAGACCTTGATAAATGGAGAACTAGGTGGGCCAAGAAAAAGGAAGAAGCACGAACGAGTAGAACAGCATCCGAATGTGTGATGAAAGAGACAGAAAAGGCTGACCAAATGTACCCGTAGCGAGAAGTTGCAGGAGGAGGATATGTGCATGTCCCCTGGAGCAGACAGGATATTTTATCATTTACGAATGATTTTCCAAAGTTGAGAGAAAAACCAATTGAATGGTACAAGCAGGTTGAGAGGTTTGTGAAGGTGTCAAAGGTATTGTTGAAGGATTTGGATGGTCTGTTTGACATAGTGGTACCTGCCGATTTATGGACAGATTGTAAAATCACAGTCGATTGGCCAAGCGATGAGTATCCTAGAGACCCAAAAACAGGTGCCCCGTCAAGTGATGTAATGAAGAAGTATCAGCAGGTGATAACTTACCTGAAAGGGAAAATACCACCTAAAGAAACAGATTGGGTGAAAATAGATCAAACCTCCCAAGAAGCCAGTGAATCGGTACATTCCTATTATGAGCGTCTATTGCAGGTATTTAAACAGTATAGTGGATTTGAGGACATTGGAGACAAGAACATGAGTCAGTTTGTGTACCGATTTGTTTACGGGTTGAAGCCAGAGATTTGTCAGATGATTAAACAGCATATGCTTTGTTGGCAGGGGAAGCCGATTGACGAGATTCTGAAATATGCAAAATATTGTGGAGACGATATTGAAGATAGGCACAAGAAATTGCAGGAAAAGGTAATGTGGGCACAGGTGAAAATGGCCGAGAAACAGGGAATTAATTTAGATCATCCAAATGAGAACCAAGGAAAGGATTCTGGAACAAGTGGTGAAACTGGGAATGGTGGAAGAATGAGAGGACGAATGAGCAGAGAAGAAGCTAAAAAGAAATTTCCTTGTCATGGATGCGGAAAGTTGGGGCATTGGAAGGATGAATGTAAAAAGATTCGAAATAATAATGGCCCAAATCAAAATTTTAATTCACAGACGCAGAATGACTCACAGCAGGGTGTAAATCCTCAGAGTCAGTTGCCACCTCCACCTGTTCAGGGTAATGTAAGCAGAGCAAAGCACGGTGCAGACATCGGATACCGAGGAGGAAGTGGTAAGAATGATTATATAACATCACAATTTCTTTTACAGGACGATTTCTGTCAATTCAGTTCATGACGGTGCCTAGGAGAGGGGAAGAAGGAGTGCGTACTTGGCGCATCCTTAGCAGGTAGATCAGTCAGGTCCATATGTTGAAGGAAATGTGAAAGGTAATGATATTACTTTTCTTTTGGACACTGGTGCTACCCGGTCTACTGTGAGAACAGCAGACATTCCAGACCTTCCTCCCTCTGGTGAAGATATCCAAGTAGTAGGGGTGGCTAATCAAAGGATTAGAACACCTCTTACTGAACCAATGGAAGTTAAAATCGGAAACTTCAGAGAAATGCACCAATTTGTAGTGTGCGATTCTAGCCCAGTGAATTTATTAGGTAGGGATTTATTGTGCAAAATGAACTGTACAATTTTCTGCACACCGGATGGTGTGGCAGTTCAGACACCAGATGAAGACCATGTATATAAAATTATGGTTGCAAAACAGGGTACAGAAGTAGATGAGATGTTTTCAGTATTAACAAAAGATGAGTTGCCAGAAGAATTAAAAGGTACAGTAAACCCCATAGTATGGGATTTCACAGGAAAAGAAGTAGGACTTATGGCTAAAATAGACCCAGTTTAAAATTACTGTGTAAGAAGGTGCGATTTTTCACAACACCAGACAGTACAAAATGAGTGCAGAAGTAAAGGCAGGAGTCATTGAAGAAATCAATCGAATGGTCGAACAAAATATACTGAAAGAAGTAATGAGTAGTCCATGTAATTCACCAATAATGGGTTTAAAGAAACCTAGCGGAAAATATAGGATTGTTCAGGATCTGAGGAAAATAAATAAGATTGTGGAACCATGTTGTCCTATAGTGCCAAATCCTGCAGTAATTCTGTACCAGATCCCTTGGAGTGCAGGATGGTTCACAGTAATTGATTTGTGCCAAGCGTTCTTTTCAATTCCATTGCACCCAGACAGCCAATATCTATTTTCATTTAAATTTGAGAATAAAGTCTATGTGTGGAATCGTGTTCCTCAGGGGTACACAGAAAGTCCTTCTATTTTCAATCAGATATTGAAAAAGTGTCTTGAGAAATTGGTGATGCCAGGAAGCTCAGTCTTAGTCCAATATATCGACGACTTATTAGTGGCGTCGAACACCAGAGAGGACTGTGTTGTTGATTCCATAGCACTCTTAAATCTTTTGGCAGAGGAAGGGCATAAAGTCTCACCTGAAAAGTTGCAGTTCTGTACAACAGCTGTCAAATATCTGGGACACCAAATTGAGAGGGGAAAAAGAAGAGTAACCTCTGAAAGAGTAAAATTAATAAAGAAAATGCAAATGCCTGTAACCCAAAGACAAGTGAGAATGTTCTTAGGAATAGTAGGTTACTGTCGACAATGGATACCAGCATTTTCCATGTTAGCTAAGCCCTTGATTAACATGACAAAAAAGAAAGCAAAGGACCCTGTTGAGTGGGAGGATGAAAGTGTAGAAGCATTTGTAAAATTGAGAAACGCCCTTTGTTCAGCACCTGCCTTAGGCATGCCTGATTATAAAAGAGAATTTGCATTATTCTGTCACGAGAGAGAAAATTGTGCACTTTCCGTCCTAACTCAAAGACACGGATTAGACAGACGTCCTATAGCATATTTTTCTGCTACATTGGACCCAGTAGGAGCCGCGTTGCCGGGATGCTTAAAAGCAGTGGCGGCTACTTGTTTGAGCATTGAACAAAGTGAGTCAATTGTGATGGGACATCCTGTAAAAGTGTATGTTCCACATGCAGTTGTGATTCTGTTGACAAGAACCCGAACTCAGCATCTTACTCCTAGTCGGCTGACTAAATATGAGAGAATAATAATGGGTGCTGAAAATGTGACAATGGTAAGGTGTACTATAGTAAATCCAGCAACCTTACTACCAGACCCATATCACGAGAGAATTAAAGATGATGAAGAAGATGAACATGATTGTATACAGATTACAGAGTTATGCACAAAACCACGCCCAGATATAGAGGAACAGCCTCTTAAAAAGCCAGACAGGGAGCTATTTGTTGATGGTTCATGTCAAAGACATGAAGACGGTAAACTAACTGCTGCCTATGCGGTATGTGAATTAACTGGAATAGTCGAAGCATCCTATTTACCAGGAGTCAAATCTGCACAAGTAGCTGAATTGCATTGCATTAATAAAGGCTTGCAAAATTGGGAGGAATCAGAGAGTAACTATATTTACTGATAGTCAATATGGTTACGGGGTTGTGCATGATTTTGGCCAACTATGGATGCAGAGGGATTTCATGACTTCTTCAGGATCCCCCATTAAAAATGGACAGTTTGTAAGGGAATTGCTGGAAGCAATACAATCACCAAAAGAATTGGTTGTGGTGAAATGTGCCGCACACCAGTCAGGAGATGACTGGGTGGTACTCGGCAACAGATATGCAGATCTGGTGGCCCAACATTGTGCTAAAACCAGACTGTCAGTCAATAAGAGGGTGGAAAAAATGGGAATCAGCTGCCAACTTATGCTGTATATGCCACCTGAAACTTGGAATGATGTCAAGAAATTGTAAGATGAGGTTGATGAAAGTGAAAGGAATTTGTGGATCAAAGTAGGTTGTTCCCAAAGAAGAGAGGATGAAGTGTGGATCAGTGCAGATGGCAGACCAGTCATGCCAGACTGTTTACTCTCACAAATGGCCAGGATGCATCATGGAGACACACACATAGGGAGAGATGCAATGATTAGGCTGTTCAGACAAAATTGGTTCAATCCCAAATTCAGGGCTGTTGCAGAGAGTCTTTGCCAGAGATGTCTAACTTGTCAAATGCACAATCCAGGCAGGAAAACGATCATTGGGTTTGGAAAGATTGGAAAGGCAGAGGATCCATTTGTAAGACTCCAGTTCGACTTCATACAGTTACCACCATGCAGAGGGCTGAAATATGTACTAGTCATAGTGTGTCTGTTTTCAAAGTGGGTGGAGGCTTATCCTACTAGAAGAAATGACAGCATTACAGTCGCAAAACTGTTGCTACGAGAGCTCATACCTAGGTTTGGTTTTCCAGTAGCTTTGGAATCAGATAGAGGAAAACATTTTAACAGCAAAGTGATCCAGATAATCTGTGAAGCATTCCAAATCAAACAAAAACTGCACTGTGCATATCGCCCAGAGGCTTCTGGAGTGGTTGAACAATTGAATGGCACTATAAAATCAAGACTGGGAAAAATGTGTGCATCAACATCATTAGAGTGGCCAGATGCATTGCCACTTGTTTTAATGGGACTCAGAAGCATACCTGACAGAACCACAGGATTGAGCCCGCATGAAATAATGATGGGAAGAGTAATGAGACAAACACACGTTCCCACAAACAAATTGGTGAATATATCTGATGATATGGTTCTGGACTATTGCAAAGATTAGCTGACCTAGTGAGTTCTGTCTCTCACCAGGTTGGAGAAGACGCAGTTTCCAGGCAGCCTGAACTAGAACATGATCTGAATCCTGGTGATTGGGTGGTAGTGAAGAATCACACCAGAGAAACGTGTCTATCACCCAGGTGGAGCAGACCTTGTCAAGTCATATTGACCACAAATACAGCAGTGAAGTGTGCAGGATTCCCTAATTGGATTCACGTAAGCCACACAAAGAGAGTACCAGACCCTGAAGAAGAAGAGAATCCACAGACGACACCAATCACTGAAGAAGCTGAAGGTTGCCCAGCTGAAGAATCTCAGGCTCGAGATTCAAGAGAAGCTGAAGAAGAACAACCGAGCACAAGTCACGATTGGATACCAGTGGTAGAGGTTCCTGAAGTTTACCACAGAATGAGAAGTCAAACGAAATTGGAAGAAATTGAAGAAGATCAGATAGGTGAAGAAGAAGCAGTTCAGGATCAAGAAGAAAAGACATTAAAAGATCTTGAACAGGATCAGATGGGGAAAGAAAATTGGACTCAAAACAGTGAAGATCTAATAGATTTTGAGCAGGGACAGACAGGTTTAGAAGAATCCGGTCAGGCTGCAGAAGTTCACAGTGCAATAGGCCCTGATCAGAACCAGTTAGATCAAGAAGAATACACAGAAGAAAAAGAGATCGATAAAGATGAACATGAAGAAATAAACAAAGAACAAGGTCAATTATTGGAAACTCACAGTGGAGCTGCAGAAGAGAAACCAATAAGACCTGAAAAAGAACAACCAAGAAAGCAGATAATTGCAGAAAACGAAACAGTGCCAAGCAGTGAAAATAAAAAGAACACTGAAGACGAAGATAAAGAAACAGTGCAAACAAAGAAAACAAGAAAAGGAGATCATTGGCCAAGTGTCATTAAAAGAGTAAAGTACCACATAACAACCAGAAGTGAAGATCCAGATCAAGTGCAGGAAGTAACAAGTCAAACTTATCAAGAGAAAAAGTCAGGGAAAAGAAAAAGCAAAAGACTGAAACTTGTGAATAACAAATTCAAGGGTCCTGACTGGACTTATATCATTCTTGAAGATTTTGAAAGCTCAGAGTCAAGTGAAAGTGGTGACGAAGGAACAAGTGCAGAACTAACGTACGAAAAAGAAACAAGACCACCCTGACTAAGCAAAAGAATCATCTAAAGAAAAGAAGAAAAGATAAGAAGAGCAATCTTCCTTGTCGAAAAATGCCTGACGATAGAGTTGCTGGGAGACCAAAACGGAAATGTTGCAGAAGATGCTGTGCAATTTGCATATGTAGTCTAGTATTGGTGCTTATAGTATGGTTAGTCCTGATTGTAGCAGTTCCTTACCTTATGATAATGGATAAAAAGATTAATAATGAAACCATAGAAAGGACAGCAAACATGAAGGGCAATAGAGTAGAACTAATGGCAGAAGATGAAACAGAAATTCATCACGAAATAGCTGATAACGACACTAGTTTAAACGTTTTCACAAAGTTATTGTTTCAATACGTAGACACCATGGAAGTTAGCAATTGTTATGTCTGTATGAAATTACCTGAATCAGTAGCAGAAGGATTAACATACAATCACTTACCACTGACATACGGCATCTCATGTAGTGTATTAACAAGTTTATTTTATAGAACAGGTAGATTGCAGTATTATTATTCAAACCTAGATGTGATATTTTCTGAGGTTCCAATTCGAAAGAGTATGAACCCCGTGCTTAGTAGTCCAGATGCACAGTTTATGGGAGAATTTTTCTTAACAATGAAATCAATAGACATAACACATGCACATAGACACAATCTAACATGTTCTTTACATGAAGAAGAAAAGATATTTTTGAATTTAGTAGAAGATGGAAGACAAGATTTTCAAAGGAAAGCTTCGGAGCATAAGGCTCATTTACCACCTTGGGCAGAGAAAGAAGGGAGTTACACACCTGGCAAGGCTCAAGCTGCTATGGCTCTGGATTTTGTAAAGACAGGAAAAATTTGTCTTCATAGGTTAAAGACTGGCTATAACAATGTTTTCATCGGTACCAGTGAATATGAACACAATTTCTTAATTCTTGGAGGTTGAGGAATCAAAGGAGGAACAGATTCAGTTTTTCCTGGAATCTATTATGTGTGTGGGAATAAGGCTTACTTTAGGCTTCCTGCACGGTGGTATGGAAGTTGTTATTTTGGAATAGTATTTCCAAAAATATACCACGTAAAAAGAAACACTGGGAGCAATGAAAACAATAGCGAACTAACACGTAGTAAAAGAGCTAGTTTTTCAGAAATTGTAGGTGATATATTTGGTGCATTGATACCTTCAGTGGGAATAATTCTGAACTCGAGGAAAATATGTAAATTGTCTACAGTGGTTGATCGTTTATCAACAGATACTGCTGGAGGGTTTCTAATGATTAATGCGGAGATGGTTGCGATTAGATCTATGGTGATGCAAAATAGACTTGCTCTTGATATTATATTGGCAAAAGAGGCGGAGTCTGTAAATTATTGAAGACGAAACATTGTTGCACTTATATTCCTGATAAGAGTGCAGAAATTGGAACGTATATACAGAACATAACTAAACTTGAGAAGGAACTTAAACCACTGGAAGTTGATAGTGTATGGGAAAGATTGACAAATAGTATCTCGTCAATTGGAACCTGGTTTGCTAATGTAGGGAAAGGACTTATGGGTCAAATATTAATACCCTTAGCAGGAATAGCAATAATAGTACTGTCAATAACAATATGGTGTAAATGCTGTAGAAAGAATGGAACATATAAGGTGACAGGAAGGGGAAAGAAAAGAAAGGTAGATGAAATAGAACTTGAAGAATGGAGAAGTGAATTATACAAGAAATTAAAAGGAGATTGTAAAAATAGAAAGTGTAAAAATGAGAATGAAGTAATTTGCTAGAAGTTGGCATCTGATTGTGGGTAGTATTTTGATGGCTCAGAAACGCCATCAGAGAGGGGATTGATGGAGCAAGGTTTCATAAACGAAACTTGCTTGTATCAAATCCTCCTCCCAGTATTAATTTATTAAAACTTGTATTGTTAATACTAACCTTTGCATTCACAACACAAGAGGGAAGGAAGCTTGCCTATGTGTTTTACTAATGAATAATGCTTGTCTGTAATCCAAAATGGCCGCTAAAGCGCGGGAACCTCACTGCGCATGTTGCAACCTGATCACATGGTATGACGTCTTTCTTTGCTTGGTGTGAAATTTCTGCTTCTGCGCAGTGTGCATTAAAATGCCTGCTTGATGTTTTCACATGCTTCAGCTTGCTCTTATGTCATTACTAAATTGTCGTTTCTTAACGCTACTAATGCGGAAAAGAAGTTATAATTAAATGAGAATAGAGTAGAAAAGGTGGGCATACAGTGAAACATTTTATTCTGTGATTTTAATATTTTCTTCTTGCATTTTATTAGTTCGTAAAACTTGGGCCTGGGTTGGTGACCTGAAACTCGAGAGACAAATGGTTCTGCGCATGTGTCCTGTGTGCCTGCCAAATGAAGTCAACCTGGACCACGTCCAAGGACGTGACCGAAGATGCTGTACTTTTGTCTTTCCTGTTGCAAATTTTGATACTTTTTGAATGAAAATTGTATAACATTTGTCGTGAGATGGGTGGGAAATAAAGTGAATGTATTAATTTGAAGGGGCGGGAGTCTAAAGACAATAGGCTTCACCATTTTAGGCCAAATTGATATGGTGCGAGAATCCACCCCCTGTCCCTGTCCAATCAGAAGTAGTGGTCCCATATTTTAGCAACATTAATGGGAGGTACATGGGCGTAGAAAGCTATAACAGATATAGAATTAGCTAATTAGTTTAGTCAGAGAAAGGAGATGCTGCAAGAAGAATAGGCGTCCATACTGACAAGCTACTAGCTCCAAACTGCCATGCTGACCGGTTGCTGACTGAATCGCTGTCCTGAAGAGGTCCTGAGGTGGGGGCGGCGGAGTCCATTAGACGGGAGAATCGAGGAGAAGTCGAGTACCAGAGAGGGGAACGGCCCAGGCGTCGTTATAGAGAGGTCACCGGTCCTGTCCTGATCCTGGAGGAGGTCTTTGCTCTTCATCCTTCCTGGGTCCTATTCTTTCCAACTCCTTGGCCAAGGGGTTTGGTTCTCGCACTTAGGTAAATATAATGCAACCTTTAGTTGCGCTGCTGTCTCTATCCTCTCTTTCCTGAGGGACCGTCATTAATTAGCAATAATTATTCTATGCTTTTTCTTGGGTATTGCGATCAAGTACCGTGTGGTTCTGTATTTTACTCTGCTAAAACTTTAGATAAACATTTTAAAACTTCCTGACTCAGTGGTTATTTCAGGATTATGTACTGTAATGAATGTCACTCATTTTAAATTTCCCAATTAGCAAAGGATCCATTGGTAAGTCATTACTCTTCAATCAGAAGGTAATTGGTAGCAGGGATTTTGATAAAAGAGTACCTCTGACACCCAGCGTAAGTATTAGCGTAGTATGAATGTATGGGCCCAAATGAGTGTTTTGTGTATGAATGCTGTTTGCTAGTATTGCGCTGGATCACGGTTACAGTGACCTTGGGTCCCAGGCACCTTCTCCGCTGAAAGTATCATCCCTGCATTCCAGTATACTCCCATCTCAATGTCTCCCACCATCCTAACTCCTAAAACAAAGAGGCAGTCTTTCACTAACGAGGCATGTGTCCTTGCACCTGCAACAGAAAATACATTCAACAACTTTCCTCTGTGCGAATCTACCAACTGTGCCCAGAGAGCCTTCCCAAGAGAACACCTTCTCGGCCTACAAAATAAGCTAACAAAAGAACAAACAGGCCTTTCTTTGACGTATATGCAGTCAGGCCTTTACACAATTTAAACACACAATTTTAATTACTTCTCTAAGCATTGGTTCATACATTTCATATGTGAAAAAATGAACTACACGTGCAACTTAATATGGTACACGTTTAACTACTGCATCTCGATTGCACATGAGCTAATTCATTTATGCATCATTTTAAACGCGTTTCAGTTAAGCATTACATTTACATGATTATAATGGCACAATTACTCTTCTATTTACTCTAATAAATGCGGCTTAGAACTACATTTTACTGGCCATTCATTAATATATATCTGGATATATGCGGGTGCGGACTAACGGTGATTATGATGCACCCCTACAAATTTCTCGAACATGGCGCTCTATCAGCTCCATAGTCTTCACTGCACAACGGGGTCCAGCAAGATATAAAGCCAAGGGGGGAGGGGCATGAAGCCTGTTCCGGTCGCTGACGGGTGCAGGATGGGTCCGCCCTTGGCCCGGGTTTTGCCCGGTCGCAGCTCTTGCGTGTGTCCCACGGTGCGGGGTTGTCAGGGCGCTTTTCAGGGTGGTGTTGGGAGCTGGCCATTGTCCCTCTCAAGCGGACTCTGCAACCGCGCTTCCTGGCGCTTGCTGGTGGGGGAGAAGGAGTCCCATTGAATCTGCAGAGTGGGTAGTGGCTGGAGAGCCCTTTACTGGCATTAATTATTAATTAATGTTATAATTTAACTTCACCTGTCTTTATTTGTACTGCCTGACTCTGCCATATTGGTAGTGTAGGTAGTAGCAAAGACCGTCATGTATCATAAATTAATACCTTTGCCAGACTGCACAGCTGGCAAGCTGAAAAATTTAAACAAGCATTTTCAATGCAATAGGTCTCGCATTTGGGAGAGTTTAAGCTATTGGCATTGTAAAGGAAGGAAAAAAAGAGACCTTGTAGGGATGAGGTGACAATTAGAAGGGAGAACTGGTAATTAAGAAATAAGTGAGGAAAAAGTAATCGAACAGAAGATAATTAAGGGTGAGGTGACAATCCAGAAAAGAGATGCAAAAGGATGAGGTAATAAAGGTTTGAAATGGTAGTGAAAGAAAAGATTTAGGAGAAATACAGCCAAAGAATGAATTCAGGAAAAAGATAGTTATGGCTGTTTTAGATGAGTTTTTTTTTTTTTTTTGAGTTTTATAAAGAGCGCACTAGACCCGAAGATATCGGGTATCAGAGTCCTTTACACGAGCACCAGTTAAATTACAGATGAACACATTCATTTTTTGTTAGGCACGGGAGATTAAGTGATTTGCCCAGAATCACAGAATGTTGAGCGTCGTTGCCGAGACTCGAACCCGGTTCCTAGCTTCGAGGTTGAATGCTGTAGCTGTAAGGCTACATCTTCTCGCCAAGTTTGTTTGGGCAAAAAAAAATTCTTGTAGGAACTACTGGTTTGACAGTTTTAGCTGGCTCTGAATAATTTCTCTAAAGGACACATGGCAAGCAGTCTACACTGAAGGAAACTATTATGTAGATGTGCTCCTTGGGAAAACGCACTGTGGAATTAGCCAACTGCTGAAGCGGTCTGGCTCGCTGCTCCATGCTGTGTTGTAGGCGGACGAAAAGTTAACCACGAGTGACTAATGGATGAATAGTGTTGGTAGAAAGTACCTATAAGGATGAAACATAATTTTTTTTTTTTTAAAACAACTTATCTCTGCTAGTTAGACCTAAAGATTCTCGTAGATAAAAGAAATGTGAACCCTGGTTTAAAGCCTCACCACTTTCAAAGTTTACCAGCCGCCATGGTATCCTACAGGTTAAAAGTCCCTTTAAAACAATGCCATAAGTGGGGCAGGACAGCGGGAGGTCTTCAGCAAAGGTCAAGACCACCCTTCAGCAAGCGGCTGCTGTATTCAGGTATTAATGATGTCAGACTTCTTGTTAGGCCCTACCCTGTGCGTAAAACAATATAACAGGCCCACATAATTCCAGTGTCCTATCTATAACAGGAGTGTCACTAATGAGAGAATTACCACAAGAAGTAAAATGCCTGAGATTTTTCTGTTCTGCCATGTCGAAATAACTGCTGTTTTTACACAGTGCCTTGGATGTGCTATAAATCGGCTTGAAAAGTTTTTATGACGAACAATTATACCCATTCATTCCATTCATTTAGAGACGGAACACCTGGTGTATGCAATAAAGTGGGGTTAGGGGGAACCCTGATTAAGTGGACAGCATATTTACCTCTTCTGAACGTATGTATTGCTTACAGCAGTCGGTTGACAAGCTCATTTTTGCAGAGTTTTGACAGTCTTGTAATTATGTGTGAACAGTAAATTGGTTACTTAATCGGTTTGACACAGATTTTTTTTTGGTTGAACTCTGCAAATAAGGCAACAGGCGGTGGAATGGGGTAGGCACAGCAAAACCACAATCATGCAGAAAATGCCGCTGCCAGAGAATGACCATGCCGGAGGCATTTTAGGAAAGAACGGTTAAAAGACAAGCATTTGCAATGCAATAGATCTTGCATTACTGAACGTTTGAGCTATTGCCATTGCAAATAATAATGCAAAGCCAATAGCTCAAGCTGTCAGTAATAAAAGACCTATTGCATTGCAAATGCTTGTTATCGTATTGGCATGTATTCTACCTCCTAGCGGTGTATATTTTTTTTCTAATTTAATGTAAGGGCTTAAAACCAGTCAAATTTAGCAGGCGTTAATGCAGTCTGCAGCCGTGGTGCCTGTGTTTAGAAGGCTGAGCACAATAAATGTATTTATTTTACTGCTATAAATATCGCCAATGATGCTGCGGCATCCTAAGAGCTGCTGTGGTACTTGCGTTTACGTTTAACATGACCTCGTTTTGAAGCAACGCGAAGGTGGGGCAAGACACTGGAGCATAGCACCCAGAAAGGAGTATACTCTCTGTGCAGCACGGGCCACCGTCTCCCCAGCACCGTGGAGGCCAGAGCTCGGGCACAGCAAGCCACAGAGATGGAAAGTGAAAGCTTTGAGGGGGAGGGGCACGGGGGCACTGATGTGGTAGGGGCGGTCAAAAGGCAAGGGGGGTAAACCTTCCCCCACGAAAAGTGAAAGCGGAAAGTGAAACCACTTCAAAGTATATTTTTATTTTAAATATGAAAGCAGGCACCGTGCACATAAAAGTTAAGCACTTGGCGCCCGTGAAGTGACTCACAAGTGACTTTTTGTTTTGCGATGTGAATAGTAAGCCACAGAGATGGAAAGTGAAATCCCAGGGGAGGGTGGGGCACGGGGGTGGCACCGATGTCCTAGGGGCGGACAAAGGGCAAGGAGGGTAAACCTCCCGCCCATGAAAAGCGATAGAAGAAAGTGAAACAACTTAAAAGTATTTTTTTTTTTAAATATAAAAGCGGGCGCCGTGCTCACCCGCCGGGCTCCTGCACTGCCCACTGTAAACACACACACATACATACTTTCTAACCCTATAAAAATAAAAGAAACATGGTTTTTAGGGCTCGCTGAGCCAGCGCATGCGCTGCTCTGCGAGACCTTTAGTAAGGGGCTTTTGGAAGTGCTACTTTGCTGGCTACCAGCATGCGGTTACGCGCGCATCCGCCATCTGCCTGACTTTATTTCTTTACTTTTGCTATAATCGCGGCACCCGCTCTTTACTTTTAACATTAAAAGTGAAGCGCGGGTGCCGCGATTATATCAAAAGTAAAGAAATAGATGTTTTTTTCTATTTCTTTACTTTTGCTATATTCGCGGCACCGGCGCTTTACTTTTAACGATAAAAGTAAAGCGCCGGTGCCGCAATTATAGCAAAAGTAAACAAATAGAAAACAAGCATTGGCATAGCCAATAGGTCTCGCCTTTGGGACCTTATAAGTATTTAGTTATGCAGCACAATTGTTGCATGGCTAAACACTTATAAGGTCCCAAAGGCGAGACCTATTGGCTATGCCAATGCTTGTTAAAAGAAGGCTCGCAGACGTTTTGATGAGGAACGGGAGAAAAGTAGAGGAAGCGCAGGAACCGCGGGTGGTGGTGGTGGTGGTGGTGGTGGTGGTGGAGTCATGACAGAGACGGGCGCCGAAGCTAAAACAAGCAGCATGTGCTGCCCCCCCCTCGCGCACACCAGCTCCTGCCGCAGCCTTGCCGCCATCCTAATCCCGCCCTGGCACTCCGGGGCAGACAGGCATCACCTTTTCCAATTAAAGTGGAATTGGGAGAAGGCGTTAAACTAGCTACCTATCAAAGCAGAGCATGTTTAAGAGCTCCTGTCCTGATATTAAGTTCCTGTCTATCTTGCAACACGAGACTCCGAGCAGTCACCTCCTATTATGACTGCAGCTGTGTCTAGGGGGGGTGGGGGGTTCTTGCAAATGGGGTCGACTGGTGAGGTTTAGTGGGGGGAGCGAGCAAGACCCTCACAGATGCAGTGAGTGGACAAAAGCACCGAGAAAACGAAGAAATACGATGTCCCATTTGTTTCTAGTAGGTTAAAAAATCATTGCTTAGCTGCCCTTCTAGAGATGCCTTTGTGCAACCTTCAAATTACATCTTGGAATTCAGCTCTCATCCCACATACACAATTGCCGTCGAGGTAAATAACTAACACGTGCAAAATGCAGCAATATTTCTAGACACAGTAAGGTGCCAGTAAACGTTATGATGAAGTGTTTGTTCCCTGACAGGGCTGTCTCGCTGTTCATCATTCCCACGACATGAGCGACATCAAATTAAATAACAATTGCCCCCACGATATACAGTATTACTACATGAACAAATTCACGTTATACCTGATTTTCGTGATGTTTTCATTTGTCGATTTATTTATGGGCAATTTCTGTGCCGAATAAAGACATTTTGAATTTGAATTCCTACATTATCTTTCTAAGAGACTCGAGGGTGCGCCAGCGAGTTACATAAATATGTTATTGTCTGTCAGAGGTTTCTCTGCCTCATATTTCCGATAAAATGAGTGACATCAATTTGAGTAATAGCAGTAATGCAGAATGTATGAAGCAGTACTCGGAGAAACAATAGTGACGCGGCGTGTGTTATATTAAAGAACACGTTTTTATACTCTGAAGGCTCCGCCTTTCATCTTTCCGTCAACATGTGCAAGAGAGAATTGGATAATTCCAGAACAACCTGCTCTTTACAGATCTTTGAAGTGCTGCGTAAAAAAATATACAGTTTGAGTTCCTTAAATGTTTGACCCTACACTCCATCTGTCCCCTCCCCAAACCCACTACCAACCGTGAGCTATAATTAAGAATGGGCCAAACCAGTTTCACATCTAGTTTCTCGTGCTAAGGATTGTAGCAAACGTGTTTTACTTAAAAATGGAAATGCAGATTTTGTAAATGCGAAATCACTTTGTTCCATTTCCTAAAGTGTGTCATTGTTGCTCGGGAAGTTGAGAACCGGGCCTCGCCTGCTGTGAAAGATGTTTGCATTTTCTGTAAAACCCAATGGAGGAAAGATGTTTGCAGATAGGTAAATATTGTACAATTAGGCAGAAATTGCTAAAAGTGAACACTTTGCACATTTTATCTTGAGGAACAATAGAGAAGATGTTTGTCCCTCACCTAGTTCGACCTGTCACACTGGAAGAAAGTTTGGTATGGTTCCTTCGTCTGCAGTGGACAACAGTTTAAAATAGTGCAGCGTAGGGCTGCGCCTTCTTGCACCCTCGACAAACTTTGCTTAACACTGGTGTATTGGCGCTGCAGAAACACTTCAAAATAGACTTGCCCCGTTTTTGTTACTTGGTGAATAATGTCACCTCTTTGTAAGGTTCTCGGGAAGAAGGCCAATTACCTCAACACACGCGATTAAATAGTGCCAAGCAGCAGTTTGCTGGTGTTACATTTCAACACTAAACATGTTTGCGCATGCGCCGCTGCCATGTTTACGTCAGGCAGAGATGCGCGACAAAAAAAAAAAGTGCGATCTGGCTGACAACTGTAGTTAGTGACTGCTGCTTCCGGACTACACGGAAGTCAGTTTCACATCAACAGCCAGTAAAAAGCCAGCTAACAGGAGCTGTGCCAACATTGACCAAATGGCAAGCGGCAGGAGAAACTACCGGCCGCTTGCCATCACATACAGATTACTTGATGCCTCGTAGAGGCAGCGCATGCGCTGCCTACTGCGGGACCTAAAAATAGGCCGAAAAACAGAATCCTGCATGGCTGATTAACATCCTTTCTACCTACGTCTCATGGCGTTAAGGGCAGGCCTGAGTGACAGCACAGAAGCAAACAATTCTCTTCACCCTAATGTCCCCTTGCGGTACCCAAGGCTACATGGGTAAGCTAATGTTCATTTTTGTTTAAACTTTTGCACAGCAAACATCAATGAATTTAATTGTTTCTAGGCGCTTTTAGAGAGAGTAGAACAAGGTTATATTTTTACATTCCTACACTGCTTAATAGCCCTGACATATCGCTGAAGCACATGAGCGGACTGGTAATGGCCCGGTTACTTAGACGTAATCTTCATTACCCGAGTGTAGTCTTTCTCGCCACAGTAAAAAAACAGCTTCAGCTCCCTCACAGAACCCTCGAAGCAAATTGGTGCTCTAGTCTCCCCCATACCTCCCTAACATGGCCGACCTCCTTCACCCTTGATGCCCGACCGACCCCACTTTTTGTTCCTCTGCCAAGCCTCAGTACCAAAAACATTAAGCCTATATCAAAACAGGGAAGGGACACTCGAAAGGAAAATGCGAGGCACAAACACAGTTTAATCCAAACAACCAACAGAGGAAAATACAGTTGCACACCATCTGAGCAACAAACAATAAACAGTTTGTGCCAGCCTGCAGAACAGCCACAGCAAAATCTTCAGCAGCTTAGCATCCTAACACCACCCGATAGTGGTCCATGAACATGTGAGGAGAAGCCCATCTAGCAGTATTACAAATGTCTTTTATCGAGACCCCCTTGAAAGAAGCACAGGAGACAGAAATACTTTGGGTAGACCTCCCCTGGATCCTAGATGATACATCCGACCCCTGAGACTCATACGCCAGAAGGATAGTCTGTTTAATCCACCTACTCAAAGTAGAAATGGATGATTTATGACCAGACCTCACGGGCCAAAAGTGACACTATCACATTTGCAAAAATCCAAGGTTCTCTCTAGATACACCAACACCACCCTATGTACATCCAACAGATGGAGACCTGCGTCGACACCTGACCAAGGCTCCGGAAGGGATTTGGGGCAATGCTGTCAGACAACACCCTCAAGAAAGGAGGAGACCATAAAATGGACCCCAACTCCCCAATATTCCCAGCCGACACAATGGCCATCAAAAAAACAACCTTCCTGGTAAGGCTCGAAAGGAGCATCCTGCATCATCTGCAATATTAATGGGAGATCCCAGGCAGGGGCAGGACAAATCACTAGAGGACGCTGAAGAAAGAAACTACGCATCAACCTGGAAAGCAAAGGAGTTAACTTATCCAAATGGAGACTCTGGAAAGCCTGCAAAGCCACACACTGTGCCCGAAGAGTAGAGGGAGCCAGGCCCAACGAAAAACCATCAGACAAAAAATCCACGATCCTGATAAGATCCACCGAACTAGAGTCCAGTCCCTAGTGACACACCATCTAGAAAATGACCCCCAACGTCTGGAATAATACCGTAGAGTCGCTGGATGCCTGGAGCTCTGAATCAGGTCAACCACCTCTGCTGAGCAACCCCTAGACAACATAGTCACCCTCTCAATGGCCAGGCTTAAAGATGGTGCTGTTGCAGAACACCTGCCAGTAGAGGGGAACCCCTCAGACAATACGGATGGTCAGGTATCATCCAACACTCCTGAACTGCAAGCTCCCTCAGCAGGGTGTACCATGGACGCCGGACTCAGCCTGGCACCACCAACAGCACAAAAACGTTCTCCAGGCGTATTTTGCGGCAATACACTGGCAATCAGTGGAATCGGGCGGAAATGCATAAAGCAGGTCAGCCGGGCACCTGAATGATATTGCATCTATCTGCCATGCCTCTGTACAAGGAGCAATTGTGCAAAAGCAGGGCAGGAGAGGATTATCCTTGTCCGCAAATAAGTCCACTTTCAGACACCCAAACCTCTGCTGCAACAAATGGAACACCTCAGACAAAGATCGAATTCATGGGAGGAAAAACCCTGCTAAGGTGGTCCGCTGCACAACTCTCCCTTCCCGGGAGGTACACATCCCATAGAGACAACACATTGCACTCCACCCATATCAGAATCTCCTGAGCCAGGAGTCACAAGGACTGAACTCTGCAACCCCCCAGTGATTGAGATAACCCATCACCACCTGATTGTCCATCCGGACCAGCACATGATGTCTCCTGAGGGCCGTCCCAAATTCCCACCAAGCCAGCTGAACAGCCATCAGCTCCCTGATGTTGGAAAAACAACCAGCCTGCAGGCGATCTCATTTCTTCTGAACAGACCAGGAATCCAAAGTTGCCCCACAGCCCAGCTTACTGGCATCCTTGGTCACCACCCAGGAGGAGGACACCTGAAAGGGAAGACCTCTTGCAAGATGGACTTTGTCCAGCCACCACCCCAGAGCTGAGGGGACACCACCACCGGACAATCATAATTGGGGGAACAAGGGGACCAATGGTATAGGAGATGGTTCACTAATGGGTACATGTGCAACTAAGCGCCTGGTAACACATTGATTGCTGCTCACATCAAGCCCTGTAATCTCAACCACTGACACACAGGGGCTGAATTCAGTTTGAGCAGGCAACCCAGTTCCCTCTTTAGGGTCGCTCTCCTGTCTGCCGACAAACACCTGCCCACTTACCATGTCCAGGTGATCCCCAATGAACACCAGGTCCTGGGTGGGAAATAGATGCGACTTCTTGTGGTTGATCAGAAAGCCATGGACCTCCAGAATCTCGCAGACCCTCTGGATGTGAAGAGCCCCCTTGGAAAAAGAAAAGGCAGAAATCAGCCAGTCATCAAGGTACGGGAACACCTGAATCGCCTCTCTATGGATGAGCCCAACCAAGGGAGCCAATACTTTCCTAAAAACCAGCGGGGCTAAGGACAATCCAAAAGTCAGTTCCTGGAACTGAAAATGCTCAGGACAGACACAGAAACTGAAGAACCACTGGGATGCCGGATGAATAGGGATGTGCAGATAGGTATTGAGCAGATCCAATGACTCCACCACTGCCTCCTCAACCAGCAAAGGAAGGATTTCCTGCAAAGGCAACATTTTAAACTTAAAATGATGGATAAAAGGGTTCACCCATTTTAAATCCAGCACAGGACTGAAATCCCCTGATGCCTTCCTTAACAGGAAAAGGATTGAGTAGATACCTTGACCCCTCTGACAAGCAGAAACATGACATATGGCACCTTTTGTCAAAAGATCCTGAAAACCTGCCAAAAAACCCTCCCTCTTTGCAGAAGCTGAGGGCATAGGTGTGTGAACAAAAAACTCTGGGAGGAGAATCAAAGACAACCGTGTATCCCTCCTTGATGATTCTCAATACCCACTGGTCGGAGATCAACCCCCTCCAAGTCTCCATGAGCTTCGACAATCGACCCCCCACAATAAGCTGACCTTCGGGGCCCTCCGGATAGTCTGGACTTAGTCGAGAGGTTAGAACCAACATCAGACTGCGGAGACCGGGATTTGTGAGAGAGAGAGACACCCCGGCCACGTCCCCTCCCATGAAAGGGCAGGTTACCAATAGGAGTAAAAGATTGACTGAAGGCCTTCTTGTAGGCACAAAATCTACCCCTTGAAGGTCTTGTGGGAGCCAACAGGTTTCTATCCTCCACTGACTTCTTCACCATCTCCTCCAATGGTGCTCCAAACAGCTTTACACCCGAGAAAGGAATCTTCATCAGAAGGGCTTTCTGAGCTGCATCAAACTTCCGCATCAGACTTCCAGTGGCACCTGGCCTGAATGTCCGCGCCTGCTGAGGCAGCTGCGGCCCCTAAGGTATCAAGGGAAATGTCCAACAACAACCTCGTCTGCTGTTCCATGACTGCCAGGGTAGGCATGATGTCTGCCCCTTGCTCCATAAGTTCAGCTAGAGACTGATAATCCTCAAGAGAGACTGGGCAGTGTAGGAGAGAAGCTGAGGCCCTATAGAGAAGTTGGCCACAGTGTAAGATCTCTTTACTGCTGACTCCACTCTTTTGTGAACCAGGTCCGAAGGGGAGGTATCCTCTGAAATGATAGCCCCCTGTGAAGACAACCCAGCATAGTCTACCTTCACCGCAACTGTAAAATCCTTCGCAAAGTCCTAAACGGCATACTGCTTAGACTAGTACAGTGGAAAAGAAGGCTTGTCTATGTCCTGCTATTCATTATCCATCACCTTCTTGAATGGGAATGCAGAGGGAGGGACTCTGGCTCATGCCTTTGGTATTGCATGAAGAAATTGTCCAATTCCTCTTCCACCTGGGGCACAGAGAACACTAGATTATCTTTGATATGCTGCAGAACCTTCTTCGGTTTCTGCCCCTGCACATATTGGCCCCTGAGATCCTCCTCCTCTACTTCAGCCTCTGCACTAGTGAAAGGCTCAATACGCTGCTTCTTAGGTGATGAAGGGCCCTCATGCTCCTTAAATGCAGCAGCCACTGCTGCCTGGATCATTTGCTGTATGCTTGTAGTGATGGGTCTGCGCCTGAGTCTACACACTAGGGCCTGCCCCAACTTGAGTCTCATCCGCATTCTCCACCCTGAAACACGCTCGAGAGAAGCACAGAAACCACCCTGAGGGAGACCGGATTAAATAGCCCTATCAATCAAGAAAAGCACAGTGATGGCTGGGCCAGTTGCTAAGCAGCTAAAACACCCTAGCAAAGTGCACGCTGCCGAGCGCGATCCGAGTGGCCGCATTCCTCAGCAAATTCCATTACACAAGGAATGCGTGACGCTTCATGACCCAGAGTCGCAAAACAGCTGGCTGCCCTACCGCAGCCTAAACAAGCATTGGTATAGCCAACAAGTCTCACCTTTGGGACCTTATAAGTATTGAGCCAGAGCTATTGGCTTTGCTAATTTTTAAGCTAAAAGTGAAACTACAGGCTGTGGAAAGGATATAGAAATTAGGGGAAAGGACTGAGGCACGACAATAAGAGTTAAGGAAGGGCACTGATTGGACCGCAGAGGAAAGAAGGTGGGAATCAGGGAAGAAAAGCTGAGGCAAGACGGTGAGAGTTTGTCAGAAGTACCTGAATCTCCACGGAAGCAGGATGATGCTAAATTCCCAACGCCCACTCACCGGTGCCGTCACCAAATACAAATGGTAACACCCACCAGCAAGGGGGAAAGGGGAGTGGGACAGAGAAGAGACTGCTTCAGGAAGGTGGAAGCCCTCTAGTGGTAGGAACCCTCACTGGAGGAATGTCTTCTTGTGAAGATGCCAGTAATGATCCAGGAGAGAGGAAACACCTAATGCACAGAGGAGAAGAAAACAATAAAACAAACTACACTGCCAATTCTAATACAACCTCTGAGTAGAACTAACTCCCACCTATTTATCCTGAAGACCTTGCCTCTCTTCTGTTATTAAATACAATAGTACATATAGGCATGCACAGTTCTTAAGTAAGCGACCTGGAGGACTGTATATTATATAGTCACTGTTCTTTCTCTCAGGAGTTCTGTAGGTGAAGAACTGAATACGCCTACATAATACTCCTAGGTGCCTCTTGTAGATGCAGCGCGCAAAAAGGAGCAAGGGAGGAAAGGATAGGTAAGCACACAATAGGGAGGAAGAGGCTAAGCAGTTCTGTGCGCAAATTGGAAATTTCTTACTGTCTTCCAGACAGTGGTGGTGTTCAAAGTTCAAAGCAAAACCAAAGGGGATGATGGATGGAGTGTTGACATTGCAGGCACTCACCCCCAGTCAACTGATCTGGGTTTAATCCAGCATCATTCTTTAGCTCACTCCGCCACCCCAGTTCAGACATGGCCATATGCAAATCAGTCTGACCCTGTGCCTCATGGGAACAGTCCAGCCCGAACTGCCAAGCCATGTCTTCCCTGGACCGGAAACAAGCATCCTAGGACCGGTTTCTGGCATTCCAGCCGTCATCAGCCAGGCTTGCTTGAATCCAGTGGCAAAGTGAGCAAGGGACCCACGTCTGGGCATACCCCCGCCAACTTAGGGCGAACAAAGCGATACAAAAGGGGATGATGGACGGAACGTTTGAGCCAATCAAACACTCACCCCCAGTCAACTGATCTGGGATTTCCATCATCATTCTTTAGCTCACTCCACCACCCCAGTTCAGACATGGCCATATGCAAATCAGTCTGACCCTGTGCCTCATGGGAACAGTCCAGCCCGAACTGCCAAGCCATGTCTTCCCTGGACCGGAAACAAGCATCCTAGGACCGGTTTCTGGCATTCCAGCCGTCATCAGCCAGGCTTGCTTGAATCCAGTGGCAAAGTGAGCAAGGGACCCACGTCTGGGCATACCCCCGCCAACTTAGGGCGAACAAAGCGATACAAAAGGGGATGATGGACGGAACGTTTGAGCCAATCAAACACTCACCCCCAGTCAACTGATCTGGGTTTAATCCATCATCATTCTTTAGCTCACTCCACCACCCCAGTTCAGACATGGCCATATGCAAATCAGTCTGACCCTCTGCCTCATGGGAACAGTCCAGCCCGAACTGCCAAGCCATGTCTTCCCTGGACCGGAAACAAGCATCCTAGGACCGGTTTCTGGCATTCCAGCCGTCATCAGCCAGGCTTGCTTGAATCCAGTGGCAAAGTGAGCAAGGGACCCACGTCTGGGCATACCCCCGCCAACTTAGGGCGAACAAAGCGATACAAAAGGGGATGATGGACGGAACGTTTGAGCCAATCAAACACTCACCCCCAGTCAACTGATCTGGGTTTAATCCATCATCATTCTTTAGCTCACTCCACCACCCCAGTTCAGACATGGCCATATGCAAATCAGTCTGACCCTGTGCCTCATGGGAACAGTCCAGCCCGAACTGCCAAGCCATGTCTTCCCTGGACCGGAAACAAGCATCCTAGGACCGGTTTCTGGCATTCCAGCCGTCATCAGCCAGGCTTGCTTGAATCCAGTGGCAAAGTGAGCAAGGGACCCACGTCTGGGCATACCCCCGCCAACTTAGGGCGAACAAGCGATACAAAGGGGATGATGGACGGAACGTTTGAGCCAATCAAACACTCACCCCCAGTCAACTGATCTGGGTTTAATCCATCATCATTCTTTAGCTCACTCCACCACCCCAGTTCAGACATGGCCATATGCAAATCAGTCTGACCCTGTGCCTCATGGGAACAGTCCAGCCCGAACTGCCAAGCCATGTCTTCCCTGGACCGGAAACAAGCATCCTAGGACCGGTTTCTGGCATTCCAGCCGTCATCAGCCAGGCTTGCTTGAATCCAGTGGCAAAGTGAGCAAGGGACCCACGTCTGGGCATACCCCCGCCAACTTAGGGCGAACAAGCGATACAAAGGGGATGATGGACGGAACGTTTGAGCCAATCAAACACTCACCCCCAGTCAACTGATCTGGGTTTAATCCATCATCATTCTTTAGCTCACTCCACCACCCCAGTTCAGACATGGCCATATGCAAATCAGTCTGACCCTGTGCCTCATGGGAACAGTCCAGCCCGAACTGCCAAGCCATGTCTTCCCTGGACCGGAAACAAGCATCCTAGGACCGGTTTCTGGCATTCCAGCCGTCATCAGCCAGGCTTGCTTGAATCCAGTGGCAAAGTGAGCAAGGGACCCACGTCTGGGCATACCCCCAACTTAGGGCGAACAAAGCGATACAAAGGGGATGATGGACGGAACGTTTGAGCCAATCAAACACTCACCCCCAGTCAACTGATCTGGGTTTAATCCATCATCATTCTTTAGCTCACTCCACCACTGCCAAGCCATGTCTGGTATGCCCAGACGTGGGTCCCTTGCTCACTTTGCCACTGGATTCAAGCAAGCCTGGCTGATGACGGCTGAAATGCCAGAAACCGGTCTTAGGATGCTTGTTTCCGGTCCAGGGAAGACATGGCTTGGCAGTTCGGGCTGGACTGTTCCCATGAGGCACAGGGTCAGACTGATTTGCATATGGCCATGTCTGAACTGGGGTGGTGGAGTGAGCTAAAGAATGATGATGGATTAAACCCAGATCAGTTGACTGGGGTGAGTGTTTGATTGGCTCAAGCGCTCCGTCCATCATCCCCTTTGTATCGCTTTGGTCGCCCTAAGTTGGCGGGGGTATGCCCAGACGTGGGTCCCTTGCTCACTTTGCCACTGGATTCAAGCAAGCCTGGCTGATGACGGCTGAAATGCCAGAAACCGGTCCTAGGATGCTTGTTTCCGGTCCAGGGAAGACATGGCTTGGCAGTTCGGGCTGGACTGTTCCCATGAGGCACAGGGTCAGACTGATTTGCATATGGCCATGTCTGAACTGGGGTGGTGGAGTGAGCTAAAGAATGATGATGGATTAAACCCAGATCAGTTGACTGGGGGTGAGTGTTTGATTGGCTCAAGCGTTCCGTCCATCATCCCCTTTGTATCGCTTTGGTCGCCCTAAGTTGGCGGGGGTATGCCCAGACGTGGGTCCCTTGCTCACTTTGCCACTGGATTCAAGCAAGCCTGGCTGATGACGGCTGAAATGCCAGAAACCGGTCCTAGGATGCTTGTTTCCGGTCCAGGGAAGACATGGCTTGGCAGTTCGGGCTGGACTGTTCCCATGAGGCACAGGGTCAGACTGATTTGCATATGGCCATGTCTGAACTGGGGTGGTGGAGTGAGCTAAAGAATGATGATGGATTAAACCCAGATCAGTTGACTGGGGGTGAGTGTTTGATTGGCTCAAGCGTTCCGTCCATCATCCCCTTTTGTATCGCAATGAAAAATATGGGCAGAGTGTGGGCGGGGCATCTCTTCCATATTGTACTACAGCAAGTCTTGCAGCGCATTCGCGCTGACTCAGGCTCGACCTAAACATAAAAAAAAACTGGGCAGTTCACTCCTTGCTGGCAAGGAAACCAGTACTAACAGCACCCTACACGCCAACCGCCTGTGCCGAAAAGGAAAGCAGCGCGTTGGCCCATTGTAGAGCAGGCGATAACACTGAAGGCCGGTGTAACCATGTCCTGACACGAGGACCTTCCAGAATAGAGCATACATGAGCCCGCATAGGTAAGTTTTGGCATGGTGGAGCTAGTTTAATTTGCCGAGCTGGGGATAAGGAGCAGATGGGGCTACATGTAACCAAACCACTTGTTCTTCACTCCTTCCTTGATGCAACTTAAGTTTTTTAATTACACTTAGATTTGGTTTTCTTTTCTTTATTTCATAACAGTAATTTATGACATAGCACACATGACTTTCAGGCAGGTTGAAAACAATAGCAATACAGAGTATACATCATTTAAATCTTGGGGATTCATGTATACATAATTCTTTGACAACAGCATCGTGTAGTGCAACATACTATGTTAAAAGCAGAATTGCCTAATTATGAGTGACCATGCTGGAGGGAAAGACATGGAAAGAAAAGAGGGAAGAAGGCACATCAAAGCTTAAGATGCACTAGATATTTTATCCAGGGAACCTACGGGTTTTAAATTTCTTAGGGCAACCTCATACTTAATATACAGATTTTTCTGTAAGCAAACACCCATTCATGTTAGTACACCAGCCTTCAACTGCACTCTACTTCAGCACCACCCCATCTTTTATCTGGTCCAGATCAGATTTTTCCTTCTTCATTGACTTCTGTCTAAATGATTGTTTGGTTAAATAGTTCCGCTGTACCTTTTCTAGTATTTATAGTTTAGAGTTACACAATATTTTCTGCTTTGTATTAACATATTATATTTTTGAGTCACAAGAAATAGATGTAGTTTGCAAAGTAAACAAATTGAATCTTTTGTTGTGCCTCAAAACATGATATAAAGTTGTTTTTGTTTCTGACAAATACTTCTAACCGGAGATTCATTTTATAGCAGTGCACCTGTGTGCCACTAGGTGTCATCATGTGGCTCTGCTAGGACACCATACTGGATTGAAGTGCCACAATGTAGCACCACAAAAGCTGCACCCTGGCCACACCATACAATGGGGCTTTTTGACATCTTCCAATCTGTTTTTTCAGTGTGTGAGGGAATGAAGTGGCCACCAAAAATGACAGAATTCAAGCCGTCCAGTAACTGCAGTAAGCAGGTCTCAGTTACGGTCCTGCACAAGGCATGCCATTGGAAGAATTCTAATTCATGTGATACGTGCCACCTCATGCACTAGGGTGACCAACTGGCATGGGTGTAAATTCAGGATGGTGAGTGTAAAAATTAAGGACAAAGGGTCAAAATCCAGGACAAAAATTCAGGACAAAGGGCAAGTTTTACAGATACTACAAATTAGGTTATGCAATAGTATGTAAGTAAATAGAAAACAAACATAAGTACAAGTCAAAATAAGTTTATATTCGGTTAAAAAGTAGTACAGCACACCAAACAAAATTTGACCACGGAAGTAACAGGGCGTTTACCCCAATAATAGTAGTTGTAGTGCTAGTGTTTGAATTTATACTTTTTTTCTGAATTAGCACCCTTCAGAAGTTCTTTGTTCCTAAGAGCTAATTGGTAGAAGTCGGCACACCAATGTTTCATGTCCACCTGGATCTGCAATTCTGCCTTAACAAGATCCAGATCACACCTATTTGGTGTGTCAATCCAGGTGAACTTCAACAGCGAAAAAATCCTCTCAGTAGGTGCATTACTGCCTGGCAAGCTAAGTATAAATGATATAATTTTTTGTATGTTAGGAACATCACAAGGCAACTTTGACAAAGCATTCAGCCATTTCTGCGCACATGGCAAGTTGGTGCCTGCGACAGCTCTTATAGTAGGAACAATTATACTGTACTCATTAAATAAATATTGCAGTTCCAGATGCCGGGTCAAGTTAACTGCATCAGCAGCTTTGCAGAGCTGCTGAAAAGCGAGAGTTTCTCTTAAGCAGTATGGTTCTAATGCTGACAAATAGCTCTCTGAAAAATCAAACCATTTTTCTAAGTACTTTAAGGAGAGCTACAAAAATTACAAAAAATCACTCATGCTTGCGCTTAACTCTGAGTCATGGGACATTAAATAGCTGTGGACTTGGAAACCAAAGAACTGATCTTCCACTCTGTCCTTTAAGCTCTTCCGTAATATCCTGAAGATGCCTGCTACCTCTGGGGCGCTCAGCTCATCCTTCTCTAGCTGAAGGATAGACGTGTTGAAAATGACCAAAATGTCGTGCACAAAGAAACGGTAAACTTCGCCTTGTGACATAGTGGCCTCCCCACTTTCAAGCCATAGAAAATCCCATATTACTCTGGGTGTTTTTTCTTGCCCAAGGGAAAGGAAATAGGATTTTCGTGCTGCCCATCAGTTCAACTGTCGTGCAATGGCTGAGAACAACATGAGCCACCGTGTTGGGACATGCTGAAACAAAGGCTGCCACTTTAGGTCAACAAAAGATAAAAATTCTCTCAACTCCGCTGTTCGCTTAAGCGGAAGAAGAGAATTGGCTGTAGACTTTTAGAATAAAGGATTCTACATCCATTGAAAGTCCATTAATGGCTTGTTTAGCACAGTTATGCAGGATATGGGCAGGACAATTTGCAGGCAGAATGTCTCCATTTGTTCCCTTCAAAAGTTGGAACACAGAATAATGTTGTCCATAGTTGGCACTTGCGTTGTCCCCACAGTATGCAGTGATGTGCTCCAATTTCAACCTATGGTTATTTAATTTTGTTGTGATCTGCTGTGCAATAGCTGTAGCAGTCTCAGCTGCATCTTTGTAGAAATCCAGCAGAGTGTAGGTCACACCGGAGGTGAAATTAAAGTGCTGCAACAAAAGTGGATAGAGTTTAATGTTACCTTTGTTTGAGGCATCACTGCAAACTGAAAAATATCCATCTTTTAAGTCTTCTTGTGCTTGCTGCAATGATAGAGGTGCAAGCATATTCATAGTGATGCTTGATGCCTTTGTGCGGCCACAGGATGCTTTCATCGCAATGGATGAGTTCGGATACATTACTTTGGTTAGCTTGATGCCACAATCCAGGAAGCGGTAGGAGATGTGATGCTTCACAGCATGGTACACCTGAGTCACATCTGCAGCTGTGACCTAAAATAAAAAAAAAGAATACACAAAGGTATAAGCATGCTAAGAAAGTCTCCACTTGTAAAGAAAAGAGTGGCCACAATGGGGCTTAGAACTGCAAATTTAAACTAAAGCGTCAGCTGCTAACCCAAAAGCAATTATAATGTGCTCTTGATGTAAGCAGAGTGTGAAAAGCATGGTAAAGACAACGTGACTTGGTAAACACTGCAGCACATTTAAAGAAAGTAACAGAACATAGCAATATGGCTCACCTATGCAGTTTGGGAGTTTTGGAGTGTAACAAAGCAAGAAGAGAATACAAGAATTACATGCAGCCTATGCCACGCTATTATGAAGCAAGCAATGACTTACTTTGGATGCTTCTTGCTGGAAGCTTGGTTGCGGATAAGATGAAATTGTGGCCAACTTCGCCCTGCTTGAGGCATTTTTCTTATACTGTGCTCCTGCCACATGGATTTTGATATCGCGCTTTCCTCCATGGGCAATGGAAAAGTCTTTATTACAGAGGTTGCACCTGGCCTTGTACACATCTGACGACTTCCGGATGTTGTGGTGTGAAAGTTCCCATTCTGGTCTGTACTTCACAAAGTGCTTTTTTACTCTTTTCATGGGTGGCTCTTGCAAGGAGTTTGCCTCCGATGTAGATGTTGCATCTGAATATGTCTCGCTATCCGATGTGAAGGTTGCCTCTGCAGCACCTTCGCCTGACTCATAATCAGATATTGAGTTCTTTCCCTTAAAGTACTCTGTAAAATACCCAACAAACTTGATATGTAGATTCATACTGTATTCAATGAAGAAAATAAAACATACCAGGTGCTTACTTTCCTCTCACTCACTGGACTGACCCACCTGCCACTGCCTCCTCACACATCCTGGCCATAGTGGAATAGAAGGACTTCTATACAGCCCTGTTGGTCGTAAAGGATCTGTCTAACCAGGCCCAGCGCTAAGTTGAAAACTCAAGTGTAAACACATGCATTAGGGTAAACTAAATAAAAGGGTGCACTTACATTTGGCATGACCTACCCTATAAGTCCCTAGTAGATAAAAGGGTACGGGGATTAATCCTACCTATAAGTCCCTAGTATATTATAGGGCCTGGCTGTTTAGAGGCTAGCATCCCTTTCTGCACTTGCTTGTATGCACTGCTGAGTGCCTGTGGTCATTTTGAAAGCAGCCCTTTGCTTACAGCTTACATCCTCTGTTTTGACATGTCCTTCACCAGTACCACCGCAAAAAGATTGTCAACTAGTCCACTTTTCTTTTTGACTGTAAAGTTTGGGAATTTTGTGAATACCAATCCACATGGTAAAGGTATAAGCAAAAATTTGTCACTAGACAAGAATTTGTCAAAAGACACAGCCTGACATTTGTCCTCTGAACACATAGCACTTTTGACTAGCTGAAAACAAAATGAAAGATCAGTGTGCTGGGTTCCTGAAGACGATGACAACACTGTTTCCATGGGGGAAAAAATCTTTCTAAAGCTGTGTGCTGGAGCCTCATTCCTTAACAACCTGCTGGTTTGCAAGTGGCATGTTCATATGTAATGTGCTGTATAATTTAATAACTGTTATGATGCAATTATGGTTTTTATCCAATACAATAATGCCCTATTCAAAATGAAAAACATTTACATGATTGTGTTTATTGTGTCCTCTAATATCCATTAGCAAGGTCACTGGAGAGTGAGGTATAGTTTGAAGGGGTATCACAGCGGTTCAAACTATGCCTCACTCTCAGGTGCAGAGAGGTGTTTTAGACATATACAAGTGGGCCCTGGCCAGGATGCCAGCCTTTCAGGGAACACTCTGATGGAGCCAGCACTGCCCTTGCCCTGATGACCTGGAGTATGTCTCAACAGATTGGTTTTGGTGGAGGGGGGGGGGACACAGAATATTTATTTGCACCAACATTAGTGACCTGCTGCTCAATTATAATATTGAAAACCCACATCACTATCCTGAACATTAGATGTAAACACATTTAGAATTTGTACCAGCCTGCCTATTTCAGTGACCTCGCCAAATAGGGCATGAAAGAGCTGAAATTGATAATAAATTCAAAGCTGTTGTGAACAGGGGCCCCCAAAATTCGTTTGGCCCATGGCCCCCAAAATCCTTAAGATGTGACTTGGAATTGCACATGATAGAATATAGTACAACCTGGCATATCAAAATAAAAATCATCTCAACTAAACGTAAAGTAACTCAACCTAAGTAAATAAAAAACTGAATAAAACATCACCAAACACAACGTTCAACGTGTCACCTCAACCAAAAATAACTCCACACACTCATCCTAAAGTAATGCAACTCAGCACTGTAGTCATCACAATGTAATGAGTTTAATATATCATGCACATAACACACAATGCAACATAATACTGTGACCGGAGAGTCAGCCGTTTTTAGGCTGATCTGGTCACCGGAGACTGAGGCATAGTCTGAAGGGAAATCACAGCATTTGTAAAACTTAAAAAGAGAGGGACACCGGTTCGCTCTCTCTCTCTCCTCCCATGTTTAAGTTTTACAAACACCGTGATTCCCCTTCAGACTATTCCTCACTCTCTCCGGTCACTAGAGACTGAGGCCTAATCTGAAGGGGAATCACGGCATTTGTAAAACTTAAACAAACGTGCATGGAGACCGGCGGAGACGGAGGGTGGGCATAGTTTGGGGACACACCTGGCCTGGAAAATGGAGTGACCATGGGAGAGTAATGAGAATGAACGAGGAGAGGGAGATTACATTGCCAAAACAAAAAACCATCTTCAATAAAGTTAACTAAATTGAAAATAAACGCACATCATGTGACAAAGAAAGCAGCAACTGAACTTACCGATTACCAAATGAGAAGATGTTTGCTGTGGACCGGGGTCCATGGCTGACTGATGATTCTGGTCCGGGTCTTCCTCTGGCAGTAGTGGCACACAACTAGGCCAACGCCAGGCCTACACACAGGAGTTAAGTCTCGAACGTGCTCTGTATGTCCTGAAGTATTCCGTAGCTGGGTACCCTAAAGCTGTTCTCATTGGCCCTGAAGAATCCGGGGCAATGAGAGCAGTCTTGTAGTGGAGCAGCGATCTCTAGGATTGGCTGATGGCTTTCAAGCCAATCCTAGATAGCTTTGTTTGTTCTCCACAGCAACGATTGATGATTGAAAGGCTCCATATGATTGTGTGTCACTCAACAGCAGTAAAATTATGGACAAATGGCATCCATTAAAGAATCCTTCATGGACAGATGGCTGAAATTATGGACTGTCCGTGAAATTTACGGACGGTTGGTCACCCTATCAGGCACTTGAAGGTAATTAGACACGTGAAGGTTTGTCATTGAACACAAGAAGTAGTTAGGAATTCATGTGTATCCCACCCCTTCCCCCGGTCACGGGCCAGCACTGGGTGATGGTCATGCAGCCTTTCTTGTGACTGTTCCATTTCCTGCTCAAAGTATTCTAGTAAATGTAATTCAGAGACCAAACACAATCGTAAGAAAGGTGAAACAGGACTGAATGCCTTAGCCCTACTCTGACTCCAAGGAGAAAGCATGAGGCCATCAATATGTCGTTCTATGTCGAGTTTGCAGAGCCTATTTCCCAACTGATCTGACACATCCAAGTTTCCCCGGCCATTGTTGATCCCGGATCAGATCGAGACCTTGAAAGAGACCATGTTGCAAATATTTAGTGTGTATCTGGCTCCCTATAGCACGCCTTCAGGCCCATGGAACCTTATAGGCCTCCAGTCTGGTTATCACTGGGGGCCCCCTTCCTAGTGCTGTCTGTCAACTTGGACCCATTACCAGGCCCATACTGACTGCAGTAGAGACTTCCATTCCAGCCCTATAATCCACATCAGTTCCTGTCATCGAACACCAGTGCTGATACCACTGGCACTGGAGAATGATCCGATGCCCATGTTGGGCCCTGAACCAAAGTCAGCCCAAGCTTAAGTGATGTCACTCAACAAAAGTGCAACTGGTTGTTATGCAACGTGACTCTAATTCTGTGCCTCTACTGCTCCAGATATCAGTGGAGGCTCTATTACTTTTTTGGTTCTGACTCTGATCCTATGCTGGAGCGGGGTGCACCCCAGGATGATGATGATGGGTATGGCTTGTCCCCCCTATTACACTTATGCCTTATACCTTCATTTACAGAACACCAGTGGGCTTGATACCTCTCCTGCCACAGAGCTTGACTTGCCTCATGGACCACCAATGGAAAAGAGCGCTTCATTGGCAGTGGTGTTTTTCAGTGGGCAGCAGAGGTGCTAGAGTTACAGACCCCTCTTCCCCCATTGATAATAAACCAAATGTTCTGATAGAAATTCTGCAGCTGGGGCCAGCAAAATCTGAGACTTTACTTGATTTAACTATTACCTCACAGATGCTCTCCTAGTCACAACCACGTCACTGGTTGCTCCGGCGAAGTGCAGGTTTTGCTGATGACCATGCCCTTTGATGGGTTCTGTTTGCTTTGTTGAGAAGGCAAACTCCACTTTGGTTTGCTCTAAAATCATTACGGCAAAAGCGCAGTCCTTAGGGCTGTTGACCCCTGCCAAATAACTCCTGGTCCTGGTTTGGATATTTAGGGGCTACTCCAAAGGTCTGTCATATAGGCACCTTCCCAACAAGAATGCAACACACAGCCAAGTCCTTTCAGAGCCGCGGACCCAGATCTGGCATACAGTGTACAGGCAGACGGGGCACTAGTTTTCCAACTATTGATATTCTAATACAACGGCCAACAAACTACTTTCGTTTGCTCTCGGCACTGCATGTCCAACCAGTAGAAGGCACGATCCAGCACTTCCTACGGATGGAGATCCATCACATCCCAAAGATGGGACTTCCAAATGATTCAAAGGTTTATGCCGTACCTTTTCTCTCCCCCCACAATATATTCTTCCCACACCAAATGGGTTTCTGAATTGCATCTGCCCATCCTGCAACAGAAAGTATGCCTCTTGCTCTCCAAAGATGCCATAGAGAGGGTACTGAACTTGAAAATAGTTGAGGGTTGTTACTTTCACTATTTCTTTGTCCCAAAATCTAATGGGGCCTCAGACTGATCTTGGAGCTTCATCCCCTGAACACCTTCCTGGGGAAGAACGGATTAAAAATACTCACATTGATGCTGGACTTGGGTGACTGCATGTTGACCGTAGATTCGTTAGACATGTATTTTTATATACCGATCCTGCAGTTGCACAAGTTCTATCTGTCGTTCACTTTGGGCCAGGAGCAATTTAGGTCTACGGGGCTCTCTTTTGACCTCACCGGCCCCCCTCAGGTGTCCACAAAAGTGATGGCAGTGGGTGCTGCCCATCTTCGGAGGCTGGGGTTGCTGTATTCCCGTACAGCAATGACTTGCTGCTAAAGGTGTGCTTGCGGCAGTCAGTCAAGGACTTCACCTAGATGAGGGAGGACAGTTTTAAATCATTTAGTTGCACTATAAATGAGCTGAAGTCCCACCTGATTAACTCTTAAAAGCATTCATTCATTGGGGCAATCCTGGATATGGTGGAGTTCAAAGCTATTCATCAGCAGCAATGAGTCCAGGACATTAAGGATGTGATCCTTATGTTTCAGGCTCATTCCTGAATCCAGGTGATGGTACCTGTGAGACTTCTTGGCCTCTTTGCCTGGTACATCAACCTTGTCAACCACACAAGGTGGCATGTATGCGAGCCCTACTGTGGAATTCACTCCTTCACGCCTTCCTGCCACCTTTTCTACTGCCTCAAGTTCTGAAGAAGATAAAGAACGATTGGATCCTAGTTATCATGGTGGCCTCAGATTGGGCCTGGAGAGGGTGTGGAACTCCCGAGCATATGTCCTCCGAAATGGCTACCCCTTTGTGAGTACTTCTTCTCTAAGCAACATCGCAGTGCCCTCCATCTAAATCTACCCAATTTATACCTTCTTACATGAAGATTGAGCAGCAGCAACAGTTGACATTCAAAATGTCGCCTGAGGTGGTAGTTGTTATCCTCGCAGCTCTGCTCCCCTTTAAGAAATCCATTCATGCTGGACAAATTTGTAACCTGGTGCAATTCCCTGGATACAGCCCCCTTGCAAGCCAAAGTGTCATATCTTTTTATTTGTTGTGTTTTAAGCCTAGCAAGGCCAGCCGTGGGCACCCTAAAGGTTATTTGTCGGAAAGTACCTATTTGACATGGTTAGACCCCACTTTTTGCCTGATGATTGATATGATTTTGAACTGTATGTGCACTGGCTCCCTGCTAACCAGGTTCCCAGTGCCAGATCTTTCCCAAGACCTGTACCACGATTGGCACAACTTCAGTTCCCCCTGTTAAGTCTCTACTAAAGGGTACCCCTGGTACTTTGGGCATGGGTACAGAAGAGTGTCCTGTGGGGCTGCAGCACTGGTTGAGCCACCCCAGGGAATCCTCACCAAGGCTATGCATTCTGCCATTGAAGGCTGCATGTCTTGGTGCAGAGGAATCCAAAGAGTCAACATGGCACACAGCCCTGTGCGTCATGCCTCCCATGCACTGCATAAGATATACGTAAGTCCCCCCTACTGCAGGCCTTTCGCTCTAAGACCGGGTGACTATGGGCCATATGTATCAAAATCGGATGTTGCGATTCTCAAAATGCGATTTTTAGCAAATCGCATTTTAACAATCGCAAAATGCGATGTAAATAAAAATTCGCAAATTATTAGCGATTCTCTAAAAATTGCAGATTATGTTTGCGAATCCGCTAATAGAGATTCCTTAATTGCGAAAACGCAAATAAGGAATCGCAAAATAGAGAATATGCAAGTCAGGTGCAGCTTGATGACATCACACCCAGGAAGTGTGACTGCCCATGCTGTTCCTGATTGCCTGAGGCTGTGTGAGAGGCTGGGAGGAGAGGCAAACAGCTGTGTACTGCAACTCTAACAATTCCAAATGGATCCCCAGGAGAAAGAGAAGGAGAAGGAGGAGGCTGTGAGGAAAAGGAAGCATAAGTTCAGCGAGAGGGAGCAGGAGGTGCTCATTGAAGAAATGGTACACAGCCATGAGTTGCTCTTTGGCAAAAAATCACTCCGTGTGCCAGAGGCACGTAAAAGAAAAATATGGCTGGACATCCAGGCAAAGGTAAATGCCATCGGTGTGACCCAACACTCTGTGGAGGACCTGCGTAAGAGGTGGTACGATATGCGCACCAGATCCAAGGAAAAGGTGGCAACCAGGCTGGCAGAGGCAAAGAAGACTGGTGGGGGAACATCCACTGAAACCGAGTCTACGCCCCTTGAGGAGTTGGTGGAGTTGGTGGAGTCCACCCTTCAGCCAGAGAGTGTCAGTGGTATAGCTGACCTTGACAGCTCCGACCCTCCCAACACCAGACCAGGTAAGATGCATGCCAAATCATCCCTGACACAATACCATCTCATTCACACAGTCAGGAATGCACCACAAAACAAAATGCAAATCCAGTACACGTTAACAAGCACACCCAGCAATGCATCATGGGAGATGTAGTCACATGCATCAAACAGTGGAGCAATGAGACACAGCAATGTAGAATCAGTATAAGTAAATCGGGAAAGTCCAAAAAAGGTAGACAGTACTTTGCCAATGCTAAATCAGGAAACTTTATTCAGTTAACAATGTGAAGCAGGACACACTATTAAATTGTGCATTTTCATTGACAGCACAACCTGAAACACAGGAAGACAGTGGAGGAGCTGAGGAGGCATCAAATACTGAGGACCAGGCAGGGCATGAGGACCCCGAGCAAACCACACCTACAATCCCTGTCCTACGGATACAGCGTAATATTGTGCCTCCACTCCCACTGTTAGAGGCAGGACCACAGGACATGGGGGAAGAGGCCTAGCCAGTCCAGGACCAGCGTGCAGCACAGCTCCAAGAACAGTCCCCTGTCCACCGTAGGGAAGAAAGATGCGGGAGACGCAGGGCAAGGCCGACCTCCAGCGCTGCTGCCATTGATGAACACACCGTGTTTGCCGGGCTGGAAGGCAGCATGGTCAAAGTACAGCACCTGCAAACAAAAGCAATGCAGTCAATACACCGGCAGCTGGTCTCTGTTAACCACAACCTGAGCGACATGAGGGAGGGAATCAGGGAAATGACAGGTGTAATTAAAGAACTGTGTGCCACGATGAGGAGAGACCAGGCAGCCAGACGCGGGGAGATACAACGTCTCCACAGCCGTCTGGACACTTACAGCAAGGCGGTCAACTGCCTGTGTACTGCCACGTCCCTGCTGTCACGCCGCTCTGTAAGCATGCAAGTGGAAATGGCACACTGCAGCCAGTATGTGGCCAAGGGCCTGGTGCAGGTGACGCATGCCGTGGAACAGCTGCAGACAGCTACCACAGGTGGCACAGGACTCATGGGCTCAGGAGATAGTGAGGAGCAGTCAAGCAGAAGCAGCATCACCCCACCAATTCCCAAAAACAGACGGCGCAGTGTGAGGCAGGGAAGAACACCCGATGACTCAAGTGAGAGCAGTCAGCACCCTGAGGGAGCGGCAGCAGGCCGTACCCACAAAAAATAAAGTGGCACTACTGAAGAATGCCAATGAGTGAGGCAACCCATTGCATGTGGACTTGTGTTTGTGCATCATCCTTGCACTGTGGGTATAACATGTGCAACATCTTGTGACACACATTAAGTGTGTGTCAGGCTGTGTGACTGATATTTTCCTGCAGCTAAAGGAATAATAAAACACAGTTGTGCACAAATCTTTAGCATTGTGTCCTCATTACTCACCTAGAAATAGTTCTGTGTGATCTCATCACATCTGTCGTCCAGCAGCTGCCCCGACACCACCTGCTGGTCTGCATCACCACCACCTGGGCCCTCATCATCAGATGCATCTGTATCGGTAAGCTCTACTGGAATGCCTTTTTTAGTTGCTATGTTGTGGAGCATGGCACATGTGGCCACAATCTTGCAGCACGTTTCTGGGCTGTATTGTAGCGCACCTCCACTTTTATGCAGGCAGCGGTACCGGCTCTTGAGTATCCCCAAGGTCCGCTCAATAACAGTGTGTAGATTTGTGTGTGCTGTTATATCTCTGCTCGCTTGCATTGGCTGGATTTAGGTACGGAGTCAGAATGAAGTCTCGCACAGCATATGCACTGTCTCCTACAGGGTGAAATAAATGAGGTTAATAACTGTCCTCCCACTGCAGACCTTTACTGTATGTTTGAATGTAAGACATGCATTTACCTAGCAGGTAGCCCTCACCAAAAGTGCCACCTGTGAGTCATCGGTATATCCCACTGTGTCTAAATATAAATGAGTCGTGTGTACTGCCTGGGTATTTAGCAACGATAACGGTGATGATATGTTTGGCATTGCAGATTACCTGTGTTGAGCGAATGATAAGATTTGCGGTTCCTGAACACATACTCATTGTTTGATGGGGGTGAGAGGGCGACATGGGTCCCATCTATGCAGCCAATTACGTGGGGAAATTGGGCTATCTGATAGAAGTCCTGTTTTGTTTGCTGTAATGCCTGTTGCGTGCTGGGGAATTGGATGTGATGATGCAGCCTCTGTATCATTGCATCCAAGAATGCGTGAAAGAAGTGCGACCGGCAACTCTGAGAGACCCCGCCTGCTGCTGCTATCACCCCCTGGAAACTCCCTGATGCCAGCAAGTGCAGTGAATACAGGACCTGCACATGGGTTGGGATGGTTTGGGTCCTGTGTGTAGGGTGTTCAAGCATTGGTTTTAGCTCCTCTATCAAGTCCATAATTCTAGCTGAGTCCAGCCTATACTTCTGTAATAAGTGAATAGAACCAAGACCAGTGTTCCCAGGAAGGTGCACGCATGCGCACCCACGCACCTCTTGCATCCCGAGCGCGCACTGTTCTGTGTGAAGTGCGCACACAGCACATCCCTCGAGAGCCTTCCCATCGCCGGGAGTGGCAGGTAAGTTTCCCTTTTACGGGCCTGTGCACGCAATCAGCAGCAAGTGGCTTCTGCACTTGCTGCATTTCAGTTCCTAATGGAGCGATGTTGCGGGATGATTGTGGGCCATTGTGAAAATATTTATGTTAATCGCAGCACCGTCATGCGCTGCGATTAACATAAATACTTTCACAAAGGCCCACAAACAGCCCGCAGTGGCCCTCTATTAAGAAAAGAAATGCAGCAAGTGCAAAAGCACGACATGTGCTTTACACGTCGTGCTTTTGAACTTGATGCATGTCTTTTCTTAATGAAGTGAGGCTGCGGGTTGATTGTGGGCACTTGTGAAAATATTTGTTAATTGCAGCGCATGACGGTGCTGCGATTAACAGGAATACTTTCACAAAGCCCCACAATCAGCCCGCAGCGGCCCTCTTCTTTGTGGAATCTTGAATTGCTTTCATTCTGCGGCTCCCTCGTGCCTTTTTATCTTATTTCTATCAGCCTGAATGTGTTTTAAGGGCAGTGAGCATTGTTCTCTTGGGGCAGCTGGGGGGTTCTTGGGACAGTTTTAGATTGCACCGAGTTTTTTTAACAGTCAGACATCCATAGATCCTCCTACTTTATTAAACTTCACTTTGGCTATTTAAATCACATTTTAAAGACTATATTTTGCCTACGTCATTTTGGCAGTGTCTCCCAGAGCCCTTGAATCTGCATAAAGTGAATTTTTTATGTATAACTCTTTCTAGCCATTTAGACAAACAAAAGTGCATTCTATATTTCCCTGATATCAAAACTAAAGTATTCTGTAAAAAACACAGTAAGTGCAGGGGTACAAAGTGTTTCTGTGAACCCGTCGCTGGCACTGCTGCATGCTTGAGTTACATAATTTACAAGTTCCCTGGTCTTGATTTCACTTCATGCCTCTTTCTTCCACCACCCTAAACTTTCTGTCTCTTTTTCTCACTCTTGCAGGTTCTTTATCGTCCCTGGTTTTTGCCTTTGCCACGGTCTTGTCCTTTTTCTCTAGCCCCTTCCCACGTTTCTGTCTCTTACTCTGGGTCAAATTCGAATGATGAAAATTAGGTCCTGGGGTCATCAGTGGTGGCTGGTGACGTTTGAAAGTGGTGAGTCGTTAAAGGTCTTTCCAACGTTCATGACACAAGCAAGGCAGCCACACAGTCCCAAGGTCTGAATTCTGAAATATGGATGTACAGGCAGAAAAATGCAGGTGAAGTGAGGATGCCAATAATTATCCATGGAGAGGCGCTCACCAACACCAAGACCCCTGGCACGCAGCGCCAAAACCATTGCCACGTAGCACTAGAATAGCTGAAATAGCAGCCACAGGTGGAACAGCTTGAAAGCCTATATGTTTCTGTGTCTGATCCAGGTGAGGTGACATCTTATCTGTTATAATGATGCTTGGATTAAGAAAAGATTTATTAAACTGATGTAGCTGGACCACCAAGAAAAGTTAATTCTGTGCTCAACCAATCATAAAGCACATCTTTGTAGACGGAAAATTCTTTAATGTAAACAGTTTAACCTGAATTCTTTTTGTAAAACATAGCCCGTTTTTTTCATCTCTTTTTTTTCTAAGCTTAGTTTTGTGCAAGTTCTTTCTCAAGTATTGGACGTGACAGGGTCTTCAAGTTCTGCAGGAGCACACGCCTAGTGCTGTGCCAGGCTGCTTGACAGGACCCCCTCCAGCTGCCTGCCAAGCAGATGGGCAATGAAGGGGAATTTCCCATAGCAAAGAAATCTCACACATAGCAGGGCACTAGGCGAGCATGTGCTGCAGAGTCTGCAAGAAGGTCACACCCGTGTAATACAAAGAGCGCTGCATTAATCTCAGGGGTAGGTGGGTAAGCAGTCATTTTAGAGCGCCTCTGACTGATAACGTGTAGAGATATTACATGCATAGCTGCCAAGAGACCCGATCTGACACCATCATCTATTCCTAGCTTTTGGGCAGCCTGTGTATTGCATTCTGGGACTTTGAGTCCCTTACTGGGAAATGAGAAACTAAATGTCCAAGAATAAAGATTGCTGCTAGAAAAGAAGAAAACATTTTTTGTCAGGTGGGGGAATCGCTAATAACGATTCCCAAAGGTAGAAGTACAGAAACTCGCACTGCAAACACTGAAGTCAATTAAAAGGAAAACTTAATTATTTGTTAACTGCTGTTAAGTGAGGACGTGCCCCAGGGGAACGTCGACTGCTTAATGCGACAAGACACAGTGATCATGCACCTCGGAGCATTGATATCAACAGCCCCCCAGTGCAACACCCACCTTCCTCGGAAAAGTTCAAAGCAGAATAAAAGCAAGCGCACAGCTTTTTCTTTATTAGCGCTTACCTGTCTTGAAGTTCCAGCTTAGTCTGGGAGACCAAGGATGCCAACCACATGGAGGCCAGAGTCAGACTGGCAGCATTGCGAGTGCAGCAATTTCCGGCTCCTCAACTGCTCCCACCCTTGCTCACTGCACGCAGTCGCCATTTCAGATCCTGACTCCATCCCTTCTTCTCCTCCTCCTCCCAGCTCCCTTGCTCTCCTCGAAGGCGCAGGTGGTGTGTAGTGCACGTGCTCAGGGTAGGAAGGAAACGGAAGGTGGTTCACGTTGACTTCATATCATCATGAACCTAACCAATCTTGGAGCTGCTCTCGGCAAGAGAGAAGCCCCAGGATTAGTATTAGCAGGCTAACCTAGCGCTCCTTTTGAGCCTAGGTTCCTGTGCCTGCAATCCCTAGCAGGTTAACACCAGCTGTGTGTTTTGCAGTGTGAAGTGCACATGTCTAGCTGGCCGTCGCAAGATGGCCGGCCACTCCGACATGCGCACTGGGCAGTCGCTTTCAAAAATCACCCGGTCCTGCTGCTGCCATCAGCCCCGCCCCTGCCCTGAAACTCCGACACTTGCAGCTAGAAAAATGCTCTAGTGCCTGACTGCCTGTGATGATGAAGTAGTAACAATGGTATGGTTTAAAGGGTGGGGGAGAGCTGCAGCAGCCAGGGCGACGCTCCTCTCTTTAAAAGGAACCGCCCCTGGGGGTCATAATAGATACAGTGCCCTGGGGACCCAACTGGTGCATGTGCCCATTTTCTTCACACAGCGCTACATCATTTTAGGCCAAGCGCCTGTTTGTTTTTAGGTCGAGCCTGGGCAGCGCATGTGCTGCTCTGCGAGGCATGCTGTATTGAGGTATGGCATAGAAGCTCCGTCCATTTCCTGTCCATCTTTTCAATTGGCTGCGGTTACTGTCCTTTCTAAATGATTGCTTTTTATTCATGAATAGGCTTAGTAGTCCCTCCTTAGTACCGCCTTGTCTACATTTGTAACCTCCCATGAGGACTGGACTTTTTACTTGTGTTCTTACACGGTCTGCTTTATCTAGTGGGTGGGCACTGTTTTCTTTAATCTTCCCTATTCCACCCACGGCGTCGCAGCACGCTGCCACCTTTTATATCATGTCATTTACTCATGTATTTTTTCATTTCCAGCACGGTCCGCTTTGACTATAGCCTCTGCGCTTATTTATTTATTTAATTCGCAGCGTGACCGCTTTCACTCTAGCAGCCACGCTACAAATCTTTCTTTCTTTCTTTAGTTTTATTACACTTTGTGTAAAAGCACCCCATAGGCACTTTCACTTTAATGTTGGCCGCGTCCCTTTTTTTAGACGCCTCAGCCACACACACGGTCTGGTTCCTGGCGCACATAGCCTTGGCTGCAGCACACAGAGACCTTACACTGCCGCACACAGAGGAAAAAAATTAGAGGGAACATTGACCAAGACCAGTTGGATTTCCATGTAGGTTTATTGTAGATATTGTAGATCAGGAGTCACAACATGGAGTAGTACAGAATTAGATGTAGAGTAGGTCTTCTCTACAGAGCGAGCCCCACCAGGAGCAGCTTCCTTGCTGCTCAGCCCATCCTCTCAACTGACACTCCACACACAGTCATACCAGCATTCTATTACCTCACCACACATACCAACATTCCAAGAACATCCACACTGGCTGAGCAGCAAGGCAGAGAAGCAGGAAAGGTGCAATACACTAAATACCAGTATACTACACACCTTCCCCCTTTAATGAACAACAACAAAAGATATATGTAAGCATAGTAAAAGCATAAATAAACCTAGGAGTAAAACATTGCATTAATTAACAAAAATGACATAACACCTCTTCCCCTTTTTACGGATTAAATGAAGAAATGTAGAAAATGCAATACGCTAAACAATAATTGCAATAAAAGATAGATCTAGCAACAAAGGTCTGAAAAAGAAACAGAATAGATCAAGGGATTCACAAAAATAAGAAAGAGAATGTGAGAAAAAGATCTCGCACCGTATGCTCAGGAAAACTAAACAAACCACAGAAGAAAACAGGAACTTGACATCTAAATCACCAGCAGGACACACCAGTTGGCCAGACTAGTATGGAAGTGATAAACCGAGAACGTCAACCAATGAAAAATTAGTGCAAGACAAAGACAAGAAAAAAAACGCTCTCAAAGAGACATAACGCAAGACTTTCTCACTCACACACGCAAGAAAAAGGTTGGGTACGCTCCAACATACAATTCTTGAATGAAGAAAACTAGAGAGGAGAAAAAGAGGGGTGAAAATTCTCCCCTGTTGAATTTTAAAATAAATCGAACATAACAGTAAGTATGTGAGAAATCACGCACAGGTACCATGTGATAAGTGAAAACGCACTCTGTCAAAACAGTAGATCCCAAGAACAGGGGATTTTAAAATATAGGTGACGTATCCACATGAATGAATGTCACATAACCAGTAGGATATTCCAATGCATAACTTAAATAAGGTGACGTATCCACGCATAAGTGGAGGTCACATAGCCAGAAGGCTATTACCACATAAACCTTTATCTAATTCACGAACAGTAAAAATGCACAGGTGGAGTCAATAAAGAGAATCTCGCACCAATAACTCTTGAAATAAACAGTGAAAAAAAAATTCCACCTACAAATATTTGTGTGCAAGTGCATATGCCAACTGTTAAATTTTAAAATAGACATGAAAATAAACAAGATGTGGAACATCAAGAAGTAAGTAAGAAACTGCTTGACAATGTGGATTACTTGAAACATATTCCAAAGGCAAACTTGTAAACAAATGATTTCCCAATGAGAATAAATGCATGTTAGAAATATAACTTTGTTATTAAATAACATGCCCAGAAGATGGTGCTCTAAGCTCTAAGTACAATATAAAGAACATAAGTGACTCTCACGATATTAAATGATACACCACTTTGAAAACATTTTAAAATATAACACTTTCTTGACTTCGCCGCCCAGATGACTTTATAATCCCTTGACATTTGACCCAGTACTAAAATACTTCCTTCAGTATTGTCTTTTTTTGAAGTGATCAACATTAGACTCCTTCGTTTGCTGGCTAAATATAGAATGAAACTTGGAGTCTTGTAGAGCTGCAGCAACCTCTGATGGTTAACTAAAGAATGATACATTAAGCAAGTCATTTACGAAGCACACTCACCACGAAGCAGTGACCTTGACACCCGTGCGATGTAGTGAGAAAAACAACATCATTCACTTTCTCTTTTAAATAAACGTCGCAGAAGTGATGTTAACGTGGCTGGCCAATGACGCTAAAAAAACCAAAACAGAGTGACTCCAAAGAAGAGATCGTGCCTTCAAACGCAAGATGGCGGCACGTAATGTGACGACGTGCCGTATGGCTCCAGGCACGTTGAAGCATGCAGACGACCAGAGGAAGCAATGCAGGACGAGAGACGTCACAAGGACATGAAGGCAGCATGATGACAGTAAGAGCGCGCGCAAGATCTGTGCGTGAGTGAGGAAATATTTAAATTTACACTGTGGCGGTTCAACTATCTCTAACGTTAAAATCGCAAAAGCGAATTAAAACTTTACTAAAACACTGAGGCAAAGCGCCAATGTAGAAACTTGAAAAGTACTCACGGCACAGAACACCGGCATGAGACATCACCACAAGAAACATAAACACTTAAAAATCATGAGTGCCGAAGTCAATGACTCTGTGATGCCAATATATCGAAGCACTGCAACAGCTTCCCATGAAGATATAAAGCACTGCCCAAAATGCACTACTAATTCCCTTGGGTGACACACTGTACAGCGAGCAGCAGACTGCACCAAAACCTGGTCTGCAGAAATCAGCTGGGACTCGATCGTTGCCCCCGAACTCCATATTTCTAGCATTGCCCAGACTTGGTATAAATCTCAGAGGGATCAGTTCCGTGCACAGATCCAGTAGAGAGGTAGGAAAACAAACGTAAAGCAGATCTCCAATGACAGCAGAACAAGCAGTCATCAAGGCAGGCGATTCGCAAAACAGGGAAGCAGCAGGTAGAAACTCGCACATTTCAGTTGTGGAAGACAGATGTCACAATAAATGGATAGCAGGTCAGCAAGTAGAGACAGCAGGTAGAAACTGGCACACTTCAGTTGTGTGCAGGCAGGAACTGGCACACTTCAGTTGTGTGCAGGCAGGAACTGGCACACTTCAGTTGTGTGCAGGCAGGAACTGGCACACTTCAGTTGTGTGCAGGCAGGAACTGGCACACTTCAGTTGTGTGCAGGCAGGAACTGGCACACTTCAGTTGTGTGCAGGCAGGAACTGGCACACTTCAGTTGAGTGCAGGCAGGAACTGGCACACTTCAGTTGAGGGCGACCGATGGAAGGTCACTGGTGGGGCTCACCGGGTGCCAGTATGCCATTTAAATGCGTAGTTGTAGGAAACTCATACCTTGGAGTTGCGTCCTGCTTTTCAAAATTTCTGTAGACCATCAGGTGGCAAGGCAGGTTCTTTCCAATCGTCGCCAAATTTAATAAGTGAATAGAACCAAGACCAGTTGGATTTCCATGTAGGTTTATTGTAGATATTGTAGATCAGGAGTCACAACTTGGAGTAGTACAGAATTAGATGTAGAGTAGGTCTTCTCTACAGAGCGAACCCCACAAGGAGCAGCTTCCTTGCTGCTCAGCCCATCCTCTCAACTGACACTCCACATACAGTCATACCAGCATTTTATTACCTCACCACACATACCAACATTCCAAGAACATCCACACTGGTTGAGCAGCAAGGCAGAGAAGCAGGAAAGGTGCAATACACTAAATACCAGTATACTACAACTTCTCATGGATCTCCTCCTCAGTGAGCTGGAACAGAGTGATGCACGCTCTGAAGATCCGTTCCTGTCGCCTCCTTCTCTGTGCAGCAGCTCATATTCGCAACCTCCTGGCTATCACATACAGCGCTGCCATTGTGAAACTCCCTGTTGCATTGTGGGCCTGTTTAAATAGGTTGCACCTGGTTACCACCTGCTTTGAGTTGGTGGTAAAAGCCATGTGCAAAATTGCGAACTTAGCAAATTCGCAATTTGAGATTTTTTTTCATATATTTTATAGCGATTACGCTATTTGCTAATCTCGCAAATAGCGCGTCGCTGAATGCGAATTCGCAAATTATTATTTGCTATTTTTGGGCCTCGCAAATTTGGTAATCACAATTTTTGCGATTGCTTATTTTGCACAGCGGAACGCTGTCCTACATCGGACAAGTCTATTTTGCAGTCGCAAACACTATTTTTTTGCGAATCGCAGTGTTTGCGAACGCAATACAGCTTGATAAATATGCCCCTATATCCTATGTGTGGGCATATCCGCATGAGCAGATATGCCCCTACAATGTCCAGTCTATTCTGAGATGTTGTAAGTGCACAGGGAAGCCATAAAGAGTACATGGGCTGGATACTTATCAACACGAGTTTCCTAACTCCATGATGGCTTCACTGATTCCTAAGGTGTATAGTACCAAACATCCTGTCTTATTAAATCCTCACTGATGCCAGCGGTGTGGATTTATTGATAAATTCACACGGGAGACCCTTTTAGGTCCCCATAAGACCTACCAAGCACTAGTGTGGTTCCGGACTTGTTTTTGCCAGCCTACCACTACCAGACATGTTTCTGGCCTCATGGGGTGACAGCCAGCACTCTCAGAGGACAGATACAAAGCTTGCTCTGGGAGGAGGTGCTTCACACCTCCTCCAGGACAGGATGGCCTTCCTGGGCGAGATGCTTCAAAGACAATTCCACCTTAGAAGTCCAACCAAGGAACCTCCAGATAGTGGTGGAAGCCAAGCCCCCTTTCCTGCTCCACTTTAGGCAGGAGGAAAGGTTTGAAAATTAGTTAGGTTAGCAGGAGGGTCCCCACTATCAGGGCTAGGGTAGTGCCTCTTCCCACAGGAAGTAGTCACTCGAGGGTGTAGACACCCTAAAGGTAGGTAGCCCATTTACTACTACTTGTCTCCCTTTGTAACAACCCTAAATTCAGTATTTAGGTGGCAGCCCGAGACCTGAACATTAGATTCAATGTATGAGAAACAAAAGGGATTCACCCTAGAATTGATATATAACAGTGTTCTCCCCAGACTAAGTGTGTCTCCTACAATGGTGGAAAGCACACAGCTTTGTTTAAATACCCTCACACACCAAAAGGGCCCTTGGTGTCATGCTTCATCATAGGGGTCTTCTCGCCCTGCTGCGGGATGGGGCGTGCTGCAACCTACGACTGCGCGGGAGCACTAATTATGGAAAAAGACAAAACTGTGTAGTGTAGTGTAGTGTAGGAATGTGAGTGGAAGGGTCAGGAGTGAGTGAAGGAGTGAATATAAGTTAAAAAAATACCTGGCCCTTTGGAAAAAAAACTTTAATATTCCATTGAGCATTATTAAAAGTGGGGAATGAGTTGGAGATACAATGCTATAATGAGCCGTTTCTCCTATGTCAACATGTTTCGAAGCCCTCCCCTGGCTTCTTCATCAGGACCGAAAGGTTTCCTTCTACACTCAAATTTGTAATACAAAGAAAAGTACAAAAAGTGTATATACATGTAGATAATACTATGTGGTGCACATGTCAAAATAAACGTGCACTGTATACAATACCCCAATAGGTATGCTACTTTATGTGAATTTTTGCTAAAAAAGGATAATACCCCATGAGCCTCTGAACGGGGTGGGAAGGAGTGTCTATAGTCAAACAAATATCAAGATCACTGCCTCTCCTGGATACTACCTCCCCGCGGCCCCATGGTGTGTGAGGGGTATGTAAACAAAGCTGTGTGCTTTCCACCATTGTAGGAGACACACGTAGTCTGGGAGAACACGGTTATATATCAATTCTAGGGTGGATCCCTTTTGTTTCTCATATATTGACCAGAGGAGGACGTATCCACCTCTTTTGCTCTCTGAGCATTACCTCTTCACTCCCTATTTTGATTATTTACACTAGATTCAATGGACAAGAGAAGACCAGGACAAAGAAGACCTGCTGCTGGTGAACTGAAGCCCTGCTGCAGAAGAAAAAGGCGCCAAACACAGCCTGCTGCTCCCAGGACTCTACAATTGCTGCTGTTGTCATTCTGAAAAGACTCCAAGAACTCCGGAGTGCCTCCAGCCTTCAAGAAATTGCAGTGAAGCTCCCTTGGAGTGAAGGTATAACTCCCCTGCACACTGCAGGCACCGATCCCGTGAAGTCTGGTTGGTCGATGTGCTGCTCCATGACGACCTTGACGCAGCACCGAATTGACCTGACCATGAGGACCTCAAGACGCATTACACTAGGCTGACCTGTTTGCTCTGCACTCGGTCCCACCGGCCTCTGCACCGACCAACCAGCTCTGCTCCCATGGTCCCCAGGCCCTGGCGACCTCCTCCCTCTAAAGAGACCCACCAGACTTACTTGTAAGTCCCTCTGTGCAGTGCTTTTTCAAGTGGCCCCCTTCATATTTGCACACTAGCTTCCAAGACCTCAGCACCTCTGCTGCCGGCCGATCCGGGACACTCCCCAACTTCTCCTGCTGGAACTTTGGACCTGGTCCTGACATCGACCTAAAACAAGAAGGTGAACTTCGTGAAAGCATTGTCTGAAATTCTATGCATTTTTCTGCTTTTTCCCTAATTGTTTCCTATGGTGCATAATTGCGCATAGGACGGATATATTTATCAAACTTTGCAAAATCATATCTCTGAAAGTATTTAACTTAGAACTGTGTTCTTGGCCTTAAAAAATTATATAAAAATCGATATTATGTTTACAAATTGGTCTCATTTATTCTGGAGTGTCTCATTTATTGCCTCTGTGATTGCAACAAACGCTTAACACTACCCTCTGATAAGTCTAACTGTTCGCTCACACTACCACAAAAAGAGTTAATATTTACTTTTACCTCTACCTGCCTTTTGGGGATTTCTCACACTCTCTACATAGTGTACTTAATTTTAGTACAATGCACAGAGAGGCGGTTTCCTACATTATTTATCAGCCCTTTTGGTCTTGCTGCGTTGCCGTATAAACTGCACTTGTTCAAATCGACCTGTTGTCGTAAGGTTTGACACAAGGGCCTTCACAAGATAATTGTGATGTCACAGTGGTACCTTAACTTGGTTTTAACTAGCAATGGGCAGAACTTGCAGACTTTCACTCCGCGGAGTTACATGAAAACTCTGCGAGATTCATCGGCGTTCTGCAAACAGGAGGAAATCGTCATGTCTAGCTGCTTGCGCTGATTCAGGGGGAATGGCACCAGGTGATGTGCCAGAGGGCGCTGCATCTTCAGTTGGTTTTGCTGCCGCTCAAGTAGATTTTCTCCTCGAGCGGAAGCTTTCTCACGTGGATGGTTGCAACTGCCTGCTTTGGGATAATCTCGCCGGGTACCCTCCTAGCTCCCGAAAATCACCTCCTTACTCCACCTTTTTCCCCAGACACATTGATTCTGAGAACTTTAACTGCCTTCTTACCAAAAGTTGTGACTTCTTTCCATGTTGGGGAAATCCATCACACTACCAACGTTCTTTGCTTCCCCCACCCCTCAAAAGAGAAGGAAGAGCTTCCTCGGTGGGACCCCTTAAGTGCTTTAAGCTTTCACATATATAGGCTTAAGGACCATCAAGTGGACAATCAAATTTTTGTGGGTTCCCTGTACTAAAGAAAGGGAAGGTTGTGCATAGGAGGACCTTGTCGAGATAGACAGTTCTCTGAATTAAAGCCTGCTATGCATTGGCCAAGAAGTTGCCCCTGGGAAGTTGGAGAACCCATTTCTCCCGGGCTAAGGCTGCTACTGCTGTGCTGTCACGAAGAGTGTCTGTCCTGGATATCTGCCAGCCTGCGACATGGGTGTCAGTGCATACATTCACAATGCACTACTTCCTTGAAAGCCAGGTCCAGCGAGAAGTAGTTTTCATCCATTTGGTTCTGTAAGGCTTTTTGGTCTGAGTCTACTGTGGGAGATACTGATTTGATGTCTATTCTATGGTGAGGAATTTCTTGTTGGCCTGCCACATCCCTGTTGAGTGGTGTGCCCTCTTTTCAACAGTTAAAAAGGTCTCAAGTTCATACTCCTCACACTGTAACCAACAAATATTCATGCTCTGCTTCCGAGTGCATGGAAAAGACAATAAACTGATATCAGTGAGCAAGGGTGGTTATTATATGCTGCTCCGCTATGTAATTTCCAGAGCGGTTTGGAGCCGACGTAGAGCCTCATGAAGCAAATTAGAGTCGCACGGAAGCACTGCTACAAAAAAACTCCGGATCCAGTCTGGTGCCTGGGAAATATTCTATGGTGAGGAATCTACAGTTAGATAGAGAACACAGTGAGCACAAAGGACCCAGTTGTACCGGGTGCAGGTCCACACCAGGTCCAAACAGCTTCAACTAGTTTTGCCCTACAGGCCACTTAGATCTTCTTTCGCCAAAACAGGTACTTTAACCAGATTCAAATGCGTGACCTGGGGTGGCTGCAGCCTTGTGCGGGGAGCCTCACAAGCATGGAATGAGCTTCCTTTTCATATTAAAGCTTCCATGAATCTCCTCATTTTTAGAAAGTCCCTTTAGACTTGGCTTTTTAATTTCCCATAATGGGGCACACTTCATTCCTGATTTATCTGCCACAATGTCTCTAGCGCCGAAACACCCCTGGGTATTCGAGCGCGTAATAAAACAATTTAACATAACACCTGGTAAAAGTGAAGAGTAGGGTTCAGGAGTTGCATGCACAGGCATATTCCAATTGCTGCCTTGCACCCTCCAGTAGCTTGGGGATAGCAGCAACAATCCCATCACAGGGGCCGTAGTTTGCAGTGGCCCAGATACTCTTTTCATCTCCCAACAGTCTTTGTCCTCTAAAAGAAGTGCCAGTGATGACTAGAGGCAACCACCGGCTCATAATAAGGTACAGAACCATTGGCCCGATTTGTAAGAATTCTCCTTTGCTTACTCTTACAATACTTCTGAATTTCAGGATTGGACCAAGAGTATGCTAGGAGTACTCTTGACTTAGTCCTGAACCTCCAGAGTAAGCTGGGACTACTGTAAGAGTAAGTCACAGTTACTCATACAGCAGTGTTTGTGAATTGGGCCAAGTGTGTTCAAGGTGTTGAAAATGTATCATTTCATTATGTGGGCATACATATACCTTGCTAGAAAGTGGAATATTTCTACTACATTTTTCAAATGTATATCTCACTGTTGTTGTGCTGTTAGGGTGTTGTCTGAAAGTTGATGTCATCAGGAGGGTATCTAACAATCAGTGATGTCATCATAGCAATATGTTGTATGCAATTACATCACCAGGAAGGTACTTTACATTGAACTATGGCATAATCATTTCCAATTGAAGCATGCTTCTGTCAAAATTAGTTTTTAGTTGGAGTTAAATATGACGTTTATACTGTTACGCTTGCCAATGTTGGGAGTAGTAGCAGTGATTTTACAAAGCATGCATGAAACAAGTGACATCACTCGGCGGTAGCGCATGATAATAAACACATGTTCCAAACATTTAGACACAAAAGGTCTTATAAAAAGAAACAGTCCATAATGTTATTTATCATTCATCTATTAAAATAAGTAGTGTTAAAAAAAGCAATCATTCTCTTTACAATAAGACATTATTCCATAGGAGGTGGTACAACTGAGTGTTATTGCCCAATGTTCAGGTTGTTGGCAGCAGTTAAATACCTTTGCTCAGAGTGTTCATTGCTGTTATCTGCCCACTGCATACAGGGTATGCATTGCTTTTACCAACTAAAGCTCTTTTGTCTTTCATTAAACATATACATATACAATATATAATTCCATTTTAGCATTACATATGGTGAAACGGTTATAAAGTGATTTTTTTCATTCTTGCATTCTCTTCCACAGTGACTTAGTTGCACATTATACTGCAGAATCACTCAAATGAAAAACCTCATAAGATATTTTATGTTTCACTACAAGAACCTTATCATCAGGAGCTTTGCTGGCTCAGCGCATAGCCAAGCGCCTGTATATATTTCTGTTGTCGGAGGCATCTAAAGTTATACACAACTCTGAATTTATCCGAGTTAATAAATAAACTTTAGATGGTGGTCTTTGTAGTTTATGCAGCTCTCAAATTTACATCAGAAGTGTTGTTTAGATATGTAGCTGATAAACGGATAAGAGTATACCATTCTGTTAGTCCATAACCAGAAACATAAAGCATACTAAAGCTGTTGATACTGGTGGCCCTAAACGTGGAACGCGTAGCCTACGGTCAAACTCTTTTGTGGGCCAGTTATGTGCCGTAGGCCCTTGCCTGTCCCTCACACTTTTAGAGCTGTCATGCAGCAGATTATTTTCAAAGTGGTGCTTCACTTGTTATTACTCAGGAAAGACACTGATCCAGGCAGGCAGAGAAAGTCAAGGTCAAACCAGTTAGGTTAGATGTGCTCCGCAGCTACACTGATTCTCCTCTCCCCACCCTCACCACCCGAATGGGCAACTGTGGCTATTAGAGAAGCAGTGGTAGAAGCAAGGCAGAGCAACGAAAGTTGGCCTGCCCCAGGTTTAACTGGTCCTTGCTAGATGTTCAAGAAGTAGGGTGGGTTTGGTGTTGTGGCTACTCAGTGGCCTAATGCATCCACCCAAAGAATGTGTCATTCTTCTGAGGTCAATAAAATGAGTAACATTGACTTGGATAATAATATACATCTTTCAGAAGGCACCAAAATGCCCCAAGGGATAAATGTACACTTTACTAATAAGTTCTCATCCAACATTTTCTCCTGTTAAGTGCATGGTTCTACTGCCAATTCCCACTGATCATATTGGAACCCCGTTCTTTAATTCGGACCTCCTCCACTTGCTTTTCTACTACGTTAGGGTCCCTTTACTATTGTGCATGGAATGGTGTTTCTTGGCCTGGGATTGACATCCTCTACCATTTCGCCACGCCCCACCTTTGTTTCATATCAGTTTACCCTTTAAATCAATGCCTTTGTCCACCACCTGTCCTTTTTAGTTGGATACTCAATGGTGCTTGTTGGGAAATCGGAGGCTCACACCCCCTTAATATATTTCACTAAGCTACGCCCCTGCCTCTCCCCATCCATCCAGCACAGGATAGCAGTTTCTTATCAGCTAAGCAAGGCAGCTACCCTCAGGGGGATTCAGCTGACTGAGTAGGTTAGCGGGCTCCCGGAGGGAGCTGCAGTAATCTACACCAGATAGAGAGACAGAGAGAGAGAGACAAAAGCGAGGACAGGAACAGCGTTTACTAAATAATGTAAACCCAGGGCAGTCAGCATGTGTAATTTCCTCATTACAGCAATATTATGTCAAAGACACACTGATTAAACACCTAAAGGTAGCTCTGTTCTGCAGAGAGCTTCACCCTGATGACCTTGAATAATTGTTTAATCAGATCGTTTGAAATAACATTTTTGTTTAATTTATTTTTAATGTGGGTGATGTGAGAGTCTAATACAGACATTTTGCTGAGAAGTTTTGTTTGTTTCATGCAACATCCATTAAAGTTTCTTTTAGATCAAAACAGGACCTCACATGTGACATATGGGGGGTGTCACATAGATTATTTGCAGTAATATTGGTGAGCTGCTGCTGTTACAATATTTAAAACACGTCCCTTTCCATGAATTTTAGATGTAAAAACATTTTGAATTTAGCCGAGTGCACCTGTGCACTGTAAGTGATCAGGCCAAAGAGGACATAAAAGAGCTGTATTTGGATCATAAATTCAATACGGTTTCAGACAGGGGCCCCAAAATGCTCTTCGTCCCAGGCTCCCAAAAATCCTTAAGATGTCCCTGTCCTACACACACAGCGTGTGTATTGCAAGCAGCCTTCTGGCCTCAGTTTGTAAAGCGGCTCACTTGTGAACTGTGGTAATGAATGTCATATCTCCTTAGAACCCCGTAGGTGGCTTTGCTGCACTGTGCTGAGTTATTCCATGAGGGTACAGAGGGTAGACTGGCAGAGGAACCAGAGGGTGCAGTGGTACAGGGGATAGCGCTGCATTAAACTGAAGGTACAGAGGCATATTTACCAGCACCTTGAGACCCTCACAGGTGAGTAGGCGCTTAACAAGCACTGACTGATTGACTGACCAGAGGGTAGATATGCAGTGTACTGAGTGCACAGAGATACCAGAGGGTAGCGATGTAGTACATTGAGGGTGCAGAGGCAGAGATGTTACAGTTTAGAGATGCAGTGCGCTGAGGGTGCAAATGCAGAGGGCAGATATGCAGTGCAGTGAGCATTCATGGGAGAGATGTCAGAGGGTACCAAAGGGTACAAGAGAACACATGGACAGTGGCAGAGGGTGGTGCCGGGGGAACAGACTCAAGACCACCAGAGAGTACAGAGTCAGGGGCTGCAGAGGGTTCAGGTACAAATAAAGTACTGAGAAAGTGGCACTCATGCAGATGGGTAGGTTATCCAGGGGGCATAGAGGCAGAGCACACGAGCTTACAGAAGACTATCAGGGTACAAAGATCTGTGAGGTCAGGGGTACTCTATTCTTTCCTTACTCTTGCACTTTTTATTATGTCCATCTCTGAATACTTCTTCTATAATCTTTTCATTCTCCTCAGGTACTCTTCTTTCCAAGTATAATGCCTCCTCTCATTTACACTTCTCAACCACCTGAGTCTGGATGCCAACCATCCAACATAAGTACCATCTTTAAAGTGTGGACATGGGAAACTCTCAAATGTGAACAGCCCAAAATTGACCTCAATAACTTTGCTGTAGAATTGATGATTTGGAAACAGTGTTAAACCTCCATTTCATGAGGCAATGTGTCCCAGAGTCAAGGCACCTCCACACACATCAAAAGTACAATAGATCCAGGAAAGACCCAATCAATAATTAAGTTCTAGATCAGCAGAATAAGTTTAAAAGATTTAATAAATTCAACCAATATGTTGGAGTCACCCATAAAGGCTATCGGTACAGACAGCATTACAGGATAGTGCAAAGTCAGAAATATTTGAAGTCCCAAATGAGCAGCAAAATCGATAGAGAAATGCACATTATCTATACTAGAATTTCAAAGTAATTTGGCAAACCCCTAAAATCAGGGGTTTATATATGAAATCTTATCATAAAACAGAATAGAAAGTGCAGGTTCATCATGATGTGAGCAAAACGATCATCTTATTAGCAAATCAGAGCACAGTTTTATTAAACATCCTATTGTCTTAGTGCTTAAACACTATCCCACTATATGAATATTGATTCTGGCCACTCTGGATAACCTCATGCGGAGATGGCATGACAAACTAGTTACATGAACAGCAAACTGCACAGTGAAGTAGCAGAATTGCACTAGTTGATGTGCAACAGTAGTGTGATCATGCTAACCAGACACAGTTGCAGTGTTAAAATCACTCATTAGGGAAGTGATACTGCCACAGATTGTGCTGCATTACACTGCAGTTGTCCTTTCTTGATGCGTAATTTCTGATGCATAATTGTCTTTTCTTGATGCAAACCCTGCCATATAATTTTGTCCTCCCCTGCCTCATAACTCTAGTGGTTCTCATAAAGAACTTCACACCTGTAACCAACCTTGAATGTTCTTGCTAATGCACACTGTGTTCTATCACTTAGGTCGAACAAAGCTGCACACTTTCATTACACCTGAGGTCACAACAAGTATCCAACAAGTGAGTGACCGGCTCGCATGCGCTTTTAGTTGTCACTTTTGTTTAATAATAGCGCTTACGCTCATTCATCACTCTTCACTATGTAGGTCACGTATTGATAGAAATCGAACATGCCTGACGGCGTTCTAATCAGCTCCATTGGAGGCAAGTTTGAGCACTTTTGCTCATTGAATTGACAATTGTAATAACATGCGCGGTTTCTCGAGTAAGGTTTACAGTCCACGTAAACAGCGCGGCGACATAATAGAGCAATCTTTGATTAAGAGCTGCCACACTGGCACAATCAAGCCCAGATATAGTTTATAACTGTCTTTAGAGGTTTTCATTGCCATGCGCGTTTACCCACGCGCAGCCAATAGCGATCTGCAAGCTACGTGCCGTCTCAATAGAGAGTCTACCAAAATTAACAGCTATCTACTGTACAGCTTCACTAAGCCCATAACTTGCTCTCTTTCCAGAACTTCGTACAAAAAAGAGGGCATAAGTGCCACCATGGGGTCCACACCGCCGTGTTCACCTCACAATCTCTAATGGTAAGGATATACTCATTATTCTTGCAATGGCAAGGAGGGTTATTTCACAACTTGGGACACAAATCTAATCAATTCTTTTGTAATTTCATGTGTATTGCAGTGCCCGACCTAGTCCCGGTCCTGAGGAAGAACCCTCAAAGAAACTAGGGGTTCTGAAACGCGTTGAACCTACTCAGCTAGTCAAAATTCCTACTTCAGTCACAGGCTCACACAGTGTGCAAACAGGGCAGCTTGCCTGTTGCAATTGTTACATATGACTAGCTGCTGTTGGCAGGTTGCAGCCATTGAAATTGAAAATTGTCTGTGCCGCTACACTTCTCTGTACAATTGAAGGACTGGTCACCTTATTCTGATTGTAATTTTTTGTAATTTTATGTGCCGTGCACATTTGCTTTTTTCATTCGTCCTAATACCAATTGTGTTATTGTTCTTCATGTTGTGTGTATTGTTTTAAACTTGTTGTTTTTCTTGGTTTTGACATGATTCGAAAGTTGAATGTTTATGTCAAATTTAGCCAACTCATGAAGGTGTAATAAAAAAACACGAAACCACTCCAGCAGTTGAAGTGGTTTTTGTACAAATGTCTCTAATTTGAAAGCGCACACCCAGACACTTTGTGGTTTGTAACTGTGCAAGTTACAACAGAACACTCATTGTAAGTGAAATAGATCTCTGTGAACAATGCAAATCAAGACATGGTTATGGGAAGCTACATCCTCCTTCAAAGCGAGTCTTCTGCTATGACCGAATTATGTGATCCTGAGCAAGTTACCTCATCTCTTTAACTCACTTGACTTATGGACGGGACTGCCTGTGGGAATATTTCAGAATTCGCCTCAGTGTGCAGCTTTTCAATTCGATATTATCAATTCGTGCAAGCTTTCACTATGACAAGTCAGTTTACATCATCCGTGCCACATTTGTGCATTTTCATTGCAGATCAAAGCAACTTTTTTTTCTTTCAGTTTATCTGCGTCGGGCTTCGTGAGACATTGCGAACAGGGAGAGGTTGTCGGTGTCAGACGTTAGGTTGCTACAGATCCAAATTCAGTCTACGTGGTGAAAATGAGTTTGCTGAAGTGGTTGCAAAAGGATAGTGCCTCTAAAGGCATTAAAAGGAAGCAAATGGAGCTTGAGTGTGCTGACTATATTGAATGTGCTGTATCTGATGGTGGCAATACTAATCATAATGCAGATGATTAAATTATTGTGGCCACTAATGTGCATCATTCTAGTGAGAGTTTGTCCTGTTTACCAAAGAAAACACTGCTTTTGACTACATATGCTACAAAGGAGTTCTTAGAGGGGGACATACCAGACTGCTGGAATACTGAGCAAATGCAACATTTCTGTAAAGAATATAGCTGGCTAATTGTTATAAGTAAAAAATTAGGTTGCTCAACATGTAGATCGCTAACAGCACTGGGTGCAAATAAAACCCAAGGCTTAAGATTTGCACAAGAATGGTCGATTGCAATGTAACTCATAATGGAAAAGAGAAATGTAAGCAGCAGATGTCCCTACGGAAAAAAATCAGAGCATAAATTTTCAACTGCTCATGTCACTGCAGAAAAAATTGCACAAGAGTACCTGAGACAGAGCATGGAAAATCATGCACATTTAATGTACATTGCAGAACAGGAAACAACATCTGTTTCATACAGCATATAAAATCGGGAAACATGGGTGGCCATTTGTAGATATGTCACTGGATGTTGATGTGCAACAACTGAACGGATTAAATATGGGCCTTGTTCTTCATAGTAACAATTCATGTGCTGACATTTTAGACCATCTAGCTTTAATCATAAGGAAAAAACTTGTAAAGGATATATTGGGGACGAAAACGTAAGAAATGCTTGTTAATTGATGAATCAACCACATTTAGTGGACAATCTATGCTTGTCCTTTGCTTGAGTGCTGCAGTCGCAAATTATTCTGATGTGCTTACTTTTTTTTTTTTTGTTGCACCTGATGGCACCACAGAGAAAGATATCAGCACTGCTGTGTCTACACAAGCATGGCTTTCATGAGGACTTTCTTTGAGAATGTTTGATTGCCTTGGCCTGTGATGGTGCATCAGTTATGCTTGGGAAGCAGGCTGGTGTTGCAACACAGCTTCAGATTCGCTATTCAGTATTTGTGTGGCACTGTGGCAATCATCAGATAGCTGTGGGAGAAGTTATGAAAGAAATTTCAGGCACTTTCAGGTTTTCTTTGACAAACTATATTCTTTGTGCCATGCTTCGCCTACATATCAAAGGGAATGGAGGCAGTGTGCAAAGGATATTGAGCAATGTTTTTCTTGTAATTGGGCAGACTCATTCCATTTTCTGGGTTGCTTCCAGTGAAAGGAGCGTAAAGGCTGTTTGGCACACCTTTTCTTCACTACACCAGCATTTCTTGAAAGCTGATGTCGACCAAAAAAATGATGTCAGAGATAGAGCAAAATATGCTGGCCTGAACAATATTCTGACCTCTTGCTCATTTTTAAAAAATGTTGGTGTTATGTTGGATGCTCTAGCAGAATTGAATGACTTGTCTCGCCAGCTTCAGCACAATGATACAACTCTTCCAGCTGCTGAAAAATTGCTGACCTTGGCAGTCAGGGTCTTTGAATCAATGGTTAACACCCCTAGTCCATACACTGAGGAAGCCATGGAAGCCTGCAACAGCCTTACATTCAGGGGTGTAGACCTGCATGAAAAGAGAACATTTCCAATGAGAAATGCATGTCAGTTCTACCGGAGCTTAGCTGAAAACCTAAAAACAAGATTTTCCACTACAAAATCTTTCCATGTCAGCACTAAAATGGCAGACACTCCCATAGCAGACAACATGACATTGTTTATGCAGCACATAAAACCTTTATCCCGAAACCTGGCCAGAAGACAGCATGGCGATTCAATATGGTGACAAGGATGTGAGGCAGCTGTGTCAAATCTTGAGAGTAAATGTGGTGGATAGTATTAGGGGATTTAGAGAGTGTACAAGGAGGTCAAAGCTGCCTGCATACCTCTAGATTTTTTTGCCGTTGATGAAAGTTGTTGAAACCATTACTGTGTCCAACGGTGAATGTGAAAGTTTTAGCTGTATGAATGATCTGTTTACACCGAAGTGAAATTGTCTTTCCACAAATCGTCTCTTGTCCCTTCTGATTTTGAAGTGTGTAGTCCCACCCATTCAAAGGCTTGAACCACTACCATATGTTAAAACAAGGCTGCAACTAGGAAGGAGATCAGCTGCTGAGACAGCTTGTTATTCACGCAACCAAGGGGAAGAAAAGTCTCACTTTGAGGATATGTGGATGCTTTTTTAATGTATGTTAAGAATCACTGCTGATTTTTTTGTAAGATTTAATGGCAATTTCCAAGCTTCCCAATGAAGTCCCACAATTTTTTTTTTTTTTGTTTTGTTCCAGTACTTTAACTCGTGCTTTCTGAATTTGTTGGGTTTTAATTAAACTGTGTCTTGTTGGATGAATAAACGTTAATTTTTGCAATTGATCTTGGTGGACTGAGAATTCCAGATTGTACTTTTCATTGGACCAATGCCTCTGATAACAAGCATTGGCAATGCCAATCGGTCTCGCCATATTGATGAGTTTAGTGGTGTATTTCCTATTATAAATTATTAATATGTTATTTTTATGAGATGGAAAAGTAGTGTGTAATAGAATCCAGCTGATGTTTTAGTTTGTTTAAAAATCATTTTATTAACACGGCAAACTTATGTATTGTTTTTTTTTTGTTTACATTTTTTAGCATGAAAACAGTGAGCAATACAATATATCCATGTCATTTTTTTTACTTTAATAATACATTTACTGTATTGTGTAATATAATACTTATACATAATTGGAAGAACAAGGGCATTTTTAGGATCAAGGTCCAGCATACATGTTCTTAAACTTGTAAGTGAATGAAAGAGGTATGCAGTTTATAAGGAAGGGGATGATGGGGTAAAGGGTGTCTGGTATACCACGTAAGACAAGGAGCAAGGATTGGTGTGAGCTATTATTGTAAAACATTTTTGTAGTAACATTTGAAACGGTGCAATAATTTTTTTTTTAATTTCGCTCTTTTGTTTTTGCATTGTAGCATTTAAACTGTGAAAACAAATGCTGTACAGGTATAGTTTTATATACAGGTTTTGAAATTCCTAAAAAGTTATGATTTTTTCAAAGCATTTATGCATGCAAGTACAAACTTTTTCATTATTTTCCAATGTTACAATATTTGTATAATTTGTTCTTATACATTTGGTAGGTCTTGTAGAATTTGTGTAATAAATCGATTACTGTATATAACTTCACATGTTGCAGGCAAATGTTCCATCATTTCATCTGCCAAGTCTTCTGTCAATGGAGTAATTAGAAACCAATCTGTTAAAATGTCATTACTGATGTCCATTGATTGTAATCCTTCTGTATTTAAGACTTGTGCTGTTACTGTTGTTGTTTCTTGTGTAGTTTTTTCTATTCCATAAATTTGTATAGTTATTGTTTCTGGTGGTGCTTCTGTAGGCTGTGAAAACAAAATGAGGAAACATTAGTATTATAGTAGATATTAAAGTGTGTTTTTGTTAGAAAGGTATGTGAACTGCTTAAATGTTTTTGATTTGTTTTTTATGTTTATTTGAAGCAAATGTGTACCTACTTGTATTATACTGTGTCTTATATTTAGAATTTTCTCATTATTAAATTCATGTACAGTTACATGCGTGATTTTTATATATTCGCCAATTTTTATGGGGTATTCTGTAGCTTCTCTCCATAAAGTTATTTTTACGATGTCTGTACTGTCTTTTATAGTTATTGATTTTAGTTTTGTTTCTTCCAATAAAAATATTTTTGATGTGTTCTTCCTGAAAAAGATAAAATGGTTTATTATTATGATAATATATAATTTTTTTCCCATTAATAAAACCTCTTTCTTTATAAATTTTTGTAAGATTAATATTGACAATTTTAAAAGTATCTAGAATTGTAAATTAGGCTATTAAATGTAGTTGTAGTGTGATAGTACGATTTTGATACAATTATAATATATAGTATTATATAGTATTAAAAATACAAGTGGTGTATATATTTGTTTTGTATAAGGTGTTAGTTAAATGTGTTATAATTTTGTAATTTACGAATGTGTTTTTTTGTGTGTATTGTTTTGTTAGTGTAATATGTATTGTGTTATCGACTTAATATATTGTTGTTAGGTAATGTTTTGAATCAAGATATGAAAAACAGTATATAATAAATTATTTTATAAGTAGTAGTATTAATATAGACAAGTAGTGAGTTATGGTAGAAGATTTTGTAATTTTGTTTTGTAGCAAAGTTTTGTAGTTCTAGAAAGTAATTTGTTTGTTGTTTAATATAGTAATTTAATACGTATGTAATATAACATTTGTAATAATAATTACATTTTTCTGTTTTTTTTATTTAAAATTTCAAAATATAGTATTTGACTTACTTCTATTATTGTTCCACATACTGTCATCATAGTTTTTAGTTGTGCTTCTTTTACAGCTTTTATTGGTGGGGCTGGAGGTTGTAATATACTTTTTGCTTCTTGTTGAATTGCATCTGGTATTGTTATTGCTGGTATTGTAATTTTGGTTTGTTTGGTAATAAGAATTGAATTGTTCTTGATTAAAAAATTCCGTATTAAAATTCCATTTCTTTCTTTTGTCAATTGAAAGTAGTCTTCATTGTAGCAAGTGGTTTTTATAGTGCCAGTTGTATCTGCCAATGCCATATGATAAAGGACTTTATTATCGTTGTTGGCTGTTTTGTAGTACGTTTTGGTTGTACAAGTAATTATATTTCCTTTAATGCATTTTTGGTATGGTTTGGTGTCTTCTGTTGTTTTTCCTTTGATTTCTTGGATTGATATCTTCTGAAATGACAAAAAAAATGTTGTTAGAATAAGTTGTACTAATTTCTTTAAATTGCTATCCATAAAGCATTGTGATCACTGTAATACGAATCTATAATTCCATAATTAGTAGGTTCATTTGTGTATATATGATCTAATGTTGTTTGGTAATTTGTAGTATACGTTTTTATTATTTGTATGCATTGGAATTGTATTTGTAAGTAATCTTTTAGTATGGTAGTTTGTTGTTGTTGTTTGTTTAAATCTATGTTAAAATCTCCCATAATAATATATGTATAATTGGTGTACAGTGTAAGAATTTCTGTTAATGATTGCAATAATGTTTAAATTGTTACATGTGGTGGTTTGTATAATATAACAATTAAATAATTTTTGTGATTTATATGTAGTGTGAAATATAATATGTCAATTTGCTGTTGTGTTTTATAAATAGGTAGTATTTGTATTTTGCTATTGTAGTAGAATGCCATGCAATGTTTCGTTTGTTGAATGTGGTATTTATCAAAGATTATATGATGGTATTGGGGAAATGAGAATGCATTTTGTGTGTTTTTTTGAGTAGTGTTTATTTCCGTTAGACAAATATTGTCTGCTTTTATAAAGTTAGTATCACTTATTAATGATTTAAAATGTTTTTGAAGTGAGCGTATATTTTGCACAATAATATTACATTTGTTTTTGTAATTAATTGTGGTACTGCTATATCTAATGGCATTTGTGTTAAGCGTTGCATTTCTTTTACTTTGTGATGTACAATTATTTTAGTTTCATTAAAGTTTTTAATGTATATGTTTGATATTGACTTAGCTCTGCTTAATGCTACATAATGTAAGTGATGTATTTTGCTATTGTTAAAATGTATATAAAGTGGTTCGATAGTTTTGCCTTGTGTTCTATATATTGTTCGTGCTGATGCTTGTCGTAGTGGAAATTGTTTGCGTATCATAGTTATACATTTTTTTGTGAATTGAAAATGTCTTGATACTTGATGTATCCATTGTTGGGAAATTTCTGTCTTATATAAGTGTTTGTTTTCTGCTCTTGTGATTTTCCCTATTTTTTCATTATCAAATGCTATCCAAATTATAACTGGTATATTGTTGATACATTCTATTAATTCTACTATCCTAGTTGCTCCATTAGTTAAACCATCATTTACAGCTATATTACAAGTTAGATCATAGCGTAGTTTTAATGCAATATGTAAAGTATGTGCTAGTCCCATAGTTTTCGTTGGCTCTGTTGGTAATTGTTTTAATATTGCTTCTTTTACTTCGTCTGTAATATCTGAACTAACTATCATTTGCTATTGCTATAGAAACTGGGTATTGTTGTACATGTTGAATTAAAACTTCATTGTTAATATTATTTACTTCTTTGTTTGTTGGCATGATATATGGTATGCTTTGTATAATACTTTCATTTGGCTGCAATTCTCGTTGTTTAATATGTAAAATATCTGTTTCTGTATGATTTCCTTCTTTTAATCTGTTTAATAATTCTGCAAATGGTATATCATCCAACTGTCTCATTATTTTTGTTATTTCATATAGTTTAAAATGTGTTTTCCATAAATTTGTACTTAATGGTCCATACAAATGTTTTGAATTGTCAAATATGTATGTGTCAAAAACTGGTTTTAATTGATAAAAATCTCCTATTGCTAATATATAAATGCCTCCAAATGTGTCATTTGATGCTTTAATTTCTTGTAATCTATTATGTATGAAATTAAACATATTATTTCCAACCATTGAAATTTCATCAATTATTAGTACTTTAATATCCATTTGTTGATTTTGGAGTATTCTGTTTTTATGAGTTAATTGTTTATAAGTAAATGTTTGGGATACAGGTATTTTCAATGTGCTATGTAGTGTTCTTCCATTAATATTATGTGCTGCCTTCCCTTTTGGAGCTGTTAGTAATACATAAATATTGTCTGGATTTTCGCCAGCTTTAGTATTATAATGCCGTATTAATGTTTGATATAGAGCAGTTATTAAAAAAACTTTTTCCAGCACCACCAGTGCAAAATGTATAGCAAGGTTCTTGTTTTGTTTTTATCCAATTTAAATGATGGTAAATAAAGTTTCATTTTTCTTCTGTTAATTTATACATTATATTATAATAATTGTCATCTGTTAACATACAATTAGTTAAGCTTTCTTCTTCATTATTGCTTCTAATACCTAAATCTAATGACAAGTCATATATAATATGTTGTTCATATTGATTATCTTGAGTTTCATTAGGTGTTGTATTAGATGGTGTTATATCTATTGTAGATAATAGATCTTGTATCATAGTATCAGGATTGTTGTTAATAAGGTCAGTTAATATTTCCTTATTTTTATTATATTTATTATAATGTTCATTTACAGTTTCTTTTACTTCTATATATCTTTGATAATATGTTTTGCTATTTAAACAATATTTTGTTTTCTTCTCTCCATGGATAGTTTAGCATTAATAATTCCCTATAATGATTTTCAAAATCATTCTCTTTGTTAAATCTGCAGTATCGTATAATTTTTTTTGCGCTTATTTAAAGAATAGTTTTTAGTTATGTGTATATTGGTTTCTTGTATATTTAAGTCATTTATTTCTAGTTCTTCTTCATCTGAAGTATAAAAATTTGTTTCAGCTAGCAAATTTTCATTGTCATTTGCAGTTGTGTTTTGCTTACTTTTGGGGTTATGGTTATATATGGATGCATAATCGGCTAATGTACATTGTTCTAATGCTTTTGGTCTGTTGCTATATTTTAATATTATATTGTCAAATTGTATATTAGTTGATGTTTCTGGTAAGGAATTGATAGTTTCTATGTTTTTTATTAAATAAGTTCTTTTTTCTGCAGTGTTTGTATTAATAAATACAATGAGCATGAACTTTTGCGTAATGGCATTTGAAGTATTAAGTAAGCAGCTTCCTGTGTACTTATTTCTGTACAATTTAGGAATTTGTTACCTATATGTTTAAGTTGTTCTTTTATATTACTATTGTAATATACTTCTTTTGCAGCTTGTGCAATAATTTTGCTCATCCCTCTTTGTGATTTACCTATATATGAAATTATATAGACAGCCCAAGCATAAGCATCTAATATAAATTGTATATCTCTGTTTGCTTTCCAAGATTGTAAAATAATTGGATTATAGTTATTAATAAAGCATTCTGCTGGTGTTCTTTTTAAAAAAAATAGTATTTTTTTCAATCATTGATCTTATACATATAATATATTCTTTATTTATATGCATAATAGCTAAAAAGTTAGTGAAATTTAATGTCATAAAATCTGGTGTATTCATAGTTGCATGAATATTTTCGATTTGTTGTTGCAATTTTCTGTCTGTTTAGTTAACTTCTAAAGGTACTAAAATTAGTTTGTGGCATTGGGTATTTTGGATAGTGATGTTTGCATGTTCTTTGGTTTTTCTGACGACAATTTTTAGTGTGTGCATGTCTTTGTAGTTGTATTAAAGGTTGTAGTTGTAGTTCTTCTGATTTATTACATATGATATATTTATTAATAAATTCAGTTACTTGTTAAATGTTTGATATTCCATATTGGGGAGCATTTTCAATCCATAATAAAGCATGTATGTGTGGGGAACCTCTTTGTTGAAATTCTACTCTATAGAAATAGTCAACTAATTTGCCAATTGGGTTACTTTCATGCATTATAATACAATTAAATAATTTTCTAACTTGAAAGTCGAAATGTCTAGCACATGTTATTGGGTCTTGTTGTATTAATTTACACTTTGATTCCCAAGGCATATTTTCAAATTCTTCTTTTGTGCATTCATTTAGTTTTTGGATTCTTAACAATATATTTATTAAATGGTGGCATTTTGTTTCAGCAGCAGATAGTGTTACAAAAAATGTGGGAATTCCAAGTTGTCTTATCATCCCAAAAAGATCTTTTTTGCAATGCTCACAATATGGGGGAGAACTGCGAATAGTTTTTAGTATTTTGTATCCTTCATTATATTGGAAGATGGTTTCTAAATTGCATTTTATATCTTTTGCAGTAATAAATTTGCCATTGGTATAATATTTTCTTAAGGATATGTTAATTTTACCTTGAATTTGTTTTATATGTAATTTTTTCAACTTAAAAAAATATTTGTGATTGATTTTGCTACTCTTCTGTCACAGCTTCTTAATTCCCATTGGCATATTATACTGTAATGCACATCTAAATGTCTATCTTTATTACTAGGTCTTCGTTCTCCAGCAAATATTGGTGGAAATGCTAAAAATTCAGAATCTTTGTCCTCATATAACCCTCTACGTGAGTTATGTTCAGCTGGTGCTAAATTTAATATATTGTTTCTGTAGTAATAGTTTCATTAGTTAACATAGTATCTAAATTTCCTGTCTCTGTTGTCTGTGTTATCCGATGAATCATTTGTTCCTGATGTTTCACTTTCATAGTTAATTTCTTGTGGTGTATACTTAACATTACATAACATAACATGTGTATTTGTAAAGCGCATGTTCACCCAGAGGTCTCTTGGCGCTGAATAACAGATGTTCATTGTTACCCAACTCAATGGTACTCATTTTATCGACCTCAGATGGATGAAAGGCTGAGTGGACCTGCCGGGATTTGAACCTGTGACCATGAGGTCAAACACAGGCCCCTGCAATGGACGCATTAGTCACTGAGCCACCATACCAATCAGTATTAACAATTATTCCATATTCTTTAAACATGCTACTATTTAGTAATAACCATAATGCAGCTCCTTTGACTTTATTTGGTCTTACATTCTCAAAATGTGTATATGATTTATAAGCTAATTTTCATTTTCATTTAATAGGAATGGTCATGTTATCATTAATTTGCCTTGGTATTATTGTAACAGTTGTCATTACATCTGTAGGCACATTAACAACAGCACCTGATAATGACTTTTGAAAGCCACGTGGTAAGGTTTTAATTTGTAGTAAGGGAATTCTTGGAGAAACTAATATTTATTCTAAATTATGCAAATGTAATTCACTTGGAATATGTGGAAACTTCATTCCATTAATAAATGAACATGGTGGTATTTTATCATTGGAAATATGTTGATAGCAAGTGTGGCATATAAAATTAGTTATATTAGGGCTTATGTTACATTGAATAAATCTTCTTTTTGTGCTAATATTGTTGGTATTTCTTAATGATTGTATATGCCATAATTGATTACAAATGGCACAAATATGCTCTGGCCCATAAAGTATTTCTTTATGAAAGATGTTAATTATAGTATTTGTTATTTGTATGTGTGTTTGTATGTTTGTATTAATAGTATTTGTATTGTATTTGTTTTGTTGTACACACATTTGTTTGGTGTTAGTTTGCTGTTCTGATATTAAAATATTACATTTCCTTTTATGGTGTGTATTTGATAATGTGTTACATTTAAGTTACTGTTATTAATAGATTGATTTGTTTGTGAATTACTTATTGGGGTTACTGGGCAAGTTACATTTTCTATAATATTTTCAACAATATGTTCACTTTTAGGGTGTTTTTGTTTGTTAGATATACTTGTATCACTAACTGTTTTTGTACATGCTTCTGTTTTATGTATATATAGGGGCCGATTCCGATTCGGGCCGGAAATCTCTCCGAACGAGCCGGACCCGGAGAGATTTCCGACCGAATCGGACTCTAGCAGTCCGACCGAACGAGTACGATGCGCACATATGCTATCGGACTCCCATTGAAGTCAATGGGAGCCTGTCGTACAACGCGTATGCGGGCTCCCATTGACTCAATGGGAGCGAGGCAGACAAGGGCGCCCCCTACAGCGTGTACGCGTCCATGCGCATCGCGGCGTACATGCACAGGTAGGGGGGACCCATGGGTCCCCCCTGTGTGTGACTCGCGCACCTACCCGTACAGGGGGGTCCGACGCGAACCCCCAGAGTCCGGCTCCGACAGCTTTTTCGAGCCGGACGGCGCGAGTCGGTCGGACTGCTCGCGGCGCGCATCGTACTTACCCGGCCGGGATACGTCTCCATAGCGCGGTGCGAGTCGTGTCCATGCGAGTCGGTCGGAGCGTGTTGAAGCCGCGTTCGAGTCGGTCGGAGATTTCGCGGGTGCCTGCATCATACTCGCTCGGCCGGACCCACGTACGATTCGGTCGGGAAACAGGGCTCCGAATCGGATCCGGTAAATCCAAATCCGATTCGGAGCACTACCGGCCGAGATCGGAATCGGCCCCATAGTGTTGTAATTAAATGGGTACTTTGTTTTTCTTTGTTTTTTAGTATTGCAGCATTTAGTGATTTTGTTTTGTATTATATTTATATCTATAGGAGTTAGTTCAAACACCACATGATTTTCATTAGGAAGTTTTATATTGTTTGCAAGTTGTAAAATATATTGTATTAGTCCTTCAAATGTTGGAATTTGAAAAGCAATACATGTACCATTAGGGTGAGGCATTCCTATTTTATCTCTGCTATGAGAATCAAATACAAAGTATGTCAGTGTGTTTGTGAATATTGCTATTACATATACATTCATGCAAAGTACTATACCTGAATGTAAATATATTGTGTAATTTAATGCAGTTTTAATATCTGGATATAAAGGATCAATACAACTTAGTACATTTCCAAAATAAGGATTTATTAGCCTAAGTGAATATATGTTGTTATTGTGTTGTATATGATTAAGTAATTCATCTGGATGCATAAGTGTTTGGTTATTCATAGAATTCAATTCTATATATAAAGCATCGTCTAAATCCATAATATAATGTAAATCATGTGAATTCCATGTATTAGCAGGTTTATAGTAGTTATGTAAAATTGCAAAACTGCTATTTTGTAGGCATTGTTTGCCTTTTGAATTGCTATTAAATTTATCATGCCCTTGATGATAATTAGCTTGTAGAATTGTAGTCATATTATTTGATATGTATGTATTAATAAAGTGTTATATAGTGTTTTGTATGTAGTTTATATAAGGGAAATGTAATGGTGCAAAGTATTTTGTATGAAGATTTTGTATTTAAAAGTTATCTTACCTTTTTAAAGATTGTAGTTGCTTGGAGCAAGGCAATCTGTATGGGAATGAAAGTAAAAATTATTATTATGATTGTGTATTGTAGGTAAGTTAATAATTTATATACAATCAGTATTTATTTAAAAACAAATTGTATTTATATTAAAAAGAAATTATGTGTATTTTTTTAAACTTATATATGTTGTGACAAAAAGATATTTATAGTATTGTACGTTTTTAAATCCATGTAATATATATTAAATTACTCGTGCTTCAGTTATTTTAAACTTTGTCAATAAGCCGTTTCTTTACAGATTCTTAAGAATAGATAGGACTGCTTATAAACATTATTTTGTTTGATTTATTTAAAGAATTCTAAAAAAGCAGACAATAGTACTTAGAAGCGAACTAATGCATGTTGTCAATTTGTGAAAACTAGTATATTTTTTTTCTTCAAAATGCAGTATTTTAAGAAAGTAAGATGAATAAAATTTACTTTTCTAATAAAAGGGTTAGTTTATAAAAGTGCCAAATTAGTAGTATGAAGGCATACATTTTTTTATGTACAAACTTACCTGTCAAAAAATCAAACAAGCAGCAACTGTTACATTTACATTTTTAGCATTTTGCATTTATATAAGTTCCCAATAAAGCCTATACCCAGTGCTTAATTTGTAAAACATGAAGACTGGAAGCTAAAAGCAAAGCAGCAATTGTCATGGTTCATTTTCTAGTACTTTGCAGTATCCAAGTTCCAAATAAAGGCCAATACCCAGTGCCTAATTTGTCAAACATGAACTGCTGGGGCTAAAAGCAATGCCGCAACTGCAACGTTCAACTTTTCAGCACTGTGCAGCTATACAAGTCCTAATTAAAGGCCTAAGTGTAAGCCTTTATTTGGGACTTATAGCTGTAGAGTGCTGGAGATAGAGATGTGACATTTGCTGTTTGTTTCTTTTCTAAAATGCAAGTTTGTTTATGCAATACCAAATCGTTTGCACACAATGCATTCAAAAGAAGGAATTTTTCAATTGTAATAGCTCATGTTTTTTTGAGGTGTTTTTGGGCATTTTTAAAGTTTTGCTTAAAGCCCCAGCACTTCATATTTTACAAATTAAGTACTGCTCTAAATACTATTTTTTTGGGACAAATTGTCTGTAAACTATTTGCAATTAAATAAACAAACTTGCCTCAAAAATCAAAGAAATAGCAACTGCTACATTTAAATATTTAGCACTTTGCACCCATATAAGTGTCCAATAAAGCCTATACCGAGTGCTTAATTTGTAAAACATGAAGAGTGGGGGCTAAAAGAAAAGCAGCTACTGTTATAGTTTATTTTCTAGTACTTTGCAGTTACATAAGTTACAAATAAAGGCCAAAACCCAGTGCTTAATTTGTAAAACATTAACTGCCAGTGCTAAAAGCAAAGCAGGATATGCAACATTTAACTTTCCAGCTCTCTGCAGATATACAAGTCCCAATTAAACGCCTATGTGTAAGTTTTTATTTCGGAGCTATGTGGCTGTAGTTTTGCTTTTAGCCCCAGCACTTCATGTTTCACAAATAAAGCACTGGATGTAGGCCTTTATTTGAAACTTTTTTGCTGCAGAATGCTGGAAAGTACAACATGGCAGTTGCTGCTTTGCTTTTAGGTTTGGCAAATCATATTTTACGCTTTGCTTTTAGATTTGGCATTTCATATTTTACAAATTAAGTACTGCTCTAAAAACTTCTTTCTTTGAATAAACTGTTTGCAAACTATTTGAAATTAAATAAACAAACTTGCCTGTCAAAAATCAAACAAGCAGCAACTGGTACATTTAAATTTCTAGCAGTTTGCACCCATGTAAGTCCCCAATAAAGCCTATACCGAGTGCTTAATTTGTAAAACATGAAGTGCCGAGGCTGAAAGCAAACCAGCAATTGTCATAGTTCAGTTTCCAGCACTTTGCAGTTACATAAGTTACAAATAAAGGGCAAAACCCAGTGCTTAATTTGTAAAACATGAACTGTCTGGGCTAAAAGCAAAGCAGCAATTGCAACATTTAACTTTCCAGCTCTCTGCAGACATACAAGTCCCGATTAAAGGCCTATGTCTAAGTTTTTTTTGACCTATGTGTCTGCAGTTTTGCTTTTAGTCTCAGCACTTTGTTTCACAAATTAAGCACTGCATGTCGGCTTTTATTGGAATTTATTTAGCTGCAGAATGCTGGAAAGTACAAAGTGGCAGTTGCTACTTTGCTTTTAGATTTGGTACTTCATATTTTACAAATAAGTACTGCTCTAAATGCTTCTTTCTTTGAATAAATTGTCTGCAAACTATTTGCAATTAAAATAACCAACTTGCCTGTCTAAAATCAAACAAGCAGCAACTGGTACATTTAAATTCATAGCACTTTGCACTTATATATGTCCCAAATAAAACATATACCCAGTGCTTAATTTGTAAAACCTAAAGAGCTGGGGCTAAAAGCAAAGCAACAACTGTCATGGTTCATTTTTCAGCGCTTTGCCGTTACAAAAGTTACAAATAAAGGCCAAAACCCAGTGCTTTATTTGTAAAACATGAACTGCCAGGGCTAAAAGCAAAGCAGCAAATGTGATGTTTAACTTTCCAGCACTATGCAGCTACACAAATTCTAATTAAAGGCCTAGCTATGTAAGCCTTTATTTGTGATTTATGGCTGTAGAGTGCTTGAAGTAGCACATTGCATTTGATGTTTGATGATTTTTCAAATGCCAGTTTGTTTATGTAATCGGAAATTGTTTGCACATAATGTATTCAAAAGAAGGAGTATTTAGAGTGGAATTGCTCAATATTGCTTTACATTTATTGCTTTAATAACTAGAGACCATTACTTAACCACATTAAATACAGCACACAATATTTGTAAAACTAGTAATACAAAATACAAAGCATACTAAATAAAATAGAAAAGTTTATGCTTTGTAACATTAGGTATATTATATTATGCATTATTTTACCAACATAAAAACAAACCAAACCAAATTAAATACAATTTATTTAACACAAAACACCACACATATTTGAAAACATTACGCAGTTAATATTAAGCAATTGCAGAAAGCAAAGCATATACATACACCTACTGAAATATTATGCTGTTTACATAAAGCAATCGCATTAGTTGAAAAACATATTATAAAGAAATAAAGCAAAGCATATACACACACATTGTGCATTATTATCCACCTTAAATTTAGGGATTGCTTTTGTTTCAAAACACCTTAGACTAGACTCCCACATACAGCTAAATTACAAAGAGGGCTAATCTTCCAGCAATAGAAAAGTGGAGATGCAGGGCCTCTAAGGAAATGGAAAAAACGACAAAGCCTTTTTTAACATGTGCATGGTGTTTTGAATACTTGTGAAGTTGTTAGGGTCTTATTTTATAAAACCAGACGTCAGGTTAGCCAGCATGCATCAGCTAAAAAACTATATCTGTGTGTGCCTGGGAAGCACACAATCGGAAGGGACTGAAGCCCTTTAAACCCTATATGCATTGCATGCCTCCCTTCCTCATAAATTGCATTTTATGCTTTAATAACTACAAGCTATTACATATTACGCACAAAAAGTACAGCATATATATTAGTTATAAAAGAAATAATACAAATTACAAAGATTTTAAAAACCAAAAAGTACATGTTGTGTAACTGTAGGGATATTACATTACATATTATTTTATAAACATATAAAACAATGCAAAAAAAAAATTGAAATATACAAAGTACACACATATATATCTTGCATTATTATGCACCATAGATTGAGGAATCGCTTTTGTTTCCACAATACTCCAAAACAAAGTTGCATGTATAGCCAAATCACAGGAAGGGCTAATTTTTGCAGTGATAGATGGAGTGGAGATGCAGAGCCTCTACGGAAATGGCAAAAAACAACTAAGCTTAAATAAATACATCTTACTATATATTACGCATAAAAAATACAGCCACATTTTTCAAAATACAAAAGTACATGTTTAACCTTAGGCATATAATATATTACATATTATTTTACAAACATCTAAAACAAAGCAAACAAACTATATAGGTATACATCTTGCATTATTACGCACCTTATGTTTCCAAACAACTTAGACTAGACGGGCACGCACAGCTACATCACAGGAAGGGTAATTCTCTCAGTGATAAACGGAGTGGAGATGCAGGGCCTCTAACTAAAGGAAAAAAACAAGAAAGCCTTTTCAACACGTGCATGGTGGTTTGAAAACCTGTAAAATAGTGGCATGTGACTCCATAAAAACGAACGCCAGTCCAGCCAGCATGCATTAACTGGAAAACTATTTGTGTGTGCCCAGGAAGCACACGATCAGGAGTGAGTGAAGCCTCTTTAAACTGAAAATATAACTAAGCATATAAAAGAAAAGATCCTAAAAAACTAGCAGTCTTAAAAACATTGCATTAATGGACATTAAAATAAACAACAGTTTGCCTTAATTAATTAACGTGCATTATTATAACCTTATTTCTTGTACTGCAAGTACTAGTTACAAAAAAAGTAAACGCATTGTATTTAACACTTTCATAACTGTAGCCTATTACATATTACGCCCCTTAAATAAAGCACATACATTACATGTAAAATTAGTAATTATGTTTTTATAGCATAAAGAGCTGAAATACCAGCTTCTACTCAACACCCCATTATTCTGGGTGATTTCCCCGTAACATAAAAACAAATAAAGATGTTTTAATGTAAAACTTCTGCTTCTTATGTAAAAAGCTTTAATGCCCTATTGCCAAGTTCGCAAAAAATAACTGCAAAAAACAGCAATTACGACGTGTACATGTGAAAAAACTTGGCCGAAGGATATTAGAGCGTTTTTGTATTAAACAAGAAAATGCCACCATTGTTAACTACGTGCCTGGAAGCCATGGCCCCAAACACGCCTCTACGAGACCCTTAAGACCCATTCCAATACATTTAGTAAGTACCGGCACATTTGTTTTCCCATTTAAAGCACTAATACGAAGTCCCTCAACAACACAGCAGATAAAAACAACACTAAAGTAAAGGATTGGGGTGCGGCTGTAGAGTACAAAGCAAGGCACATTAAATACCCAAAAACACAGCATAAAAAAAACCTAGTACGAAAAAAAGTACTTGGTGCATCTGTAAAAACATGGATGCCAGACCAAGCAGCAGCTCAAAAACTATTTGGGTGTCAAAAAAATGTACATTAAATTACAAACGCAAAAAAACGCAGCACAGAAAAACGCCAATCTTAAAGTAAACTACTCAGGTGCGGCTCTATAAAACAAAGCGAGGCACATTAAACAAGTACAAACGTAAAAAATAATGCAAAATAAATTAAATACACAAAACACATACATACACCCTGCATTATTTCGCAGCTTACATTACAAATTACTTTCCTTTACAAATAACTCACAATAAAGTTGCACCTATAGCCAAATTACGGGGAGGGATAATTCTTTCACCAATAGACACAGTGGAAATGTAAGCCATTTAACCAAGTGAAAAAAAACAATACAGCCTTTTTAACATATGCAACCTGTGAAGTACTTACCTGCGGCTCCAAGAAGACGGAAGCCAAGCCACGCAGCTACTTTCAAGTTATTTGTTTGTTTGTGCCCGTGAAGCACACGATCTGAAGAAGACCTGTGAAGTACTCGGGTGCGGCTTTGACACAAAGCCAGGCAGCAAGTTTGCAATTATGTGTTTGTTTGTACCCGGGAAGCATATAATCGGAAGAAGACCTGTGAACTCCTTGAGTGCTGCTCCAAGAACACGGTCGCCAAGGCAGGCACCAACTCAGCAAAAAAAACAAAAAAAACACCTATATGTTTCTATGTGCCTGGGAAGCACACAATCGACAGGAGCTGAAACCTTTAAAATTGACACGCGGTAGCCTCAAACAAAAACCGAAAGCAGCCACATTAAAGACAAAGTACACAAACAACGCAGCACATTAAAACAACAATAAAGTATAGTAAAGGACTGGGGTGCAGCTGAAGACTACAAAGCGATGCACATTAAATACAAAAAAATACAGCATACAAAAAACAAGGCAGTACAAAAATAAAGTCTAATCTCTAAAAAGACGGACGCCAAACCAAGCAGCAGCTGTAAAACTATGTGTCTACAAAAAAAAAACAAAGTTAGGGAGAGAAGAGGTAGTGCCCCTAGGGACACTGACGGTGGATACGTCCTCCTCAGGTCAAAGGTTATCAAAACATCAAGATCCACCATATGGGTAATGATCTAAATAATGAAGTAAAGGGCCTATAGAGGGTAGGGGAAAAGAATAAATTGTGTTCCTATTCCATGATAGGACATACACAAACGTTGTTTAAATACCCCTCACACATCAAAAGGACCCTTGATGTCATGCTTCATCATTGGGGTCTTCCCATCCCACTGTGGGATGGGGCGTGCTACAACCTGCGACTGCGCGGGAGCACTTATCTAAAAGACTATGTGTGGTGCAGGGGTGGTGAGAAGAAGGGCCAAAAGGTGAAATTAAAAAGGAACTGGCCTCATGGACATAAAACAATTTAATAGGTCATTGAGGCTGAACCTGTTAAAATAGTGATTTGGAAAAGTCATGCATATAATGAGCTGACTTTCCTAAAAAGTCAACATGTTTCGAAGCTCAAGGCTTCTTCATCAGGACTAAGAAGATCCCTTCTGCGCTCACTTATTGCTTTAAGAAGTGAAAATAATCATATACAAAAAGGAAATGCAGTTATTCATGCAGTATAAAGTACCTGTTTGTACTTCTAAATGTAAATCAGTAAGTACTATATGTTAATCTGTAAAAGGGGAAAATATTTGAAGTATTAATAACGCCATACACGGCGTTGTCTCACGAAGACCTGCAAAGACAACACATGTGTCAAAGTGACTGTTAATACAACATAGTGCTATAGTGGTGCATGGACCTGTGAAAGAAATCGGGAAAAGGGAAAAACATACAATGACACACAACATATAACATAAAACACACACTCTATTAAGTGACTATGATAATAAAGAGGCAGTATGTATACCAATGTATATACATAATACATACAATGTATGAGTGGGTGTATTGCCCCATGAGCCTCAGGTACGGATGAGCAGGAAGAAGTCACTCGTTACTATGAGGAAAAAGATGGTATAAAAATGAAGAGAGAGACACGATCAGGTAGTGCGCGTCCTCTTGCCGAGTAAATAATGAAGAAAACTCGGACCATGACGGCTAAGCCGTACTTACATGCTGTCAGACAGAATTTGCCCCATACTGCTCACCCGTGGCTCCGCTGTATGACTAGGGAGTGCGGTAAGCGGCTTATTTATACACAAGTAACGAGAGCAGATCAGAAACACCCGTGAAATTGGCGCGAGACATACCGGAAGTAAGCTAATCAGCTCGATTTTCCCAAGGCACTAGAGCGCTGACTCACTTGCACAGCGGAAGTGAGTATTCCGTACGTGTGTAACAACCAAGTGAATGTCGTACTATAGAGCTGCGGCATGGTTATCCACCATCACGTTTAGTTCTCAAATGAAAAAAATGAATGGAAGTGAGGGTAGTACAGCAAGAAGGTACTGCATATAAGCTGCAACCCTGGAGCTTGAATTAATACCAATTCAATCAGCAAATAAAAATAAAAATAAACGATTCTATAATGCGGTGTGGTTAATGCCCATCATCGCGTGTGGTTATCTACGAGAGATTTTACGGGACATTGCGATAAGTGATGTTGTAGTGAAAGCCCTGTCAATGTATTGATGCGTTTCAAGAAGTAAAAATTAACGCTCATTGAACAGCGCAAGGCACAACAGGTGTCAGATAATAAAGACGATAATGGTGAAAGCTAGCGAAATCAGGCAAAATCAAGGATGTAAAGGAAAATAATGATGTATCATTAGGACCTCTACATACAGGGACTAAAACGCTGAGATACAGTTAGTGCCCTGTGTATAGTACTGAAGGGGAGTCAGGTGTAATGACTACTTTAACCTATTAACTGGGCCCACGGAATTTCGTCATTCAATCCCTGGTCATATGTCCCCAGACGGAATACCCAACGTTGTTCCTTCTCCAGAAGGTCCTTTTCATGACGGATTTGTTCGATCACTGTCCATTTTATGTCGTCAACGTTGTGGTTGGTTGACAGATAGTGGGTTGCCATTTTAGTAGTACTCTTCTTGCACCTCACATTACTTCTATGTTCACCGATCCGTATCTTAACTGGTCTGGACGTCATCCCGATATACTCCAGATTGCACGGGCAAGTGATCATGTAGATTACATTTTTACTATTACAGTTAGTAAATCGTCTTTGTTCCCACACAGACCCATTAGAGAATGTAATTTTCTTACTTTTGTAGTAAGGGCACAGGTACTGCAATTTCCGCAGGGATGATGACCCTGGATAGGTTGGGAATTGAAGGGAGCCAGGTTAGTTTCCCATGTGGTATGTGGCCTCGTATGCACAAGGATATCTCTCAGATTTCTGCCTCTTTTGTGAGAAAACATGGGTTTTGGAAAAGAAAGTTTACCACAGTTCAGTATTCTCCAATGTTTATTAATTATCTTGGATACTTCATTCGAATGGGTATTGTATGTTGTGACACAGATTGGTCTGGTCTCTCTTTCCTTGGAGGATTGTTATCCAACAACGCCTCTCTATTGTTATGCCTAGCTCTTTTCCAGCCCTGTTTAATGATTCTTGGTGGATATTCACGTGTTAGTAGTTTATTTTCAAGATCAGTAGCTTGGTTTTGAAATCTGTATTTCCGTACAGTTCCTTCTTAAGCGTAGGAACTGTCCAAAAGGGAGATTGTCTCGCAAATGTCGTGGGTGGAAACTACTATAAAGGAGAAGACAGTTCTTTGCAGTAGGTTTGAAGTGAGTAGTGGTTTTGAGCTTGCCATTCTCTGGGTAAATGTTAAGATCAAGGAACACCAAGTCAGTATTGGATACTGTATGTGTGAATTTCAAGAACTGATTTTGTTGGTTAAGCCATAGCATAAAGTGACTCAACAGAGTGAGTATCGCCTTTCCATATTACTAGGATATCATCAATGTACCTTTTCCAGGTAATGATGTGCTCATTGAAAGGATTATCTAGGTGCAGTATCTTTGTTGTCTCTAGATGATGCACGTAAAGACCTGCAAGACTAGGAGCGAAGGTGCTTCCCATGCTAGTCCCATGTTTCTGTAAATAGTATGTATCTTTAAAGAGAAAGAAATTTTCTTTTAATGCTAAGGAAATGCATTCCATAACCATGCTGCGTGGTGTGTGGTATTCCCATGTGGTTGCATGTAGAACTTCCTCTATGATACCAATGGTTTCATCATGAGGAAGACTAGTGTACAGACTCTCAACGTCTAAACCAAGTAGAAGATGTTGACTTATGTCAAAGTCCTGAGTCGCAAGTAGTTGTAAGACTGCTTTCGTGTCTTTGAGGTAAGTACCTGTTTTCTGAACTAGCGGTCGCAAAAGCATCAGAGAACTTGGACAGGGGTTCTAATATAGAACCGATCCCTGAGACGATAGGACGTCCTGGAGGATCATCCAAGTTCTTATGGATTTTAGGAATGGTGTAGAAATAGGGTGTTATGGGAGATTTTTGTATCAGAAATTCAGATTCTTTTTTTGATATCCAGTTGTGACAGACCGCTTCCTCCACCATAGTTCCTATCCGTATTCGAATCCTTTCTGTTGGATCGTCTTGGATCACTTCATAATTGCGTAAGTCGTCCAATAGTCGTCTACACTCAGTGTCGTACTTGGGAGTAGTTTGTAACACAATGGCTCCGCCTTTATCCGCTGGTTTTATAGTGAGATCACTGTTATTAGCCAGGGTTCGTATAGCTTCCTTTTCCTCTCGTGTTGTATTATGAAAGGTTTTTTTGTCTGTATTAGACAATTGCATGATTTCACCCATGACATCTCTCTCAAAGGTGAGCAACTCCACTGGAAGGGTTGGATCCGGGGGTGAAAGTGGATTTAGGTCGTAATCCGGTGTCAGAAGACTGTTCCTCTGTAGTCATTGTGGAATCCTTCTTGTCAAAGAAAGCCCGTAGTTTAAGTTTTCTTACGAATTCTTTTTACCTCCAAACATAGTTTGAAATTGTCCATTTTATTAGTGGGCACAAAACCAAGACCTTTACTTAAGGCCAGTTTTTGTGGTTCACTGAGAACCAATGATGTAAGGTTGACCACTAGGTTTCCTACTTGCTGGTTGTTGGTTGGTTCGCGGGTTCCGGTCATGCTCCTTGTTGACACTCTGACTGCATCTTCTGGGTCGTTCCTCCAGTGGACATGATTGCCTCGTCGATTCCTTCCTCTTTGAGGTCCTGGGCGTGTGCCTAAAAAAGGAGGTGGTCCATAATAATCATACTCCTGTGGTGTTGGTGCCCAGTGTTGGAAGGGTCCTCCCATTGGTGTTGGACCATATGGATAGTGGGCAAAAATTGGTTGGTTAGGGTAGTGGTTCCACCTCCCTCTAGGTTGGTAAGGTCTTTGTTTCCATGTTCCTCCTCTCTGATTTCTCGAATTGCTACCCCGGCTGGAATATGAGTCGTTCGAGCCGGTGTCTGATATATCGCTATCAGAGTCTTGTTCACTATTGGCTTTCCTTGTTATGTAATCCTCACGTATATAGGGGTATATACGTTCATGGCTAAAGGCTGCAGTGTCTTTTTTTAATTTCTTGAACTTGCTTTGTTTCAAGGTAATCTCGTACTCGCTCATCTGTTGATTCAATTCATCCAATCTCTTTTTTAATACTGTATGAGATTGGTAGCTCTTAAGTTGCACCTCCAACTTTTGTATGTCAATTTTTAATTCTTGTGCCAGACGGGTTGCTGTTTTTATTATCAAGACCAGCCAATCTCTAGTGCAGTGCCAGGATATAAGTGACCAATCCTTTTGAATGCCTTGTCGTGCTGAAAAATGAATGGTTCGTTACGGACAATTAGGCCATGAGGTGCCGCATTGGCCCTTAAGTACTCAGTCATTAATAGGCCATGCAGAGCCGTTTTGATCTGGGTTCTTCTGAGATTAGCCATCTCATCCCAATCTGAGCTGCTAGGTCCTGGGTCTGAGTTACTTAGCCCTTCAAAAGGGTTGAGGGCAGCTAAGATCCTGTCCACCTCGTCTTCATTGAACGTGAGACCTGCTGTCTCGGCCATGACTGTGAATATTAGTGTGAGTGTGTGTATATAGGAAGGGTCCTTTTGATGTGTGAGGGGTATTTAAACAACGTTTGTGTATGTCCTATCATGGAATAGGAACACAATTTATTCTTTTCCCCTACCCTCTATAGGCCCTTTACTTCATTATTTAGATCATTACCCATATGGTGGATCTTGATGTTTTGTAAAACTATGTGTGTCTGTGCCTGGGAGGCAGTCACCAGTGAGTGTATTTCAGCGCTAGGTTGCTGCTGCTGCCGCCTTACACTCTAAATGACAGCGTGAAAGGAATAAAGAGATGTGGCCTGTCGGACAGAGCTACCCATGTTGGAACTTTTGCGTTGTCAGTTGGAGCGTAAGGCCTGCGGTGCTGTAATACAGCGCTCAACGTCTTTGCCCAAGTTCAGCTTATATGATTAGTGCGTAATTTGTACTTAATAGCAGTAAATAGCACACACTTGGCAGGGAGGGTATTAAAGCACTTTAAACAAGTAGTGCAAGTTGTACAGTAAACCATACTTTTTTTTTTTTTTTTTTATAGACAAAGAGCTGAAATCCCAGCTTCTACTCAACACCCTGTTAGTCTGGGTGATCTCCCCGTATTATAAAAACAATAAAAATGTTTTATGTAAAACTTCTGCTTCTAAAGTAAAAACCTTTAATGCTGTTTTGCCAAGTTCACACAATATAAAACTGTAAAAAACACCATTTACGACGTGCACATATGAAGAAACTTGGCCGAAAGACATTAGAGCGCTTTTACAATAATTAGGAAAATGCCACCATTGTTAAATACGTGCCTGGAAGCCACAACGCGAAACACGCCTCTAAAAGACCCTCAAGATCTATTCCAATAAATTTAGTAAGTACCAGCACTTTTTTTTTTCTATTTTAAGCACTGATACGAAGTACGCAAACAATACAGCAGATGAAAACAACACTGAAGTAAAGTAAAGGACTGGGGTGCGGCTGTAGAATACCAAGCGAGACACATTAAATACAAAAAAATGCAGCTTACAAAAAACAAGGCAGTAAAAAAATAAAGTCTAATCTCGAAAAAGACGGACGCCAAGCAGCAGCTGTAAAACTATGTGTGTCTGTGCCTGGGAGGCAGTCACCAGTGAGTGTATTCCACCGCTAGGTTGCTGCTGCTGCTACCTTACAATCTAAATGACAGCATGACAGGAATAAAGAGATGTGACCTGTCGGACAGAGCTACCCAAATTGGAACTTTTGCGCTGTCAGTTAGAGTGCAAGGCTGCGGTGCTGGAATACAGCGCCCAACGCCTTTGTCCAAGTTCATCTCATATGATTAGTGCGTAATTTGTACTTGTAAATAGCGCACACTGGCAGGAGGGTATTAAATCACTTTAAATAACTAATGCAAGTTCTACACAAAACCATACTTATTTTGTTTTTATAACCTAAAGAGCTGAAATCCCAGCTTCTACCCTACACCCTGTTATTCTGGGTAATGTCCCCTTACCATTGAAACAAAAAAGATGTTTTAATGTAAAACTTCTGCTTCTGAAATAAAAAGCTTTAATGCCTTCTTACCAAGTTCGCACAATATAAAACTGTAAAAAACACCATTTGCGACGTGCACATATGAAGAAACTTGGCCGAAGGACATTAGAGCGCTTTTGCAATAAATTATAAAATGCTACCATTGTTAAATACCTGTCTCGAAGCCACGGCCCCCAAACACGCCTGTAGGAGGCCCTTAAGACCCATTGCAATAAATTTAGTAAGTACCGGCACTTTTCTTTTTCCATTTTAAGCACTGATACCAAGTACGCAAACAACACAGCAGATGAAAACAACACTGAAGTAAAGTAAAGGACTCGATTGCGCTGCAGAATACGAAGCAAGGCACATTAAATACTAAAAACACAGCATACAAAAGACAGCACAGTATGAAACTCATACATCATGCATTATTACATACCTTCTATTTAGAGATTGCTTTTGCGTCCAAACACCTCACAGCAGACGGGCACGCACAGCCAAATCACAGGAAGGGTAATTTGTGCAATGATAAACGGAGTGGTAATGCAGGGCCTCTACGGAAATGGAAAAAAGCCAACAAAGCCTTTTCAACACGTGGGCCAACCAGCATACATCAACTACAAAACTATCTGTGTGTGCCCAGGAAGCACACAATCGGGAGGGACTGAAACCCTTTAAATCTTATATGCATTGCGCGCTTGCGATCAGAAGGAGCTGAAACCCTTTATAATTGTCACGCGGTTGCCTCAAACAAAAACCAAAAGCAGTCACATTAAAGACGAAGTACACAAACAACACAGCACATCAAAACAACACTAAAGTAAAGGACTGGAGTGCGGCTGTAGAATACGAAGCGAGGCACATTACATACCAAAAAACATAGCATACAAGAAACAAGGCTCTTCGAAAATAAACTCTAATCTCTAAAAAGACGGACGCCAAACCAAGCAGCAGCTGTAAAACTGTGTCTATGCCTGGGAGGCAGTCACCAGTGAGTGTTTTCCAGCGCTAGGTTGCTGCTGCTGCTTTACATGCTAACTGAAAGCGTGACTAGAGTAAGGAGATGTGCCTATCGGAGAGAGCTACCCATATTGGAACTTTGCATTGTCAGTTAGAGCGTAAGGCTGCGGTGCTGGAATACAACTCCCAACCCCTTTGTCCAAGTTCAACTCATATGATCAATGCGTAATTTGTACTTTTTGGAAGTTATCTATAGCGCGCACTTGGCAGGAGGGTATTAAAGCACTTTAAATAAAAAGTGCAAGTTCCACACAAAAGCATACTTTTCGTAGTTTTAATGGCATAAAGAGCTGAAATCCCAGATACTACTCAACATCCTGTTATTGTAGGTAATGTCCCCGTACCATTGAAACAAAAAAAAATGTTTAATGTAAAACTTCTGCTTCTGAAGTAAAAAGCTTTAATGCCTTCTTACCAAGATCGCACAATATAAAACTGTGAAAAACTTCATTTACAACGTGCACATATGAATAAACTTGGCCGAAGGACAATAGAGTGCTTTTGTAAAAATTATAAAATGCCACCATTGTTAAATACCTGCCTCAAAGCCACAAACCCCAAACACGCCTGTATGTGGCCCTTAAGACCCATTGCAATAAATTTAGTAAGTACCGGCACTTTTCTTTTTCCATTTTAAGCACTGATACCAAGTACGCAAACAACACAGCAGATGAAAACAACACTGAAGTAAAGTAAAGGACTCGATTGCGGCTGCAGAATACGAAGCAAGGCACATTAAATACTAAAAAACACAGCATACAAAAGACAGCACAGTATGAAACTCATACATCATGCATTATTACATACCTTCTATTTAGAGATTGCTTTTGCGTCCAAACACCTCACAGCAGACGGGCACGCACAGCCAAATCACAGGAAGGGTAATTCGTTCAATGATAAACGGAGTGGAGATGCAGGGCCTCTACGGAATTGGAAAAAAACAACAAAGCCTTTTCAACATGTGGGCCAACCAGCATACATCAACTACAAAACTATCTGTGTGTGCCCAGGAAGCACACAATCAGGAGGGACTGAAGCCCTTTAAATCTTGTATGCATTGCTCGCCTGCCTCATATTGAAAATAAAACAAACCACACTAAACAACAGTTGCTAAAAAAACAGCAGGCCGAAATCAAGGCATTAATGGAAGATTAAAATAAACACCAGTTTGCCTTAATTAGTAAACGTTTATTTATGTAACCGGATAGAGAAGAAAGATATTATAAATATTTAAAATATAAAGCTACAAACCTTACCTGGTTAAATCAATACAGTGAAATGTGCTCTTAAAATCTTGCTTTGTCGATAGTTTGGAAAAAAAAAAGTCATTCTGTTGTAGCTTTCTTTACGGTTTAAATAACAACCAAAGTAATAAAATACAGCCATGGTAAACACAAGGCAACCAATGAAAAACAAGCTCTTGGTTAAGTTAATGTTTTTATTGGCTCCATTTTAACTAATCTCTAACTTTCTAACTGCCATTGGTTGTAGAGAGTTTAGTGACGTAAGCAAATGCAAGAGTCAATGCTATTTTATTTTTTAAAGCAAGTATGCCAATTTGCCCGTATTTACTGCTTTCTCCTGACAGTTACATCTACTAGCTATTGCAACAAACAAATGTTTTACTAAAGTATAGTTATGCAGTTTCCAAACAGACTTATAATATTATAAATCTATATACTGTTAAAAACGAAAATAATATATTTAGGCTGAAACCTTTTGCACTCTATCAACATCACGCGCTTAGCTCAAAAACAACACAGTACAAAAATAAATTGTAATCTAGAATAAAACTGTGTGCCTGTGTCTGGGAGGCAAACGATGAGCAAAGGCTGAAACCTTTTGCACTTTCTCAACATTGGCGCTTGGCTCAAAAACAACACAGTACAATAAAATGTCATCTGTAAAAACATGGACGCCAGACCAAGCAGCAGCTATAAAACTATGTGCGTGTGTGCCTGAGAAGCACACGATCGGCAGGGGCTGAAACCTTTTGCACTCAATGAACATCACTCGCTTCGCTTAAAAACAGCACAGTACAAAAATAAAGTGTAATCTGTAATAATAAAAAGACAGATGCCACACCAAGCACATGCTACAAAACTATACGTGTCTGTGCAAGCAACCGCCAAACCAAGCAGCAGCTGAAACTATGTGTGTTTGTATCTGGGAGGCACCCATTCGGCAGGGGCTGAAACCTTTTGCACTCTATGAACATCACACGCTTAACTAAAAAACAACACAGTACAAAAATAAAATGCAATCTGTAAAAGCTTTTGCAATAAATTTTTAAAAAACACAGCTCTACAAAACCCTCAAGACTCATTCCAATAAATGTATTAAGTACCGGCACTTTTTTTCTCTCCATTTCAAGCACTGATGCCAAGTACGTAAACAACACAGCAGATGAAAACAACACTGAAGTAAAGTAAAGGACTGGGGCGCGGCTGTAGAATAGGAAGCAAGGCACATTAAATAACAAAACAAAAAAAACAACATACAAAAAAAAAACGCAGAACTTACAATAAAGTTAGATCTATAGCCAAATTACGGGTAGGGATAATTCTTCCAGGCATAGACACAGTGGAAATGCAAGCCCTCTAACCAATAGAAAAAAAACAATACAGCCTTCTTAACATATGCATGCTGTTTTAAAAACCTGTGAAGTACTTACCTGCGGATCCGAGAAGACGGACGCCAAGCCACGCAGCTACTTTGAAGTTATTTGTTTGTTTGTGCCCGTGAAGTACTCGGGTGCGGCTTTGACACCACGCCACGCAGCAAGTTTGCAATTATATGTTTGTTTGTACGCAGGAAGCATATAATCGGAAGAAGACCTGTGAACTCCTTGAGTGCGGCTCCAAGAACACGGACGCCAAGGCAGGCACCAACAAAAAAAAATACATGTTTCTGTGTGCCTGGGAAGCACACGATCAGCAGGAGCTGAAACCTTTTGCACTCTATCAACATCACGTGCTTGGCTCAAAAACAACACAGTACAAAAATAAATCATAATCTCGAATAAAACTGTGTGTCTGTACCTGGGAGGCACACAATCATCAAAGGCTGAAACCTTTTGCACTCTATCAACTTCACGCGCTTGGCTAAAACCGCAAATAAAACAAGGCACATTAAATAAATAGTCCAACGAAAACAGCATTCAAAAACAACGCCCCTAATACAAGTAAAGGGGCCAATAGCCATAGGCGTGCCCAAGAGTCAAAAAGGAGGGACTTAAAAAACTATTTACCAATACCAAGTACACCATTTTGAAAGGCACACTCGAGAACAAATGAAAACAACGATTTAAAAAGAGGCGGTCAGCCACACAGTAAAGCATATACTGCATGTCTCAACGAGACAACGCATGCGCTGCCTAGACGAGACCTAAAAATGGAAATCTGATAGATACCTATTCAAGAATCTGTCAACTAGTATTGGTTGGTAGAAAATCATTGTCTACTTTTCTTCTGTAAGCTGCCCATGGTCGCTGAATCTGTGTATAATAATTGTGATTCATGTGCCATTTGTGCACTGGCAATTTTTCATATATGCAACATTTGAAAGAACATGTTAAAAGTATCCTTAATACATGCAAGGGCATCAACAATACATTATAGATTGAATCAATTTGTCATCATTTGCACCCAAAAAAATTACTGAGCCCTTTAAATGTTTGTCATCAGCCATACCCATTGTCCCACATCTAGCCCTGCTTACTTGCTAAGCCCCCATGCCACATCTGAATTTGAGTACCTGCACTTTTCTTTCCCATTTAAAGCACTGATGGCAACTGTTCCCTGGAGATGAACCCCGGTGTCCCCCCGCCCCCACCGGCCAGACAGCACCCTGGAGAACCCCCCCCCCCCAAACAGAGCCAGTGTTCCCAAGTAAGTGCGGTCGCGGCCACCTACTGTGCACGTCTCTCTGTAGCACCGCGGCTCATCCCGCAGGGCAAGCCGCGTTCATGGCTGACAACAGGAGAATGGGAAATGTATTATAAATCAATTCCCAAATCACAATATAAATTGTTTAACCCTTCCACCAAATGTAAAAAAAAATGTTTTAATGTATAACTCAATCATAATTTCTTATTCAAATTAATCTCTATTTTTTTAACCAGAATATAATATAACAAATTCAAACTGCTACAAGAAGGTGCTGTAAGTCTAACACTTTTTTCCCACTGAGTCTTGAGTGTACAAACTTCACATAAAAACCTGTGCTTCTTATTTAGAGCTTTATAACTGACCCGGAAGCCCATTCACTGTCTATATACCGGAACCATTCCATTAGTGCATATTCAAGGTTCCGCCACAGCAAACTTCCCAAGTTAGCAGCTGTGTGAAGGTTAGGCTTCTTAAGTGACTACACGTTTCTGCCAATATTGTTTCATTCTTCTGGCCTCATCAGGACTGGTTCAAGTATCTAGAACTGCAATAGACCTAAATTGAGTCTATTTACATCGGATATATACAAGATAGGGGGTTGTTTACATAGGTATGATATAATTATGATGATGATGTTGGTTAAGGCATGGGTTGCTGGCTGTTAATAGGTGCCTATGGCTACACATATGGATGTAATGGTGTATTCTAGGTGCTATTGGCCAAATATTATGCAGTACAGTGATCTCTAAAACACACTGGCTCAGAATGAACCTGGACCCCTAGAAAACGTGAAGTGCTTGGTTTGTGCCATGCGAAATGGGCCCATGGGGCCTCTCTTCCTCGCAAATGCCTATTGGCCTCTCTGCTCATTTGTGTTAAACACTCACTCTGACTAACTCATACTTGGTCTCACTCACTACCTGCCTCTGATAGTCACTCACGTTCACGCATATACACACATGCTTACACAGGCACACAAGTCCACGCAGCCAGAAACGCGCGCTCTCTCACAAACGCATTATCACCTGCAAGCACGAACACAACATGCATTTACAAGCATTTTTTTTACTTAATTCAGCTGCCAGCGAAGACATCGTTCCCGTTCCTGATCTTGTGTTTTAATTCTCTAAGCATAAAACAATCATTGGCAAATGCGTTGGGTTTCGTCTATGGGATTATTAATAAGTTAAGAGGTGTGGGAGCAGTGTATGAGTGCAGAGAGAATGGTGAGTGCTCTCTGTGCTGGGTGAGTGATGCATGAATGAATATTGATAAGTGTGAGTGGAGGGTGAAAGTGCCTCAATGCATGGTGACTGATGTGTGTTCAGTGCAGAATGATGCAGAATGAAAATTGTGAGTGTACAGGGTGAGAGATGTTACCCTGTACAAGGTGAGAAGTGTGCAAGTATAGGTTGAGCTGTATGTCAATAGTATAAGTGCAGGATGAGCGATTTGAGTTCAGGGTGAGAGGTGTGGGTGGAGGGCGAGAGGAGTGGGTGAGAGGTTGGTCAATCGAGTGTGAGTGCAGAGTAGCAATGTGTGAGCAGTATCTGACTATAAGCACAATGTCAGGGTGACTGCAGAGTAAATGGTGGGTGAGCGTGCAGGGAGAGCAGTGTCTGAGAGTAGGTTGAGGGAAAGAAGGGATCAGAACAAGGGTGAATAGTTTGAAAGGTGTGCATGCTTCACAGAAGCATTTATAGGTACATACCTATTTTCTGGTGAGCAGGCATCATGTGTAGCATGAACAGAAGAAGCTAGCAGGACTCCATCCCTCATGTCCTCTCATCCCGTGTAACACACCAGTCTCGCAGGAAAAAGTGCAAGGCACTCAGACACATTGTCTTGTACTACAAGAATTTTAAAGTGCAATCTGCAAAGGAGACAATCATAAACAGTAACGTTAGACTGAGAGTTTGCGCAAAATCATCTAGACCGCAAACGAGAACAGCAGCCACGTTGGGGTCAGTCAACTCGCTCTTGTGAGACCCCAATGCCAATGAAGGGCTTTAAAACAGAAAGCCCTGCGTCATGCGTCACGTTAAGAAAGTTGATTTACTGCCTGTCTTCCGTCTCCTGCATCAGAGCTAGGGGGGGCAAGCAGCCTGAGACAGACAACTCAGACTTAAATACATCAATTTATTTAGAGATCCAATCGTATCTCTAAATAAATCGATCTATTTTTAATGTAAATGTGTAGGAATTTTCAGAGGGGCGCAGCCCCACAGCCCTAATGTAGAAACCGCCACAGCCCTAATGGAGGAACCGCCCCTGCTTGTTTATGAACATGGGAAGATGGGGTGCAACAAGGGTTGGAAAGAAATGTAAAACATTGTGCCTGGCCTTGGTACGGCTAAAACAGCATGAAAGGTGCTACGTCATTTAGTCTACTGCGTGGGATGTCCATCAATGAGCTCGCCATTTTTGCTTTCCCGGAGTCGACCATTCAATATTAAACTTTGGGGAAAAAAGACATTTTGTAGCATCTTTTAATGTTTCTTCTTAATTTATGTTCACTCTACATGTTACGATATACATTAAAGGAAATATTGAAGGGAATTATTTTTGTAAATGAATATTATATTGTGCAAAATAAATGATGAAGCTGTGAGCTGTGCAGCGCTGCTTGCGCTGCCGGCAGCAGTGCATCAACGGGTGCCCACGGGGGAGCCGTAGTGGAGATGAACAGTGGGACTGCAGATACTAGGCTGGCTCGTGAGCACACAAAAGGGCCGGACTTCAAATACCATAGCGGACGCCTTAAAATACATGCAGACGACAAGCAAATGCATGCAGGCAGGGATAGATTACAAGCAAGCTTCAAATGCATGCAGGCAGGGAGAGATTAGGGAAACCTAAACAAACGCAGTGCAGATGAGAGGGAATAAAACAAGTTCCACCTACCAATGCGGATGAAAAGGAGCACTTGGGCCTCGGGAGACTGATAAGAGAAGTACACGAGGAAAACAACAGGAAAAAGTATGCTACAGTCAATAGAAATAGAGGAAAAGTAAGTGGCAAGCATGAAATCCAATAAAAAGAGCGGGATGTAAACCCCCTTTTAACCCCTTCGATGCTCATGACGAGCTCAGCTCGTCATGCTGCGCGGTCGGCGCGTGCGCATGACGAGCTGAGCTCGTCACGACCACGCCCGCGATCGGAATGTCCAGCACCTGGGCAGAATTCCGATCGCGGCAAAGCGGTTAAGATTTTAATTAAATGCAATAAATTTCACAAGCAAGGCGCAAGCTGTGCAGATGAAACCTAAAAATGCACTGAAACTAAGGAGTGTGGAGCCCCAATTCCCACAGTGGTGAGTGGCCCAGTGCTCTTGGCACTGATATTGCCATCTCTAAGGCCAAAGGTCGCAAATGAAGTCTCGGGGGTAGCAATGGGCAAGCCAGGGTTCACAGCTGTGACCTATATCGACCCATAATGACAACCCAAGATCAAATTTTCTACCTAAAATTTAGCTATGGATTTTGAGCTGCCTTAAATGATTACTTTTCTTTTATTGTATTTCATTTGTATCTACTGTTGATACCGTTATATTTGTGAATGTCCTTGATGTATATTTTTAAACATATTAATCCCAGTATGGACAAGAGGCACCTGAGGTAAAGTTTGGTGATGAGGCACATTTTAAAAGATTATACTGTGTTGGTTAATGCACGTACAGTCCGATGACGCATTTTATTCAGTCTTTCAGACACCACCTTTAATTAGTAAAACTAGCAATCATATGTACACTATTTGGGGATCCCCCTGCTTAAGTAAAAGTAGGGTTACAAGGCATTAAAGCTGTTCTAAGTATAATATTCAAAATGAAATGTATATGAATTGTCTTGAATTTGCCAGAGTTTGTTACATGAAACCTTAAGGGGGCAGTAAAGCTCTAGTTGTGGGGAATTCTGGAGCTCCTATTTTTTCCTCTTCACGGAAGGACTGAAGTTTCAGGGTTGCATATTTTAGCTACGAATAACTTTTGTGACATACTAAGTGAATGGATCGTCAGCAATTCGTCTTATTTTTAGGTAGAGCTTCGATCGACCTGTTATATCTGTTCTGTGGGGTTTGGCAAACCCACCGATTGCCATTGGTTACTATCATTGGCATTCAGAAATGTTGGCTTGGTATTGGTGCATTTGTGTAAATGCCCCTCCTTTGCTGCTTCATTCCGTCCCTTGCGATTTCACTCAGAGAACCTTTTGTTTTGCCATCACACTGCACAGTGTGTGATGCCCCCTCCTCCTTTTTTCAAATTAAGGTGTCAAATGCTTTTTTTTAACCCGCGCTTTGTTTCATGGCGAGCGCGCTGCTTTCTTTGTATGCGGCTCGCCCTATTTGCCTTTTCTGCTCCAGATCTCAGTTGCGTGCCTGAACACGTCTGCACGTGCCCACGCTGTAATGAGGGCTCCTGAGGGTGGCATTCTCAGAATGTCCACCCCTGGGCAGCTTTTTGCAATTGGTGCAGTCCAGGACTGGTAGGCAGTCCTGATTGGCTGGCGCCTAGCAGGAGCCGTCAGGAGCGCAAATTCTCTGTTGCGCACACACTTCGGAGCGTGGCGTGAGGTAGGGGCATTCTTTTGGTTGGCCGCTTTATTGAGGAGTTTTTTCCATTATTTAGCGCGTTAGCGCGATGGAGGCGGCAGCCTCTGTCAGAGACGCCCTGTGCATAATTTGTGAAGCCGGGAGGGAAGATTTAATCCTTCCCGGCGTTTTGTCAGAGGCTTGGGTGGGCCTCAAAAGGGGCAAAAGAAAGGCAGCAAGCGGCGTGTCAGCCGCTGTTGCTGTGTGTGATTCAAGTGAAGGCTCCCCCACTAAGCCCCAGAAGGAGAAGAATGCAGCATTCCCTAAAGACAGAAATACGAGATAGCAGGCTTTACATACCTCTGCCTCACCGAGTCTCCTCTTCACTTCAAAGAGCGGGAGGGGCAGGGCTCGCACACGCGCTGTGCAGAGCTCTGCTCTTTCCAAGAAAATGCTCCTTAAAGGAGCTAGGACATTTAAAGGGGAAGTTATAGAAATTAAAAATAGCTCAACTTCCCCCTCCAGTGGCAGTTTTGGGCAAATGGAGGTTTTACATAGCCACCAAACCAGAGAGTTTAGAGAACTAAAGGACATTCATATTTTTGCCAGGAAACAACAAAATGGAACAAAATTAAATGTATCTTGTTCAACAGAAAGGAGCCTGTCACTAATGGTGTCCAGTGAGTCAGGTGACATAATTTTGCAGACAGTGCTTACTCCAATTAAATCAGCACATTCAAGTAAAATTGTTAAACAGAGTATTTCTATTATAACTAAGAATGCAGGGCTTGGAGATTTAGATATGAATAAAGAAGTTTTCGTACAGAAACCCAAAACTAAAGGCGCTGTTTCTGTTAATATGGAGAGTGACTCAGAATCAGAAGGGAATTGGATTTGGGTCCCTAAAGAAATTAACAATGAAGGAAGATTAGCTAGTTTGAAGAGCGGAAGAGTTCCTGAGGCTGCAAGTTCAGGTGTTTTGCAGTCCCTTGAGGGAGAGATGCTGCCAAGCAACATAAAGGGCAGTAAAGAAGTTTGTGACAGGTCTCTAGCGTCCTGCAACTTAACCAACAAAGAAGGGGAGAATTTTCAAGCGAATTTTCCTGCACTGATGGATTCAAAGAGAGCGGCGTACTACGCCAAAGCTATAAATTGGAAAGTATATGATGCGGGGTAGGGGACGGTGAATGTCCAAGTGGCAGTAGGAGGGAAGGAAAGGGGCAGGGTAAGGGGGTGGTAAGTGAGGCTTGGGGCGATGATGATTATGAGTCTTTGGAAGAAGGGGAAATTGAAGATGTTGGGGAACATGTTAAATTGGCACATGAGTTGCCTTGGGTTCGGGGGAGGAATACCAAAAATGTCTCCAGAGATTATTTTTCACAGGATAAAGAAAACGAAAGGTTTCACGGCAGGATAAGTGCAAGACATCAAAACTGGGAGAAGGAAAGATCAACATTCGAAGAGGACGCTTCTATTGGAACAGGTGAGGTTCAGAGGGGGATTATTAATAAAAAATTGTAGTGACAAGAATGTGGGAACGGAAGGAAGAAATAAAAATGAAAACCCTTCTAAGGATGCAGCTAAGCAGGCGGTTAAAGAAGGTGAGAATTCTGATGCTAAAGATAAGGTTGAAGAAAGCTCTGAAAAGGTAATAAAATTGATAGTGACAAAACAGGTTCATTGAGTTTAAAACGTTTACTGTATATGGGTTTATCAATGCCGTTAGGTTCTCATTTAAATAAGACTACCAAAGAAAAAATTTGGAAGGGAGAGTTTGTAGACATGTTCAAGCTCCTTCATAGAGAAATACAGTTTAAAGAAGGTTCAAGGGAGGAAGCATGGGAATTGGCAAAAGGCCAAGGGTACCAACTAATATTGATTTGTGGACATCGGCTTTTCTTATTTTCGCGAGTGTTTATTGCGAAAAGTTCCCTGACAGATCAGTGGCGATTTTCAAATATTTAGACACAATAAGGAAAGCTTATACAGAGTTTGGGGGTTACGCTTGGCTCCATTACGATGAGGAGTTTCGAGCTAGATTAGTCTTAATTCCTGAAAAACCATGGGGGGAGGTAGATAATAAACTCTGGGTTCAATGGATGTACCCTCAGAGGCCTCCACCCTCTATGCATACCGCAAGTGGCCTGGTGGTTCCTAATCGGCCCTTTCAGAGCAGACCCACCTCGGGGGGGGGGGCGGAGGGGGAGTTGGAATAAATCTCAAACATTCGTGTCCGGCACCTGCTGGAACTTTAACAGGGGCTACTGTCAGAAAGACCCTTGCAATTATAAATATGAATGCTCCAGGTGTGGTGGGAAACATGCCATTTTGCAATGCTTTGGAGATCAGTCCAGTTGGGGAGGCTTTAACCAGAACAGAGGGAGAGGCTATGCATTTCAACCTGGGAACAAGGGCTTTTACATCAATTAATGTGAAGACTTTGTGCTATTGGTTAAAATTTTACCCTAAGTCAAACAAAGCAACAATGTTGGAATGGGGGTTCAGAGAGGGGTTTAGGCAAGGTTATCAAGGGCCTAGATGCCGCAGATTCACTAAAAATTTAAAATCTGCAGACGAATTCCCTCAACTTGTGAGAAGGAAGCTATTGATGGAAGTGGAAGAAGGGAGGATGGCAGGCCCGTTTGATTCATGGCCATTACAAGACCATATTGTTTCTCCCCTGGGTGTAATTCCCAAGAAAACCGAGGGGGAATTTAGAATGATACAACACTTATCTTGGCCTCAAGGTCTCTGTCAATGATTTTATCGCCCAAGATGATACCATTGTCACATTTGCCTCAGTTGATACAGCTCTAGGCATGATAAGAAAAATGGGTGCCAACACTGAACTTGTGAAATGCGACATCAAATCTGCCTTTCGGCTATTACCAGTGCACCCATCAGACTTCTTCTTTTTGCTGGGTATCTATTTTGAAGGAAATTTTTTCATGGATAAAGCGCTACCCATGGGTTGCGCAATTTCTTGTAAACTATTTGAGACTTTTAGCACTTTTTTAAAGTGGTGCTTCTCATTTCGAACTCGACACATGGACGTGACTCACTATCTAGATGACTTTTTATTTATGGGAGCTGCGGGCTATCAACAGTGTGAAAAGGCATTAAGAGATTTTGAATTGGTGGCGAAAGAGTTGGGGGTGCCACTAGCAGAAGAAAAAACCGAAGGCCCTAGTTGTTGCTTAACATACCTGGGCATTGAGATAGATAGGGAAAAATGGAAGTTAGACTTCAGAACAAGAAAATACTGGAGATGAAAAGCATGTTAGAGCATGCAAGAAAGTCTTATAAGTTGACATTGTCTGAGGTTCAATGCTTATTGGGTCATCTAAATTTCGCTTGACGGGTAGTGAGGGCAGGTAGAACCTTTTGTAAACGACTAGGTTTTTCCATGTCAGGTGTTAAGCTGCCCCATCACAGAATCGGGATATCTGCTAGCATGAGAGCTGACTTCGAAGTGTGGCTAATGTTCTTAAGAGTTTTTAATGGCATCACAATCTGGTCATTAGATGAAGATTTTGTTTGGCAGATGCAACTATTTTCAGATGCTTCTGGCGCAAACGGATTTGGTCTATTTTAGGACGGGAAATGATGCGCGGAACAGTGGCCAGCAAATGGGTTTCAGAAAAGAAAAGCATTGCATTCCTTGAATTTTTTCCATTAATAGTTGCATTGGCAGTTTGGGGGAAGAATCTAGCTAACAGGACAGTGTTGTTTCATGTAGATAACAGAACAGTAGTGGATTTGGTAAATGGTCAGAGAGCCAAAGACAAACAATTATTGAAGCTTTTACAAAGATTCACGTTGGGCTGCTTAATGTTTAACATAGTGTTCAAGGTGAAACATATATACCGGGAGCTGACAATAACATTGCAGATGCGCTATCTCATTTTCAGTGGCAGAGATTCCGTGGTTTGGCGCCCGGAGTGGATATGCAGAAGACTCAGGTGCCCAACAAGGTATGGGATTTAGCAAACTGAAAGCTCAGCAACTTATTGAAAACTCTCTGGCAAAACGCACCAAATTGGCCTGCAGGAGAGCATGGCTAGAGTTCCTAGATTCAGGCGCCTCCTATAGAGCTAATACCAACAAAGAGATGAAGAAACGTAGGGATGACATAATTAGGTTCATTATGATCATCGTAGAAAAGAATATTTCTTCCACAACAGTAGCAGGGAAATTAGCAGGCGTGTCCTTTTATGGGAAGTTCTTTTGGGGATACGAACCATCAGCGGGGGAAATGGGTAGGAGAATACTTCATGGTTGGGCAAAAATAAAAAAGAGAGGACAATTTAAACGAGAGCCAATCTCTCTAAAACTTTTATATAACTTAACAAAAGGTTTGCAATTGATCTGTTTCTCTGAATTTGAATATCGTTTATTCAAGCTATGCATGATCTGGCTCTTTTTTGGTGCTTTCAGAATATCTGAACTGTTAGGCAAAGCAAAAAATGATGACCTCAAAGTTAAAAATGTTTCTCTTGTTAAAAATTCTATAGGTATTTTTCTCGAAAGTTCAAAAACGGACCAAGTTGGTAAGGGTTGCAAAATCATTTTACAAAGAATAAAAGGACCATTATGCCCTATAAAAGCTTGGTTAGAATTTTTAGAAGTGGGAGGCGCTGCTTTTCAATTTGTATTCAGGCATCAAGATGGCTCCCCTCACAAGGCCCCCCCCAATTACTGTCAATTCTGAGAAAGAGTTTGGGTGAAAACCCGTTCAACTTTGGTACCCACTCCTTTAGAATCGGTGCGGCTTCAGAAGCCGCCAGGTGGGGGTTTTCACTCAGCGATGTAAAGAATCTGGGGAGTTGGTCTTCAAACTGTTGCCTAAGATACATTAGAGATTTAGATACTGAAGTACATGAACAAGCATATTAATTATTTCTTTCAGGTTGTGTTGCGGGTTTCACATTGTCGCAAAAGCACGTATAGATAGTTGGACATTCATTCGTTAAGTGGGCTGCAAAGCAAGCAGAGAAGAGACATTTTGGAATGAATTTGGGTTTTCGTTCAGATGAGGTTTTTGTTTGGTTGGAGAAAAGTGGCATGAAGTGGGATCAGTTAATGCCTTTGAGTGAAATGTCTTTTAAAAATAAACCTGAAGTTGTATTGATTCACCTGGGGGAAAATGATTTGGTGCAGCTGTCTGGTCTTGGGTTGCTCATAAAAATAAAGGCTGATTTGGAACTATTAGCAAAAATTTGGGCCAACTCAAAAATCATTTTGACAGCGCTGATGCCACACAGAGTCTGGAGGGGGGGCAGAGAGATTCACTGCAGTAGAAAGAGCAGGGAGAAAAGTGAACAGGGAGTTACACCGCTTTTGTTCAATTAATGGCTTTTATTGGTTAGCACATAGTGACATTACAAAAGAGGACTATCAATTTTTCGTCACGATGGGGTGCATCTTTCTTCGATTGGCAATGAGATTTACATTCTGAATATAAAAGAAATGATTACAAAAATCTTGCAATTAAAAGCCTGGTGTTAACGATAAGCTGTTGGGCGACAGCTTCATTATTTTGGAGTCAACTTCGCCTATGCCCCCCCCAACTTTTTTCTATTCTCTCATTCCCCCCTCCCACCCCCTCCCCACCATCACTCCCACACTAAGCAACATTTTTTCGTTGTTCAAAGTTCTTACCTGCTAATTGCCTTATTAGACAAAAGTTGAGAATATCCTGTATAGCTAAAATGAATAAAGTATTTCACCTGTTTGGCAATAGTGTGCGTTTTTATATAACAACAAAGGTTTCAGAACAAAGGATTTTGGTTTTCAAGTGAAAGGGGGGGACAGGAAAAACTGCTGGGTCAGGGTTTTTCCTGGTGGCAGAATTGGAGGAGATCAAGACAGGCAGGAAGGGTTGAGGGCATTCTGAATAGCTTCGGACAGAGGGAAACAGGGGAGCGAGGAATGAGGCAAGAGGTAGGCAGGCGACGTAGATAGGGGTTGGGGAGGAGGATTAGTCAGAACAATGTTGGGGAAGTTTGTTGTGGGGAATTGTTTATGGGCGGGGGGTGATAGATTTGAATGGGTATTAGTGAGGCCTGTTTTGCATATATGTATTAAATGAAAATGCTTACCTGTCCAATAAAGCGGCCTTTTACCCCATTTTGGTCTGAGGATGTGCTTATTGCCCGATGAGGGCTCCTGGGGGTGGCATTCTCAGAATGTCCACCCCCGGGCAGCTTCAGACAATTGGCGCAGTCCAGGACTGATAGGCAGTCCTGATTGGCTGGCGCCTAGCAAGAGCGGTCAGGAGTGCGTATTCTCTGTTGCGCACACACTTCGGAGCGCGGCGTGAGGTAGGGGCATTCTTTTGGTTGTGCCCACCTACCCTTTAGAGGATGTATTATGGAGCAAAGGTATTTAATTTTGCAAAGTTAGTGAGTTTTGGTGGTTGTCGCTTGGACAGGTGGCATAATTGGAGGAGATCAAGACAGGCAGGAAGGGTTGGGGGCATTCAATCAATCAATCAATCAATCACAGATTTTGTAGAGTGCACTACTTACCCGCGAGGGTCTCAAGGCGCTGGGGAGAGGGAAGGGGGGGTGCTGCTACTGGTCGAACAGCCAGGTCTTGAGTAGCCTCCTGAAGGTCAGCAGGTCTTGGGTCTGTCGTAGGCTTAGTGGAAGGGTGTTCCAGGTCTTGGCGGCGAGGTGTGAGAAGGATCTGCCGCCGGTGGTTGTTCTTCGAATGCGAGGGACGGTGGCGAGGGAGAGGTCGGCGGAGCGGAGCTGGCGGTTGGGGACGTAGAAGAAGAGTCGTCTGTTGAGGTAGGCTGGGCCAGTTTTGTGGAGTGCCTTGTGTGCGTGGATGAGGAGTTTGAAGGTGATCCTCCTGTCGACGGGGAGCCAGTGCAGGTTCCTCAGGTGGGGGTGATGTGGCTGTGGCGTGGTACGTCAAGGATCAGGCGTGCGGAGGCGTTTTGTATGCGTTGCAGTCGCTTGATGAGCTTGGCCGGGGCTCCCGCGTAGAGGGCGTTCCCATAGTCAAGTCTGCTACTGACGAGGGCCTGGGTGACTGTTCTTCTTGTGTCTGTCGGGATCCACCTGTAGATCTTGCGAAGCATGCGGAGGGTGTAGAAGCAGGAGGAGGAGACTGCGTTGACTTGCTTGGCCATGGAGAGCGTTGAGTCGAGGATGACTCCCAGGTTGCGTGCGTGGTCGATGGGTGTCGGGGCTGCTCCCAGCGTCGTTGGCCACCAGGAGTCGTCCCAGGCTGAGGGGTTGGAGCCGAGGATGAGGACCTCCGTCTTGTCCGTGTTCAGCTTTAGTCGGCTGATCTTCATCCAATCGGCGACGGCCTTCATTCCTTCATGGAGATTGGCTTTGGTGGCGAGGGGGTCCTTGGTGAGGGAGAGGATCAGTTGAGTGTCGTCGGCGTAGGAGATAATGTTGAGGTCGTGCTGTCTGGCGATGCGTGCGAGCGGGCGCATGTAGATGTTGAACAGTGTTGGGCTGAGGGAAGATCCCTGGGGTACGCCGCAGATGATCTCGGAGGCTTCGGATCGGAAAGGTGGGAGGCGGACTCTCTGGGTTCTGCCGTCGAGGAAGGAGGTGGTCCATTCCAGGGCCTTGTCTCGGATCCCTGCGTCATGGAGGCGTGCGCGTAGAGTGCGGTGGCAGACAGTGTCGAAGGCGGCGGAGAGGTCCAGCAGGATGAGGGCTGCGGTCTCACTGTTGTCCAGCAGGGTCCTGATGTCGTCGGTGGCGGCGATGAGGGCATTGGGATGGGTCCAGGATGCTGTTTTCTTCGAGGTATCGGGTTAGCTGTTTGTTGACGATCTTCTCGATGACCTTGGCTGGGAACGGAAGCAGGGAGATGGGCCGGAAGTTCTTGAGGTCTCTTGGGTCCGCCTTGGGTTTTTTGAGTAGGGCGTTGATCTCTGCGTGTTTCCAGCTCTCTGGGAAGGTCGCGGTCTCGAAGGAGAGATTGATAACGTTGCACAGGTGGGGTGCGATGGAGCTGCTGGCTTTGTTGAAGATGTGGTGCGGGAAAGAGTCTGACGGGGAGCCGGAGTGTATTGTGCCCATGGTCTTGATGGTGTCATCGATGTTCACGCTGGCCCAGGCTGGCAAGGGGTCATGGTCGATGGTGTGCGGCGGGTCTGGAGTATCTATCTTGGTGGGGGCTGTCTGGGTGTTGAAGCTGTCGTGGATGTCGGCGATCTTGCGGTGGAAGAAGGTGGCGAGGAATCGCACAGGGCTTGCGACGGCGGGTTGTCGTTGGTGTTGGAGCTGGGGTTGGAGAGTTCCTTCACGATGTTGAAGAGCTCGTTGCTGTTGTGTGCGTTGTTGTCGAGGCGGTCTTTGAAGGAGATTCTCTTGGCGGACCTGATGAGGTGGTGGTGGTTACGGATGGCGTCTTTGTGGGCTGCGTGGCTGTCCGGTGTCTTATCACTGTGCCATTTCTTCTCTAGTTTCCGGCAGGTACGCTTGGAAGCTAGGAGTTCCGGGGTGAACCAGCTGGCTCTTTTGGTGGTGTCGCTGTAGGTGAGTTTTTTCAGCGGGGCGAGGGTGTTGGCACAGTCGTCTATCCATCGTCTGAGGTTGCAGGCAGCGTCGTCGGTGTTGGATGGGTCAGAGGGAGGGCTGAGAGCGAGGTTTGCCCGTAGTTGGTCTTCGGTGACTTTGCTCCAGCAGCGGCGTGGGATCTGTTGGGTGCGGTGGTGTGTGGTGGGTTTCTGGAAGGTGAAGTGGATGCAGCGGTGGTCGGTCCAGAGGAGTTCCGTGGTGTGGGTGAAGGAGACGTGGGAGCTTGAGGAGAAGATGGGGTCGAGCGTGTGGCCGGCGGAATGTGTCGGTGTTGTGACGAGGTGTCTCAGTCCGAGGTTGGCGAGGTTGTCGATCAGGGTGGTGGAGTTGCTGTCGTTGTTGTTCTCCAGGTGAAAGTTCAGGTCTCCGAGGAGGATGTAGTCGGTAGAAGTCAGGGCGTGCGTGCTCATGAAGTCGGCGATGGAGTCGCTGAACTGGGGTCGGGGCCCAGGGGGTCTGTAGACAAGGGTGCCTCTGAGGGTGGTGTTGGGGTCCGTGTGGATCTGGAAGTGCATGTGTACGGCGGTGCAGAGAACGTCGTCGGTGCTGGTCGAGACCCTGATGGAGTTCTTGTGGACGATGGCGATTCCTCCTCCTACTCCGTTGACGCGGTCTCTGTGGGTGATCTTATAGCCGTCTGGGATGGCTATGGCGATGTCTGGTGCGGAGGAGTCGTTCATCCAGGTCTCTGTCAGGAAGGCGACGTCTGGTGATGATGAGTCGAGCAGGTCCGAGAGCTCGACGGCGTGTTTGCGTGCGGAGCGGGTGTTCAGTAGGATGCATCGGAGGTGGTTGAGGTCCTTCTTGGCGGGCGCTTCGGTGGCTCTGAGGCTGGTGTCGCTGCAGTTCCGGCAGGTGAAGGGGCCATGTGTGCGTTTTGGGGCGGACTTGAAGCAGTTGTGTCTCCGTCCGGGGTTGAGAGCGTGGAGTGTGGTGGCATCGTAACGGCGTCGGTCCTCGAGGCTGGAGCAGGGGGCGCGCGGCCCAGGGGTTCTGGCACTGGGTGCGGTCCAGGCGCGGACGGGCTTGCCTTAGGCGCGCCTTCGGCGCACCGGCGGCGCGGCCGCGCAGTGGCCACCATATATGGGGAGCTGGGAGGCGGGAGGCAGGGGCAGCGAATGGGCAGTCAGGGGGGCGGGGCGGGGCTGCAGGGGACGCAGCGGCGGGGGTACAGAAGGCAAAGTTGGGCACAGCAGAATGGGGGCACGAGGGGAAACAGAAAGCAAAAAATGGACACAGTCAACGGGGGCACGAGGGGAGACAGAAGGCAAAAGAGGACACAAGCAATGGGGGCACGAGGGAAACAGAAAGCAAAAATGGACACAATCAATGGGGGCACGAGGGGAGACAGAAAGCAAAAATGGACACAAGCAATGGGGGCACGAGGGGAGACAGAAAGCAAAAATGGACACAAGCAATGGGGGCACGAGGGGAGACAGAAGGCAAAAGGACACAAGCAATGGGGGCACGAGGGGAGACAGAAGGCAAAAGGACACAAGCAATGGGGGCACAAGGGGAGGCAGAAGTGAAACGGGCACACAAAATGGGGGCACGAGGGGAACAGAGGCAAAACGGGCACCAAGGCAACAGCAGAGGGGCGAGCTTACCAGCAGCAGCAGCGGGCAGGACAACACAGGCGGAGCTGTGTGGCGGGGGAGCGACCTACCTGGCAAGGTCAAGGGTCGCTCTCCTCACTGCGCAGCGGCCGCCATATATGGGGAGCTGGGAGGGAGGAGCAGCTGGGAGGCGGGAGGCAGGGGCAGCGAATGGGCAGTCAGGGGGCGGGGCCGCAGGGACGCAGCGGCGGGGGTACAGAAGGCAAAGTTGGGCACAGCAGAATGGGGGCACGAGGGGAAACAGAAAGCAAAAAATGGACACAGTCAACGGGGGCACGAGGGGAGACAGAAGGCAAAAGAGGACACAAGCAATGGGGGCACGAGGGGAAACAGAAAGCAAAAATGGACACAATCAATGGGGGCACGAGGGGAGACAGAAAGCAAAAATGGACACAAGCTGAATAGCTTTGGACAGAGGGAAACCGGGGAGCAAGGAATGAGGCAAGAGGTAGGCAGGAGACGTAGATAGGGGTTGGGGAGGAGGATTAGTCAGAACAATTTTGAGCAAGTTTGTTGTGGGGAATTGTTTATGTGGGGGGGAGATAGATTTGAATATGTATAAGTGAGGCCTGTTTTGCATATATGTATTAAATGAAAATGCTTACCTGTCCAATAAAGCGGCCTTTTACCGCATTTTGACCTGAGGATGTGCTTATTGCCCGAAATATGTTTGCGTGTTCTTTGTAGCACAATTGGGTAATTCATTTTTATGATTTTTAAAGTTCGCAGTCATGGAGAAGAACGCTGCTTCCATGACGGCGACTGTGGCGCGCCAGGCGCGTTTCGGGCAGTCAGTAAAGGACTGTTTACCGAGAAAGTGAACACCTTGTAGCGTTCACGTCATTGCCCTCACCAAGTAGTTGCTGAAGGGGTTGCGCAGCTCTAAGGTGAGTTGTGCCGCTCTATAGCGCGTCACCAGCTGACTTATTTCTGCCCCCGCATCACTTGGGACTCCGGTATCTAGCCCTGGTCTCTCCACAGGTTTTGTTTACAGCTGCTGGTTCTTAACCTCACACGCGCCCTAATCCGTCCCTTCCTATTCCCTTCACATTCTGTTGAGATAATGACCCAGCTCTTCAACTGCGCGGACAGCTGAGTTATTATAGCTTCACCTCTTTATTTCCCCATCCCCCACACTTCCTTTTTCCATCCATGCTCGAAGGTTCCTCATTTTTCCTCGCACAAGCCTGATCTAAAGATTGCGCCACTCGAGAACCTCCTGCTGAGATATCCTTCTCTTGTACTTGAGCCTACCTTTTTAATTTCGGCAGCATAGCTTTCTCTGGGAAGAAGCATGCTCCAATAACGGTCGTTCCGTTCGCGAGAGGTTCAAGAGAGCTCAATCAGCTTGATCATCATCTCCCTTTTTCAAGCCCTCCGATCAGCCTGTAAACGGGAAAAAGGCCTAAGGAAAAACTCACACCAACTCACAACTACAGTGAACGAACCTAAAAATGATACAATCAACACACAAACACAAGTCTGCTTCAGGGGCTGGTGGGTGGGAAAGATTCTTCTGCGCCTTGACGAGGCGCGGGGCAAGCCTGGGGAATGCGGGAACAAGAGGGCGCCTCCTGCGCTCCCCCGGCCTTTTAACCCCTCTGGGGGCAGACCAGTTGCAACTGGTCCGCCCACTCTGGCTCCCCCCCTTTGACCCGGAAGCAATTAGATTGCTTCCGGGTCAATGCAGGAGCCAGCACTAATCGGCGGTGGGGCGAGCCCGCCGCGTCATCAAGACGCGGCGGAGGGGCACGCCCACCACCGAGAGTGCAGGGGAGGAGGGGCCGGCGCCCCGCCATACGTGCAGGGGGGCCGAGCGCCCCCCTTTCCTTATGGTCAGGGACTACCGACAATCCCCTCCCTGTCTTGCGCACTACCACAGTTAAACAATTAAAGCAATTGGACATGAGAGGAGTTTTCTTTGGAAGGCGGGGTCTCGCGACCCCCGGCCGTATTTATTAAAACATGAAAACAAATTAAAATTTGAAATAAACAATATTTACACAAGCATTTTTTATGCAGAAAATTAGACATTCGATTACAATCAATGTAGACAGGTATCAATGGCTAACCTTAACAAATGTCTAATACAGCGTGTTTCCTAACCGAATCTAACATCATACTTATTACTTTTCTGCATATCCTAGTTTTGGGCCTACGGCAAGGTCGCTAACCGGTGTCAAATCCTTATTAACCAGCTACGCCCTCACGTATGAGTGCGCATGCGCAGAGGGCCCGTTTACCGAGAGGGTACTTCCCCCCCCCTCCCGGTTACCCCCGTACGCTCCATGAACTCCATTACCCAAAGGGGGGGCCCTTGCACTCTGCGCCGTTTAATGACGTCATCGTGCACGTGCGGGGTGGCTAACCAGCCCAAAGAAAGCGTGACTCCCCCCTCCCCCGCACCCATCCAACCAAGCGGATGTACCGCCCCTGGAGTTCTGGGAGACCACTTGCCCCTCCCCCTGGGCGACCCCATTCAAGAATGGTGACGCCCCTAAGGACCTTAAATTGACTGCTCACCGATCATGACCTTACCGCCACAGGCCAGCATATTTGACCGACTATCTGGCCCCCCTATCCTCCTCTTCCGAAAGGTCATGCCTACTTAGAACCTCCCAGCCATGCCAAAATGTTCTCCTTGAAAAGTTGGTTACCTGCCCCAGTCAGATGGACCCCGTCTTGCAAGAAGAACTGTTCCCCCCAGATACACCCATGTGGTATATTCTGTAGTTGAGGTGACCGAAATAATTTCTCTATCTTGTTGTTGATCCTCTTTACCGAGTGATTCAACGCCCTGACCGAGTCCCCCCTCCATTGGAGCCTAGGAATCATCTGAGACCACACTATGGTGCAGCCTTGGCATGTTTTAGCTAGCCAGTTTACTTCCGAAATTATCTCCTCCACCAGGACCCTCCTGCCCAGTTTCACCAGATCGTTGCCCCCAGGTGTAGGATAACTACTGCGGGCGGCGGGGTGTGTCTATTGAGCAACTCTGTAAAGAACCCCTAAACTGACTGAGGCATAGGCCCCCTACCATGAAAGTGAACTTTGAAACCTCCTTGTTCCGCCCTCTGTCTATAGCTACCTGAAAAGAAAACAGATTTAACGCGCTTCACAAATGAGTGCCCAACCACCCATACCACTTGTGTCTCCTTCCTCCGTTCCTGTGTCCGTCGTGCTGAAGGTACTTGCTGTTGGTGACCCGGCAACAGTTTCCGCCCTACGTGACAGGCTCGAGAAACTGAAATATAAGCAAACAACAAGACAGGCGTCAGCGTAACTTACTTGTCACCTCACAGCATGTGCATCCGCACATAACGTTTGTAACAGTTGGAAGACCATCTCCCAATCCTTTTCACGCTGCTCGCATGCAACCCTCTAGCAGCCGCCTCAGTGGCCGCACCTATCCTGAAGGAATGCGTCCCAAAATCCTTTGGATTGAATCCAGCCCTGTCCATTGTCATTGACAGTACTCGTTGGAATTGGAACCTGGTCAGTGGGGTACCGTCTGCATGCATTAACAATGCTCCCTCCTTCGCGCCCGCTCGCTGTTTGATAAAGGCTTCCACGTGGAACACTGGGCAGCAAGGATTCGCCCGTGCCCGATGGAGTACCAGCCCGTCCCCCCGGGCCTCCTGGTCAGTTTTTGATTTACGTATGGTAATCAACAGCACATCGCCCAATATTTTTGGATGTTCCAGTCGGAGACCCCCCAGCATGTCCTGCTTGCTGCTAGCCACCAGTTCCCCTACCCGGAATGCCCCATAAAAGGCCAAAGTAAAGGCGGCTCTGAACAAGAGTACTTCCCCATACGAACTGCAGGTGTCAGACAAGGCATTCAATAATGATGCCAGCCGTTCTAATCCTATCGGTTGCCTCGAATCTGCGGCGGTTGCTTGCAGGCGCCGCCACCCCTTTAGTGCCTTCCGCACGACAAAACTATTCGTGGGATCTCTGGCCCCCCTGAGTTGTGCCATGAAAGACACGGCCGCCCTGTGTCTGCTAGCTGTTGCTGCTGAGCGCCCCTCCTTATGTAATGCATCTAGGTACTTAGCGAAATTCTCCTCATGCTCCCATTTCTCTGCCCAGTCCCGTCCCAAAAAGGAGCAATAAGACAAAAACGCCCCTTCGTAAGCTGTCCTGGTCCTGGGCGCTAGGCTAGCTGCCACGAGGTTCTGTAGCTGGGGGCACCAATTTGCCAGAGTGTTGCTGGGAAGTGTACAGGCATCGCCTCCGCGGATGGTAGGTGTTCCCTGAATACCTGCATCTTAAAGCGAGAGAGTGCATCGGCAGCGTTATTCAACACCCCTGGGACATGTTTGGCCCTAAACTGTACATTGAGTTTCATGCAAACCAACACAATCTCCTTAAGTAGGCGGAGTATAAACTTACATCGTGCCGCCTGCTGGTTGATACATTCGACTACCGTCATGTTATCTGACCAGAAGATTACAGATCGATTACACAACTGATCAGGCCAAACTGTTAATGCAACCCATATTGGAAATAGCTCCAAGAAACCGATATTAGCTGTCAGGCCGCTCGTATCCCACCAAACCGGCCACCGTTGGGCCACCCACTTGTTTCCCAGTATGGCACCAAACCCCACACTGCCTGCCGCATCCGTCCATAGACCTAACTCTGCCGACGTAGTAGGGGGACCGCACCACACCACTCTGCCGTTGAAGCCCTCCAGAAATGCGATCCAAATACGCATATCCTGGCAGACCTCAGCCAGCAATCTAGTGTGATGGTGTTTCTCTCGCAGGCCCGTCATGGCCTGCGAGATTGAGCGGGAGAAGGGGCGTGCCATGGGTATGACTCTTAATGCGAAATTCAGCTGGCCCACAATCTGTTGTAGCTGCTGGAGCGTCACTCTATCTTTGACCAAACCTTGCTGGAGAGCTGCTCTAAATTTCGTGATTTTGTCTTTTGGTAACCTGAAACAACCCTCCACTGAGTCCAATTCTATGCCTAAGAATTCCAATGTGGTTGCAGGACCCACCGTCTTTCCGGGTGCCAGCGGGACCCCAAAAGCCCGCATGAGCACGCAAAATTCCTGCAATGCCCACCCACACTCCTGTGAGCCCGCCGACCCCAGAAAGAGAAAGTCATCCAGGTAATGCATGACATGGAGGTGCCCTGACGTTTGCCTAAAAGCCCATTCCAGAAAGGAACTAAATTTCTCAAAGTAGGCGCATGAAACCGAACAACCCATGGGCATACACATATCCATATAGAATTTGTTCTGAAAAGAGAAACCTAGCAGATGCTGATCTAGGGGATGCACTGGCAGTAGCCGAAAAGCCGATTCAATGTCCGACTTGGCCATCAAGGCTCCCGGTCTGAGAGCCCTCAACATATCCACTGCTTGGTCAAAAGACGCATACTTAACACTACAAATGTCTTCATTTATGGCGTCGTTTAATGATGCGCCCCTGGGTGCTGATAGGTTATGAATGAGCCTGTACTCGCCCTCCTCCTTTTTGGGGACCACGCCGAGGGGCGAGCAAACAAAATTCGGTACAGGGATGTCATTAAACGGCCCGCTATCTTACCCAGGTGCAGCTCTTTAGCTATTTTTGCCGCCACCACATCTGGGTTGTGCTTAACTGAAAGTTGATTCCTACATTCTGGTGTTCCGGTATATCCCACCGCTGGGATCCTAAAGCCCTGCCAAAATCCTTCCTGTAACATCGCATGGTCAGGGTACCTGTTCAGCCAAGGAGTCATAGCCAGGACGTCAATGGGTGAATGAGCTACCAGACGGCCTCCTCCCCTAATCCTGCTTCTTTCTTCCCCTGTTTCCCGAGGCGTTACCTTTATTGCGGCAGACTGTTTCTGGGTGGGAAGGATGGTTACAAATGGAACATGCGTGCCTGAACTTGCAAGTGCCCTGTGTCCTGGTGCATGTACGCTTGTTAAAATCCCAGCACACCCCTTTTCGCCCACCACTGCTCCCCGTCTTAGTGGCTGTGCCACCCCCCTGAGGTGACCGAAAGGGCTGCTGGTGATTGGAGTGGTAGCTTTTGCTCCAGCTTGGCCCCGCACTCCCTGCCGTAAACTGGCCATACCATGACATTGAATCCACTCTATCCCATGATAATGCGTGGTCAAACTCCTTAGCCTTCCTGAAAGTAGTGTCGTACTCCTTCCACCCATCCCCTCCATATTTCTCGCTGAAAGTTGTGATCCTACTCTGGTAACAAGCCATTTCGGCCTGCAAATTCGGGAAACGCTCGGCTGTAATTGCCATAAACACAGAAAAAGCTCTAATCCAGTTGATCAATGTCTCCTCCACCCTGAATCTCACCATTTCACCCCGCCATTCGCTAGGCAACATCCAGTCTTTCTGTTTCCTAGCATACTCCATTTCTCTGTTATCAACTAGCAAGGAAAACATATTGACATATGTTCCCGCCCAGATCAAATCCTTCACTTCTTGTGTCACATGTTGAGCCAGATTTTCCCTCCTGGAGGGTATTGTCCCTTCCCCCAGCACTGGTAATGCCACCTCCTTACCACTTTCTGCGGGTCGCGTTGGTTCAACAATCTTGTCCTTTCCAGAGTCGCTGCCCGAACATGTTGCTTGTGGAGTAAAGGGCGCGCTTGGCCCCCCCGCCACCCTGCGCAATCATGATCTTTGCTACCATTTTCTGGGCCTCTGCCGAGGGGTCCTCTCCCACCTCCCTGGCACCCACTGAAGAAGGTAACATCCCACCTATCCCTAGCCAAGGCAGTACAGCCGCTATCTGCGCTGCCAGCTCTGGAGGTACCCGACCAACCACTGGGGGTGCTGTAACTGGCATGGGGGATCCCGAGCCGGGTACCGGAATCGGCGCGGGTACCACCGGGACTACCGCTGGGACCACCTGAGGCACTATGCTTGGTGCTGGCGCCGGTGAGGCCGGAGCCGGTGTCACCGGTAGATTTGTCGGGATTATGGGAGCGGGCATAGGAGCCACCGGCGGTCCAAGCCCTCCCTCAGGGACCACCCCATAAGGCCCCCCCTCTTCGTGTGGCTTGGGGACCCGACCGCTACCCTTCTTGGCCCTGACCCGCTTGGGCAACGCATCCAAATCCCCCCTGGGCTGCGGGGGCACAATTATTCGCTTGGGTCTCCCTGATGGCCCAACCTGTTCGTCGAACCTTTGTCTGAGCTCTGCCACGCTCTTGCCTATCTGGTCCACCTTCCCCCATCTCCTGTCCATAGCTGTCATCTTGCGCATCATGCCCTCCAGCATATGCTCCATGCGGGAGCGCCTAGCGCCACGTCCACTAGTCATCCCTGCAACAGGTAAACCACCTGCACTTACCCCCTACACTGAAAGCCCTGCTGTGTCTCTGCGCCCACTAGGGCCTGCCTGGTGTTTACCTGTCCCGAGTTGGAGGTACACAGACTGGCCGTAAGCACCACGCAACTGTGACCGCGACACACCAGCTAACCTGGGTGTTGGGCGAGCGCACTCTAGCCCGGCGGCCCAACAGAAGCAGTGAAATGCAGGCCTGCCTGTGTCCCCGGATCGCGTCGTCCACCGCGCCACTCTCCTTTGGCTCAGTCGCGTTAACGAGATCCTAGGGTGAAAAGTAAATTAGGGTATAGCACTGCCAAATCTCTCAAAAGGCCCCTTTTTTATGTGCGCAGCTGGTCCCAACACCCCCAAGTTAAATACCTTGTCAACCCCGACTTGCGCTTATTAGCAGATCACCCCTCACTAAAACAGTGCCACCACCACCTCACATCTCATATTTATCACAATTAAATTGCTCGCCTGCAATTATTTGCCTAAAATTGCCTATCTGCCCATGTGGTCTCCCATCCGTGTGCTGACCCTGCCCACCCTGCTTCGCCCTCTGTTAGAACCTGTGTCTCTGCAGCTATGAGAACCGGGGGCCTGCTGCAGTCAAAGGCAGAGTCTGCGCAGGAAGGGGGGATGAGGCAGCAGGGAGCACGATCCGACCTGATTCCCAGGAAGCGCGTAGATCGCTCTCCTCGTCCGCCTCGATTTAACCCAAAACCGGGCCCACAGCTCTCGACCCGCCGATCCGGTCCCACGCGCCGATCCTTCCGTGATGCTAATCAGCCCCAAGACAGCGCCCGGATCGCTCACCAAACCTGCAAAACAAAGGAAAAGATTATTCAAAGATTCTTCTGCGCCTTGACGAGGCGCGGGGCAAGCCTGGGGAATGCGGGAACAAGAGGGCGCCTCCCGCGCTCCCCCGGCCTTTTAACCCCTCTGGGGGCAGACCAGTTGCAACTGGTCCGCCCACTCTGGCTCCCTTTGACCCGGAAGCAATTAGATTGCTTCCGGGTCAATGCCGGAGCCAGCACCAATCGGCGGTGGGGCGCGCCCGCCGCGTCATCAAGACGCGGCGGAGGGGCACGCCCCACCACCGAGAGTGCAGGGGGAGGAGGGGGCCGGCGCCCCGCCATACGTGCGGGGGGGGCCGAGCGGCCCCCCTTTCCTTTCTCTGGGAAGAAGCATGCTCCAATAACGGTCGTTCCGTTCGCGAGTGGTTCAAGAGAGCTCAATCAGCTTGATCATCATCTCCCTTTTTCAAGCCCTCCGAGAAAACCGATGAACCCCTGAGGCTCAGAAGAAATGTGTTCCTGGCTAAAGGCTGGGGGAGTTTGAAGGATGTTTCCCCTCTAAACTGGCACGAGTCACTGACTCACTCTAGGGGACTTTGAATACAAGGGAGTTCATTAATAATCTGTAAATCGTAATCTAAATGTAGTATCCTGGCTCTCTCAAAACATTTAGGATCGAATTTTACAGATAGCAAAGCAGAGTTTTTCTTCTTTACGTTTTGGTGTATTCTTAGAACCGTTTTTTGTTTGTGTGCATTTAAAGGCCAAATTGTACCTACAAAACTGGACACTTCACTGCTAATCTACTGATTACTCAATTTTCAATATTGTGATTTCTTTTTGACGTAAGTGCTTCGCCTAATGTTTAGTTTCTCTTGTCTGAGGTCGAACAACACCAACATGGTTTTTTCCAACCGGTTTGTTCTGTAATCTTGTGCAGCAAGGGGCTGGGGGGGTTGCTTCCCCCTTAAGCTGCTGTCTAGGTCAAAGCGAAGTTCTGCAGACAGTGCCATTTTAAGGTAAATAATGAATGAATGAAAACAAATACGGTCTCCCTTACAATGAGTTTCAGAACACAATTCTCCGTAATTGTGTGAAGTTTAAAAAATATATATATATCTATCGGGAAAATCAAGTGAGGGTCGATTTTGTTTATTCAATAATAAATCGCATGAAAGGTTATTTTCTGGACTAAATACAATTAATAGCAAAGGGTCTGACTATTTACTTCACTCAAAGAAACACACTCCGACTTCAAAGAACATATCAGCCTCGCAGAAAACTTCACAAAATCGGATGCTTGTGCTTATTACAGGAATGAAAACAACAACGTGTTCGAATCGCTTCTCACTTCTGTCTGCACACTTTTTTCTTTCCTTGCACCACCATTCAAAACAAGCACGATTTACTTGATTTTTGTGTTCATTTCATAAAATGGAAGTCCAGTCTAGCCTTAAACTAAGCTAACCATCTCAAATCAGAACTACAAGTCCCAGCATGCAAAGTGGAGCTGGCGTCCGGCCCACTTTCCTCACATGTATTGAACTGGGAAACTGATCGGACATGTTTTGAAGGACAAGTAGATTTCTTTCCTACATAATTGTTTTCAGGACACTGTATTTCTAGTCGAGGGATTTCATGTTCCGCTATTGTCAGGTGGGTGAGTTCAAATAGTTCGTTATCATTGCCTATGACTACAAGTCCCGCTACACATTAGGTTGCAAAATAAAATCAGAGTACTATAAATGAGGCGTCTTGATGAGTTGTGTGGCAACCTCATGGTCATGGCCGACAGTAACAAGCACGTGTAGGGTCTAAGGTGTGTTTTCACACAAAAATTGGATAATATATGGAAATGTTAAAGACAAGGGCTCATAGCTTGGTATTTTATTGAAATTTTTAGGAAACAGTCAATTTTAAAGCACATTGCACTGGCAAACTTGGTCAAAATCAGATACGATTCAACAAATGGGTGAGGTGAGGTTTACCCAGCTCTTTCTGGTAAATATATAGCACATTTACAGTTGTAACGCACTTTTCGCCAAAATCACAGATGAAAATATCTCTAGTCCTGGGTTTTCGTTTTTACAGGTCATTGTTTTTAGGAGTGTTTCCAATTTGTTTCAGTCACTTGAACAGGGACTACTCACTGCATATACTAGTTTATTAAAAAAGGCATTGGACAAGGAGTTCCAACAGCTAAAAGTGAACTGGTAACCATAGGGTGGGGGGTTTCCAACAAGTAATATAAGGAAAATTGGGTAAATAGTGCTTTACAAATTACATGGCGGGCATGCAGTTTCTGCTTAAGAAATATGTGAGATTGTTCCATTTAGAGCACAACATTATAAGAATATTGGACAAACTCAGTGTTGTAATTTGCAACTGCTGACTGGCTTCCAATTTGAGTGCAAAGCACCATTAACACACTCTCCTCATCCTTCTTTCCGTGTCTTCGGCATACACATGCGCAGTCTATTTATACGTCTATAATCTTCTCTTCCCTTCTTTCTCTCTTTCTTGCACACCATTTCTCCTACACTGTCTGGAGTTCATTCACCACTTCATGCACAAACTACCTAACCCTCTCAATCTTCCATTCTATCTATTCTATACAGATCTCACCCCCTGTCTGTTCACCATGCTACAGAATTCCAATACACAAATACACTACACCCCACACAATTCGACAACTAACAATTCCAATTCAAACCACATAATTCCACTATAAACAACATACTTCCACTCCACTGCAAACAAAAAACTTAAAAAAACATTGTCATTTACAACGCCAATAGCTCCAACTTTCACCAATGTGAGACCAATTTGCATTGCAAATGCTTGTTATAGATTGCTTTCATTTTGCTGAACTTGAGTACTTCCCTTCCACCGTCAGGTCATGTTAAAACAAAGAAGGAAATGGGTAAATATTTTGCAATGTACAGGAGGTTTGGAAATTATATGAATCTGGTGGATTTGGGGTTTTCCTAACTAATTAAAGCATTTACCTCCCAGTAAATCTGACCATCTTTTAATCCCATCCAGTTAATATTTGTTTTTTTTGGCCTAGTGTTAGTTAAGACCGTTTGTTTTGAGTGAAATTACGTATATCTACCTTACTACTAGGGGCTTTCAAACAGCCCTCTTCATCCATTGGTCAGTTGTCATTCACCGTTTTCTTCTGCCCTCTACAGAATGAGACAATGTGTCAACCCACTTCAACCTTTGTTTAACTTCCCTGTGAGTGATAGCATTCTGCTCTCTCACAAGGACCACATACACACACAAAGTACTTCCCTTCCCTGCCAGAGACTACTATGGCAGTGTGTTCTTATGGAGGTCATTTTTTTCCACTTTTTTTTAACATATAGTTTTAATGCGGCCAGCTCCCCATAACGATTAAAAAAAAAACTTTAAAAAAAAAAAACTAGGACAGAACAAATCAAGCATTGTCAATGCCAAAATGCTGGCAGCCAACACTAGATCAGTTGGGTTAGCAAGTGCTTAATTTTCTTGTATTTGACAGACTTTTTGTCATATGCCCTTCTTGATACATGTCCTTGTTTTGTGCTCGTCGGTGTATCATGAGTATAGTTTTTTTTTTTTTGCCATGGCTTCATTGAGTTTTAGCATCACCTGTGACTTTGGAGAGATCAATCACAGTGTTAAATGGAAATCCAATTAGCCCCCACTATCTGCTATCGCTGAGCGGGAAATGTGAAATCGTGTAATTTTTCCGTTTGAAAATTTCGCAAATATCTCAAAATGTAGTTTGCCATAATATCATGTGAAATTTTCATGTAAGGGATCTAGGACGTTTATAAAAAAAATGCCATAAGTAGCATAAGTGACATCAGATGCCCTTTGACGCCCAGATATCACAGAAGACCTTTTACCTGCTGACCTCACAGAAAGTGACATTATGTGTCCCTTTGGCCCCTATGTCATCCCATGAAGTAACATCAAAAACCTTTGATCTGGTGCCACCACAGATAGTGGTATCTGTTTTTTGACTAGTTACATCCGGCAAAGAGGCTGAAAAATCTCTAGCAGGTACAAATAAAATACTCTGGAAACATATGTTTATTCAAATCCTATTGACAATGCTCCTACATTCACTGTCAGTGTCTTCAGCTACAGGATTCAAATAATGATGTATCATTTAAGAACCCTCTAAATAGTGTGCACCAAAAATGCTGGCAATGTTGAAATCACTCAACATCAAATAAAAGTGTTTTATAATGGGAATGCTGAAGGGCATATTAATGTTCAGCACACGTTCACTTTGCCAAACTAAGAGAACCATTCAATGAAAGCTCCGTCTTGAAATATAGGTCACAGTGCTATGTTCTCCCAGCAACCTTCCTTTCTACAACATGGTGTGCATTCTTCCCCAGCCCAGGAGCCATTGCACCTTCCCAGGTTTACTATCATTCATTTCTTATATAGTTAAAAGTGAACATCGCTGGTAGAGTACTTGTGTTGACCAATAGTATGCCTGTTCACCATTTAGTTTACTGACAACATGCAGTGCAGTCTAGCAGTTAGAAAGTCAGATGTTGCTCATCTGGAAGAAGATAATGGATATTATTCTGATGCTTATGCTGCATGACTGATGAGAGGAAATTAATGGGTGTGAAGAAGACTTTGATGGTTGGGAAACAAGAGGTTGACATGCAAGGTTAATATGATGATGCTGCCGGGCTTGCTTGAACAGGAGAATACACTGACTGGGCCATAAATTGTTGTGTGGCTGGCAAGAAACAAAGGCCAACAGTTTATATGTCCCTGGATAGAATATAGTCTGCTGTCATGAGTAGATGTGGTTCTTATGATGAGTGGGTATCTTACTGTGAAGATTCTGACCCTAAAGTAAGTAGATACTTGACTAGTGTGAAATTAAGAAGCTGGCTGACAGTGCAGCAGATATTGTTTACATATCTCTGAATAGGATATTGGTGGTTATGATGAATAGTTGCATTACTGATTCTGCTGGGCAATCTTGAAGAGAACAAAGCATCAGTGGACTGCAAATGTGTTTGGCTGGGACGAAATCAAGGGGAGGTGTCTGGTTCTTGGCAGCATGTCAAATGTTGTTTGTATGTCTCTGGATAGTTCTGAGCACAGTGAGGAGTGGCTGTGCCTATGGTGCTTGGCTTTCTTGACAAGAAGTAACTGAATGGATAGCAACGTATTGCATGGCTATTAGTAAACAAATCAGAATGACAGTGCATGGACGAGTGGTAAAAGTCATAAGAGGCTGCTTGCCTGGCAATCAAGAGGAGGCCAATAGTTATTGGCAGCATGATAGTTGCTGTCTGTATAACCCTGCATAGGATAATAACTTCTGTGATCACTAGCTGACACAGTACTGCAGTATATGATTCAAGGTGTGAAGGGACAGGAAGTGATTGACTGAAGAACAAATGTAGCTTGCATGGCAATCAAGAGAAGGCTGATAGTGCTTGGCATTGCGGTAGCTGCTGCCTTCATGTCCCTGTGTATTGTACTGGCTTCTGCAAACATTAGCTGAAGTGGTCATGTAGCATGTGCTTCAAGGTGGGAAGAGGCAGACTGGAGAGAAATTGTTGGTTGTCTAGCAATTAAGAGGAGGCCAATAGCACTTGGCAGTGTGGTAGCTGCTGTCTTCATGACCCCGAGTAGGATACTCGCTCTTGTGATCACTGACTGCTGTGGTCATGCAGAACATGCTTGAAGATAAGAAGACTCTGACTTGAGAGCAAATGTAGCTTGCCTGGCAATCAAGAGGAGGCCAATAGTGCTTGTTTGCATAGTAACTGCTGTCTTCATGTCTCTGCATATTGTACTAGCTTCTGCAATCATTGACTGATGTGGTCATGCAGCATGTCCTGAAAAGGTGAAAAGAGAATGACTGAAGAACAATTGCAGCTTGCCTGGTAATCAAGACGAGGTGGTAGGGCTTAGCAGTATGGTAGCTGTTGTCTTCATGCTCCTATATAGGGTACTGACTTCTGAGATCACTGACTTAGTTAATGCAGCATATTCTTCAAAGTGAGAAGCAAATTACTGGTTGAATAGCTGTAAAGGTGAGGTCAATGGTGCTTGGCAGCATGATCATTGCTGTCTTCATGTCCCTTCACAGGGTAACAACCTCTGCAATCACTGTCTGATTTAGGTATGCAGCATATGCTTCAAGGTGAGAGGAAAATGACAAAAGCAGGTATTGCTTGCCTGGTAACTAAGAGGAGGCTAATAGTGTTTGGCAGTGTGGTAGCACTGTTTGCGTGCCCCCTGCAGTTGGCTACTGGTTTGTGCAATCACTGGCTGATACGGTAATGCAGCATACGCTCCAAGGTGAGAAGACGCTGACTAGAAAGCAGTTTCTGCTAGCGTGGCAGTCAAGAAGAGGCCTATTGAGCTTTACAGCAAGGTAGAGGCTCTCTTCATGCCCCTTTACAGGGTAATGTATTTTGTGATTACTGGCTTGTTAGTAGCATATGCCTCAAGGTGACCGATTGTTCTTTGCCTGGAAATTAAGAGAAGCAACTCATAACTGATGCTTCATTATAGTGCTGTGCCACACGTTCTTCCAGTGACATCTAGCTTTGTGTACAGCATCATCAATGGGCACAGCCATGCTGGAAGCATCTAAGTTCTCCATTACGGGAACACCCTAATGCTTTCTTGTGAGATTTCAATCACCTTCAACGAAGTGGATAATTAAACTGTTGCTCTTTATGTGAAAAGTCTTTGGGTTTGTCAACAACCTCAAAAAGTATTTTCTGCCACCAAATAGATCCTGTAAATGTTATAATCTGGAGTTATGTAGTGCCCATACCTCAGCTTAGGGTCATTTTCACTTTTATCCTCTCATATTTAAGTGAAATCCTCTCTAACAATTCAGTGAAATATCCCCTGTTGTGAGAATTCTGAGTTTCATCTGTGACATTGAAAGCAAGCCCTTGATAACTTAATACACCTGCTGTATTGAGCTGCTGCTCTATATTCTTCAATTTCCTGCTCCACGCCTCTTCTAGAATTGATGAAACCGTCTGTAAGCTGTTTTTCTGACTATGACTGTTTAGACAAAGAACAAGTACGTTTTTCCGCTTGCTGAAGCCTATATCAACAAATGCTCAATACCATGTTCACTTTCTCCTCCCACATTTTCAGCAGTAAAATGCCTGCATGCAAAGCAGTATGCAGTGTCTTTAAGAATTGAATACTCTACCCAAGGATGTGTTTTGCAATCTCCATGAAACCTTTAGCTTACAGTTATAGAGAATGTTATAGTTTTGGCTGGACTGCATCACTATATTGATTCATTGACAAGTCAATTGCCAAAAATTCACTTGCAATGTGTGAGTTGGATATGAATTTCTGAAACATTTCTCCAGTTCAAGGTGCCTCCAACGTCACCCCTTTCACCCCAAAAGAGAGCTGGCTGTATTGCCATTAAAAGATTATGAACAATGCCACCAAGGATAAAACTGTATGCACCTGCAAAATAAGAAGAATCTTTGGGTAAGCTAAAAAAGTCAGCACTGTTAGAATGTGAAGAAACATCACTAATAGAGTTATCACCAGCACAGGGAGAAGCAGCTGCAATGGAAGCAGATGAAGTTTCAGGTGTGCCATAAGTATGTTCAAATTTGCCGCAATGCCACCTAAGGCAGCATCCGATGACTCTTGTTAGCTTGCCTTTAGAAGGGTCTGCTCCACTCCTTTTAAATAACAAATCGATTAATGATGTTTGAGTTTACCAGTAGACAAAGTGGACTGATTCTCGCAGATAAGGCATTTAAATGTGTAGGATGCCTGTCAGTCATGCCCTAGTTTATTATTATGGATTGTATCATGGCTACCATACCTCAATGAAAACATATTCATCTACATACCTTTGATTATTCACGTAGATTTGAACTGTCTTCTCTTGTCTTTTGAAAGAATGTATGCACAAAACAATCTACAATGATTATTACATTGCATATTGTGTAAAAGTAGCTATATCTATATCACAGTTAAAGTCCCTTTAGGGACAAAACTCATCAGCTGTGGGGGTCCAATTCTTACTGAATGAGTAAAAGAAATAAAGATATGGAATTGAAAAAACACATCAAGACGTTAGAAATGTTTCATCATTGTGGACTGCCTTTATACCAAAAGGGATTAAGTGGTTACGAAAATTACTGAGTGCACCCTCGTTGGTTGAATTTTATGTATTCTGTTATATTGACAGGATTGAGTGCTATAGTAGCTGAACCCATAGTATTTGCCTCAGTCTATCACTCTGAGGACAGCTACTGAATGCAGGTCTATATGTGTATGCTAGCTACGACTGTACATTGTTAAATGCTTATGAGGAGCTAGCACTGGGGTGTCTGAGGCAGGATCACCAGGTAATGTACGTGCAAAATAAAAACCAGGCAAGACTAGATAAATCCAGTCAATTATTCTAGTGCTGATCAATGCAGAATATGATAGATGTGCATGTTGCATGAACTGGGATATATTAAAGACTTTGACTAGGAAAAAGAGCAGTGAGAGGACCCTTGAAGAGGAAGCTACACAGTTTCTGGAATTATGACATTATGCAGACCTTAACCAGCCAGTGATGAATGCAGGTCAGAAATTTTCAAAAGGCCCTAGACACTCTGCTGCAGGTGGGTGGTAACCGAGTAGAATGTCTAGGTTGGAGATAGGGTCATTTTCTTACTAATAAACTCAATTTTTTTTACTTTGATTACATTCCCTTCAACTTAATGAAAAATTGCATTTAAACTAGGAAGCATGGTACTATAAAGATTGTTTGTTTTATAGTGTTCTTTAGGGTTCATCTGGTGTCCACAGTGGAGACAGGCGAGAAGGCTGCCTGGTATGTAGATCTGCGCTCTATAAGCTGTTCAAACAAACATTCAAATATCTGCAACAAAGGAAGGAAATATTGTATTTTTAAAGTGATCCTCAGAAATATGGTATGGTGTTCTGGAATCCATTTTAAACCCTCAGTTTTGTAAGTTTTACTATAGTAATTACACATACAGAGGCATCCGTTGTATCAGCACACACTAAAGGGACCAGAGAGTGTATGTTTTAAAAATGGTAGATTGCGGGACAGACGCAACCGGAATATCTACAGTCAATCTGCTATAAAGCATAACTTTGTTATTATCTAAGTCACACGGTGATAGATCACAAAGGATGTCTACCGGTTCTCCCTGTTGTTGGTGTGTCTTCCTGCAGGTCATTGACATACGTGGTCCTGGCTTCGAAAAGTGCTCATATACAAAAGAGATTTTTAAATATTGGGAAGTACTGTAGGTATGACGCTCATCTAAAATAGATATTTTTAAGTATTAATCAGTATTGCAGTTATGACGTCCCACACTGAGACTGATGGTGCTTTCCCTTAATTAATTTAGGAGCTGAGAATAATGCAATTATAAGTGACTGAAAAACGCGAAAATATTAACCCACCATTTGCACCCTTTCAGATTTTCTTTGTGTAATTCTGTACTAAGATAACTGATGATGCTTTTATGGCCCAACATTGTCTGCTCTACTGTTCTCTTTGTTAGATGGCTCTGTTAAAATGGCAGTTTTCTTAAAGGGTTAGTATCTGTTCTGATTTGAGCAATACCATAATATTAATTTCAGAAATTGTGGTCATCTTTGATGTAGAAATAAGTAGGTAGGCGAAATAATGAACATGCACACATTAATAATTTTAAATGAGTAAATTTAAATTCACATACTTAACTTAGAAGCAATGGGTGACACTGAATACCCTGCTACTTTTCCAAGATAATAGGAATCTGACATCTTCATCTTCAGCTCATTAATGTCACGAAGGTGACTAACTCAGTGGCAATCTGAAAATGAATAATTTTTCTAATATTTGTAAGAAATATAGAGTGATAGAACACTAAAAATAGAGCAGTGCACATATTGAGCAGAAAATACTGTAATTGTAAGTTTGTGCAAAAAAAGCAGAATGTTATCTAAAATTTGCATCCTTCTGGCTTCCTATACATCTTTGTCCAACACTAAAAACACATGTGATGCTATAATGACTGTACAATAGCTGCACCTTTGTTGCCACACTCTGTATTGGCTTGTGCACATGGGATATGCAGACCTGGGTGCCTTTAATCACCCTGCCTGGCTCCACTCTAGTTAAAGGTCTCACAGCTAGGTTTGCAAGGGGTATATGCCACACAGGACTTAATATCATGAATACAGTGGCAAGTGTGAACAGAGAGATGCATGGTCCCACCTGATATGCCTACCAATCCAGGGGTGGGGGGGTGCTTCAATTATTTTCCGGTAATTGCCTTACTCCAAGCACATTTTCACCCTAATTAATTACTTAATGAGGCCGCCGCACCTCACAGACACACTCAGTTTCCTTTCCAAAAAGTTGAAAAGCACCCTCATGACTTCCTATTTTAGTTGACACAAACCCCCACCTAGTACAGTTTGCCTGGTCACAACAGGCCGGGCGGGAGGCGTTAATTAATTAGGGTGAAAAAGTACTCTGAGTAATGCAATTATTGATAGGTAATTGAAGCATTACCTCCTTGTTACGTTTCCCCCCCTGATTAATTACTTAATGAGACATAGTAAGCAATAATATTGATCAGGACAACTGATTATTTATGCACCACTCAGCTTATTTGATCTTGGAATCAAACCTCCTATTACTTCATAGAAGATAGCACTTTTGACCCCAAACCTCCTCCAGGTCAATTGTCGTACAAATGTAGAGACCATAGCCCATGTTGCAGCCCTACAAATCTTAACCAAAGATGCTCCCTGAGTCTCTGCAAAGGAAGTAGACTTGGCTCTAGTGGATCTAACATCCACCCCAACTGGATATGGAATTCCAACCTCTCTATATGCCAATGCAATCAGAGACCTGATCCACCAACTCAGTCTGGGTGGAAGATTTAGAACCCTTCCTAACAGGCCCAAAATTCACAAACAAAGAAGAAGAAATCCTGAAATCAGAAACTCTGTCCAAATAAAGAAGAATAGTTCGGTTGACATCCAAGGAATGTAACTTCACCAAATCCGGAGAGGAAGGAGTAGGATTTAACACTGGTAAAATAACCTCCCGCTCCCTGTGAAATACTGAATTTACCTTAGGGTTGAAAGAAGGACCAGGATTTCAAATGACCCTGTCCTCAAACCCTAAAGAAAGGATGCCTTACTGATAAGGAACCCAATTCCCCCCAACCTCCTCCCTGAAGTAATTGCAACCATGAAGAATGTTTTCAAGGTAAACAATCTCCAATCCACCTTCTCAAGAGGTTCAAAGGGAGACTTCTGCAACACCTCCAGAATTAAAGAAAGATCCCAAGATGGGCATACTGGCCTAGCTTGAGGCTTGAAATGAAAAAAACCCTTAAAAAGCCTCTGGATGAGCCCATCTGCATCTTGTAAATTACCCCAAGATGCCCGGAAAGCCCTAATGGCTGCCCATTGAATCCTAAGAGTGGAAAGCTTTAACCCTTGAGCAAAACTATCCTGCAGAAAATCCAGCACTTTCACCAGTTCAACAGACTGTGGGACTAAATGCTTAGTTGTACACCATTTCTGGAAAGTGGCCCAGTGTCTAGAATAAGAAGAAAGAGTGGACGCTCTCCTAGAAGCCTGAATGAAGGAAGCCACCTTCTCAGAGACCCCCTTTTACCTGGAATCCAGCCCTTTCAACTGCAAGCTGTCAGCCTGAGGGTTCTCAATAGTTTGACCTGAAGGGAGGGAAATGCTAAGGGGGATGGAACTACTGGAAGAAGGAACCCCTCACTGATCCTCATGGACATTATCATATGGTACCAAGCAGAGCGGGGCCATGCTGGAGCTACCAGTATCTTCACCGAATCCTCTCGCTTCAACCTGATTAGGGACCGCAGAAGAAGAGGAAAAGGTGAAAAGCAAGGACAAGACAGGGCGTCCACTGCCCAAGCCCCCTCCTCCCTCACCCTTGAGCAGAATAGGGTAAGCAGGGTATTCTGAGCTGATGCAAACAAATCTGCTACTGGAATCCCCCACTCCTGACAAATCCTGTGAAAGGCTTGCTTGGTCAGACAAAAGTCCTGAGAGGAGGGACTTTCCCTGCTCAATTTGTCCGATCTGACTTTCAGTGTCCCCTGAATATAAATCGCTCTCAGCTCCAGTAAGTTGTCCTGTGCTCAAAGAAAGATCTGATCGGAGATCCTTGACAATGCTGGAGATCTTGTGCACCCCTGTTTGTTCAGATAGTACTTGGGTGTGTTGTCCGTTCGTACCAGGACACTTTTGCCCTTCAACATGGGAGCAAATGCCAGCAGAGCCAGATGAATCGCCTCTAGCTCCCTTCAGTTGGAGGACCTTAACTACTGCACCCTTGACCACAGGCCCTGCACTTGCCATGCATCAATCCAAACCCTCCAACCTGTCAAGCTTGCATTGGTTGTCAAGATGATCTGTGTCTGGTGCATTAAGCTGAACCCTTTCCTGATGTGTGCAGACTCCATCCACCAAGAAAGCTCCTCTCTCATCACCGTTGTCATCTGAATCCTCACAGACAAATCCTGAGATCCCGGAGACCGATGACCCAGAATGTGTCACATCACCTTGTTTAGATGGAACCAGGCCCAAGGCACCAGAAAAAGGGTCCCTACTAGCTATCCCTGCACCTGCATCCAGACTGCTGCAGTGAGATTGGTTGCCCCATCAATTCTGACAAATGAGTGAATCTTGTTGATCCTCTTCTCTGTCAGTGAAATTACTACTGTGCTGGTTAGAAACCTGGTGCCAATGAAAGTCTGGTCCTGAACCAGCGTCAGATGGGACTTCTTCTGATTCATCAATAACCCATGATGTTCCAGAACTGAAAGAGTTCTCGTGACATGAGCCAAAGAGGTTTCCAGGGAGGATGAGACTACCAGACAGTCATCGAGATATGGAAGGAGTGTGATGCCCTCCTGATGCAGATCTCCCACCAGAGGAGCTGGGACTTTTGTGAAGACATTTGGTGCCAATTTTAGACTGAATGGCAGCACCCGAAACAAAGTGCAAGGAACCCACGGCGAACCGCAGAAATCTCTGGTGACTTCTGTAAACAGGGACGTGAAGGTAGGCATCCTGAAGATCAATGGTGGCCAGAAAGTCACCTTATGATACTGATCCAGCGCGAGGCCAATACCTACATACACCCAAATCCCTGATGCGCTGGGATCAATTTATATATATCTTCAATTCCTTTTAGTTTCTAAAATTCATGTATGGCATCTTTAAAATACTTACCTAACTTGTACATCAACTTTCCTTCTACTTGTTCGATGAACCAATTAGTTGAATAGTTGATAGTAATGATACTCTTTATCTGACTAATCATTCGTAAACTAAATCACCACAAACTCTCATTGAAGTTAATAAAGTTTTATCTCAAATTAAATGATAAAATGCTCAATGCATACGGTCACAAATGCAAACAATGAACTCACAAAGGGAGAGAAAAAAATCAGCAATTTCAAATTGAGACACACATCAATCAATAATGACATTGTGCATAAAGGAGTGGATAGATGAAGAGACAAAAGTTTCAGAGACAAAATACATTTGCAGACAAATTGTGCAAGAACGAGTCAGAATAATACAAACCCGATGGATCTGTAGAAAACCAACCCATTGGCCTAAGTGATGGTGGGGGGACAAAGATTTTCAGGGACAGGATCAGGACAGGACAGGAACAGCTAGGCCTTTCTGCAAACCGACGAACAGCGACCCATCTCCCCTTTCTCAGCCTCTCCGCCTAACGACCTAACCACACCCCTAAAGGCACCCCAGTTATACCCTAAAACCTACATGTCCGTCCCACATCAAGTGAAACATTTCACAAAACTAAGCAGATGATTGGAGGGTTTAGGAGGTGGTTTCTCACCCCATCATGATTTCATCCAGACTCTAAATATTTCATTGTTTTATGCCTATTCTCATGAACTCATACTTGTTCCTTTCACACGATCTAATCCATGTTACAATTGAATATAAATTTAAGCAATGTCCACGAAAGGAGTCCTTCTGTCCCACGATCTGTCACATCACTTGGCAGACGATCATCACATTGGTCTTCAACCCTTTCACTTCTTCTGCTGTGCTCAGCGCTTCAGCGTGCCTTTGTCAGATCTGTTTACTCATTTATCCAACCCCTCCTTCATTCGGTCAATTTAAGGAAAATGGCGTCTCATCCAGCTCACTATAGCAAATGGAAAATGAACATTCATTAATTATATGATAATGTAGTTTTCACTGTTTAGCACCCACCTTTGCACTTTTCCCTGTTAGTGTTTTTTCCTAGCATAGCTTTATGCAAAAAAAAACGATATTATTTATTAATTTCAAAGCAAGCTGCAACATGCAAACTACGAAATGTACATGCGGCCTAGTCATGCAGTGTTTCTTGTTTCTTTCAAAGCATAAAGTAAATACGATTTTAGTTCTTTCATGCGTTATCTCACATTAGTGCATGCATGCGCAAAGCAGTTTTCCCTCGTGTTCATGTAAGGTGCACGTTAATTTTCTATTATTACTTACTGTTAGTACGTATTATGGGGGTATTCATTTGAGCAGGTTTCTTTTGCGAAATCCTGCTCCATCAATCACCCCTTTGATGGCTTCCTGGAGCCATCATAAAATACCTACCATACCGAGTGCCATCTTCATTTATCTAAAACTCTGTATTCTTCTCTCTTTTTATGGCACTTTCATCTATATCTTTCATCATATTATGGTATTCGTCTAGCTCAATTTCCTCTCTTTTTTTTTTTCTCGCTCTTCGTCTATTCTCTGATTCTGTCATTTCCTTTTTCCCACTCTTACGCTTACAACATTTATTTGTTGTTATTATCACTAAGACTATTATGGCTACTGAAATAATTGGTATTATTATTTTTCCTAATAAACTACTTCCAAAAGTAGAAAACCATTTACGTATAGAGGAGAAACTCTTACCAAGTCTTTCCCAAACACCGTCAACTTCCAGCTGGGTCAAATCTTCATGTAATTTCGTAATATTCTTTATATATCCCTCAATCCCTTTACTTTTGTCAGGGATATAGGTACAGCAATGTTGGATTCTCAACATGCCACAGACTCAGCCCTCTTTTGCCAATAAGATATCAAGGGCTAGTCGATTTTGCAAAACCATCGATCTGATTGCAACCATTTCTGTGTCAATCATTAAGAAACCACCAGCAGTATCTGTCGATAAATGATCAACCACTGTGGATAACTTCCGAATTTTGTGCGAATTTAGAACGACTCCAACTGAGGGTATCAGTGCACCAAAAATATCACCAACTATTTCTGAAAACCTTGCTCTCTTATTACGCGTTAGTCCATGATTTATTTCCTTTAGTCTGTTGCTGTTTCGATCCATGTGATAGACCTTTGGAAAGACAATAGCAAAATAACAACTACCATACCAATGGGCAGGCAATCTATAATAGGCTTTCTTACCACACACATAATAAACTCTTGGAAAAACAGGATCAGTTCCACCCTTCAATCCCCAACCTCCAGTAATTTGAAAGGTATGCTCACATTCACTAGTACCGATGAAATAATTATTATAGTTAGTTTTCATTCTAAGCAAACATATTTTCCCTTCTGATGCCAGTCCAGGGACATTGCAGCGTATGTTTCGCCTTTCTCATAATTTTCTTCCCTGAAAGCCCATGGTGGAACTTGTGACTTCTGTTCAACAGCTTTTCTCTGGAAACTTTCCCTTCTACTTTCTACCATTTCTATAAATACTTTTTCTTCAACCTGCAAACTACATGTTAAATTGTTTTTATAAGCATACTCTATATCTAAAGCCTTAGTAATATGGAAGAAATCTCCCATATACTGTGCATCTTTACTGCTCAAACCCTTATTTAGTTCCTTAATAATAGGTATTTCTGAAAACCCTAAATCTATATTAGAATAATGTTATTCAAGCTTCCCCGTCACGTAAAACAAACTGGTTAAGACACTGCAAGACACACCATACGTTAAAGGAAGGTGATGGTATGTCACCCCCTCTGAGACAGACGAAGGTAATTACTCACATTCATTGTATCAATATATTCATACAACAATTTAGTAAACACATTTAACGTGAAATCACTAATTTATTTATCATGATGGAAAATGCTTCCATCCAATTGTTCTATGTTAGGGTTAGGTGTTCTTTTAGTAATGATAAAGCCGATCCTTATCTTATCACCTCTAAGAATCTTCAGGTCGCCAGGATCTTTTTACCTGCTGAATAGTGTGAAGGGAAGAAAATCTTTTCAGTTATGCGACGGTTAAGAATCCAGTTTATCTTAAAAGACCACGGACTACGAATTTAATTTTGTGGGTTTATTACAGCCAAGAATAACTGCAAGTGCAAGCACCTCAACACGAGGTTAAAGAAATAGATACAAATAGCATCCTACGCAGGAGTCTCATCCGACTCAGGATAAGAAGAATCGTTAGCTCCAGAAGTATTAGACAAGCGATAACTGCTCCAATCTCTGTTATTCTTCATTTACCTAGATAAGCATAAAAACCATTAGCTGTCCCTACTCTATCACTCAGGTGACATACCTACTTAACGAACTACCCATGCAAGAGTAAACAAAAGGTGTCAGCTGTGAAGACTTCCTAAGAAGTGCACTCACATAGCATTTCGAGCTTGTTCTAAGATGCTCCTCCCTAGAATCCCTCTCTGTCTTCCTCTCTGGTCTCCTCTACCCTCCACCCTCGGGGCACTGTCCCTAATACAAAACCCAAATACAATTGAACACGCCCTTGTCACGCCTCTTCGGCCAGGTCTTCCTTCTCGTACTTTTCCATCGAAACTCTTACTTCATCCAGGACGGTTACGATGACCTTGAGTCCCAGGCACCTTCTCCGCTGAAAGTATCATCCCTGCATTCCAGTGTACTCCCATCTCAAAGCCTCCCACCACCCTAACTCGTGAAACAAAGAGCCAGTCTTTTGCTAACGAGGCATATGTCCTTGCACCTGCAACAGAAGATACGTTTCAACAGACTTTTTCCCTCTGCACGCATTTACCAACTGTACCCAGAGAGCCTTTCCAAGAGAACACCTTCTCTGCCTACAAAATAAGCTAACATAAGAACGAGTAGGCCTTTCCTTTTCAGATATGTAGTCAGGCCTTTACACTTTAAACACACAAGTCTTAATTATTTCTTTAAGCATAACTCATATATTTTATATGCAAAACGTAAACTACACGTGCTATGTAATATAATACACGTTAACTACTGCCTCTTTAACTACACATGAACTGAATCATCTATGCATCTTTTAAACACATCTCAATTAAGCAATACATTTTCATAATTCTAATAACACAACTATTCTCTTATTCACTCTAAGAATGCGGTTTAGGACTACATTATACCGGCTATTCATTAATACACAGCTGGATATATGCGGGTGCAAACTAAAGGTGATTATGATGCACCCCTACAAATTTTTCGAGAGCATGACGCTCTATCAGTTCCCCCCTTTGATGACTCCTGTCATCACATCTTGTACTCCCTTGGAGAAAGAACCGACCTAAACAGAACTCGTTGCCATCCTCCCTTGTCGGAATCTCTCCAAACTCTTAAGGTTTCGATAGTGACTGTCCTGCAGTCTAGCCATTCTCGTCTCATTTTCTCTCAGAGCCCTCTCAGCTCTGCCTGCTCGATACCATTTGTATGCTTTGATCAGACCCCACAGGAAAACCACACAAACCACCACAATAAGGAGAGGCCTCAGAACATAGCCAAGGAATCCCTTTCCTAAATTCACAAACCAGCTCCCCACTTGACCGAATCCCTTTCCAACCTTCGCCCAAACTCCCTCTTCAGTCAAGTCTGCTATTTTCGTGTGAATCGTAGTGATGTTATTATATATTTTTCAAGATCCTTGCTGTGGTCCGGTATATAAGTACAGCACTCTTGAACCTTCAACAATTTACAGACTCCGCCCTCTTTTGCCAATAAGACATCCAAAGCAAGGCGATTCTGCAAAACCATTGTCCTTATCGACAACATCTCTCCCTCCACAAGTACCAGCGACTTTGCTGTATTCATTGATAGTTCATCTATCACAGTCGCCAATCTCCGGATCTTTACATCATTCAAGACCACTCCCAAACTTGGTATCATTGCTCCAAAGATAACTCCCACTACAACTCCTGCACTCGCACCTCTCCTCACTCTTGAATGCTTTCCACCTTCCAAAAGCTCCAAATCCTCTGCATGGTAAATCTTTGGAAATATTATTCCCAAGTAACACGTACCATACCAGTTCACAGGCAATCTCACATAAGCATTCCTTCCACACACAAAATACACCGTAGGTATCACTTGTACAGGGCCTTGCAGAAAATTCTTTGCTGACTCTTCCATGGTGAAAACATGATCACACGTACTCTGTCCCACCGGGACCATTTCATAGTAGGTCTGATAACGTCTCTCACACAGCTTTCCCCTCTGCTCCTTGTCCAATGCTATAGGACCATAACTTCCTTTTGTTCGGTGCAATGTTTCCTCCTCGGTCCAATCTACTGGACTACCTCCTGTGTCTCGTGTCTGTGCTAATTTTCTATATCTATCTTCTACCTGATCTACAAACTTTTTCTCTACATCTGACAATGAGCACGTCAAGTTATGTCGGTGGGCATATGCTGTATCTAATTCCAAAGACGGTATGAAGTACTTCCTAAGCCTATCTTCTGACTTATAATAGTTGTATTTATTCAAATGTTTGTAAGCTGGAACTTCAGGAAGCACTGCATCGTAATTGGAAAAGAAATACTCAAAATGATCTCTTTCATAGAATATACTAAGCAACAGACTACATGAAATCCCATACATCAGTGGAAGATGGTGATATCTAATACCCTCATCCACTGAAGCAGGCAACTGCATACACACATAGCAATCTTTCGCATCCATCGCATCTACATACTCATATAGCAGCTTGGCGTATGCATTAAGCTTAAAATCACTTCTAGACAAATCTACATGCAATCTGCGACTTTCTTCTATTAGAAAAGCTTTGTCAGCTCCTATGTTTCCCTCTTTTTTGCTAGGTGTAGTAGGTGTAGGAGTCCCTGGCACCCCCTCCACTGCTAGCTTGTGTGGAACTATATATGAGACTACAACTACTATGATTATAGAAACTATCACACCCCCTATAAGTGTGCCTACGATCAATTTGGATCTACGATGTGGATCTCCAGCCTCCATGATCTCGAACGTTCTCAAAAGTTCTTAGTTTCAGCAATGAACACTCAAAAAGTCTCTGTCTTCTCCGCACGTGACTTGCTTAACCAGTTCGAGAACCACTTCGGAACCTCTGGCAGTCCCCTTTTCAACAACAGTGTCTTATTTACATAGTCCAGAAAAAGACTTCCCTAAGCTCTTGTTCCTCTTCGGTGGAAAGTCCCTAAGTTTATTCTTCTTCCACTCGGACCTAGGTTATCTTCTTCTTTAGACTTTTATTTACAACAGATTATATTTCATCCACGATAAGATCATCTGCAAGTGCTTCTAAAACATGATACAAAAGTTCAAGGCGAAGAATTACCATTTCATGTGAAGACGGCTCAAATCCAAAAGACGGAAATTCGAGTCGATGCAAAACCAATTCTCGGACTTTCCTCAGAAGCGGGGATTCGGAACTGTGAGGGTCAGTATTCCTTCGACTTCGAGTCCTGGTATTAACAGTATCACTTTCAGTACCACGCTCGGGCTCTTGCTGACCACCTGCACAGACCTCAGCCTCCCCGAGCTCACTACCCCCTGCATCAGTCACTGCGTAAGTCCACTCAGGAGTAGAGTATCTCTGGCAAGGTACCCTCGTTCTTTTCGACCTCCTCCGACCCTCTTGAGTCTGCTCTTCGTCACTTGCTTCTGTTTCAGACATTTCGGACACTGGAGCAAGATCTCTTTCGGGTGCCAACCTCAGGTTCAGTCGCCTCTGTCTTTCAGGCCAAGCCTCCTCACTTCTGGTCGTTCTTCCGCCTTCCCCTTCTATACCCTGGGCACCACTTCCTTCTTCTGCTGAATTTGATTCCACTCCACCCACTGCACCACCTCTGTCATCCGAGTCAGAATCGAGGGTCTGGTTGTCGGAACCCCCTTCAGCTTGCTCTGGTGCACCACCAGCTGCGTCAGCAGCCCTCACAACTTGTCTTGTCCTCTCATTTGGCCCTGCCACATCAGCTGGATTTTCATTTACGAGAGGAGCTGTTTCTTCTGAGGGTGCTGAAACTCTGCGGGTATGGGAAGCGTGTACCCAGTTCGGCAATCCTCCACACTTCACTGCTGTGTTCGTTACCAGTATCACCTGGTACGGGCCTCGCCACCGAACATCCAGACAGCTCTTCCTCACGTGCTTTCGGACAAGCACCCAGTCGCCTGGACACAGGTCGTGGCACAGATCACTCGAGGCCGGAACAGCTGCAGCTTGCACCTGCTGGGACACAGAACAGACCACATCAGATAGTCCTTTATAGTAATCGAGAATCAAGTCATCAGTGATGTTTATCAAAGCTGTAGCCGGTACTGCTGGCAACCGCATTGCTCTTCCCATCAAGATTTCATGAGGGGACAACCCAGTTCTCCTGTCTGGGACACTTCGAATGCTCATCAGCACAAGTGGCAATGCGTCAGGCCACTTCAGAGACGTTGATGAACACATTTCTGCCATTCTTGCCTTTAAGGTTCCATTAACCTGTTCCACTATCCCAGAAGCCTCTGGTCGATAACTGCAATGCAATCTTTGATCCACATTCAGTGCCGCACAAAGCAGTTTCATGATTTCACTGTGGAAGTGTGTCCCTCTATCTGATTCCAAAGAGGTCGGAAAACCAAACCTCGGGATGAGTTCCCTCAACAATAACTTAGCCACTGTGAGGGTGTCACACCTGCGGGTTGGGTAAGCCTCCACCCACCGTAAGAATACACACACCACCACCAAAATGTACCTCAACCCATTGCACTTAGGCATTTCTATAAAGTCTAGCTGCATCCTATTGAAGGGTCCTCCTGACCTCCCAATGTGACTACAGTTTTCTTTCCAGCATTCATCTGTTGACACGTAACACACCTCTGACAAACTGCTTCAGCAATCGCACGAAATCGTGGGTTATACCACGTTTGTCTAAACACACGCATCATTGCATCTCTACCAAGATGTACCGGTCCATGTATTAGTCTCTCCATGGGGCTCAGCATATTTTCTGGCAGTACAGCTCTCCCATCACTGGAAACCCAAACATCCACATCCCCTCTTTCACATCCTGCTTTGACCCATCCATTCCGTTCTTGATCTGTCACCTCATCCTGCAATCGCTTGAGTTCCTCCCAAGTGTCTGCCATGGCCAACATCATGTTGAGCTCGGTTCTTTCTTGGCTCTCTCCTGTGTAACCCTCTGTAAATATACATCCTTGTTCTGCACAGAAGCGGGCGACTTCGTCCGCATAATTGTTTCCCAAAGACACAAAATCCTCCCCCTTTCCATGTGCAGAGCACTTGACAACTGCGATTTCCTTCGGATATTGCAATGCATCTAGCAGTTGTCTTACATGCTCTCCATTCCTAATGGGTGAGCCAGATGATGTCAAAAATCCCCTCTGGGACCATAACTGTCCGAAGTCATGAACCACACCGAACCCATACTGGCTGTCCGTGTAGATCGTGATTCGAATTTGATCAGCGGCCAAACAGGCACGAGTCAAGGCAATGATCTCCTCTACCTGCGCGGAGTGTACTCCTTCTAGGCAAGCAGCCTCAACCACTCCTGAAATGGTACACACAGCAAATGCTGCTCTTAGTTGGCCGACACTGTCTCTTAGACATGAACCATCGACAAAGAAAATTTCATCTGGGTCAATCAGTGGTTCATCGACAATGTCAGGTCTCGGTTTGGTGCACAGTTCAGTCACATCAAGACAATCATGGTCCGTACAATCTTCATCATTTGCATTCGGTATGGGCATTAATGTCGCAGGATTTAAGACGGACCACCTTTTCAGAGTCCCATTCTCTGCGGCAAGTATGAGTTGCTCATACCTCGTTAACCTATTATTCGTTAGGTGCTGAGTCTTAGTCCTGGTCATCAACAATTCAACCGAGTGTGGCACATAAACAGTCAGAGGGTGACCCATTACAATGCTTTCACATCTTTCAATGCTGACACCTGTTGCAGCAACGGATCTTAGACATCCGGGCAACGCAGAAGCTACTGGATCTAGAGTAGCTGAAAAGTAAGCAACTGGTCTACGGACACCTCCATGGTTCTGAGCTAAGACCGCTAATGCACAACCCTCCCTCTCGCAACAGAACAGTGAGAAAGCCTTGTTGTAATCAGGCATTCCCAAAGCTGGTGCACTGCACAAATCTTCTCTCAGTCTTAGGAATGACACCAAGCACTCCTCATCCCATGGTACCGGATCACTCACATCCTTGTGCGTAAGCCCCTGCAAAGGCTTTGCTCTCAAGGAAAAACTGGGAATCCACTGACGACAATAGCTGACCATTCCCAAGAACATCCTGACTTCTCTCTGAGTGGTGGGCACTGCCATGTTCATTATTGCCTCAATTCGATCTGGTGACACCTTCCTCTTGCCTTTTTCTAATCTGTGGCCCAAATACTGTACCTCATTTAGACAGTAGTGCAATTTGTTCGGGGATACCTTGTGTCCATTCTCTGCCAAATGATTCAGTAGGGCTATCGTGTCTATCCTGCAAGCATCTTCGGTCTCCGACACCACAAGCAGGGCATCTATGTACTGCACAAGAACCGAGTTCTGTGGCAACACGAGACTCTCAAGATTCTTCTTCAAGATCTGATTAAAGATCGATGGACTCTCTGTATACCCTTGAGGAATACGACACCATGTTAACACACGATTTTCCAGCCGGAAAGCAAAAAGAAATTGGCTTTCCTCGTGGAGCGGTATCGAGAAGAATGCTTGACACAAATCAATGACAGTAAACCACTCGGCTTCACAGGGGATCTGAAACAGTATCACTGATGGATTCGGTACCACTGGACAACATGGGATAACTATCGTGTTAACCTTTCGCAGGTCTTGCACGATCCTGAACTTCCCGCTCGGTTTCTGTAGTCCCATGATGGGTGAATTAAATGGGCTACCTCTTATCTCCTTCAGAATGCCTTGCTTGATCATAGACTCGATTACAGGCTTAATCCCTGCGATCGTTTCAGGCGACACATTGTACTGGGGCGTTCTAGGGAAGTCAGCATTCTGCTTCACCTGGGTCTGTACAGGTTCAACCCCCTTGATTAGTCCGATCTCTTCTCCCGTGAAATCCCACACTTCTTGTGATACAGAATCCCTCAAATCCAGTGGAAGTTCCTCCACTGTCACCACTGGATACATTTCTATACACAAGTGCTGATTGGCAACTTTGAAGGTGGCATCATCATCCTTCATCTGAACCTCCACTCCCCTAGGTGTGCAATAGATAGTGCAGTTCAATTTACATATTAGGTCTCTTCCCAAAAGACAAACCGGGCTCGTATCGCACACCACAAACTGATGTCTAGTTTGGAAGGAGCCTATCCTCACTGGAATCGGTTCAGTCAGTGGGCTAGTTATTCTTTTGTTCGCCACTCCAACAACTTGGATCGATTGTCCCGAGAGGGGTAGGTTGGGGACCACTGCTGATCTTACAGTGGACCGGGTAGCACCAGTGTCAACCAAAAGAGTGGTAAGATGACCATCAATGTCCGCCTCCACAAAAGGTCCTCTCTGGTCTACCTCCAAGACTTCTCCAAGTGTGCAATCTTCCTCCCCCCTCAGGCACCGTCAGGCCAATGGGTCTGGACTGTACCCGCCATACCCTTCGAAAAGGGGCATCTGCTGGTAGGTCCGCATTCCTTGCGAAATTCTTGGTGGCTGGGGGACCTGCACTTGTGGGTTATACGTTCCCCTTTCATCGATCTGGGCCTCATCACGGTATTAACTACCTCCAGCACGGGTGCCTGAACCACTTCTACCTCCTGCTGCACCTGGTTGGCTGGGTTCAAGGGGCACTCGCGCTTCCAATGTCCAATCTGGTGACAAAGATGACACGCAGTGGTCTTCTTTAGTGTCGCCACATCCACCCCCGTCTTGGGATTTATAGGTTTCCCCTTTCCCTGGCCTTGCCCATTTTGGTTCCCTTGGTAATTTCCCTGTCTCCTTCCCAGCGTCCCTCCACTAGGCTGGACCTGAGCTGTCTGCATCTGAACGAGCATCAGTTTGTCCTTTAGCTTCCGGTGCTTCGGGTCCACTTTATTGCTACTGTACCTTGCATACCGCAAGATTTCATCTACCGGCTTGTTCTGCCAACAGATCAAATGGTGCTGTATCATGAGGCTGACCTCTGGTCTCAATCCCAAGACAAACCTTGAGACAAACTGTCCCATATCCTTGGGGTCTAAGGCACTTAATCCGCTATACTGTTTAAAAGCCTGCAAAAGTCTTTCATAATACTCATGCACCGTCTCCTTCGGTTCCTGCACGGTTCGATCTATCTTAACCCAATCGATGTCTTGGGGCGAGATCTTCAACTTCAACCATGTAATCACTTGCTCGAATTTTTTCATAACAACGGGTGATGGACCATTTGTAACGGCATCTCTCTCAGGTTCAAAGGTCGGCCACTCAACTGCAATTTTACAAGCAGTCCACAAATCTCCTGGTACCACTATATCAAACAAGGTGTTCAAATCAGTCCATAATACCTTTGAAATTTTGACCAAACACTCAACCTGTTTGTACCACTCTATGGGTTTTTCCCTCAGCCGAGGAAAATCATTTGTAAACGCAGCCAAATCACCTCTACTCCACGGCACATGCACGAACCCTCCGTTCTGTACTTCCTGTAAAGGATAGTTCCCTACGCCCGTCACCCCTCCCCCCGGGGGAGGCGTTTCTCCTACAGTCTTTTTGGCAATCTTCTTCTTTGACCACCTTTCCTCCCATTTATTCAACATTATCCATATACGCATCCCTACAATCAGGTCTTTAGTATGCGTCCTTAATCCTGTGATCCTTTTCTCCTCCAGTTCTTGATCACTATATTGCAACCTATGTGATCCTTACAACGATTTCGTTTTATTCGTATCCACCTCATATTTCTTGGCCAATTCTGTCAATTTCTCATGTGCGGCCCTTGCTTTACGAGTCACATCCTTTGCTACAAAAAGCAGCTCGTCTGGCTCATAGATCTCTATTCTCTCCAAGGGCAGGTTCCCACTAATCATTTCGTCTACCTCTGCCTTTAGTCTCACTACATCCAACAACCTCGCCTTCACTGCACTCCTCAGCATTTCTCGACAACCCACACCATTCCGGTCGTCATAGTCACTGCTTTGTTCTCGTGACTTGCTCTCTTCTATCGTATTCCTGGAACCTGGTCTATTTTCTAAGATGTCTCGTTCCCTATCTCCTGGCATTCTATCGCTTTGATTCCTGACAGATGGTGTCCACATCCTCAAAGCTGACTTGGACTCGAATTAAAACCCTGGTCTTGCTCCTCTCTCATCCACCTGTCCACTAGAGGAGTCTGCGGTGGCTGGCAATGGCGTGCTCGCTTCTATGGGCTTCGGAGAACGGACCAGTTGTACCTCTACGCCATTCCCTCCTGCGCTGATCCCCTCTCTCCCTGTAGTCTGCATTAGACTTCCTTCACTTACTCGATCTGGGTCATACAGATACTATAGGACCAATGGTAACGGGTACAGTCAGGGAGTCCGGCGACCGCATATTCCCCATGGGAGACTGGGTTCCCGCTCCCTCCGTTCCTGTGGAGATTTTTCCCACTACTCTCATGTTTGTCTGATTGTGACTCGTCCATCCCTCCTGCCGCAATCGAACTTCCTGTGCTATATTCTGGATTTAATGGAGGTGGTCTCTCTGCCAGCAGTCTGTCTAACAAGCTGTCATCTGTATCACTGTCATCTTCCTCTGTGCTTTTTCCCTGCGTACCTCCCGTTCCCTCTAACAACGGATATAATCTATCCCCCTCAATTGTCTCCACTCCATCTTTTCTCCAGTGCATCCCATCTCGCATCTTGAAATGCCCTGATCGACTTCTTCACCCTTTCTTGGCTTTTGTCTCTCTTCCTGTCGTACGCTGCTCTAATCCATGCATGCACGCCTCGAACTGTGTAGGTCTGGGTAGCGGTCACAAGGAAGACATCACAGATTTCAACTGATATAACACTTCCAACCTGAAAGTACCATAGTGTGGGAAAGTCAATTCTTCTTCCCCTTCTGTCATTTTATGCCAATTTTCAAGCCAAATTATAGTATGTAATCCTACATTCTTAGCCATGTAATGTGCTGGCGTATCCTCGGGAGGGGCCCCCTCCCCGAGTAACCACATGTCTATCTCTTCTACAGAGTTCTCGTAAAACTTTAAAGCATTTCATGATAAAGCAGATTTCTGTTCGCACCCAATATTTTGTTTTACTTCCTGACTTCAGTCCACCAATGCCAGCGTGGCTCACACCAACCGGCCTATCGCAGCGTGGCCCTTCCTAACGTCACTCTTCCTCCGCTCGCAGCAGTTCCCCTCCTTCTTAATTCACCCGTTCTCACTCGCACGTGTCCCAATCACACTCTTAAGTAACTGTCCGTCCTACCGAACAATTACCTCTCTGACTGTCGGTCCACACCGACCAGCCTCTCGAGATTGTTGACCTCAATCTGGCAACTGTCTGTCCGCGAACGACCGGACAATCACCTCTAACACAATCGATAGGATCCAAACGCTCAATGTTCTGCACACAACAACCTACGACCAGCGTCGGTTATTCACATACTCGCACATATGTTCCCTATCTTCAGTGGGTTTATCAACGATGTCTCATGACCCCCACAACCTTTGGTCAACAATCTCAGCTCTGGGTGTCTTCTACACCACAATATCAAATCTCTCGGCCCCGCGCGCGCTCACGGTCCGATCCTCACTCACACAACTCTCATTCCAACTCCGCGAGACATCACACAACAATTAAACACCGCAATCTAACAAGAATCCCCCTGTTCATACTCACTCTACCACGAACTGCTACTTCCGCCGCACCGTCACTCTGTCAGTTGTCAGCGACCGCCGACGTCCTCCTCTTACGATCCACTGGATCACCATTACTCGGGCTCTATGGGGCAAATAATCCCTTATCCTGATCTAGATCTCCCCTTACTATCCGAGGAAACCATCCTCTGCTACCAACTGATAAAGCCGATCCTTATCTTATCACCTCCAAGAATCTTCAGGTCGCCAGGATATTTTTACCTGCTGAATAGTGTGAAGGGAAGAAAATCTTTTCAGTTATGCGACGGTTTAGAATCCAGTTTATCTTAAAAGACCACTGACTACGAATTTAATTTTGTGGGTTTATTACAGCCAAGAATAACTGCACGTGCAAGCACCTCAACACAAGGTTAAAGAAATAGATGGGCACTAATACAAACATCATCCTACGCGGGAGTCTCATCCAACTCAGGATAAGAAGAATCGTTAGCTCCAGAAGTATTAGACAAGCGATAACTGCTCCAATCTCTGTTATTCTTCATTTACCTAGATAAGCATAAAAACCATTAGCTGTCCCTACTCTATCACTCAGGTGACATACCTACTTAACGAACTACCCATGCAAGAGTAAACAAAAGGTGTCAGCTGTGAAGACTTCCTAAGAAGTGCACTCACATAGCATTTCGAGCTCGTTCTAAGATGCTCCTTCCTAGAATCCCTCTCTGTCTTCCTCTCTGGTCTCCTCTACCTCTTCTCTACCCTCCACCCTCGGGGCACTGTCCCTAATACAAAACCCAAATACAATTGAACACGCCCTTGTCACGCCTCTTCGGCCAGGTCTTCCTTCTCGTACTTTTCCATCAAAACTCTTACTTCATCCAGGACGGTTACGATGACCTTGAGTCCCAGGCACATTCTCCGCTGAAAGTATCATCCCTGCATTCCAGTGTACTCCCATCTCAATGCCTCCCACCACCCTAACTCGTGAAACAAAGAGCCAGTCTTTCCCTAACGAGGCATATGTCCTTGCACCTGCAACAGAAGATACGTTTCAACAGACTTTTTCCCTCTGCACGCATTTACCAACTGTACCCAGAGAGCCTTTCCAAGAGAACACCTTCTCTGCCTACAAAATAAGCTAACATAAGAACGAGTAGGCCTTTCCTTTTCAGATATGTAGTCAGGCCTTTACACTTTAAACACACAAGTCTTAATTATTTCTTTAAGCATAACTCATATATTTTATATGCAAAACGTAAACTACACGTGCTATGTAATATAATACACGTTAACTACTGCCTCTTTAACTACACATGAACTGAATCATCTATGCATCTTTTAAACACATCTCAATTAAGCAATACATTTTCATAATTCTAATAACACAACTATTCTCTTATTCACTCTAAGAATGCGGTTTAGGACTACATTATACCGGCTATTCATTAATACACAGCTGGATATATGCGGGTGCAAACTAAAGGTGATTATGATGCACCCCTACAAATTTTTCGAGAGCATGGCACTCTATCAGTTACATCATTCACTCTTTCACTTGTCACATCATTAGCATTATTTCCATTATTAGTTCGCATTAGGATAGGTACAAGGACAGTTAGTAATATCCACATGAATGTTACTAGCAAGACACTACATAAGCAAGTTTTAATACATCTACGTTTTAGACTAGATTTTGGATGTTCAGTCACCTTTTCTTTTGCCATTTTGTATTCTACCAAAAAAATATAAGTATATAAAAAAAATATATATCTAAATCTATAAACACTAAACTTAACTAAAATTTTAAGAAATTCTAGGAAAAAAATAGTGTAATCCTACACTTCAGACTTTCTTCTTTACCCCTTTCTTTTCTTTTTTTATTTTTTTATTTAGGTCTTCGGAATTCTTTTACTTCTTCTTCCAGCTGACAATGTTGCACCTTAGTTTTTGTCACAGTTCTTTTAAGGTGGTCTCAATTTGATTTCATCAACATGCTCAGTGTCTGATTTGTCTCTCTCTTTACTTGGATCTGAGTTTTCAATTTCTTCCAAGATGACGTAAGTCCATTCTGGTGCTGTATATTTTCTATTCGGAATTCTTACTCTTCTTGTCTTTCGTATTAATTCTTCTCCTGACTCTTCTTGTTCTGTCTGACTTGAGACCTCATTACTTTGCTCTGGTCTTTTCTTTGACTTTCTCCTCACAAGAGTGTATTTCAGTCTTTTCACTCCACCTGGCCAATTATCACCTTTTCTTGGTTTCTTGGTTTGAACTACTCTTTCACCTTCTGTATCTGGTTCACAGGTTCTCTTATTTGGCCTTCCTTCCTTCTATCTGTCTTTCTTTCTGTGTTTCAGCAACTTCTGTTTCTTCTGTTTCAACAGTAATTTCACTGCCTCCTTGCACAGCAGTGAACTCACTTTCAACTGGTTCAGTAGTGAACTCACTTTCAACTGGTTCAGTAGTGAACTCACTTTCAACTGGTTCAGTAGTGAACTCACTTTCTCCTGTTTCAACAGAAGTCTCACAAGACCCAGTAGCTGATGCCCACTTTACTTGACTTGTGCTAGGCTGTTCGTTATCAGTTTGTTCTTCAGAATCTGTTATTCTAGATTCTTCAGCTTCAGACACTTCAACTTCTGGTCTTTGACTTCTGTTTACCAGTTGCTGCTCTTGTCTTTTAAGTGGACTTGGGACTCGCCTGGTGTGGCTTGCGTGAATCCAGTTTGGCAGACCACCACACTTTACTATTATCGTCGTCACCAGAATTACTTGGTAAGGATCGCTCCACCTGGGTTCTAAACACGATTTCCTCACTTGTTTCTTGACGAGAACCCACTCACCAGGACTCAGATCATGAGCTTGATTCGGCTGTGTTGTTGTGGCATCTTCTCCAACCTGGCGAGACACAGAACGCACCAGATCAGCCAATCCTCTGCGATAATCAAGCACTAGATCATCAGATATATTCATCAGTTTGTTCGCTGGTATGTATGCTTGTCTTATTGCTCTTCCCATTAGGATTTCATGTGGACTCAGACCCGTCTTTTTGTTAGGAATGCTTCTAAGACTCATTAGTACAAGGGGTAAAGCATCAGGCCATTTCAGTGTTGTGGATGCACACACCTTTCCTGACCTAGATAGTTTAACTGCTCAACCACTCCAGCTGCTTCGGGTCGATAGGTACAATGCAGCTTCTGTTCAATCTGTGATGCTGCACAAATCATCCGAATTATCTCATTATTAAAATGTGTTCCTCTGTCTCTAAAGTGACTGGAAATCCGTATCTATGAACCAGTTCTCTTAGAAGTAATTTGGCGAAGGTTAAGCTGTCATTCCTTCTTGTCGGATAAGCTTCCACCCAACGAGAGAACAAGCAGACAACAACCAACACATATTTCAGCCCATTGCATGGGGGAACTCGATAAAATCTAGTTGGAGATGGGTAAATGGTCCTCCTGCTCTTCCAATTCGTCCACAACTAACAACTGTCTTTCTGCCTGGAGTTTGCTTCTGACAAGTGATGCACCTCTGGCAAAGGCTCTCTGCAATGACCCTGAACCTTGGGTTATACCATGACTGCTTGAAGAGTCTGATTATTGCATCTCTTTCAACATGTGCAATTCCATGATATACCCTGGCCATATGGGAGAGTAAAGAATCTGGCAAGACTGGTCTTTCGTCAAAATAGACCCACACTTCGTCTTCTGCTCGCTTTCTACAACCTGTATTTCTCCAAATTTCCTTTTCCTCATCACTTGCCTCTTCCTGCATCTGCCTCACTTCGTCCCAAGTTTCATATGTGGTTGTAAACATAAGATGGCATTCGGTATTTCCCCTTTCAATTGCTCTGTTTAAGGCCATTAAATTTCGTGCACAGAAACGCGCTATTTGGTCGGCGTATCTGTTGCCCTTTGTCACATAATCATCTCCTGATTTACGTGCGGCACATTTGACCACTGCAATTCTTTTGGGCAATTGCAAAGCATCCAATAATTCTTTTACAGTTTTGCTGTTACGCATAGGGGAACCTGAAAATGTCAGAAATCCCCTTTGCATCCATAGCTGTCCAAAATCATGGACAACCCCAAACCCATATTGGCTATCCATGAATATGGTCACCCTTAGACTTTTGGCAATTTTGCATGCTCTAATTAGAGCTATCAATTCAGCAATTTGAGCAGAGTGTACCCCTTTTAGACAGGATGCTTCTAGAACTCCCGCTATGGTGCAAACAGCATAGGCAGTGCATAATTCACCTTTTTCATTTCTTAGGCATGACCCATCCACAAATATTTCACAGTCTGGTTCTTCCAAAGGAACATCCTCTATATCAAACCTGGGTTTTGTGCACAGTTCTGTCACATCCAAACAATCATGATCTGCTTCTTCTCTTACTTCCTCACAAAGAGAATTTGGCAATAGAGTTGCCGGGTTTACAGTTGTGTACCTCACCACAGGCACATTTTCAGCACCCAGAATCCCTCTCTCGTACTTAGTCAGCCGACTAGAGGTCAGGTATTGAGTCCCGGTTCGGGTTAAAAGGATCTCAACAGAGTGTGGCACATACACTTTGACTGGATATCCCATCACAATTGCTTCACTTTGTTCTAGACTCACACAAGTGGCGGCTACTGCTTTTAAACAGCCTGGTAACGCTGCAGCCACTGAATCCAAAGTAGCAGAAAAATATGCTACTGGACGTCGTGCCATTCCATGTTTCTGAGTTAGGACTGAAAGTGCACACCCATCTCTTTCGCAACAGTACAATGCAAAATCCTTTGTATAATCTGGCATTCCCAATGCAGGTGCTCGACAAAGACTGTTTCTCAATTTCGTAAAGGCTTCCATACTTTCATCGTCCAGCACAATCTGATCTTTCACATCTTTTTGTGTCAACCTCTGTAGAGGTTTTGCAATCAGTGAGGAACCACAGATCCACTGCCTACAGTATCCAACCATTCCCCAAAACATTTGCACTTCTTTCTAGGTGGTAGGTGGACTCATTTGTTTGATCACACTAATTCTTTCTGGTGTCTCCTTTCTGACTCCCTTTTCTATTTTGTGTCCTAGGTACTGGACCTCTTGTTTACAGAATTGCAATTTTGCTGTTGACACTGTGTCCTCCTTCTGCCAAATGGTTCAGTAAGGCAATGGTATCTGTCACACATGCCTCTCGGGTCTTTGATGCCACCAGTAGGTCATCAATATACTGAACCAGAACTGAATTTCCTGGCATGATCAAAGTCTCCAGACATCTTTTCAGAATCTGGTTAAAGATTGAAGGACTCTCAGTATACCCTTGAGGAACTCGGCACCATGCCAAGACACGGTCTCCGAACCGGAACGCAAAAAGATATTGGCTCTCCGGATGTAAGGGAGTCGAGAAAAATGCTTGGCCCAGATCAATCACTGTGTACCATTCTGAATTGCATGGAATTTGGTAAAGGATTACTGCTGGATTTGGTACTACGGGACAGCAAGGTACCACAATCTTATTAATCTTTCTTAAATCCTGTACTACTCTATATTTTCCGCTTGGCTTTTTAATTCCTATAATGGGCGAATTACAAGGACTACTCATTATTTCTCTCAAAATTCCCTATTCAATCATTTGATCAATCACAGAAGTGACTTCTGCAATTACTTCTGGACTCATTTTGTACTGAGGAGTGTTTGGATACACAGCACCCTCTTTCACCGTAACCTGAATCGGGTCTACATTTGTCATTAGGCCAATTTCTTTTCCTGTAAAATCCCATACATCTGACCTCACTGTACTTCTTAATTCTTCAGGCAAACTCTCTTCTGTGAGAAGTGAAAACAACTCATCCACTTCTGTCCCTTGCTTCGCTAACATCAGTTTGAATTCAACATCCTCATCAGGTGTATGAAATGCAATACCATCTGGCGTACAGTAGATGGTACAGTTCATCTTGCATAACAAATCTCTACCTAAGAGATTTACTGGACTCGAGTCACATACCACAAACCGATGCATGTCTCTGAAGTTTCCAATATGAACTTCTATTGGATTTGTGACTGGGGTTCTAATATGCTTATTTGAGACTCCTACAACTGGGGTAGTTTCTCCCGAGAGGGGTAGGTTTGGAATTTCTGCTGCTCTCACAGTAGAACGGGTAGCACCAATGTCCACCAGGAATGTAATATCATTACCTTCCACCTTTCCTTCGACAAATGGACCTGACTGATCTACCGCCAAAGGTGCGCCAAGTACGCACTCTTCCTCCCCCCTCAGTAACCGTCATTGAGATGAGCCTGAATCATTCTCATTGCACTGCAACCAATATTGCGGAACTATCTACACACTTTGATTCTTACCGATCTGGTCACCTCAGTGAAATCCAGTGTTCACACCGTACCTCTGCACCTGAGCATGCACATTATTTGGCATAGGAGCTTGTGGCACCTGTAACTGTGGGGTAACTACCTGCTGCTGCTAGTTCACAACCACCTCATTCTGCATCTGTGGATTTAAATTTTGATTTAACCCATTATTCTTTTGAGCAGATCTACACTCATTCTTCCAATGTCCAATCTTTCCGCACGCATGACAAGGAAATTTCTTTCTAGCCTCTTTACTCATTTTACCTCTACCCTTTCCTCCATTGGGTACCTGACCATTTTGATTCTGACCATTCATCTGATAACCTGTTTGAGAATTATTATTTACCTCTTGTTGCTCTGCTACCTTCACCTGTGCCCACATCATTTTGTCCTTTAGTTTCTTGTGTCTTTATTAGGCTTGGGCAGTAAATTCCGTTCCGCTCGCGGAATTTGCGGAATTTGGATAATTTTGCGTTCTGCGGAGAATGCGAAATTGCCAAAAATTCCGCGATCCGCGGCTTCGTGGAGTTTTTTGCTTGTTCGCACTTTCAAAATACGGGTTCGCGAGATATTTCTCCCCGAATACGCAAACAGCGTTCGTGAACAGGAAAAAAGCATCGCGAACGGGCGGAACAAGCAATTCCGCGTGTTCGCTGAACTTTTGCGTGCTCGCTGAGATTTTTTACCATTTCGCGGAGCTTTGCGTGGCGCGACTACGCAAATTCCGCCCACCCCTAGTCTTAATTCAATGTCATCACTACAATACTTCGCATATCTCAAAATTTCATCAATTGTTTTACTCTGCCAACAAATCAAATGTTGCTGAATCATATTATTAATCTCCGGTTTCAATCCGAACACAAAACGATACACAAAATGTCCCATATCTTTGTCTCCAATATTCTCAAATCCGCTGTACTGTTTAAATACTTGCAACAACCTTTCATAGTAAGCATGCACTCACTCTTTCGGTTCTTGGGTCGTTCTGTCTATCTTAACCCAATCTGTTTCTTTAGGGGAAATTTTTCCTTTTAAGAAGGTGATTACTTGATTATACTTTTTCATCACCTCTTCGGATGGTGCACCTGTTTTAGCATCTCTAGGATATTCTTCTTTCAGCCAATCAACGGTGATCTTACATTCTGTCCACAAATCTGCTGGAACAACAATCTCAAACAACCCATCTAAATCCTTTAACAGAACCTTCGAAACCTTCACAAACCTTTCTACCTGTTTGTACCATTCAACGGGTTTCCATCTTAATCTGGGGAAGTCATTTGTAAAAGATAATATATCCTGCCTTGACCAAGGAACATGTACATATCCACTACCTGGTACTTCTCTCATTGGACACGCTCTTTCAACCTGTTCTGTTTCCTTTAACGGGAACATGGGCACTCCTTTACTAGCTTCTTCTTCCTTCTTTTTCACCCATCTATTTCACCCCTCTATTTCACCCATCGATCTACATCTCCCCATTTCTTCAAAATGTTGATCAACTCTTTTATCTGTAACCTTTTTCCAGATGCATTCAAACTCTCCAGATCCTTTTCAGTAAATGCCAATCTGTACGATTTCTGCAACACCTTTGACTTCTCTATATCTATTCCATACTCACTAGCAGCTTTGGATATTTTCTCATGAAGATTCCTTGCTCTCCAAGTAATGTTTTTACACAAAAATAATAATTCATCATCTCGGTAAGTCCCTAATCTGTCTGGACTTATTGTACCATTAATCATCTCTTCCAAATCTACTTTCAATTGACTCACATTTATACTCTGCGGTTGAGGTTTTCTTTTCCATTCCCTTTATCCAATCATTCAATTCTTCTGATGAAGGACCTGCTGAACTCCCTGTCATTGGAGTGACATTTGTCCCTATTCTCCTGGGATTTATTTGTATACCTCTTCTAGGGGTTTCCGTTATCATTTCACAAACCGGAAGATCTAACAGTGTAATATTTGTGTCCGCCTGTCTATTCTCATTGACTACTGTCTCCATTCCACTCCTGACATTACTCCTTGGAACTGCTAATGTATGTACTTTAGGTGTATTCTGGTTTTCTCCAAACAAAGGAACTACAGGACCTATTGTCACTGATACCGTCAATGCTTCTGCATTTAGACTCAACTGATTTATTCTCTGAATATGCTCTACATTTGCCTTATTTAGCATATCAAATTCTTTTTCTTGCATCATCCTAGCCACGTCCACAATCTGTGGGATTAATGGATTTCCCATAAAGGGTGCATTCGGAGTCACCTCAACTGAATTTTCTTGATATGGCGGGGTCTTTTGGTCATAATATCCTCTAATAACTCATCATCTGAATCGTTTACACCATCTCTTACATTTGAGGTTTCTATGTTTTTCTTTTTCTCTTTACATTTACCTCCAGTCTATTCGTCAGCAACTAAAACTGGGTACAAACCCTTGGTTACTACAGCTCTCCTCCATCGTTTCTGTATCTCCTACCTCCTCGATACTTTTCTCTTACCATTGCTTCTATTTCCCATTCCTCTAACGCTTCATACTGTGTAGGTCTGGGATTCGGTTCTAATGAATTCATTCGATTTCTCAAATTCTGCAAAATCCTCATATTAAACAAAACATGCTTTGGAAAAGCTAAAACACCATCATCCTTTGTATACTCCACCCAATTCTCCAACCATGTACACGTATGATATCCCTGCTCTAACATCATATAAGAAGCAGGCGTTCCTGGAGGGGGAATAAGAATTCCTTCTCTAGTCCCAATGGGTTTATCCTTTTTGAAGAAATTCTTTATTTTCTCAAGCAACTTCATTTTTCTGACTCTTTACACTAACGTATTTCAACAAAACAAACAAGGAAACCTTTCAGTAATTCTACTTATTCTATATGTCAGTTCTTGTCCTATACCAGCGCGACACACACCAACCAACCAATCAGAACACCACTACGTTGGCAAAATCTCAACCAATACTAGCGCGGCTCACACCAACTAGCCAATCACAGCTCAATACATGTCAGTATTACTCCTTCTACTGACCCTCCCTTTACAAAATAATACGGCAATATTTTTCTAAGTACTCTTAATCAAAATTCGATTAGTAACAACACAAAACAATGCTACCTTGTCTGCTCCACTAAATAAAGAGATAGTTTTCACTTTTTTCCAAGAAAGGTTTTCTTCACTACGAGTCATAATAACGTCCAGCTCTATTTTACTCTTCAAACAAGCTCCAGGTGGACCTATTACTCCTCTAGGGATAAGGCCAAAGTTTCGCAAGAGGACTTTTTGGTGTGAAAAGAGGTCTTGGTACTCCCCTGGGGATAAGGCTAGAATTTTGGAAGTGGGCCCTTCGCTATTTCAGACACTCTACTCGCATACAACATTTCCCTAAGTATAACACCTTCAGCCCTCCGTAGCTTCAGTATTATTACAACAGAAAAGTACTTCTGCAGTGTGATTTCTTTACCACACTCTTCTTCTGCCTATTTCAGGCTAATTCCATTCCCGGGTTTCCTCCGGTATCTCCGTACCTGTACTTCTAAACAACATAGAACAGGACACTAACTTTTTCGAGTTAAAACATATAATCAATAATCATTACCAAACTAATCAATAATTAAACCGTCCTCTGCTACCAAGAAACTGATCCAGCGCAAGGCCAATATCTGATCAGGGATCAATACTCAATAATATCACAGAACAATGGCCTGTACACATACACCCAAATCCCTGATGCGCTGGGGTCAATTTATATATATCTTCAATTCCTTTTAGTTTCTAAAATTCATGTATGGCATCTTTAAAATACTTACCTAACTTATACATCAACTTTCCTTCTACTTGGTCGATGAACCAATTAGTTGAATAGTTGATAGTAATGATACTCTTTATCTGACTAATCATTCGTAAACTAAATAACCACAAACTCTCGTTGAAGTTAATAAAGTTTTATCTCAAATTAAATGATAAAATGCTCAATGCATTCGGTCACAAATGCAAACAATGAACTCACAAAGGGAGAGAAAATTGAGACAAACTCATCAATCAATAATGACATTGTGCATAAAGGAGTGGATAGATGAAGAGACAAACGTTTCAGAGACAAAATACATTTGCAGACAAATTGTGCAAGAACGAGTCAGAATAATACAAACCTGATGGATCTGTAGTGTAGTGTAGCTCCTATTTCCCTAATAGGCTCTGCGCATTGGAATAATATACCCTATAGGTTTGACATAGGACTAAGGTCAATATGTCCCTATCGAGTATATTAAACTTAATTACTTGTGCCAGCTAGCTCAGAGGCCACTAGAAACTCCTTGATAAACAAGAAGGGAGTAGTTTCTGGCAGCCGCAAAACATGACAACTTTGTTTCCCTTTTAGAATCAGAACATGTCCCAGAGTCGTGGAAACAATAGATAACCGTTTCACTCAGCTCAATCATGCATGCTTACTTTTCCTCAAAGTTACACAGAAAGAATAGACTGGCGTTTCAATAAAAGATTTATTGAACAGTCTTGTTTCTCGTGTAAGTAATATGTGCTGTTACGATCACAAGACAGCATGCAAGATAAATAATGTACAGCGTAAGCAGTAGAAATAAATAATACTGCTCTAGCATGATCTTTAGTAGATATTCATTTACATAAATAACAGACTAAAAATGCGAGTACTCATACGATGCGTTTCTAAGCTAGTTCTACCCCAATGTACCTAACCTAACCTAGGTGTAGGGAGAGGTATGAAGTAGGTGAAGTATTCCTTACTATGGTATACTAAGAGTATGTTACGCCTAGTATGCCAAGAGTCCCTCTAGGTTTCTAGTCAGCTCCATACCTTAAGAATGAGAGAGGTGGGAATCTCTTGCCAGACTCGAACTCCAATACCCCGCGAGGGAAGTCAGATCACTGGAAGCTGGACTCTCTGCATGCAGGGAGGACAACGTCTTCTCAGTGCGTCAGGCCGGGAAAAGGGCTCCTCTGAAGTCGAGGTCTCCTCTGATTTACAAGGGCTAGGGAAGGTATATTTATACCTGAGAAGTACCTCAGAATGTTAGCATTGACGTGAATCGGACAGCGGAAGACGTCATGAATAAACCCTCAAGGTATAACGGTTCATGCATAATAGATGAGTCCTTGAAGAAATCAATAGTCCTGTGCTAGGGAAACTCCCAAAGCCTAAGGGTCTGTTCTTCAAGAACTCGTTGTGACGTTAGGGTGGATGGATGTCGGGGACCATGCCTGTATTTGGAGTGCACGGTTTAATGCCTAAATAAGGACTGGGATTTTAAGCCTATATAAGGGGAGGGTGAATTGTGCCTATATAAGGACATGATACAGGAAAACCCATGTACGGACACCCTAAGAGGAATACAACACGCACTCCACTTTCGTGTGTACGATAATAATAAAATGCTAAACATTTAAAATGCTAAACATAAAATGGAGTACCGCATATTGCTAAAAATATTTCTTAAAGCATTAAAAAGCATTTAAAAAACCTATTAAAATGCAGGAGGTATTGTACATTTTAAGCATTGCTTTTCATTTCAGGCATATATTTGGAAATAAAATGCAATTTGAATGAAATAAGCAGTAATATTTACATGTGACAGAAAATGATCGATAAGTTGTTCAAAAATCAAAGTCATTTCATGTCACGAAAATTAATGAACTTTTTAGACAAATAAGATGACAAAGTGTCTGAGGAAGTACCGCGAAGTCCGTACTATAAGACTAGTTCTACTTAAAGCAGATTGAATTGCCATTTAGTTCGAAAAAACTGAAAAAGTTCAATTTGGGAAGAGTTCCAAGTTTTTGAAATATGAAGGCCAAATTTTACTGCGTCTCTGGTACACTGTGGGTTGAATCTGAGTCAGTGTACGGGTCTGGTGTAAACATGAGATCATCTATTTCTGTAGACAAAATATCGTCCACTGAAGTTGGTGTCAGTTGGAACACCTTGTGTAGTAGATTAATTGCACAGAGATGTGAAGCATCGCTCTCAGCATAGGATGCCGCAGCAATGTTCGCGTCCGTTGGTACCTGTGTGCCTGTAGATCCATCTCGTACCTCAGCAGCAGCTGGAAGCGTCTGTGAGATCTCAATGAATGCCGTCATCAAGATTGGTAGCCTCTGGGGACAACACAGAGCATGGGCCGTTATCGGGTCCAGCAGAGTATCGATATCCGTTGGCGTTGCTGATGGAAATGTTAGACAGGTGTCTAACACGCATTCTTCACCGCATAGCAGGCATCGTAGAACAGGTAAGATGCAATCTTGCCAGATTGGTCTGAATGACAGGAACCACGTGGTATTAAGGTCCCGTAGATGAGTCATGCCGAAAAGCTGTACTATTCGCTCACAACACTTTCGTTCAAGGAGAGCTTTCTCCATTTCGCTCGGAGTGATGTCTGCCAATAGGCTGGCCATAGCGTAATAGCAGGAAGAGAAATAGAATTCTGGCAACAAGTGCGAGAATTAATGGTATGCCACCAAACACCGAATGTGCAAAGTTCGGGATGATTCCGAGTATTGCCTGGAAAGGTGCTAACAGACCGGACTTGTACAATTCCGCTTGTATCAGACATGTTAAAGATACGTCCTATCATTTCCACGAAATGTATAGGGCAGTTTGTACGTATTAAAGTCTGTATCTCAGCCGAAGTCCTTGCTACTTGTAGATCATAGGTTTCTTTGGCCGAGGTCAAAGGCACTGTTCGTTGTAAAAGCATGGCTTTCATTCTGCTTAAAGTATCAAATCCTATAAAAGAGACGTTCAGCGAAGGCCACAAAGGCGACTCCCTGACTGTCTCTATTGGGGCAAACTATACTTGCATACAGCAAGTGACCCTGGAGTTGACCGTTACTAGATATGGGATGCCTGGCAACATGCCGCAGCAACTCTGATCATTCAACATGAGGTAACTCCCATTAGAAAGTTGTCCAAACGTTGGATTAATCACAGCAGCTGGTGTACCCTGCTGATGGCAAGACAAATTTGCCACAGAACCATTGCAAGCCCCGTGTAAAGAAATGTCCTGACATATAAGTGAACCGCTCGGTGCACTTTTACAGTGTGTACCGCTCAAAAACACTTCACGATCCCCACTCCAACATCTAAATGTATACGGTAAATTCCAAGATATCTTAATGTATTCCTTACCCAACCTTTCATATTTGCCTGCTTGCATTTGTTTGAGGCAATACTGAAATTGAAAAGTAGTCACAGGTAATGTGATTTTGCCATGAATGAGCCATCATGTAGCTGGTTTTTCTGCCACTGTGAATGGTAACTTTTCCAGTTTTTCAATGCTCAGCACTGTATACTTTACTCCCCTTTGTGCCAGTTCGATCTGTTTATCAGTTAGATTGTATTCTGCAAACAGAGCCGACGTGTTGATGAAACGCCAAGGCACATAGCCCGCACGCAAAGATTGCAGCATCCAGCTTAATAACACAATAGAACGCAATTGTGATTGGCCTTGCTGTAACATCGCCAAATCTTGTTCTAGTATGTCGATAGCAGAGGATACAATGCCGTCCAATGAATATATTCTGGAGGACAAAGTTGTTAACCCATTGTTGACCACAGTGAGTGTCCTTTCAAATTAATATGATCAAGTTCACGTATTCGTTCTGCGGCCTCCATCTGTGACACTTTCCATGCTTCATTATAGGCAGCATAAATGCCGGCATATATGAAATGTTTTTGACGCGGTTTTCTTGGTCCAAGCAAGAATTCCCTAAGGTCTGCATCTTCTTTAAGTAAGGATAAGTGTTGTTTCACATCCTGTAGTGTAGATTTCTGCAGCCAATCGAGGCATAATTTTCCTACACTGTATGTTGTTACTACCCCCGGATGCTGTCTTTGGACGTATCTTGGGTCTGGCCTATGAATAGTAAAGCCCTGAGTTTTATTCAGGAATCTTTCCTGACAGTTGTTCGTGTCTGTGGGCCAGATCAACCATTTTTTCCAATCAGGATTAGATCTGTTGAGTTGTAGTATTTTGTCAACTGTCACCGCTGCCTGTGTATTGTTATCACATGCAGGTGTTGGTACAGAAGGTGTTTTCATTTCTTTGATCTTGGCTAGTCCAAGACAAGATGTTTGTTGGACAGTTTCATTCAAAAACATTATTTGTTCAGGGATGATACAGGCTCTAAATAAAGCTTCTATCCCCTGCACTTGCCAATCTTTAGTACCACAAATACTTTTTGTGTCTATTGTGTCTTTCCATAAGTCGAAACCCTGTCTAGACAGTTGGGCAATAAATGCTGCAGAGTAAATCTGTTTTGTATTAGTTAACATAATTTTCAGTCCTGTTTTCTTTACATTTTTATAGTAAAATGTTTCTGGATCAGATGTATTGTAACCTGAAAAATATGGAAACTTGTTAGCAAATGTTTTTGAACTACCTTTTGGTGGTGTAGGACAATGCTCCCATTGGTTAAACATAACCACATTCCTAGGGTTTGCAGATTTATGCAAATAATGATGACCATAGTGGTTATAGCAATACAGCTGTTCATAGTCTGATGAACCCTCTAAATATTCATTTTTAGAAAATGCAGCAGATTTTTCTAGGTCAAACATTATATCGTTAACAGTCTCAAAGTCCCAATCATCAGAATAGGTACTGGACGAAATGAGATCACTTAGTGAAATTTTAAACAAATGTGGAATGTTCAATTGTTCCGTCGGGCCAAAAATATCAAAATCTGTTTTGTCCCACACTATACCATCTTGTATAGGAACGGCTGTGATGTTCACTGTTGACAAGTCCCTTGCTTCATGATGGGAAGATTTATGAGGTTTCAGAAGTACGTTCACATCTTTTCCTTCAGTGTTCACATGGATGTATCTGCCATTTATAAGCACGCTCATAGTCATAACCAAAGCTAGCCAAAGCAGGAAAACAAATATTCCAGAAATAATCCAGAGCTCAATCCATGGGGAAACCAGATAAGTCTTTTTCAGAAAGTGAAGAAAGTCTTGTACTTTCTGCTTGAATTTTAATGATGCTGGCGTTGTTTCAGGTTCACTTGGATCTTCTGAGAACGTATCAAAGTTAATGAAATAGCCAGAAGCAGTTCTGTCAATTGTTGAAATTGCATCAGGATTTGTCGAAATCGCTGGAACCAGTTGATCACTTGCTACATTGGTGTAGACAGGTGTATTTGGACGAACTGTTACTTGATTTTCAAGAGGGATGAGTTCCATTGCATTGTTGCTTAGTCCTTCATCTGTTACTGCTGAATTCTCGATGGTTATTAGTCTTTCAGTCTGAACCTCTTGGATAGTAGCGAGAGGAGTGCGTCTGCTACTAGGTCGGAGTCCATGAGGCCTACTATTTAGTATTGGCCACATACTGTGGTTTGATGAGGTCGATGGACACAAATCTTTTCTCCTTTTTTCCAGCAAGGGGCGGCAGAAGTACTGTTCTTGTTCCTTGAACTGCTAGGACAGGTACTGGTTGTCTGTAAGAAGGTCCAAATTCCTTCTTGTCCGCAATCTTTTCTCTGACTAGATCCCCAACTTTTGGAATCCAGACAGGCCTTGCTGGGACCGCCGGTTTTTCCCCAGTGGTGGTTGGCTGCAGGAATACGTTGCTTTGTTTCGATCTTAGTTCATTGAGTTCCTGTAAAACAGCCAAACGATCTTTGATATCAAACGGTTTATTTTCCACCACTGTGCCTATGTGATCGAGGTCTGGTACCCACATTCTTGCCCAAATAGGACCTCATATGGAGTGACCCCCCCTAGAGAACTTCTTGGCAGGTTATTTAATGAGCGTTGGACCCCATAAAGATGTTTGACCCACCCATCACCCGAACCTAATACCCTAGCTGTTATAGACTGCTATATGTCCCAGTTTTTCCTTTCCACAACCGAATTTCCCTCAGGATGGAATGGAGAGGAGTACCGCAATGCAACGCCCAGACTGGCCAAGGCTTCTTTGTAAGCCAGAGAGCTAAACGCAGGACCCTGGTCAGAATGTAGTGTGCCTATTGCGTATGTGCCGATAAAGACTCGCAAATCTTTTATAACAGTTCGAGCGTCAGCCGAGCGCTGAGGCCATATCCATAGGAACCTTGATTCAGTATTTGTGGGATTGCATTTGTCCAGAAGGACGCATGCGCGTAGATAGTCTAATGCTGTCTAACAGTGGTGTCTCTACTGGGCAGCTACATTCGTAGCATGGTGTCTGGTGGCGGTCAGCATCACGCTGTACCTTACAGTCTATGCAGTTATTGATGAAGATGTGGATTTCTGTATTCATCCCAGGCCACCAGTACATCTCTTTTAATGTTAAAATTGTTTTAGAGATCCCTTGATGTGACAGACCCTCCCCCAAATGTGCCTCATAAATCAAAGCTGCTCTACGTTCCATGTTTGGAATTACCCTATCCCCCACTCCAGGGATTTGAGCAAAAGGAACGCTGTTCGCATCAATTACATAAGAGTACTTGAGTGGAAACTTTTTTGGTAACGCTGCACCACTGCCTTTGCTTGTAGCATTGACAGCCAACATTATCTCACTGTCTATTTTCGTTTTTGAACGAGTGATCGCAGCTACGGAAGCCGTCTGAACAGCCCCCTTTGCGGCTTCGTCAGCCAATGAATTCCCTGCAATGTGAACGCCATCACGTTGATGACTCAGTGTGTGGATCACGTGAGCCTTTGGTAGTTCGTTTTTCAACTGAACTACTTGTTCCCAAAGCGTTTTGTGCTTTATTGTGCCACCTTTAGCATCTTTGAAACCATTTTCAAGCCAGTTTTGTATATATTCATTATACGACTGAACACAGTAAAAGGAATCGCACACTATCAGTGTGGGGAATTCTCGATCTGTACTTTCAAGTGACAGTTTGAATGCTTGTAATTCAGCTCGCTGGGCTGTACAATCTCCTAGAGATTGAGTTTTTGTGACCATAGGTCTGAAGATGCCATCTCGCATGTGACCTTTAACGATTGCACATGCTGCACTGTAAGCTTGCTTACTCCCTGTTGCGGGCTGTGCGGATCCATAAGTCAAAATTATGAATTCGTACTGATCGAGAGGCAGAATTTCAGTGGGCAGAGGACATTCTTGTTCATATTGCAGGAACGCTTGTGTTTTTAAATCAGGATCAAAAACATATTCAACATCTGTTGCAGCAAGAGAATTAACCCATTGTATCCATCTTGGATGTAATGCTTTAGCATTTGGAATGCTTGCTTTTGTGACCGCTTCTAAAGCTGGTACTGGGGTTACGACAATAATGCGTTTCCCTTGGGCTAGGGCTCTTTCTTTTGCTACAGCGGTTTGAACTGCTGTCAGAATTTTTTCAGTTGAAGTGAAACGTATTTCCGCTTGTGTATACAAATGAGATTTGTATGCGATTGGTATTTTTTCACCCTCATTAAATGTTAAGTAGGTGAATCCGCATTGACCCGAAATTATTCGGATCACCAGGTTGCGTTCACTTACGCGTGTTTGTAAGTGATTTGTTGCTAACATGTTAGCTTGGAGTGAACGCAAGATTTCTGTGTGTTCCTGTGTCCAATTTTTTATTGAAAAATCAGGTTTGATTAATGCGTAGAGAGGTTTAACCCTTTCTGCGTAATTTAGAATGTATGTTCTTCCAAAATTTAGGAAACCCAGGATGGATTGTAAGTTTTTTAGCGTTTTTGGAGGTTGGAGCAGCGCACACTTTTCTAGAAAGTTAGCTGCCAAGCTCTTGCCTTCACTTGAAAGCTCATATCCTAGAAATATGACATTGAGATGGGCAATTCTGGACTTTTTGAAGTTGAATTTGTAGCCCTCAGAGGCGAATCCCAATATAATGGTGCTCACCCTGTTCAAGTGTTTATCCAGGTCATCGTCTGTCAGATAGATATCATCGACATAGGACAATGCCTCATTGTCATAAATTTGTAGTAACTCCGTTACCCTTGCTGAGAATAACCCCGGGCTGTTCTTGAACCCTTGTCGGAGTCGACAAAATTGACGCTGGATCCCCATTATGGAGAAAGCTGTTAAGTACCTGCTTTCAGGTGCTATGTTTTGACAAAAGAAACCATTTGAGATGTCTAATGTGGTTTTATATTTTTTACGCACAATGTTATTCATTAATGCTGTACTATGTGCATTTTGCACTGTGAATGTTTTAGAACAAGTGTTTAAGTGTCTGTAATCCAAAACTAGATGATAGGTGTTGTCTGGTTTGGAGACAGGAAACAAAGGATTGTTCATTGAGGAGGTGCATGTTTCAATCACCCCTTGGTATTCAAGTTGATCTAAGATCTCCCTGACCTGTTTTTTAGCTTCTTGCTTTATTGGGTACTGCCTTTGTGCAGTTGGTTCATGTTTCAGATGTATTTTATGGTGAGGTGAGTCCTCATCCAATCCTACATGATTTTTATATAATGCTGGGGCCTGGGCTACTGCCCATTTCCTGGCATATGTATATTTTAGGTGTATTGGAATATGGTTGGAGAAGGCAGGCATAATAATGTCCTCGCTGTGTGGGCACTCCCTGACAAATTGTGGTGACCAGTCTTTTTCGGCAAGAAGTATGTCATAGCCCCTTGAAAGTTTTTCCCAAAAAAGTGATTTCACCTGTCTAGGTATGTCTCCCTCCATCCGGAGTGTTATTTCATATAACTTTTGTGGAGTACTAACCCTGGTGTCTACAGTCTCAACTGTAATGTACTCATTCAAGTCCACTATCTCCAGAAGTTCCTTCAGGTTCTGGCGAGCTATTGTGACTTCTGCTGCACTGTCCAGCATTGTCTGAGCCCATTCTCTGTTCTTGAGTTGTGTTCTCAGTATTCTCGGCATGTCTGATCTTCAGACCTGCTACCTTCTTCTTTGAGAATTGAGGTTTTGATTTACTTTTCGGAACGTGTTTGTCGTCTTTCGATTTCACGCTTTCTTCTCTATGTTCTGACCGTCCTCTTCTTTCCGAAGTCTGTGACGAGATCTGAAAGGTACGAGAGGAACGTGTATCAGTATCTTGATACCTGTCAGGTTTTCTCAAATTATCCCTATTCCTGAGGTTATACCTCCTTTCAGAGGGCTCCTTTTGAGGAGACCTACCTCGGGATTGAGAACGTTTCTCGTTTGAATTTTGTTTATTAGTCTCCCACTTCTTTTTAGAATATGTAGGAGTTTGTTTAATAGAGTCCTTCTCAGGACTTTCAGATAGTTTCGGCTTCCCTGGTCTTCCACCCAAACTATCTCTATGCTTAATTCTGCATAAGATTGTTCAATTATTCTGGGTAGCTCAGTTTGATATTCTGTAACATCGAATTCCCTTAATCGTTGGCGGATCGCCACTGCTGCAGCCTCCCCTTTAATATTAGATAATATTATTGTTGAGACCTGGTCGAAATTCTTCAGTAATTTCATACCTAAATTCAGAGCAGGCTCTGCCCCGTATTCGTTGTGAATTTGTTTCAGGACATCTGGTATTACCGCAATTGATGGAATACCATGTGTTTTAGTATAGATGGCAGCAAAGACTGAGCCCCAAGTGGTGCAGTCTTCCAGTTGTGGTGTGATCCCCATTGGTAAACTGATTGTTAGGATTCTGTGTTTCTCATACGGGCTAGTATTTGGAAATACTGCTTCGATTTGAGTAATTTTTTGAGCTATCCAGAATGGAATTTGCTCACGTTTTGTGGGCATTTTACCCATGACTGCGTATAGAGTCTGTGGTGTAATTTTTAGTGTATTCCCCGGTTGAGGAGTTTGATTTGGAAGTGTCAATGGTGGTTGGAATGTGAAAGTCCGCATGACATATTGGACCAATTGTCTATAGATTTTTATTAACTCTGTAAGTTGAGTAAGTAGTTCCTCATCTGACATTATATCCAGTTCAGGATGAGGTGTGTAGCTGGCTAGAATCGGCCATGTTGCTCCTGGTCTACCTAGTGGACCGAGCCTGGTAATGTTTCTGTGATGTTTTAGGGCGCCTTTAAACCAGAGCTGATGCTCCTGGTATGTTAGTGGAATTTCAATATCCTCGAAAGGAATATATTCCTCTGGTGGATCATCTTCTTTGTAGAAGTGAAACAGTTTTGTAACTGGATTAGATTCAGGAAATATTACCCATGAATAGAATACCTCTGTCTGAAAGGATTCGTGTGCCTCTATCACGAAAACTGCTCTACCTCCTCTTGAAGGTAGGCTGTGTTTTATGAGTTTTAGAGTGATGGTTCTTCTTAAGTTTGGAGGGATGTCTATAACACCCTCCTCGGTTTCATTTAAACCAGTAAAGTTAAAAACTGCTATGGCTGGGTCAGCCGCAGCTCCACCATTTCCGGTGGCTTCGTCCCCGTTTATGGACATTTCGTTTTTCGAAAAATGTAGAACAAGTTTCAAGGAAACAAAGATAAGGTGCACAATATTTTGGAACACTGTATCCTTCAACGTTGAGCAAACCAAACAGCTAATATATAGGGTGCTTCCCTATGTAGCCGTGGCGGATACTTAACCCTGCCCACTCCAGACGTCTTTTGGAGTATATGGGTAGGGGTCTCTGAGAGAAAAAGCACGGCTGAGTTACTCAGTATCTAACGTTAAATTACCGCCTTACCAAACCGTTGGGCGCCATGTAGTGTAGCTCCTATTTCCCTAATAGGCTCTGCGCATTGGAATAATATACCCTATAGGTTTGACATAGGACTAAGGTCAATATGTCCCTATCGAGTATATTAAACTTAATTACTTGTGCCAGCTAGCTCAGAGGCCACTAGAAACTCCTTGATAAACAAGAAGGGAGTAGTTTCTGGCTGCCGCAAAACATGACAACTTTGTTTCCCTTTTAGAATCAGAACGTGTCCGAGTCGTGGAAACAATAGATAACCGTTTCACTCAGCTCAATCGTGCATGCTTACTTTTCCTCAAAGTTACACAGAAAGAATAGACGGGCGTTTCAATAAAAGATTTATTGAACAGTCTTGTTTCTCGTGTAAGTAATATGTGCTGTTACGATCACAAGACAGCATGCAAGATAAATAATGTACAGCGTAAGCAGTAGAAATAAATAATACTGCGCTAGCATGATCTTTAGTAGATATTCATTTACATAAACAACATAGACTAAAAATGCGAACACTCATACGATGCATTTCTAAGCTAGTTCTACCCCAATGTACCTAACCTAGGCGTAGGGAGAGGTATGAAGTAGGTGAAGTATTCCTTACTATGGTATACTAGGAGTATGTTAAGCCAGTATGCCTAGTATGCCAAGAGTCCCTCTAGTCTGCTCCATACCTTAAGAATGAGAGAGGTGGGAATCTCTTGCCAGACTCGAACTCCAACACCCCGCGAGGGAAGTCAGATCACTGGAAGCTGGACTCTCTGCGTGCAGGGATGACAGCGTCTTCTCAGTGCGTCAGGCCGGGAAACGGGCTCCTCTGAAGTCGAGGTCTCCTCTGATTTAGAAGGGCTAGAGAAGGTATATTTATACCTGAGAGGTACCTCAGAATGTTAGCATTGACGTGAATTGGACAGCGGAAGACGTCATGAATCAACCCTCAAGGTATAACGGTTCATGCATAATAGATGAGTCCTTGAAGAAATCAATAGTCCTGTGCTAGGGAAACTCCCAAAGTCTAAGGGTCTGTTCTTCAAGAACTCGTTGTGCCGTTAGGGTGGACGGATGTCGGAGACCATGCCTGTATTTGGAGTGCACGGTTTAATGCCTAAATAAGGACTGGGATTTTATGCCTATATAAGGGCAGGGCGAATTGTGCCTATATAAGGACATGATAGAGGAAAACCCATGTACGGACACCCTAAGAGGAATACAACAGTAGAAAACCACCCCTTTGGCCTAAGTGATGGTGGGGGTCCCCTGAAATAGAATCAGGGGACAAAGATTTTCAGGGACAGGATCAGGACAGGACAGGAACAGCTAGGCCTTTCTGCAAACCGACGAACTGTGACGCATCTACCCTTTCTCAGCCTCTCCTCCTAACGACCTAACCACACCCCCTAAAGGCACCCCAGTCACCCCTAAAACCTACATGTCCATCCCACATCAATTGAAACATTTCACAAAACTAAGCAGATGATTGGAGGGTTTAGGAGGTGGTTTGTCACCCCATCATGATTTCATCCAGACTCTAAATATTTCATTGTTTTATGCCTATTCTCATGAACTCATACTTGTTCCTTTCACACGATCTAATCCATGTTACAATTGAATATAAATGTAAGCAATGTCCACGAAAGGAGTCCTTCTGTCCCATGGTCTGTCACATCACTTGGCAGACGATCATCACATTGGCCTTCAACCGTTTCACTTCTTCTGCTGTGCTCAGCGGTTCAGCGTGCCTTTGTCAGATCTGTTTACTCATTTATCCAACCCCTCCTTCATTCGGTCAATTTAAGGAAAATGGTGTCTCATCCAGTTCACCATAGCAAATGGAAAATGAGCATTCATTAATTATATGATAATGTAGTATTCACTGTTTACCACCCACCTTTGCACTATTCCCTGTTAGCGTTTTTTCCTAGCATAGCTTGATGCAAAAAAAAAACGATATTATTTATTAATTTCAAAGCAAGCTGCAACATGCAAACTACGAAATGTACATGCGGCCTAGTCATGCATTGTTTCTCCTTTCTTTCAAAGCATAAAGTAAATATGATTTAAGTTCTTTCATGCGCTATCTCACGTTAGTGCATGCATGTGCAAAGCAGTTCTCCCTCGTGTTCATGTAAGGTGCACGTTAATTTTCTATTATTACTTACTGTTAGTACGTATTATGGGGGTATTCATTTGAGCAGGTTTCTTTTTGCGAAATCCTGCTCCATCAATACCAAAAGAATAACTTGCTGCAAGGATAGCACTCCTTTTTAGTCCATAACTGGCCTGTACCCTCCGTTTGCCTTCTGCACCAGGAACAGAATAGAGTAAACTCCTTTTCCTCTTTCCGGTGCCGGAACCTCCACAATTGCCCTTTTCTTCAAAAGGGCGAGAACGCCAGACCACAAAGCCTCTCTCTTTACTTGATCCCTTGGGGATAGAGAGAGTTCCTGAATCCGGAGGTGTTTAAATGAACTCGATCATAGAGCCTCTCTGGAGAAGACTGAGCACCCATTGATCTCTGATGGACTTCTGCCAAAGTCCAACAATCTCCCTCCAACTGGGCCATCCCCCACAAGAAGGGGAGGTTAGTCAGGAACGATTATGGCTTGTTCCTGCCTGTTTACCAGAGTCCTGAGACTTGGAGGATTTCATAGGCTGAAATGGCCATCCTCTGGAAGAATAACCCTTTGCAGTCTTCCTAGAAAAATCATTACAGTCCCTGTTCCAAGATCTAAAGGATCTGGATGCAGCCCCCTTATAGGGAAAAGTGTGCTTCCTATCTTTGAAAGACTTTGTTATGGTAGCATCCAACTAGTTAAAAGGAATTTTCAGGAGGGAAGCTTTTTCTGCATAATCAGTCTTCCAGTTCCCCATCCATAAATGTCGTTGTGCCAGGATGGAAGCACCAGAAGCCACTGCTGAGGATCTAATAATATCTTAAGAAACATCAGCTAACATCTTTGCCTCCTGTTCCATTTGCAGCAGCAAATCAGAGCAGTCTACATTCACCTTGATGGTAACAGAAAGAGACTCAAAGTCCTTTACTAAAGACTGTGGTACGTATGTCGTATAAGTAGCCACCTTCATGGACACAGAACTGGCAGTAAGACTTCTTTGTAGCACCATCAATCTTGCGATCCACAGTGTCTGCAGGAGAGCAATCCTCTGGGTTATTTGCCGTCCTGCCAATCAAATGAGCCAGAATTGAATCCACCTTAATATGGGGCAGAAATACCTCTTCCCCTTCAGTTAGGGCATACATCTTTTGGTGGAACCTCGGAATACTGGATTGATCCACCTCCTTCCAATGCCTGAAGATTAAGTCCTTTATCTTCTTATGAAGAGGGAGAGACAAAAGCGAAGGCTTGGCACTGTGAGGGAAGAGACCCTCTTCATCTAGCTGGGCTGAAGGCTCCTCAAAGCCCAGGTAATGTCTAAAATTATTCAAAATCTGGACTAAATCCTCTCTTGAAATGTACTTCCCATAAGCTGAAGTATTGGGACCCTCCAGCTCTGAATCTGAGGTAGAATCCTGCATCCCTCCCTTTATTCTGGAAGACGCCGCTTTCTTTTCCTTCTTAAACTTGGAAGCCCAGGCCTTAGCTACTGCCACTCCAATCTTGGAGTGGACCTGGGCCTCAGTCAAATAAGCAGGACTGGCAGGGGACTGTTCCGTGGGCTTCATAGAACTCTGAGCTCCAGGCAGACTAACCTCAGAGACAGAAGAGGAGGAAACCATCCGCCTCCTCTGGCAACACATCTTGCTCGCCATAGCAGAAAAACACATCATGCAGCATGGAAGAAAATCCACAAATAACAGGGCTCCTTAAATACCCCTGTTCTGCAGACCATAATGCAATAATTACAACATTAGCATACAAATGCACACACAGCTGTGTCCAATATAGAAGGCGCTACTGCAGACCTACAAAAAGCAGCCTTAATGAGTTCAGTTGTGTCGACAACTAGAAGACACATTAACCATGAGCCACGCAGCGACCCTTCAAGAGCAAAAAGTTAATTGGCAAGCTACTCCCCCAGTGCTCAGGAGACACCTGCCCCTACCTTTCTGTCTTCCTCTGCACCTTCCACCGAGTCCGAACGCCAACCAGCCTGACTTCTTGAGGTGCTTAGATGCATGCCTCTAATACCAGCTGTAAATCATTCCCCGGGACCAAGCATTGCCAGTAAACTTTCTCCGTGAGCGCTGTCCTGGAACACATGGAGACTCCTGCGCCTTCCCATCAGGTGCTCTGCAGCATAAGGGGAGCATGTCCCCACATCTTTCCCTTTCAGCAGCATATCGCCTCCACAAACAAACCCAGCGTGCTGCCAGAGACATGAAGAATGTTCAAAACCCGCTCCACCGGCTTTCCTCATTCCAGAAAGATCAGATTAAAAAATGAAAAAACTGCACTGTAGCCGCAACTGAGTCATGACCTCCAGGGTGTCTGCAAGACGCAACTAAAACAGGAGGTCGTGAGGGGGCGGGGGCTTTTCAACTTTTGGAAAGGGAACTGGGTGTGTCTGTGAGGCATGGTGCCCTCATTAAGTAATTAATTTAGGGGGGTAAATGTAACCAGGAGGTTATGACACATACAACAAACCTGCACGATGTAGGCTGTATGGGAAAGTATGGTGGGAGCTGAACTCTGCACTTTGTGTGTCATGTGATGTGAACTTTATGGGCTCTACACCTTTGTTTTTTTGTGTTTAATTACCTTCACTCAAGGTGTGGACCCTATCCTGAAATAGCTCTCTTTTTTAAATTAAAGGAAGTAGTTGTTAACATAAAATAGAGCACCCTGCCTTCCTTAACTTTGTAGATTTTTCCAGAAAGTCTTGTTAAAACTTGATTTAACTTGTGCTATATTATATTTCACAGCTCTATTTAACAGTTGCTAGAGAACACATGAAACCGGATTCAGAAGTAATTAGTCAAAGAAAACATAACACTATCTAATGGCCATAAAACATATTTAATGGTTTCTATCCTAGCCTACCATCCACAGCAGTGTACCTAGAGACTGTCACTTTTGGTTGTTACCACATAGCAATATCTGTGAAACTTGAGGGTCTAGTTAGATGGTCCGGCACCTAAAGCTTGTGCAAGCGCTGATGGGAGTGTGTTTATTATTCTTTACCACCCTGAAAATGTACAGGAGGAAACATTGTCCTTGGATGTATTCCTTTCTTGTCAAGATTTCCTTTTCGAAAGGCAGCATAGGCAACTCTAGGGCGTTTACACGAATGACATACTATAATTCAGTCTTTGCTTATATGTAATATTCAGTAATACAGAAGAGGATTTGGGATTAGTCAAGAGCTTCTCAGGAAGGTATTGTAGGGTGCAAGAACTCAGAACTCAAGAATCAACCAACAGACACAATCCCATACTGTCTAGTGCAGTACTTTAATAATGTGGCAAAACGACATTCTAGAACAACTAATGGGGCTCAGCTACAGCACACACCATGCCTCTGCTTACATCAGCACTTCTCTGTTGGTCTGCCACTACCTTTGTTCTGTCTGCCTGGGATCCTTTAACCACTCTGCCCGGCACCACTCTAGTTAGGTCCCACAGATTGGTTTGCAAGGGTGATATGGCCCTACATGACCTAGTATTGTAGAGGCCAAGAACTCAAGAACCAACCAACATACACATTCCTATACTGTCTACTGTAATTCTAGAACAAATAGTGGGGCTCAGCTCCCGAACACACTATGTCTCTGCTTACATTGCTACTTCTCTGTTGGTCTGCCACTATGTTTCTTGGTCTGCCTGTCTTCGAGCCTTTAACCTCTCTTCCTGGGTAGAATATAGTCAAGTCCCACAGCCAAGTTTGAAACTGGGATATGGCCCCACTGGACTTAGTATCATGAATATAGTGGCAAGTGTGAACAGAGCTGCATGGTCTCACCTGAAACGCCTCCCATACCATGCCTGTGTGTCTGTGCATTGTTACTTCTATGTCTGTTGGTCTCGGTGAATTTGCCTTTGTGGGTGCTGGTCTGTGTACACTGGGTGCTTGATCTCAGTTTGAATATGCACCTCTGTGTTATGTGACTCTGTATTCATGCATTATCCAAAGCCAACTCTTTTTGGCTTTGCATAAACAAAAACTTACATTTCCAGATATCCGATCTTGGGTGTGAGATCACCCAGTCCTGAGTTATAATGTTGCTGTCTGGTACTTATAGCTCTGTACTTATGGGAATGCAGAGGAATGGGAAACAAAACTACAAATATCAGAACTGCAGGACTAGATCACCTTCTTAAGCGGAATGTACATTTGGCCCTAAAAATACATGTTATAAAAATGTTCAAGTTTGCTGAAGCTACCACTTGACGCCATGTATGGGGCTATAAAACTCAACTAAATAAAACAAGCATTAGCCCAGCCATTAGGTCTGGCATTGACCACCAGTCTTTTGGCAATTCTTGTTTTGTCATGCTTTTTGCAAAGCTTTATTGTTTGCGAAGCTGCCAGGCCCTCATCAAACCTAAGAAAAAAAACAGCAAACATTTTTTTGGGTCTCCAAACAGTGCATATTACCATATGGCTCCCTGGCACTGGACAGAACTCGTTTGTGTGTGGATGTGCTCCTTTTGAAAGGGCAGAATGCCGTAATTCATAGTGAAGTAGGCTGACACATTGTCCCTTGATGCAAGCTGGAGGGGGTGGAAGAAAATGTGAATGACACAACCACAAACTAATTGATAGTCTGTCTGAAAACACCTATAAGTAACTATGTTATACATACTTTAAGTAAAATCGAATGGTCCATGCTAACACAGACCTAAAAAAGCTAGGATCTTGCATTGAGAAAAAAGGCAAGAAAGAAAGAAGAGAAGGAAGAAAGAAAGGCAGGCAAAAGAAAAGGAAGGAAGAAAGGTTGGAAGACAAGGTAGGATGGAAGACAAAAAAGGTGTAAAGAATGAAAAATGAAGGTGAGAAACAAGAAGGCAAAAAGAATGAAATAGAGAAGGAAGGAAAAAAGGCAAAAGAAAGGACAAAATGAAATAAAATGAAAAATGAAGGGAAAGAAAAAGGAAAGAAGGCAAAAACCAAAGAAGGGAGGAAAGAGGAGGCAAAAATGAAAGAAGGCAAAAAAAAAGTAGAAAAGAGACCAGGCAAAAAAGAAAAGGAAAGACAAAGAAAGAAGGTAAGAAAGGAATAGAAAAGAGGGTAAGACAGTAAGTGAAGGAACGAATGCAAGAAAGAAAGCAAGGGAAAGAAAGTAAGAAGGAAATGCAGCAAACAAAGAAGGAAAGAAAGGGATGAAGGCATGAAAAGTGAAGGAATGAAATAAGGCACAAAAGAAGGAATGAAATAAGGCACAAAAGGAGGACAAATGGTATAAAGAAAGAAAGGAGGAAAAATGGTACAAAGAAAGAAAGGAGGAAAAATGGAAAGAAGGCAATAAAGAAGGAACGAAGGCAAGAAAGAAAGCATGAAAGAAGTAAGAAAGAATGAAACTAGGCAGGAAAAGGAGGAAGGCAGGAAAGAAAAGGAAGAGGGGAGGAAGGCAGGAAAAGGAGGAAGGCATGAAAGAAAAGGAAGAGGGGAGGGAGGGAGGCATGAAAGAAAAGGAAGAGGGGAGGGAGGCATGAAAGAAGGTGAGAAAGGAAAGAAGGCACATGAAAGTCAAGAAGAGATACAAAAGAAAGGAAGCAAAGAAGGTAGGAAAGAGAATGTAAAAAAGAAGGAAAGAGAAGGAAAAGGAAAGACAAGAAAGAAAGAAAAGGGGATGAAGGAAAGAATGCAAAAAGACAGAAGAAAGAATGCAAAAAGACAGAAGGAAAGAATGCAAAAAGACAGAAAGAAAAAAGGAAGAGAGACAGAAGATGGAAGGTAAGAGGGTTCACAGTACAACATATTGGGTAATAAAATCCAAGTTATACCCACCTACGTGTTGCAAATTAAACACAATGAAGTTTGGTTTTCTTCCTGGGCAATGTTTATTAAAGGACCATTGGCGAAACTGAGTCCAGGAACATAATACGTTATGCTGTGAAATAGTAGCAGCCAGGTAAAGAAAGGCCACTTGCAATGGAATTTACAACAACATTGGCAGACACGAACTGCTAAAGCTGAAATGTGCCCTGGGTTCACGTGAAGATTTGGTAGAAAGCATCCTGCTATCACAAAGGCTACACTAGAGTAATAAAGTAAAAACAAAAACACTGGCACCTAATGGAACTACATTGTGTGCAGATGTGCTCATTGTGAAAGAGCAAAATGCATTCTCTCAAAGTGAACATAACCTGTGACTGAAGTAGGCTGGCCCATTGCCCCATGCTGTAATGAGAGGAAGCAAAATGTGAATGACAGAACATACCAATGTATGAAGAGAGCTGGGTGAAAGCCCCTTTATGCAGATTATACATATTATTTTGGTAAAATCAAAAGACCTTGGCTAACTATAGACCTAAAAATAAAAAATACACCAAGGCATTTGCATGCATAAGTTCCTTTTGAGAGGTATGTTTTACAGGGGAAGGTTACTTTTGTAGTTTTGTGGACGTGGGCACTTCACCCGATTATAGTGTATGGGACACGTGGGTCCTCACAAGGAGCAAATCAACGCAAAACGTAACGCTTATTTACTGTACAATTTAAAGGCCTTCAGAGACAGCACAGCATTACGTAGTGCCTTGCGATCGACCCAATAAATTCTAGTAATAAGCCTCTTCTTGTACTGCCACATCGTTGCATTCAAGAAAACTGCTATATCCCTTTGCACCACTCAATGTTTCGAATGCTTTACAAACACCAGAGGAATACTTTCTCAACGCAGTGCTTAATTTGAGCCGGTGCTCAGCACCGGCACTTTATTGTTTTCTGGTGCTCGGCACTGGCACTTAACTGTTCTAAGTATGGTGTTGACATGGTGGCACTGCTCATCTAATTTAGAGATGAGCAGAGCAACGGTTGTTTAGGAACACAATATACATTAAAATAGTGCTGATACCTGCCTCCCTAGCCATTCCTTTAGCTTTGGGGACCTGGAAAAATCTGAACTGTCGCATTTGCATGCGAGAGAGATGGTTAGTAGTTGTTTTGGCAGCGATGACAAGGGCGATGTGTGGTGCAAGCTGCAGTAGCCTCCTGGTCAGAGCCCTGACACTTAATATTTTACAAATTAAGCACTGTTTCAACCGCCAGAATTAAACGTGTACATCTTTTATTTAAAGAACTCAGTGAACAGCTTGCGTTCCTAATCCTGCCATAAGTAATGCAGCTCACATTTTGTTCGAAAAGCTGTAGAGAGATAGGCGGGTGTGCGGGTGAAATCAAAGACTCTATTGATGCAGCAAATAAATATGGAATTTAATTTTAGGAAGTTGTTGGTAGCACTCCCACTTTAAGTAAGGATTCAATGACACACAGCATGTCAAAATTATTTTTTCTATAAAGCGCAGCTCGGCACACAGAGTTCTATTCAGTACCAGGTCACTCATGCTTTTTTAACATACATTAGTGGAATAGTAACAGCCAGTTTCATTGTATTAATGTGTTTCTATCGCAATTTTTCCAACACTGCTATGCCTTTTTATTATATATTTTTATATACTATCCTATGGTGAGAGGGCAAATGCATGTTTTCATTACCCTGTGGCATGTATTGTTTTCATTGTTTGCGCTGCAATTCCAGTTTTTCAGGTCTACTGATTTATGTTTGTGGTGAAAAAATTCCACTTCATGAGTGAGAAGATATGCAGCTGCCACACGGCCTACCTTGGTGCACACCTCAGAGGACAGTGACACAGTCATGCCATCACACTAACCTGGCAATGCCAGTGACTGCGGTCCGTTGTACGTTCAATGATCTTCCTTCTGGAGCCCTCGCAGTCACAGGGAACATGTGACTGCACTGCACGCTCATCCTAAACTATTTGACGCGGCCAAGCCTATAAATGCATAAAAGTTAAGTTGCTGCAAGTGCATGCTCGATATATGTTCTGCGTAGCACAGGCCGCCATCACCCATCCACCGCTGCCTAGCAGTGTAAAAATTAAAGATTAATTAAAGAAAAATTAAAAAAGAAACATTTAACCCTAATCTTATTTTAATTTTATTTACGTCAAACTTAAATCATCTAACCCTGTTGTGTTCTAGTTTATTGCGAGCCAGGAGTTACAAGCAAAGTCGCACTCACAGGGGTTTCAATGGGCTGCCCAGAGGTCCAAGTTGCATCACCTGGTGACACCAAATTGACCTTAATGGTAAGGGCCTACAGTATTCAGCTCATTTAGCCTGCTTGCCTGCAGCCTTGCCCTGCTGAATGACTCTGAGCTCCGGCTTCACCAGGACCACACCCAACGGCTATCCAACCTCATGGAGTCCTCTTGTGTTAAGTAATGAAATCTGTATATCCATTTTGTTCAGCTGATATTGTAAAGCATCCACTGTTAGCTGCATGGTATTTAGTAGGAATGACCAGGCGCTATTTGTCTGCAGATCCTCCTTTGTCCCTGGTTTAGTTTTAAAATCATTGCATACTACTTATAAGGGAGGTTCCCTGTGCATACGAAGCTACCATCTCCACTCATCCCTGAGTTGTAAAGTAGGAGATGTCCTCTCAATAGTGCTGGTCAAGGTGCTCTTGCCTGGAATTGGCCTCAAGGCAGCATGTTGGCTCATTGGTAATTGACAGTACAATGAGCTGACATCATGCCACAGGATTGGATGTTTCCTTTGCCAGCTGTGCCGCCTGGTTCGAAGGTGGTGGTGTGCAGGGCAAGACCTTACCTAAGACCGTAGGGTCAGTAGAGTCCATGTGAGGGCCGTGTGTTTCGCATTCAGCTGGATATTGAGGGACAGACGTTTTTCCGTGGGATCAGTGGGGTTATACATTTTTCTGCCTTTAGTTGGCTCACTTGTCACGCCCTCTATAGGATCACTCCTAAAGTTAGTTGCAATTGGTGAGGACTGCTGAGCGAGAGGGCTGGAGCTTGGAAATCCATGTGGCTTAAGCCCGAGTTGCCGCCCGTGCTTCCTTCCATATTTTTTCCCTCCTTTATGTCAAGGGTTCTCCTGTCGCTGTGGCTATAGAAGGGCCGATTGCTCCCATCCTCGCCTTCCTCGAGTCCTTTTCCAGAGTTTCTAGATGAAATTGAGATATCTGGATGGGATGAAGCCCCCTCTAGGGGGTAGGTGATGACTTCTGGGTGCAACAGGGTCAGCAACCCCATTAAGGCCTTATTGTTGGAGTAAAGCACGGATCCTGCGTCCTTCAGGAAGCTGTATTTGGTATATATGTTTGGCTGAAGGCTGCGAGGTGGTGCAATTAGAATATGGGGGACTGTTGGAAATGGGATTCCTGGATGGCTGAGGTATGATCCCAGGCCAGGCAGGAACCACCACTGTAGTCAAGGTAAGCCAGATATACACTAAAAGATAACATGTGCTCACCCTGTGGTAGCTTAGCACAGAGCATTCAGGCCTTTCTAAAGAGGCAATGTGTAAAACATTTGTGCAACACACACACAGTAACACAATGAATACACCACAAAAAGACTCCACACAGATTTAGAAAAATAGAGAATATTTATCTGAGCAAAACAAGACCAAAACTACTAAACTCTAATAAGTAGAAGTCGAGATATGGATTTTTAAAGATTAAAAGCAAAAATAGTGCTTTGAAGTCACTTAAAGTCAAACGGTTACTTGAGGTCGTGAGGGACTGGTGCAAATCCAACACTAAGGCCGACCGGGATGGAGGTCAGGACGGCTACAGGACCCATGCAGGGGCCGCTGAGAGTACCTTGGATGGAGCAAAATGCTGACGCTGAGGGCTCGATGTGTCAATCTTTTCCACGCAGTTGGGTTGCTGCATCATCGTCGAGTTTCGCTGAAGTGAAAGCAATGCATCGTCATCAAGCTGTGCAGGCTGTAGAACCGCTGTGATTGAACAGCCTCTGAGTCAGAGGGTGATGCGCCGATTCAGATCAGCGCAGTAGTGACGATCCGTCACTTTCTAGATAACAGCTGGAGAACCCACTTCTGAGGCCCAGAACTTGGAGGGGGCACCTCAGGCAAGGGTAGGACTCACAGAAGGCAGAGCCCAGCAGCACCAGGAGAATTGCAGGAAGTCTTTTATGCCCCGGAGACTTCAGAAACAGAGGGCAAGCCAGCAAGCCCTTGGAAATCATTTGGAGTGAAGGCAGAGTCCAGCTGTCCTTCAGCAGAGTCAGGGAGCAGCAGGCAGCAGAGTAACAAGCAGAAAAGCAGTCGTTACAGAAATGTGGTCCAGTTGAGTCCTTTAAGCAGCACAGCAGTCCTCACAGAGGTTCAGTTCAAGATCCAGAAATGTCTGATTTCAGGGGGCAGTGGTTCAGTTCAAGAACCAGAAATGTCTGATTTCAGGGGGTCAGAGACCCAGTACTTATACCCAAAAGTACCTTTGATGTAGGGGGTGACTTAAAAGCAACTCTCTGAAGTGCACAAGGATCCCTTTCAACGCAGTACTGTCTGCCAGGCTACCTGTGTGTGTGTGTGTGTGTGTGTGGGGGGGGCTGGAGGGGTAATGCAGTGCTTTGTGTGTGGGCAGGCCAGTACCTTTTGAAGTGTGTCTGCCCCTCCAATGCCTGCCTGCCAGGAAGGCCCATCAGAACGCAGATGAGTCTCAACTTTCTGTGTTCATGATTGTCTAGAGGGAATGCACAAAGTGTAGCTGTCACCCAACTCAGGCGTGCATTGGAGACAGGTTGTCAGGCACAAAGAGCAGTAAGTACAGAGAAATGTCCACTTTCTAAAAGTGGCATTCTAAAACCGTAATGTTTAAATCCAACTTCACCTCTAAGGAGGAGTTATCATTACTACTCCAAACATATGAAACATCTAAAAGCTACTCCTCTCTGATCAGGAATTGCAGCTTAAAAGTATATTAAGGAATTCCCAATGCTAGCCTATGAGAGGGGTAGGCCTCACAGTAGTGAAAAACTAAACAGGCTATTTGTCACTACCAGGATATGCAAAACATACAAGTACATGTCCTACCTTTTCCTTACACAGCACCCTACCCATAGGGTTGCTTAAGGCCTACCTTAGGGGTGACTTATATGTAATAGAAGGGGAGTTTAAGGTTTGGCAAGTAGTTTTAAATGGCCAAGTCGCAGTGGAAGTGAACTGCACACATAGGCTCTGCAATGGCAGGCCTGAGAGAGGTTTGAAAGGCTACTACTGTGGGAGGCACAATCAGTGCTGCAGCTCACTAGTAGCATTTGAAGTATAGGCCCTGGGTATATGGTATACCACTTTACAAGGGACTTACCAGTACAACAATTATTATAATTGCATTTATATAGCGCTTACTACCCCTGACGAGGCGTCTAAGAGCTTTTTTGGCGAGTAGCGCGCTACTCCGGAACCCATAAAGGATTAGTGGTGAATTAGTATAGTGCAGTCTGTTATTTGTATTGAGAAGGATAGTGGAGGGCTAGAAGTGAAAAAAGGTTTGCATTTATTTAGCGCTTGCTACCCCTGATGAGGTGTTGAAGCACTTTTTCGGCGAGTAGCATGCTACTCTGGAACCCATAATGGATTAGTGGTGAATTAGTATAGTGAAATATGAAATAATTTGAGCGGTGGATATGTTAGTCTGTTATTTGGATTGAGCAGGATAGTGGAGGGAAAACGTTTGCATTTATATAGTGCTTGCTACCCCTGATGAGGTGTTGAAGCGCATTTTCGTCAAGTAGCATGCTACTCTGGATCCCATAAAGGATTAGTGGGAATTAGTATAGGGAAATATGCAATTAATTTGAGTGGTGGATATGTTAGTCTGTTATTTGGATTGAAAAGGAATAGTGGAGGGATAAAAGAGGGGAAGGGTCTAGAATGATTTTTTTTTTTGGGAGTTCATAGCAGTAGGAGGGGGTTTGAGATGAGTAAAGGGGAGGTGGAGGGGGAAGAGTCAGAGGGAAGGGTTTGGAAAGGGAGATCTGAATAGTAACAGAGGTATGAGATGATGCAAGGAGGGGTGGAGGGAAGAGTCTAGAAGGATTATTTTGGGGCTCATAGTAGTGGTTTGGGATGAATGAGAGAGTGGAGGTAGAGGATATATTGATAGAGGTATAGGGTGAGAAATAGGGTAGTGCATTAGAAAGAGTAGTAGAATGAGGTTTGAGATGATATTATTATTTTAGAGAAACAAGAGCGATCCATATGTCTGCGTATTATCTGTTACCTAGCAACAGTTGTTCACATGGAACTCCTATTTAAGTGAAATTCTTTTTTCCACAAGCTCTTACTTTGCGTTGGTTTAGTCATCGACAAGAAAGGGTATTGAATTAACAAAATGGTCCATCTACCCATAATCAATTGCAGCAATACATTTTGATTATTTATTCTGAGAAGAAACTACTTTCTTCTCAGAATAAATAATCGAGAACGGAGGTTCCTTTGTTAAATGTATTTTGTGATTTTTATTCCTGTTGAAGAGTGGTCCTGTCCCATGTATCGCTTTGTGGATGATACAAAGCTGCTTGAAAGTGGATCTTTTGGCAACCGGTAATCAATGCAGGGCTTTCAAGGCAGGGGAGATGTGGGCTTGTGGCTTTATATGTAAGAGTAGTCCGGCAGCCGAGTTCTGAATATGTTGTAGTTTTTTCATAGTCGTTAAAGGTGACCCATGGTAGAGTCTATTGGCGTAATCGAGTTTGGACAGAACAAAAGAGATGGTAGCCTGGACCTTGTGTGGAAATCCCAAATGGGGGAAGATTCATCGCAGAGTTTTTATAGTAACAAAGCTTGATCTTGCTAGTTTGTCCACTTGGGCATCCATTAATAGCTTGGAGTCTATGCTCATTCAGAGTTTCTTAATTCCTTCGATACTTTAGGCGGTGTTCCCAGATCATCAGGCCAGGCATCGAGTGGGTCATAATTTTTCCAATCGCTACACGTGAGTATTTCCGTTTTGAAAACATTCAATTTGAGATGGCTCCATGTCATCCATTGATCCACAGTTCTGAGACAACTAAAAATTGGTGAGTTTCTAATGTCTTTGGAGCATTCCAGTTGAAGGAGTATTTGCGTGTCATCTGCATAGTTTTAGCACGTGAGGTGAAATTGATTGAGCAGTGTCGGTAATGACTTCATGTAGATGTTGAAAAGCATGGGTGAGATGATAGAGCCTTGGGGGGCCCTCTGCTTTTGTAACATACGGTTTGGACGAGAAAGGGGGGTATGGATGACATTAGTTCTTTTGTGAAGGTAGGATGTGATCCAGTCTAGAGTAATCACCTCTATGCCTACTTTGTAGAGTCTTTGTATCAGTGTGTCATGGTCAACCATGTCAAAGGCAGCCGAGAGGGCCAAGAGAAGTAGCGCAGCAACCCCGTTCCGGCCAACTGTGTTCTTAAGGTCATCCCATATGACAGCAAGGGCAGATTCTGTGCCTCTTCCTGGACGGAAGAGTAGAAAAAGTCAATGGGGTAACCCTGTGTCCCGCAGAACCTGGACAAACATACGATAAACTACAAATGGCTCTGTTGGGTAGATAAATTGCTTTGAAATTGTATAGAATTAATCATGCACAAACAAAGTTGATAAATCTAATGAATTTCTTTGTAGATTTCAGGATGGAACATCAGTGACAAGAATTATTTGATATAAAAGTAATTTTTTTACTTTTCTTTTCTGTAAATCATTAATGGCTATCACAATTCAATAGGCAGCAAATGACATCAGTGACAAAGTTGAGTGAATAAAGTGACTAAGTCACGTTGGTGACTGGGTGAGATTTATACATAAGTGATACGAGACATACAACTATATACACAATATACAGAAGACAACTGTAATTCTAGATATAGTGTCTCCGGTGCACATTAAATGGGCTTTTTAATTCTTGGAGCTGGTAGACCTAATGGACATAGACAGAAAAGTAAGTCGACGTTTTGACCCAGATGAGTGCGCAATTAGATAAGTGTCAAGGTGGGGTCTTCTTCAGGATGGGCAGACAACGAGGATAGACAGCCTAAAGGGAAATGATTCATGTGGAAGTCATGTGTGTTTCATTGATAAAGAATATTGTTGTAAAGCTCCAGTAAGTAGCTGGGTCTACTCACCAACTGCATATACTCCTACTGCAGGGTCAGCGTTAAAAATTAATTAGAATTCACCATGCGGTAATGGTCCAGTGTCCTCCAGTGTTGAGATTAATTAACTGAGAGCGCAGCATAGGCAGTACATGGACTTACCATGCTTGGTAACGTGAGGAGAACCACCTTGAAGGTTGGAGTCTAGGGATTAAAGGAGGGGGAGAGGTGGGAGAATTTGGTTAGTGCTGTGTGCATCATTAAGTATAAAAAGCATGCTGAATTGTGCAGCTAAAGACCTACCTCCATGGGTTGAATCAGAGAGGCAGAGACCCAGCCCGTCAAGTTGGATTTGGACTAGAGAAATAAAAAACTTAAAACAAAGGTTGTTCAAGTAAGAAACTAAATGATGATTAGTAAAAGTAGGTTACTGTAGCAGCAGGGCTTGCAACATACCTTGTGTCTTTGATTAACTTCTCATACAAAGTGGCAATTCAGTATCTTTAGTAAATATCTGTGGGGGAAAGAGGGAGGGTATTAAAACCCGTTTGAGCATCAAAGTTCAAGGATGAAAGATGAGTCAAAAATTAATAAATGAAAAAGAGCCCACTGTGGGAACATACCTTACAATTTAGTTGCACAACGGATGTGTTTCTCCTGCGAAAAGCCGAATGGTCTTGTGCATGCAGGGAAGTGGATGTCAATTAAGGCTGTGGTGAACGGCACGTAGACGTGACGTGAAATATGCCCGCGTGTACGCTCAAGGGCAGCAGCTAGGTGTGAGTACCTAGCACCGTCAATGCTGTCATCGTGCCGGAAAGGCTCACGCTAATCTGCGTAATGTACTCGTCAAATCGCAGAGCCCCGATTTGAAGCACGCATAGCCAGCGTCCTATATTCAAAGCGATGTGGTGGCTAATAACATTTGTGTCCCGATGGCCGGTGCAAGTGTGGTTAAATGTTGTAGGGAAGATCTCAAGTACCCTGGAGATATTGTATCGTGACCGTTGATTGCAGAGTGTCACACGGTTTGGGAAGAACTAACTAATATTATTCTGGTGATTTGAGATTACATCAAAGAAGACATGCTTTACATCCGAATTCATAAAGTATACGTCATAAACAGTAATACACTTATTAATCGGTGAGCGCAGGCTGTCACACCTGGTCCTGTATCTGATTTAATAATGTGGGAACGAAGTCAAGTACACTGTAAAATGTGTAAAATTGTACACATTGTACCTTAAAGCATGACTGATGAGTCGAGTGTCACATGGTTTAGGAAGAAGGGGAGCTGCTAACTGATAATATTACGATGCTTTTAGAATACATCAAGAGAGGTATGCTGCAAACTCAAATTCATGAAGTGTACATCATAAACAGTGATCCAATTGTTAATTGTAAAATTGGAAACATTGCATCTAAAAGCATGACTGTTGAATGAAGTGTCGCATGGTTTAGGAAGAAGGGGAGCTGCTAACTGATAATGATTTTCAAATACATCAAGGGAGACATGCTGCAAACCCGAATTCATGAAGTATACATCATAAACAATGATCCAATTGTTAATCGGTGAGCTCATATTGTCTAACATGGTACTGAGTATGGACAAGTACATTAATCGCCATAAGACGTATGGCTTTGAAAATACGGAAAATTTTAGGGACGCATTTCAGGAGACCTGACAAGTTGTCTATAGTCCCTATTCAGCCAATATCTTACGTCAATAAGTAGACATAACAATTGTTCAATCAAAATGCAACTCAAATGTAACATGGAGAGTGATCAGTTCTGGATGTAGGATCATCTGTGTTGTAACTGACCTAGCTGCCTGTATGTTTCCTCCATCTCGTTGAGGCCCCCTGCAACTGTGTCCAACGTGTGTATCCATTTACACTCTTTAAAATTAAGGGAAGATGCAATGTTACCGCCTCTCAGGTGGGGGCAGACTCTTTCAACTACCCACCATCTAAGACTGTAAGGTAGATGGCCCTGGCAGGTAAAGTGCTCCACTAAGGGAGCTCCTTGCACCTGACCCTGCTGCAGGATTCTTGTCTTCACTTTCTGGGTGGTTTGTCCAATGTACATCTTTTCACATGGGCACTTGATGGCATACATGACGTTGGAGCTGTTACAATTTGTGTGGTGGGGTAGCGTGTATACTCAATTTAGATGTGTGAATGCAGTACCCTCGATAGTCAAAGTGCAGGCTTTGCAATGGCCACATTTGTAATGACCTACAAGTGGTGGTAAGCCCAACTGTGTCCTGATGTTAGATGTTCGCGGAGTGTCCAGATAAGCACTCACAACAAAGTCCATGATAGTTTTGCCTCTTTTAAAGGCAAAAATCCGATCCTCTGCTATCCCGATTTCAGTTGCCACCAAATTCCAATATTTCTTCAGGACCTTCTTTATTTCATGGCTCCTTGGATTGAAGGTGCTGACACAAATGAGTTTCTCCATGTGCGTTTCCTTCAGTTTGACTTCAAGAAGGGTGTCACGAGGTACCAGGCACTTTTTCTCTCTCTTTTGAGCAGACCCTTAGGGTAACCTCTTTCTCTTAATCGCTGCATTAAAGTATCAGTTTCCTTAAAGAAATCAGATCTTCGGGAGCAGTTGCGCCTCAGTCTCAGAAATTGCCATAAGGCAAATTGTCACGGAGGCTCCTAGGGTGGTGGGAATCATAATTCAGCAAAGTGTTGCACTCCGTCGGTTTTCTGTAAAGGGTAGTGTAGATCATACCCTCTTCAGTCTGAAGTGTGAGGTCCAGAAAACAGATTCCTTATTGTGGGTCATGGTGAATTGAATGTCGGATGATCTGCCATTGAGCCAATTTCTGAAATCTATCAGGCTCCTTTCAGTACCTGTCCAAAACATTCTGACATCGTCGATGTACCTTTTCCAGATCACGATGATGTCTATAAACGGGTTATCAAGATTGTAGATGTGTTTGTTTTCGTAAGCATCCATGAACAAATTTGCCAGACTGTGAGTGAATCCTGCTCCCATGGCCACGCCTTTACATTGATAAAAATATTGATTACGAAACACAAAGTAATTTTTGGTCATGGCTAGCTCTAATAGGGCAACCAAAAAAATCAGTAGGCACCCAGTGTGCTGTCGGGCGTCTCTCCAAGACTTCTCGAGCTACTTCCAATGCTTTGTTCCGGGGGATACTTGTTTAGAGTGACGTCACATCTAGAGTCACCATCAATTGTGTGGCAGAGTTAAAAGGTTGGTCTTCAACTATTTGAATGATGTGCATAGTGTACCGCACATATGACTTGGTCTTTAAAACCCAGGGTTGTAGAAAATTGTCAGTATATTGGTTTAAATGCTCAAGAATTGACCTACAACCCGAGACGATCGGTCTTCCCGGTGGGTTGTCCATACTTTTGTGGACTTTAGGTAAGGTGTAAATCGTTGGTATCCGCGGGTTCTTTTCATTCAAGAAATTGTATTTGGGCTCGCTCAAATATACTTCAACAAGTTCTATATGTGTCAGCTCCTGGATAAGTTTAGTTATCTCACAGGTAGGGTCCTTGGTGATGGGACAATAGCTCTCCCGGTGATTAAGTTGTTGTGTAATTTCCATGATGTAATCCTCGGTATTTTGGACCATGACCAAAACCCCTTTGTCGGCGGCCTTGATGACAATGTCTTGGTTCCATTTCAATGACTCAAGAGCCTGCTTCTCTTCTCTGGTGATATTTAATGTATTTCCTGCGGTTAAGGAGATCCATGATCTCTTTCATAACAATTTGTTCATAGGCCAAAATCTTTTGGCTCATAAGATAAGATGAAGGGGTGAAGGTAGAGGGGGGCCTGAAAGGAGTAGCAGCAATGGGTGATGGAGTAGATTCTCTGTTAGCAAACCAGTACTTGAGTACTATTTTCTTAAAAAATTGTTGTAACTCTAGCTTTATGCTGAAAGAGTCGGGTGGAGAAGTAGGGATGAATGTGAGGCCCTCTGAAAGGATCTGTTTTTCTAAGGTGGTTAAGGTGTAATCAGAGATGTTTATGATCGGGTCAGATGCCGGGTGGATTAAGCTAGGTTCTAAATTTGTGGTGCCTTCATGTGTAAGCATTGCTTTGTTGCCTTGAGTCAAGGATAGTGGTGTGTCCCTGCTCTGAGTGGTAGTCATTTGCAAGGGACCACTGTAGTTATTGAGACAACAAGGTTCTACCATCGGTAGGTCTGACGTCGGGTCTGTATTTCTCCGTGGCTCTCCTGTGGGTAGAACCTGACCTGTGTATTGCCTCTCTGATTGTTTCTGCCCCTGTTCCAACCCCTTGATCTGTCCCAGCCTGGATCCTGACCCGTTCCTCTGCTGGATACCCATGTGGTGTCCCCTAAAAAAGAGCTCTGGTTATCTTGGTGTCTGTGTCCCTGAACGGCTTGTTGACTGTCTTTCTGACTCACTGTCGGACCCACTGCCCAGTGAAGTCTGAGTAAGTGGCAAATCTTCTTGGGCCCTGTCTACTTCTGTATGTGTACTAGCCCTGGCTGTCTTGTTGATAATAATCATCTGCTAGATAAGGATATGTTACTTTTTTATCGTAGTTCCTGATATCTTTGCTTATTTTCTCAATTCTTTTACTCAATGTGACTGTATTGAATACTGTTATGGCTCTCTCAGCATGTTCAAGGGCGTCCTTGGCATTATCTGATGCACAAAAGAGAGGGACGGGGAGCTAAGGGAATGAAAAGTAAGGGTGGGCGGAATTTGCGGAATTGCGTTCCGCGAAATTCCGCGAAACGGCAAAAAATCTCCGCGGAATTTCGCGTGATCGCGGAGATTTTGCTGCGCCCCTTTATATCTGTAAGTGCTTCCTGTTGAGGTTTAATTTTTGTGACAGGAGCATCGTGCCAGCCCAGAATGAATCCTGCCCTGCATATTTATCCAAGAAGATGAGTCCGTTTTGTGCAATACCTCTACTCAGTTGGAGTACTTTCTACTGGCTAATCAGTAAGTGCTACCTCGTTGGGTAAATGTATAGTGCCTTTCCTACACTACACTACAGCTGCGTAAAGGACCTGAAGAATTTTCCCCAGTGACCTGTGTGTCTGTAACTTTGCCACCGCGCCGAAAGCACCGGGGTCCTTTGATTAAGCTGTCCATCATAGTGGGGAAAGGGCGGGAAGACGGTGCATACCACTAGTGTATGTGGGGCGAGGCCAAACGAGCGGGCTTCTAGGCCCGTTCACATGCCTCTTGTTTATAAAGGGTCAGAGCAGGATCTCAGCGGCAGACGAGGAGAAGGAACCTCCTGGTCACAGGAACTACACGAGGATTGCGCTCGAGAAAATCAAGGGTGCAGAGACCTCCATCAAGGATTACAGCTAACTTTACAGGGTGGAAAAGGAGAGAAGGCACATCTGCTTAACCACGCTCACGAATTCTACACGAGGATTGCGCTCGAGAAAATCAAGGATGCAAAGACCTCCATCAAGGATTACAGCTAACTTTTCACGTTGGAAATGGAGAGAAGGCACATCTGCTTAACCACGCTCACGAATTCTGCACACCTACCCTGCATATTTATCCACGAAGATGTCTCCGTTTTGTGCAATACCTCTACTCAGCTGGAGTACTTTCTACTGGCTAATCAGTAAGTACTACCTCGTTGGGTAAATGTATAGTGCCTTTCCTACACTACACTACAGCTGCGTAAAGGACCTGAAGAATTTTCCCCAGTGACCTGTGTTTGCCACCGCGCCGAAAGCACCGGGGTCCTTTGATTAAGCTGTCCATCATAGTGGGGAAAGGGCGGGAAGACGGTGCATACCACTAGTGTATGTGGGGCGAGGCCAAACGGGCAGGGCTTCTAGGCCCGTTCACATGCCTCTTGTTTATAAAGGGTCAGAGCAGGATCTCAGCGGCAGACGAGGAGAAGGAACCTCCTGGTCACAGGAACTACACGAGGATTGCGCTCGAGAAAATCAAGGGTGCAGAGACCTCCATCAAGGATTACAGCTAACTTTACAGGGTGGAAATGGAGAGAAGGCACATCTGCTTAGCCACAACCTCCCTCACAGAATTTGAGCTTCAACTCTGGCACCTGCTTTATTTTATTTATACCCGAATTCCGTTCCGCTCGCGGATCGCGGAAGTTTTGACATTTCCGCGGAACGCGGAAATGCCGAAATTTCGCAAGTTCCGCGAGCGGAACGGAATTTGCCACCCAGGGTTAATGAAAAGATCCAGTACCCATGCTCCCAAGGTAAGACGTGTCAATCACTGGAGGGTAACTGTTCCTATAATAGCTTGCCCATTCAGCGGCGTCAAGTATAGGTGAAGAGGTGCCTATCTTCCTTAGTGGTTGAAGTTTGGATAGAGAGGAATTCCTCCAAATTGGAGAGTTGCCCTCACACACCCATCAGGGTGTCATGCTTCATCATTGGGCGTTTTGCTCCTCGTCTGGGTGGCGCTGCAGTCCCCCATGGGCCCCGCAAGAGGGCTCTTTGGCAGAGATATTTTTGAGGAACGCCGCAGTGGTGAGTGCGGGTGTGTGGGGATTTGTGCAGGTGGTTTAAAAATACTGTGCTGGTACCCTCAGAGGTATTTATTCTTGGGTTTGTACGATATATTTAAAAATAGGCAAAGAAAGAACTCGTGACCCTGCTATCAATGAGGAGGGTTCGTTCGTTTCTGCAAAATTTGGTGGAAAGTGGTGATATATGGATATTCAGGTCTAATAGGTCGACATGTTTCATGCCTAATCGGTCCCTAGTGGATCCTATGGCATTTCAGCAGGACCAGTGGAGATATTAAAGAATAGAAAAATGTGACACAGGGGGTTTGAGACAGAAAACACAATACACCGTGTGATGTTACCCTGATTCAGGTATGTGGTCTAGGCGGCTCTGCACCCAGTCAGTATTGACCACCTTAACTTGTAAATCCAACCTAGAGAAATAAAGATACAAACAGAAAACAAGATTTATAGAGTTTATGCTGATGGTGTTACGAAAGCTGAGTCATGCCACAGGTTAAGGGATTAGCAACGCATCCGCGTAAGCACTCCATGCATGATCGTAGCGGACTTAATGCGTCATTATATAGCAATACATTCTTAGAGGTGTGCCTCTGTAACAGGGTCGCAATCCCCTTGAGGTTAAGGGGGTGCATGGACACAGGCACACTGAAAGTGGTATGAAAAAACACGGTCCCTACCCCAAATATTATCCAGGGATGCCTCAACGGCGGGAGATGCGCCTCACAAGGTTACCTAGAGTAGGGAGACAGGAGGGGTGACATAGCGAGTGTGGGTCTGGTTTAGCCGTAAATGCTTCTGGGAACAAAGCTGTGAGGAATATCACACTCCTTAGTCGGGTAGAGCAAAAAAAGTACTTACATTGACCTCCTGGTAAATGGTATTGATACCTGCCCTCAGCCGCATGGTCGCCGGTAATCTGACGGCTTTCGGAAGCCGGTATAAATACAGGAAGTGATTAAGGGTGAGCGGCGCTAAGGAGACCCGCCTCCACGCTGGATGCGGAAGTGCCGGTCTCGTGAAAGAGACTGGAGCGGTCTCAAAAGGCCATAATGGCTGGGTTACGCGGCCATCTTGGGAAGGGCCGGGGCGCGTAAATATGTTGTTATTCTGACATATATTTATATTAATGAAATGGGATTAATATAAAAACAACAGTACAGACAAAAATAGTTGTACAATTGGTCTTACTTAGAGATACGCAAAATGGAGGAGTGTGGAAGCAAGGTTTCGCTCACTAAAGTAAGTAAGTGGATGGGCACCTGGTAGAGTAAAAGCAGGTCAGTTGTGTCACCTGGCCAGGCCTGAAGGAAAAGTGTTGGCCTAAATGAAGGGATGGAGACAGGTGCCCGGTGCTAGCATTGACTTGGATTGAAGAAAGAAACGGTCCTCCTAATGATCACATTACCCCATATACGGTTGAGAATGGGGAGCCGAAGGATGGGTGGCACCCAGACTCAAACAGGGGATAGGTGAAGGGAAAATTATGTACTGCTAAGTCGAGTGTCTGTATTAGTGGTGTGCGGGACAGTCATGGGTATAAACGGGATCAATCTTAACCTGTGAGTGAGAGGATTGTCCCTAGTTTGGAGGGCGCTGAAGAGGTGGGACTCAAGGGGAATGAACAATTAATGACATCAGCCCAGGGTATGTCGTCATTCAGTCCCTGGGTATTGGATCTCAAACGGAACACCCAGCTTTGTTCCTGAGTGAACAGAGTTCTCACTGGCCAGCCAGGGTTGCAGTCAATAATGGTCCAACGCAAACTATCTGGTGTGTGGTGCGTCTCAAGGAAATGTGAGCATATTTTAGTATTTGTATTTTTGCAGCGGATCGTGCTGCGGTGCTCGCTGATCTGTGTTTTTACAGGTCTCGTCGTCATCCCAACATAACAAAGTTGGCAAGGGCATGTAATTAGGTAGACGCAATTTTTAGTGTTGCAATTGGTGTGCTGTTTTTGTTGCCATGGTCTCTGTAAACCTAGGTCTATGCTCTTTGTTGTGGTGGTTAAGGGCATACTGAGCATGACCCACAGGGGAAGTGACCCTCAACTGGTGGGAGGGCCCATAAGGTGGGTTGCCTGGTTCGTTGGATAGGGGGGCGGGTGTGCACAAGGAGGTCCTTCAAATTTTGTGTGCGTTTGTATCCAAAAAGGGGGTAGTGGTCCAGGGATAAAGTTTCCTGTGTTGAGGATCGCCCAGTGTTTTTTGATAACCTTCTGTATTTTGTTAGAGGTAGGGGTGAAAGTCGTTACACATGTTAGTGTCATTTGGGGTTCTTTCTCTGCTCTCTAACAAACTCTCCCTGTGATTGTTCTTTGCCCTCTTGTAGGCCTGGTGTATCACCTTGTGTGGGTAGTGATGGTCCAGTAAATTGGATCTGAGGGTGAATGCCTGCCTATCATATTCGTTAATAGTGTTACAGTTCCTGCGTAAACTGAGAAATTGACCTACTGGTAAATTTATCCCAGAGGGATTTTGGATGGTGGCTTTCGTAGAGTAACAAACTGTTTCTATCAGTTGGTTTCTTGTAGTTTGTTGTGAACAACTGACCCTCTTGAATGGAGATTAATAAGTCGAGAATTGGTATGGAGTTCTCTGATCTAGTGTTGGTGAATTTCAGGTAAGGGTCCAGTGTATTGACCCAATTGCAGAATGCCCCACATGTTTCTGAGTCGCCACTCCAAAATAGTAAAATGTCATCAATATAACGACGCCATAGTAGTATGTTATTGCGAAAGGGGTTGGTCTCATGCTCAATGTAGTTATTTTCAAAGGCAGCCATGTAGAGACATGCCAAACTGGGGGCAAAGGTGCTGCCCATGCATGTGCCTTGTATTTGCTAGTAGAGTTGGCCTTGGAATTCAAAGAAATTTTCTTTGAGGGCAAGAGAGGCACACTCAAAAATGAATGTGATGAGGGTCTTGAATGGCCATGGGTCCTCCAGGTGAAGGATGTTCTCCAGGACTTCTAGAGTAGCGTCCTGGGGAATGTTGGTATACAAGGCTTAGACATCCAGGGTCACCAGGATGTCTATCCTCTCTGGTGCTGGGAAGGCTTGCATAAGGTTGTGGACATCAGTTCTGTCTTTTAGGTATGTTGGAGTCTTCATTACAATCGGTCTCACGAAAAAAATCACAGAATTTACTGAGTGGTTCCAGGAGTGAATCGATACCCGAGACAATGGGGCGTCCCGGTGGGGGGGTTGACTACCTTGTGAATTTTGGGGAGGGTGTAAAAGTATGGTGTCCGGGGTTGTTAGTTGTTTAGGAAGCTGGCTTCTTGTTTGGTAATTCAACCCTCCGTCTTAGCCTCTGTGATGAGTCCTTTGATCTTAATTGTGAGGCGTGCCATAGGATCCGTTTCAATCAGAAGGTAGTAGCGTGTGTTAGCTAGTTGACGTCAACATTCATCATCATAGGTGGTCACATCCTGTAGGACAATGGCACCAACTTTGTCAGACGGTTTTACCACAATGGTTGTGTCATCCGTAATCCCCCCGAGTAGATTCCTCTCTGATTTGGACATGTTATTGAATGGAGGGAGTCCACTTGGAAGTGCTACCTCTTTAAGGACGGCCTGCTCAAAAGTGAGTATTTCATTTGGATTCGTGGCCGCCGGGGGCATAAAACTGGACCTGTTGCGTAATCCTATGCCCTCTTCCGGGGTGTTAGGTTTATCTTGAAAATAGGCTAGTAATCTGATTTTTTGGAAGAATTGCTGTAATTCCTGGTGGAGACGGAACATGTCTTCTCTTGGGGTGGGGACGAATCCGAGACCTTTCGCCAACAAGGTCGTTTCATTTACATCTAGTTGTCATGAAGAAAGGTTGACTGCGAGTGTTTGGGTCCCGTCGTATTGCTTCTCAGTAGCATCTGGGCTTCCGGTTTCTGCAATGAAAGTTCTTGGTGGTGCCTTCTTCTTCTTCCTCTTCCTCTCCCTCTGTTGAAAAAACGGGGGTTCGGGAATTGTTGGTACATCTGGAATCGTTGAGGGTGACCAGGTTGTATATTCCACATTGGGGGAGGTAGTCCCATCCATTGTCCAAGGAACATCATTGTCTGGTACGGATGAGTCGGAAAATTGGAAAAGAGGGGGCGGGGGCGGGTGGTTAATGAAATTGCCCCTCAGTCTGTTAGTTGTTCCTGCCCTCGTACCTAGAAATTTGCTGCTAACTGAACCTGATCTTCTGGAGAAGCCAGTTGAGCTCTCGTCCTTAGCATTACTCAGATCCCTATCCTCCAAGATTTCCTTTTTAAGTTCCACTATCTCCTGAGTATGTTTTTTAATGTAACCAAGTGCAGTTTCTACGCCAAGCACCATCCAATGCCTTGAATAGTTATTGGCGACAAAACTGAATCCCTCTCTGAATTTGGGAATGTCTATGAATATTGCGGGCTCGTTCTTTACTTGCAAACTTTTAGGTATAATATTGGCTTGTAATTATTTTGTCAGTAGGTGTATGTGTAAGCGAGAGCGGATTAGCTTTTTTTCCAATCGTTCCAATTTAGCGAGTTTCTCATTCAAGGATGAGTCAACTGATATTGCCCCTGTTCCCAAGAAGTTGAACTCGCCTTGATCCTGGATCAATTTATTAATGTAATCTTCACTATAGGCTAATGTTTCTCCTTCTGACATATCTTTAAACTGTGTAGGTGACTAGTAAACAATATCTATAGAACGTAATTCAATAAATGATACAAAAAACCCTCGCTGGTAATTACCTGCACGAGACAATAGAAAAAGTCAATGGGGTAACCCTGTGTCCATGAGAACCTGGGCAAACATATGATAAACTACAAATGGCTCTGTCGGGTAGAGCAATTGCTTTGAAATTGTGTGGTATTAATCATGAAAAAACAAAGTTGATAAATCTGATGAATTTCTTTGTAGATTTCAGGATTGAACATCAATGACGAGAATTATTTGATATAAAAGTTATTTTTTACTTTTTTCTTTTCTGTAAATCATATATGGCTGTCACAATTCAATAGGCAGCAAATGACATCAGTGACAAAAAGTTGAGTGAATAAAGTGACATAGGTGACTGGGTGAGATTTTATACATAAGTGATACAAGACATACAACAATATCCAGAAGACAACTGTAAGATGGATTCTGTCCTTTTCAATTCTAAATATAGTGTCTCCGGTGCACATTAAATGCGCTTTTTAATTCTTGGAGCCGGTAGACCTAAAGGACATAGACCGAAAAGTACGTTGACGTTTCGACCCAGACGAGTGTGCAATTAGATAAGCGTCAAGGCAGGTCTTCTTCAGGACGGGCAGACAACGAGAATAGACAGCCTAAAGGGAAATGATTCATGTGGAAGTCATGTATGTTTCATTGATAAAGAATATTGTTGTAAAGCTCCAGTAAGTAGCTGGGTCTACTCACCAATTTCAAACACTCCCACGGCAGGGTGAGCGTTAAAAATGAATTGAATTCACAATGCGGTAATGGTCCAGCGTCCTCCAGTGTTGAGATTAATTAACTGAGGGCACAGCATAGGCAGTACATGGAGTTACCATGCTAGGTAATGTGAGGAGTACCACTTTGAAGGTTGAAGTCTAGGGATTAAAGGGGGGGTGGGAGAATTCAGTCAGTGCTGTGTGCATGATTAGGTATAAAAAGCATGCCGAATTGTGTAGCTAAAGACCTACCTCTGTGGGTTGAATCAGAGGCAGAGACCTAGCCTATCAAGTTGGATTTGGACTAGAGAAATAAAAAATTACAACAAAGGTTGTTCAAGCAAGAGACTAAGGGCCAGATGTAGGTAAAATCAGTTTTGCGAGTCCTTAATAGCGATTTTTAGCGATTCGCTATTAAGGACTCGCAAACTGCTATGTAGGTAGGAATCTGCTAATATTTAGCAATTCCTACGCATTCCTTATTTGCAACTCGCAAATTGCGAGTCGCAAATAAGGAATGGCCTCCCAATCATTCCTATGGGCCAAGAGGCCCATTGGAATGAATGGGAATAGCATGCGCAATTTGCGAGTACCTAATAGGTACTCGCAAATTGCGCACACAATTTCAGGGATGCAAGGGTTCCTAAAGGACACCCTGTTGCACCCCTGAAATGTGCAGGTGTGCACATGTGGCGCACATACCTGCCCAAAGGGCAGGTATGTGTGCCACATGGTACTTCGAAACATGCATAAAATTGCATTTTTATAGGAAATCGCACTTTACCACCAACCTGAAGTTGGTGGTAATTTGCGATTCCTTACAGCAAAATCGCAATTTGCGATGTCTCCCAGAATAGCATTTAGGGAATCGCAAATTGCGATTCTCTAAATGCTTGCGCAAAATAGGGAATCGCAAAGTTTGCGATTCCTTATTTTGCAAGTGGGTTTCTACTTACCTGCATCGCACTTAGCTGAATTGCGATCGCAAACGCTGAAATTCTGTGAATTTCAGCGTTTGCGACCGCAATTTTGATTGCTACATCTGGCCCTCTCTGATGATTAGTAAAAGCAGGTTAAGGTAGCAGCAGGGCTTGCAACAAACATTGTGTCTTTGATTAACTTCCCATACAAAGTGGCAATTCAGTATCTTTAGTAAATATCTGTGCGGGAAAGAGGAAGGGTATTAAAATCCGTTTGAGCATCAAAGTTCAAGGATGAACGATGAGTCAAAAATTATTAAATGAAAAAGAGCCTGCATTGACGATGCTAGGTACTTGCACGTAGCTGCTGCCCTTGAGCGTACACGGGGGCATATTTCACATCGCATCTGTGTGCCTTTCACCACTGTCTTAATTGACATCCGTTTCCCTGCGCGCACGAGCCCTCTCGGCTTTTCGCGGGAGAAACACATCTGTTGTGCAACTAAATCGTAAGGTATGTTCCCACAGCGGGCATCTTAGCCTCAACACCCGGGCTGATACGCCCTGAACCCTAATCTTAAATAGCCCTAGTAATCTGGTGACCCCTTCGGCTAATGGGAACCCTAGCCCCAACCAGTCACAACACTAGCCCTAAGCCCTAGAACCAATAGGACACCAGCCTTTACAGCCAATCACAGTCCTAGTCCCAGCAGCCAATCAGGTGTGAAACCCTAAGCCCTACGGCCAATAAAAACCCTAGCCCCAGCACTAGCCCCAACAGCCAATCTGGCACCAAGCCCTTCGTCAAATAGAAACCCTAGCCCTAGTCCCAACCCTAGTACCAGCAGCCAATCATGCAGGAAACCCTAAGCCGTATGTCCAATAGAAACTCGAACCCCAGAAACCAATCAGAAACCCAACATCTATCCACCAATCAGATCACTAACCCTAAGCACTACATCCAATAGAATCACTGACCCAGGAACCAATCAGCACCATCAAATAATCAATGAGAACACTAACTCTAATCCAATAGAAACAACAGATACAGCCACCAAGCAGTGCACACATGTAGCATCCAATAGCAGCCTATATAAGGTGCCTGCGACCTCAGGCAAAGTTTGCTGGGCAGGGGGCTGGAAGCTGCTCCTCAGTTCAGAATCTCCTAGGAGACAGACGGGCTCAATCCACACTCTGCAGTTCTGCAGGTAAGGGCCTAAAATATTTGCCCTCTAACAATACTGCTTTTCCAACACTTAAACAACTCACTCTCTAGCCAAACAAGCATTGGCCTAGCCAATAGGTCTCGCCTTTGGGACCTCATAAGTGTTTAGCTAGATCTATTGGCTTACCCAATGTATTTAAGCTATGGTGAAGAGCAGTGTGGCTGCTGGCAATTATGTTAGCCTCTTGAAACAAGAAACAAAGAAAGAAATTGTGTGTGCTTGTTGTTGATAGTGAGATAATGTAGGCAAGAGCGAGAATTATTGAAAGTGCAAGAGGGTAAATAGTGTGTGTTATATTGAGCGTGAATGTAGGAGATATTAATTGAAATAGAGGATGAGTGTGTGGGTAAATGTGAGATATAGAAAGAGAGAAGGTAGAAGAGTAGCGACTGAGAGATAAAAAGAGTAGCATACCGGAAAAATAAAAGTTGAGAATATCGTAATTAGAGGCCTGTATAAAAAATCCTACACATAGCTTTTAATTGTTGTGCCTCGTTACAGGAGGGCTGTCTCCATCCTGTAGCTCCGAGTAAACATGTAAAAGTGTAAACGACTGACATTGAAGTGAGATAAACAGAGACAAAATAAAGCTTACTGACCCACAAGGGTTAGCTGAAACCTGAGTCTCCACCCTCTACACCAAATGTAGTCCAAGAATTTTTTGTTTTAATGTTTGTAATAATTTTCTCCCTAAAACGAAAAGCCTTTATACTTTGCTTTTTGGGGAGTTTTTATATAGCAAACTGAAGCCGAAGGAATTCGCACACTTTACACGAGCACCAGTTACATTATAAACAAAAACATTTATTTTTAGGCACGGGGAGATTAAGTAATTTGCCCAAAAGCACAAATTATGGAGCCTCCCACCAAGATTTCAACTTAAGTTCACACTTTAAAATTCAGAAGACCCCTCACCTCCCTCTGCTCTATAGAGACCAGTGTCGTACAACGACCTTATAAAGGAAGCCTGGTGTTTCACTGATCTGATGTCCGAGAAGAGAAAAAATAAACTACTTTTTTCACTGCTGTGATATGAGGGCAGTGAATAAGTGGGACTGTAAAGGTGTTCATAATCATTTTTCTAAAGGAGAGCCATACAGATCAATGCTGTCATACATTACGTGCATGTGACTTAACGTTGTGCATGGAAAAGTGTAAAAAATGCAGTTTTTGTGCAAATAAGCAAAGCCTGTCCAAATACCAAAGTGTGCTGCTCAGCTGCGGTCCAAAACACATAGCAGGCACTGGATCATGGCCTGAGAACTACAGTATTATCTGCACTTCTATGGGTGGAAGCAGAGAGACCTCTCAAGAGGAAGAGGTGATGTATACCCAGAGCCACTAGAATAATGCAGCAGGGGAGTACCAAATTATGCGGCAGGGTTCGCTAAATTTTGGAGCAACAAAAGGCTAATTATGGGACGTAAGGCTGTATATTTTGTGATAGTATTGATTCATTATTTAGTTTTCTTTACACGTTTCAACTGTCTGTGAAAACGTTTCACCTCATTAGTACAAGTTTAACACCCAAATACAGCAAGGAACAATAGAAACGTGACCAGTCAACCTTTGCGAAAGGCCTTCCACTGCACAGCAACATGTGTTGCTGTGCTTTTTGTAACTTTTGATCCATGTGAGCTCAAAACTATTTTTTTTTTGTTAAAATCTGAAGATTATGCAGCAGATGATGAATTTTGTGGCACATCCATAATTATGCTGAAAAAGTAGCGTACGCAGTAGCTCATAATTCTGGTGGCCCTGTGTGTGGTCTATGATTCTGATGCCTCTTGGCAATCGGAAACTGCACTATCCTCTTCTCAGTGTCCATTCAAGGAGCTTGAAGCGGATCTTTCACTGGGTGCACCTGCAATCCTCCTCTTGTCTATGGTATGGGACTAGAGCCTGATTCACAAATCGATCACAGAGTCAATTCCACTTGCACTATGCAATTACACAAGAGCTGTGTACCCCTTCTGTAATACAATCAAGTGAGGCTAACACAAAACTGGTGAAAAAAGAATGCAAATTTAGTTTGTACTCGTTTGCTTCAATGTATTTCATGCAATGTGGCCCATGGTTTTCCAGTCAACTTGAAATGTTTGTTTGCATGTTAGGTATGGCACCGTTATTGATAATGTTCAAAGCTTGTTGGTGAATAGATATCAATAAGACCCCTTGAGTTCAATTTTTATAGGTAGAGGGAGTACGAGATCAGATGTTGACAGCGCCAAGATGCACACTGGCGACCAGGCGCTTTACAAGTAGACATGGTACTTTAAGACAGCTAAGTTTATCCAGCCTGACAATTACCTGCCTACCAGTTAAACTCAGACTCCAAATGGTCTCCAGCTTTACCTCTTCCTTCTTAGTACGCGTATTCCTTTATTTCCATGATGTAGACGTCATAGAGCTAAAACACCCAACAGCGCGCGCACACACACACACACACACACAGTGCTATACAAACATACTTTCAGCAAAACATTCCTGACAAATGTGCACATGATGGATCAGAGGGTATGTGTTTTAGAAGGTAAGTTAACAAGGACTGTTTATAACATGCTTCCTTGTTTTTTATACATGACAACATGCATTGCTTCATATAATCGCAAGCTGGATATGTAACACTTGAAATACATCACTGCAAAGAACTGGAACATTTTGACCGGTTCTTTCAAACTTTGACATTTGTTTTAGTGGTCTCAGCGAGTGACATTTTGCAAACGAATGGAACGGGTGTATGCAGCTAATTTATATTCTTTCGAAAATCTGTGAGTGTGATGGAATATTAATTGTATAGAATATACTTGGGTGGCGTAATTTTATTGACTGGCTTCTGTGACAAGTAAGGGTGGGCGGAGTTGCGCTACGCGACGCAGTAAAACAACTCTGCCGCGCTACGTGAGCAGCGTAGTGCGATAGGAAAGTGCTGTTCGCGGTGATTGCACAGTGCCGCACTGCAATCATTGCAAACGGCATCATGCACAGTGCAAGCAGTCGTTTTCTGCCGCTCTAGTAGATTTTTACTCGAGCGGCAGCTTTCTCAACGCAAACGGGCAGTTTCTCATCGCGAGCGGTCGCGAGCATACGCGACCACTCGCAATGAGAAACCTGACCCCCCGCGTTGAGAAATCTCGCCGGGAGGTTTATTTTCCATGCTCGCGCTCGCCAACTTGATGTTGCCGATCGCGAATGAAGAAAAATCTCGCCGGGATGTTGATTTTGCTCGCTCGCAGTCGCCAACTTGATGTTGAGGAACGCGAGTGAGCAAAAATGTCCGCTACGCTACGCATAGTGGATTTTCTCTGCACTCCGCGAGATCCACGTAACGCGGAGTGCAGCAAACCCTGCAAACTCCGTGAGCGTAGTTCACCGCCCAGGGTTAGTGACAAACTGGGCAGGGGCGAAGCAAGGCCAGCAGAGTGCATGGTCATGTGCCCAAGAGACGCACTTGCCTTCCAGCTCCGTGATGGAAATATATTCTTAATACAGTAGTGGGCTCGCACAAGAACTCAAAGGAAACCATGTTAATATGAAGCCTAAGTAAAAAGGCTTACAAACAATCTTTGAAGCCGCAAGAAGGCTGACGGAGACGCCTTCTTCCTGAAAAAGACATGCAAACGATGGCAGATAAGACACAATAGCTCTGAGCACTTCCTGTCACATTTTACAGAACTGAGAAAAAATGTCAAGTATTGTAAACTAAGGCGGGGTACTGTGGGGCAGACAGCAATAGCAATTACCCGATTTACTAATGCAAAATTCAGCGCTGCATAAACATACAAATAAACAGAAGCAACCTCACTGAAGACAATGAATGAATGCATGAATACATTTTATTGTGTCAATTAACAAAAATTGTTACAAACGAGGTCAAGAAAAGTTACTCCGGCACTTGGTTACTTCGATTATAGCAGGTACGTATTTGACAGATCTAATATACATGTCTAAAACATAGGTAACATAGATCTAAAAACACAGCATTTAAAAGTACAAATCAAATAAAATCAGTGCCAAAAACGAGAGTCAAACCCTTAAATTAGTTTTAGTCCTTGATTAAGGCTTTGACTGGAGGTTCTTTCACTTAGTGTGCAAATTTTCGCTCATCTATCCAGTTCCAAAAACGTCTGTGCGGTACCTGTTCGATGTTTTAACCACAGAGGTTTCAATAAAGTGCGGCGTGCGTGACATTGCCTAAAAGTTCTTTCACCTTATGTGCAAATTTCGAAAATCTGGCCAGTTCCACTGGGATGTCCAAGGTAAAAAGAAGTTTCATGGCATCTGTGCAAGAACGCGTTCCGTATTTTAAAAACAAAGGCTTCAGTAAAGTGCAACGTGCCTGAGTCAGACAGTAGCATGTGCAAACCAGATGAGCCATGGATTCCTCATATTGGTAACAGAGTCTACAAGTACTGACCGCCTCTAAAGCTTTCCAGCGCGAGTTGATGTCTTTTATCGGCAACACCATGAGTCTCACTGCTAAAATTTGCTTTAAAATTGACTTGTTTAGGGCGGGATCAAGATATGACTGCCTTAGTCGGTCTTCGTAGGAGCTTGCAAGTATCCTGTTACTGCTGGAGAGCTTCAGTTCCTTTATGTCCTCTTCCTTGTATAGTAGTCTGACTTGTTTTTTTAATATAGATTTTAGAGTACCGGGCTGATGAATAAAGTCCTGCCAATTGGTCATGTCAAGGTGCAGTTCAGTGCAGGCAGTGTGCAAGGCTTTGGTCCACGGGTTGTTTCCTTTCACAAAGATTGTTTTTAGGATTGCTTTCATTGTGTGCGGTGGGGCCCGCACAGACCCCTCGATAGAACCGCACAATCGAAGCCCAATGCTCGTGACTTTGTTTAGCCTGAATTCCAATCATACCAGGGCATTCTGGGCGTGGACTGGAATCTGGAAGATCTGCTTGAATACTCGACAATTGACGTGTTCCATAATATTGCTAAAAGTTACAGGGAATGCTAGTTGGCCGTATGTGATTGAGGGGAGAAGCTTGGCACTTATGACCTTTCAAATGGATTTGGTAGATGGGCTGCTTAGTTTGGAATTCAGTTTGCATAGGGCATACGTCACTGCCTTAGCTTTTGTTTCGATGGAAGCGATGTGTGCAGTAGACTTCCCGATGCTCATAAGCCAAACCCCCAGGTAGTTATATTTGGTAGTTGTTGCTATTTTCAAGTTGCCCAGTCTCCATTGTTGTCTGAGTTTGTTGGCGTACTTCCCAAATATTACTACTTTCGTCTTTCCCGCGTTTGCTCTTAAATCATTAATGTTGTTATAGTTGCTTAGTGCTACCAGTGATCTTTGCATGCCTGTTTTGGTGTGGTCCAGTAGCACCATATCGTCTGCGTACTGCATTAAAAATAGTCTGGTCGGTCCAATTTTAGGGGGTAAAAGATTGGCATTGGATATTGTTTTGCCGAGGTCCGCCGTGTATACGTTAAAAAGCAGAGGCGCCAGTACGTAGCCTTGTTTTAGCCCTCGGTTTGTTAAAATCTTTTTGGTGGCTGAATTCGTCGTGAGTTTCACCCGTACCCAGGTTCCAGTATAGAGACTGGTTATTGCTTTCAACAGCGTCGCCGGTATCCCCCAGTTTTGCAATTTCCGCCACAGCAGACTCCGGTTGACGCCGTCAAATGCAGCGGAGTAGTTCACAAAACAATGTCGTTCCGTGGCTCTGCAGATTAACCGATGCTAATCTGCAGTGCTGGTCACAGTGTAAATAAGGCCAACAAGTACAAAGCACGGTGAGTCAACACAGAGGGATATTCAGGAGGAAGTGAGGAATGCGGCTGCCCGTGGCCCACGCAAAGGGCCATCCTAAAAGGGCGGCCCCATTAGTGCCAATTAGGCACGTACACCACCCCTCTAGGAGTGGGACTCAGGGAGGAGTCCCCTTGCCTTGGCGCACTAGGTGCGTCACTTCTGGCGCACAGAGGTCGGGGGAGGGTACTTATACCTCCCCCGCCTTTCTGGCGTCCTCTTTGCGCCGGACACACCGTCTTGTTGGTCGGGCTGAGGACGTTGCTGCCGGACTCTGAGTGCGGTCGGACAACTTGTTGTGAAGTGAGTGCTATCACCCCCCTTCCCCGGGGTTCCCACCATGCAGGCGCGTGGGGCCCGCCACGGTTGCAGTTCCCTGGCCTTGCCCCTGCAGGAGGTCCGCTGCTGTTGGTACCGCGGGTGGGTATGGCTAGGGATGGGGATCGGCGTCTGGGCAATGGGGGTATTGCAAACTCCCGGCCTCACTCTCAGAGGGCCTGCCCTGGTTGGACGCAGGCAGTGTAACGTCCTTGACTACTTGCGCTACCCCCCCCACCCATGATGCGGGGGGCTGCAAGCTGCGCAGCTGGCACAAGCTTTAGACTCACAACTTGGGGTCGGCCGCAGCTGCCATCCTTTGAGCAGGTGTGGCATCCTGGGGTGGCGTGGTTCCCATCACCGCCAGGTGCACGGTAGGGCCAGCCTCTGGTGCGCTGGCTTCTGGGCCCGATCCCTGGGTCCTGGCGTTAGCTGCGCAGTGGGCACAAGCGGTGGACTCGTTACTGCGGGTCGGCCGCAGCCACCATTCTGGGAGCTGGCGCGGCACTCTTGGGTGGCGTGGTTCCCAGCACCGCGATATGCGCGGTTGGGCCAGCCTCTGGCACGCCGGCTGCCCGGTGCTCCGGGGTGGCGGGGTTCCCTGCACCGCGATGACACGGTGGGCCAACAGCTGGGGTGCTGGCTGCTCGGCCCTAGTTCCCTGGGCAATGGCTTAGCTACGCAGCAGGCACAAGCGGTAGGCTCGCAATTGCGGGAAAGGCGGCGTGGTGCAATGGTAATGCTGCCGACTATCAAGCACACTCAGTGGGTTTGAATCCAGGCTAAGAAAATTATTTAGACTCGGACCTGCGGGTCTGCCGCAGCTACCATTCTCGGCCCGAGTCCCTGGGTCGTGGCTTAAGCTACGCAGTGGGCACAAGCGGCAGACTCGAACTGCGGGTTGGCCGCAGCTGCCATTCTTTGAGTGGGCACGGCATTCTTGGGTGGCATGGTTCCTTGCACCGCTATGTGCGCGGTTGGGCCAGCCTCTGGAGCGTTGGCTGCTCGGCCCTAGTCCCTGGGTCCTGCCTTGTGCCATCGGCTCAGCCTTTAGCATGGGGCCGAGCTGCACTAAGTCCCATATGGTACCCCGTGGCCAAATTTGCCTGGCACGGCCCCGCAGGAGGCCCGATGACCGGCACTGGCAGCTGCAGACAGAGGACCGACGGTTACGCTCGCGATCCTCCAACTCTGTCCCCACCCACCCCTCCCCTTCACGCAACACCCTGAAGGGGCAGCAATGGGCAGCAAGCGATGCAGCGGGCACCGTCCGGGAGGGGAGGACCCGCATTTGTGGGGCAGCATCAGTGGCTAGGCGGAGAGCCGGTGCAGTCTGACCTGGGTGCCGGGGCTCCATACTCTGCGACGCGATGTGCGCGATGGGGACTGCCTGGGCCTTTACCCGAGTCTTTGTGCTTGCCTCCCTCCTCCTCCGGGCAATTCTTCGGGTGGGGGAAGGGGCAGGGCTACCCGGGTAGCCTGGGTGCTGTGGCATTGGGTGGTGGCCCTAGAGTCGGCACTTTACCTCAGTGGCGCCAGGGTCGCAGTTCCCCATATGGCCCATTTGGGGCCTAGGACCTGCTAGTGCGGGGTGCACGGGGTGCGGTTGTGGGGGGCCAAGACTCTCTCGGGGTGTTCACGAGGGGATGGGAAGTGGTGCTGAACACTTGGCGGGGAAGCACCGTGCGGTGTCTTTTTTGCAGGCTGCATTTGGTGGCGCAGTTGTGCAATTGGATGAGGTAGCACAGTGAGGGTAGGGGCGACCAGCTTTGAAGTTGCTGGTGCCCCGCCTGGTTGGCAAAGTGACATAGGGGGGAGATGTCCTCCCTCATGGGTAGAGCAGTGCAGCGCAGGGCTCAGGTGTGCCCAGCGGTGCAGGCGGGCAGCATAGATGCCTACGCTCCAGTCGATGTTCTGCTGCTTCGAGCTTCAAGGAGCGCGCGTCCCCCCCCTTTCCTAATGCAAGGCGCGGCACCCGGCCGTGGTAGGTCCGGTAGAGCTGGGAATTCCCTGCCTGCCTGTACCGGGTGGGGTCAGGGATAGACCAATAGGAAGAGGTGTCCCTACATCCCAGGAAACCGGAAAGACTCGGTGAGGGGATTGGCAAGGGGCGCATGCCAGTAGGTCATGTGTTCACGGGCTAGTCCGCTGGGGCTCAGGCTCCCTGGTGCAACAAGCGCAGGGCAGCTGGCGTGCGCCGCTAGAGGGGGCGTTCGGCGGAAAGGCTCACAAGTGTATATAAACAGCATTGTTGTTTCATCCACAGATCTATTTACAGAGTAGCACACACTCACTTCGAACGGGAAAGACCGACGAGCGGCCACTGGGTCACGCAGGCGGGACTGTGCAGTTCCCTGCCCGCCGGGTAAGAGAGTGGGTAGGTGGCACGGCGAACACAGGTTGGGCGCCCAGGGTGCAATTGGCTCAGCAGGTCTTGCGTGGGGTAAGAGTGGCAGCAGTGAATTTGGGGGATCTGACCATTGCTCAAGCATCACGAGTGGGACCAGCACTGCTGCAGTCGCACAGGCGCCACAAGCGCAGTGCAGCTGGTGGGCGCCAATATAGGGGGCACCACTGAGGTAACGCTCACTAGGGGAAATCACTGCATTGTCCTTTTCATCCCCAGAGTTATCACAGAATTGGCTCACACGCACCAGATCGGAAGGACAGATGAGGGCCACTGGGCCACTTTAGCAAGTCAGAAGCAGTAAGTAGGATAGCGCTGGGCCCAGAAGAAGCTGGGGGCAAAGGGTTTGGGTTTGTTGGTACCTCAGCATTATGGAATGGCCGTGATAACAGTTGTTCTTTCCAGGAAGCGGAACAGACGCCAGGTAGACGGTCGCTTCAGGCACGAGCAGCTCACGGTGGATTTGGAAAATAGGTAACAATAACCGCCACCCATCCTGCCTCCACTCTCTCCCACCCCACCCCCCCCGGTCCAGTACCTCGGGCACTGATCCCACGACATCAACGAAGTGTCTTAACTCCCGCTTTTATTTGCAGCAAGTAGTGAGTTCCCTTGGCTGCAAGCACGGATACCCGTCCCCACAATCGCACCCATTGACGAGGACACGTAGGGTAAGCCAGGCTGCATGCAAAGAAGGGGGGGGGGCGCGAAGCGGGGGGGCAAGGGGTCCAGGCCCAAGTGCCCGGAGCAGCGCGTGCTAACCTGTCACACCCGTAACCGGTGCTTATCTCTCTTCAGAATCGCCGAATATTACTTCAGCAGGCTAGGTTGAGCCGTGAATCAAGTAGCGAAGTAAGTACTGGCGAACGCTGGGGATGGGACTCGCGCCAGGGGTAGCAGGGTGATGGAAGCCCGCGGCACAGCGGCATTGCCCTCATTATTGGGGCATCTACTCACGATTCTCTATCCCTGCAGGACCAGCGTAGAGGTTTCTGCACGACAGTCCAGAGACATGGATAGCCAAGGATCCACCCCCATCTGTTCTCCCAAATCACCACAGTGGAGGAGTCCCAACCCAGCATGTCGCAGGAGGCAATCTGAGCGAACTTTATGGAGATGGCGAAGGCTAGAGGAGTGGACTGGGCAAAGGGAATCTTTGACTCCCAGGAGCATGAAGACTCTGGGGTAGTAGCGGACATACCTTGTGCCTTCATGGCAGGACCAGTTGAGTTGGGACCCGGAAGGCCCAAGCGGTCTCGCCGGCCCACGAACAAGGAGTTCCCGGCAGAGGCCCCTGCACCAAAGGTCAGGGTAACTTCCCCTCCTCAAGAAGCAGGGCCTGCGGTCATTCCGGCTTGCCCCCCGAACCATACCACAGCTAGCGGCGAGAACACCGATAAATTGGGTAAGATAATGGACTCCATGTTGAGCATCTTGGCGGACTTTAAATCACGTTTTTGTAACACTGTACCTACACCCATGCCCGTGGCATCTGCGCTTGGGGAAGTGGGGGGGAACATCAATTGCGCAGGTTTGTGGGGGAACAGGTCGGCAGTGCAAGCGCGCAGAAACTTCCGGGGTCAGCTGCCACCGTGGTAGCACCAAGGTCACAACAGGAGCATCTGTTACAGCCTACAATAGGGCACGTCACCAGGAGTGCCTCGGCCGGCAGCGGCCACCCAGCAGCTGGCGGGCAACCGTTGGCTGCACCCTCCCCGCAGGTAACGTCAGCAGGCTCCCCCAGTTATAGTGTGTCAGGCGGATTGACGACCCCGTTGGGCAACCCCCAAAATGTCCACACTCCCGCAATACCAACGAGGCAGCCAAAGCAGGAGCACCGGCAGTAGCACCGCTGCCGCTTATCACAGTGGCACCCCTAGTATCGGGACGCTGCTCTCTGGCTTGGCAGGTGCCTTTAGCTGCTAAGGAAGGGATTTGTAGACGGGAGTTTGTCGACATTTTTACCTTGTTAATGCATGGGACGGATGGGCTGGACACTAGGAAGATGGGGGGAAGGACGATGAAAAGAAAGTAAAATACCAGGCCTGGCCAGAGAAAATGATTCAGAACTGGGGGGTGGCTTTTTCTATTCTAGCAGCGGTGGTGATGGAGAAAGAGCCGGAACAGGGTCCCGCGCTGTTGCAGTACTCCCATTTAATCCACAATGAGGAAGCAAAGTCAGGGGGTATCGGGTGGTACAATTATGACCGAGATTTCCGAAAGAAAATGGCAATGTGTCCAGAGCTGGGATGGGACCAAAAGGAAATCCAGCTCTGGATAGAGCATATGGGGAAGTTTATTGCGGACCCTAGGAGAGCACGAAGAGTCAGAAAGGGCAGGCCAATTTTAAGGAACAGAGGCAGTCAGGGAAACGGCCTTTCAGGCAGCCCTTTCGGGGAGGTCAGGGAGGCGGTGGACAGAGGAAAGGGGGCAAACGGTTTAATGCTGGCACATGCAGATTGTACAATGCAGGGTTCTGCTCCTGGGGAAAGGCGTGCAAGTTTGCACACAACTGCAGTAAGTGTGGGGCCAGTCACCCAGCAGTGTCATGTGGTGCCAAGCGAGAGGGCCCCCCCATGCCTTCCAGCAGGCAAGGCAGCTAACCAGATCTATGCAACAGGGCCTCCCCTCCTCTCCCGCCTTCACTCATCTCCACCCCACACCATGGGCTCAGATCCTCCCCCCTCATCTGCCACTACCCCGGTCAAGGTCTCTACTGCTAAGGGCCCCTCCCCAATAATTATTAACAACCTCCTCCCGCTGCTCAGGGCGTACCCCAACACAAAAGACAGCATGCTCCAGGACAGAGGGGTTCATGGAGGGCTTCAAGATCCCATATCGAGGCCCACTAGGTTGCAGAGACGCAGACAACCTAAGGTTGGCTAGAGAACTTCCAAAAGTGGTGCAGGACAAGGTTAGGAAGGAGACCGCATTGGGGAGGGTGGCAGGGCCATTCGATCAACCCCCACTTATGAATTTTTTTATCTCTTCCGCCTGATACACCACCTGTCTTACCTGGAGGGCAATTCGGTAAACCACTGGTTTGCGGAGGGAACTTGTTCCGTTTCGTACTGTTCATTTGACATGGCAGTGGACATGGTGAGGAGAGTGGGAAAAGGGGCCTGGTTGGACATTGAGTCGGCCTTCCGCCTGCTGCCGGTCCACCCAGAGAGTCACCACCTGTTGGGCTTTAAGTGGCAGGGGCAATTTTTCTTCGACAAATGCATGCCGATGGGTTGCGCGGTGTCTTGCGCTTACTTTGAGGCGTTTAGCTGCTTCTTACAGTGGGCACTTACTTGGTCATACAGCCTAGCGGGAGTAACGCACTACCTGGACGACTTCCTTTTCATTGGGGGAGCGGGACACAGGATTGCAGCACAGCGCTACGGTGCTTCCAAGAACTCGCGGGGCACCTGGGGGTTCCTTTGGCGCCTGGGAAGACTGAGGGTCCGGCGCAGGTTCTCACTTTTCTGGGCATTGAGCTGGACACTGTCGAGGGCGTGTCCAGACTCCCGGCTGAGAAGGTGCGGGCTTTGTGTCAGGATATTCAGGCTGTCCTGGGCAAAGACAAGGCCACCCTGGGTGTCATCCAGAGCCTCTTAGGGAAGCTGAATTTCGCAGCCAGGGTGAGCCCAGCGGGCAAAGTTTTCGCAAGGAGACTAGCAAGGGCAACGGCCAAGGTGCACAAGAAACATCACATGATCAGAATAGGAAAAGGTTTAAGAGAGGACCTCCTGATGTGGCATGAGTTTTTGCTGAGCTTTAATGGGAAGGTGATTTGGAGATCCCCCTGGGCTGGTAGCCCAGAGCTCTGTCTATTCACAGACGCGTCAGGCAGGGAGGGCTTTGGTGCAATAATGGGCTGCGAATGGTGCGCGCAAAAGTGGCCAAATGCCTGGCGTAAAAGGAACATAACAGCAAATATAACCATACTCGAGTTGTTCCTGATAGTGGTTGCCCTGCATCTATGGCCTGAGGCGCTATCGGCCAGAAAGGTCCTATTCTGGTCTGATAACATGGCGGTGGTGCAAGCCATCAATGGACAGACAGCCAAATGCCCCCTGGTTCTGTGTTTGTTGAGGGAGCTAATCAGGGCTTGTCTGCGCTGCAATGTTGAGTTTAGGGCAAGACACATTGAGGGGGTCAAGAATGTAGCAGCTGATGCTCTCTCTCGCTTTCAGTGGCTCCGTTCCCGGGAGGCCTGGCCATGAGCGAGAGCGGTGATGACCCCCTTCCCAGCACATCTTTGGCGAATTCTGCAGTGGAGCAGCGACTGAGAGCGATGGGGAAACGTTCTCTGGCACCTGGGACCAGGAGGAGATACAAGGCACATCTCACCACATTCTTGAGCCTTTCAGGGGCACAGGGCCAAGTCTCACTCTCCTTGGAACAGAGAGTGCAAGCATTTGTACTTTGGGCGAGGGAGCAGGGGAAGAGTCATTCATGGGTCTGTGGCCACTTGGCGGCGGTGAGCCATGACGCCAAGCTGAGAGGAGGGCAGGATCCATCCAAGTCTTTCCTGATCAGGGCGGCTCTAAAAGGGTGAGCCAGAGAGGAGGTCAGGGTTCCAGACAACAGTGCGCCCATTGACTTCCACACACTCCAGGGCATGCTAGAAGCAGTGGAGCAGGTCACCCACTCGCATTTTGAGGCCATACTCTTTGCAGCGGCATTCTGCCTGGCGTTTTTTGGGGCATTTCAAATTAGTGAACTTGTGGCTAGGTCCAAAACAGATCTGTCAGGTGATGCCTTATGCAGCCAAGATGTGAAACTAACAGATAGGCTGGTGATACATATCAGGAGGTCCAAAACGGACCAAGCAGGGCGGGGGGCTGACATAGTCCTAATGCCACTGGGGGGATCAGAGGTACTGCCCGGTTTCCCGAGTCAAGGATTACATAGCGACACGTCCTAATGCCCCGGGCTATTTTCTGATACAAGCGGACCTGCTGCCTCTAACGAAATTCCAAGTAGATCGGATCATGTGCGCTTGCCTCGCGCGGTCTGGCCTTGCCCGACCTGACCGGAAGTACTCAAGTCATTCATTTAGGATTGGGGCGGCCATGCAGCGTTCAAGGCGGGCATGGTGCCTGAGGGCATAAAGAAGGTGGGATGCTGGGAGTCTCGTTGCTTTGAGCGCTACATCCGCCCTTGAGGGTGACAATATGTAAATTGTATATCATGTGTGCAGTGAATTGTAGTAATATGTGCCAGAACAGTGTGCGAACATAAAGATCATTAAAATAGTGTGTGAAAATGGCATCCGTTTATTTTGCCAGATTCAAAGTGTGGGTGATCGGCCACTTGTTCGTCGCCAGGTTGGCGCAGTGGGCTGCACGCAGGAATTGGATGCAGGGGTTTTCACAGACTCAGTTTGTCGGATGGGTTTCCCCGGAATGAGATGGAGCAGCCTCCTGAACAGATTGGAGCAGAGACTGGCTGGGGGGGAGGTCTCCCCAACATCTTGGTAATCCACTTAGGAGGCAACGACCTCACTGCCATGGGTAGGGGGGCATTGTTGCAAGCAATGAAGGCTGACTTGGGTGAGATCAGCAAATACATGGGGCAAAGTGAGCTTTTGTGGTCTGAAATAGTCCTGCGCATAGTTTGGCACGGGGCTAAGTCATGTGAGGCAGTGGAACATTCCCGCAGGAGGGTGAATAGTTCAATGCGCAAGTTCACAGACCAAAGGGGCTTTGGTTTCATCACACGAGCTGATCCAGACGAAGGTCAAGGGCTATTTTGATAAAGATGGGGTTCACTTGTCACAGGTGGGAATGGACCTGTTCCTCTTGGATATGCAGGAGCCCCTGGAAATTGCAGGTTGCAGGTGAGAATACAGCTGTGTTGGTGGGTTGGCTCTGGAGGCGACGGGGGCCGCCTCCAGAGCTGTGGCGGAGTTACAGGGCGATCTGGAAGCAGATGGGTACAGAAGGGTACCTCTGCAGGATCACAATAGGGGTGCCAGAGCCAAATCCCAGGAGTCCTCATGGCAGGTTCCTGGAAGGAGTCCGTCGGCGCCCCGCTAGTCCTTCGGGCGGTTGTGGGCCTGAACAACCGGGGGGATCACACGAAAGAGGGGAGCATCGGTTGATTACTTCTTTACAAAGCTCCCACTCCCTACTCTTTTATTCCATGCTTACCAGTGCCGCATGGATCCTGCCCCATGAGCTAGGGAGGTCTCCTCCCTTCCCACTGCCTCCCAGGGCTTCCAGAAACTTCAAAGCAGGGGAATATTAAAATTTCTGTAGCTTCTCTCTAGCCAACTCCTGGCCACTTCCGGTTCGCGTCATTTCTGACGTATGAACTGTGCTGAAACGAGAGACACCCCAGTTAACAACATAAAAAAGCGCATGCGCCTGGTGTCAATTCAGACGGCCATAGTGAAGTCAGGTATTCACCACTGTGAAGCGGAGTGTCACTTGGAATCATTGAAACCGAGAATGAACGTCAACGGCCGAGCCCTCCCTACTACTTAACCGGCTTAAGCAGAATTATCTATTTAGTGATAAGTCCCACATTGTTGATGAAAAGTTGAGAAGTGACCAATAATTCGTCAAAAGATAAACGTAGGCTAATATCTCATCAAACACGCATTTGCAATGCAATAGTGCTCACAGTCTAAATAACATGTACCGTGTAACACCCGAAGTAAAGGGGCCAGTAGCCATGGGAGGATACAAATGACGACATGGTCGTAATAAGGAGGGCCTAACTAGCCTATAAACAAATCCGAAGGCTGCATTTACGAAGGACAAAGACACAAGCCAATGAAAAATATGGCCGGGGTAGTGGGTGTGGCATCCCTCACGCACTGAACTACAGCAGATCTTCACCAGAGCAGCGCTTGCGCGCTGACTCTAGGCTTGACCTTAAAAATTAGCGTTACAATCCCTTTCCAAACAATATGCCAGTCAGGTATACACCAATGTCATGTTTAGGGGAAAAGCACAATCACTTTAGCACTGGTTAGCAGGGGTAAAGTGCTCAGAGTCCTAAGGCCCAAAAAAATATTCAGCAAAAATGAGAGGCAAAAGGCAAAATGTCTGGGCAAAGACCACCCTAAGGATAACCGGTCTAACACGGACCCTCTTGTGAGTTATGAGTCCCAGCAGTTAAGTTTCCACCAGGATGTGCCTTGGACCTCTTTTCTGTAGGAGTCAGGAGGTTATCAATGGTTCTGGTGGGTCGCATTGTTTGAGAAGTTTATGTGGTATGTTATTGCTGGCAGTCCTACTGGGAATGGCCACCCTGACTTTCCCTGACTGCATTAAGATTGTAGGCCCGGGAAGCCTCTGATGATCCCCTGATGAGCCCTTAGAGAGCCTTTGGTAAGGAAGTCACTTGATGGAGGGAGCTTGTCTGTTGATCTGATTGCTGGCTCCAATGTGCCTACACTCTCCTTGTGCAAAAAGAACAGATGATGGACGGAATGCTGAATTAATTAAACATTCACCCCCAGTCACAGATCTGGGTTAAATCCATCATTTTTTGTGCATGCCCTGCCATTCCAGTTTAGACCCAGCCGTATGCAAATCAGCCTTGACCCTGCTCTCTATGGGAACAGTCCAGCCCGAACTGCCAGGCCCCCCCTGGACCAGAAACAAGCATCCTGAGACTGGTTTCGGGGTAACACCCCTCATCAGACAAACTAGCTTAAATCTGGTGGCATAGCGATCACGGGACCCACGCCTGTATGTATGTATGATTCATTCAGCATTCCGTCCATCATTTGATTGCATAGCGCACACTCCTCGTGTCAGCTGTTAGATGCTGGTTTAGCTGCTATTGATATGATATGCCGATGTACTAAACTGCCGGTGTAATAACGTGGTGGCAGTTTGATGGTGAGTAATCTGCTGTTTTAGCGGGTGTCATTTTGGGAAGAGGTATACACAACCATACATGCTATTACAGGGCACCGACCATCACGTCCCCTCCTGGTTGCACTCTTGGGGTTCACCACAGATACGCCTGTATCCAACCGCAAACTCACTGCCATGCTGTTGCTGTTAGCTAAACGTAGGGTGGCCACACACTGGGGGCAGAAACCCACCTCCCCACATGCAAGGATTAGCTAGGCAATGTCACATATTGTCAGGAGCAACTATCTACTTACTGGAATTTAATGCCAATATGTTCCCGCGCAAAAGATATCTGGGAGCCCTTCTTATCCTTTCTCCACCAAGCAAACGCCTCTTCATCGCTGCTGGAGGTGCCTGGCCGGGGGTGCCACATACGGATCAAGATAGCACTTAATCGACAGCCGCAGCCTCCCAGGAGTAAAGCACCATGGAACTATTGCCAGAATGGGAAATTCTGTGTGTTGATCTGGTGGCCCTATGGCTGGCTTGCTGGTTACACCGCGTGCAGGATATCGAGCTGTTAATCGCTACAGATATGTTAGCAGGTCTTCCTTAGCCCCTGCCACTCTCTTTTTTCTGAATGATGTGTAAGTTGCACTTGTACAGCTCAATTATCACTTATCTATATGTGACTGTGATTCTGTGGTTGTATTGGTCTTCTATTACATGCCAATAAAATGATTGTGTTTTTTAAACCCAAAAGAGCCTAATGGTGTGAAAACAGATCACTATCTAAATGAAATCCCAAAAGTGAAATAGAGCTTAGCAAAGAAGATCTCAGGAGAGTGTGAAAACCTCTGCTTATGATGTTTTAAGTCAGTCTAAACAGCCATGTTTTAAGATTCCTCCGAAAGGTTGTTTCTGAGTGTTCCTGTCTCAGATAAAGGGGCAAAGTGTTCCACATTTTAGAGGCTCTGGAACTGAAGGAACAACCTTAAATTCTCTTTTAATGATAGGGACCATGACTAGTGCGGTACCCACTGACCTGAGTCTTCAGCTGGGCTGATAGGGTCTCACCAGAAGGAAGAGATGGTAGGGTCCTTTGCCATTTAGGATTTTGTGGCAAAGACACAATGCTTTGAAAGATATTCCTTTTTCCAGAGGAAGCCAGTGCACTTTGGCAAGAGCAGGACCCGAGGAGGAGCATCTCAGGAGGTTAAGCAATAAACATGCTGCCGCATTCTGTACTCTTGGAAGCTTTTTTTAATCTACCCTGTTTAGCGCCAATAGACAACACATTGCAATAGTCCAGCGTGGACAAAACCAGAGCCTGGACTAATGTTTTCCTGGCTACTGCAAGGAGGAGGCCAATGGTTTTATTCAGTGTTTTGAGAAAACCAAAGCATTTCCCTAGCTAGGCAGGCCATTTGACTATCAAAAGTTAGATTTGCATTAAACCATATCCCTAGGTTCTTCACTTTTGGCTTGGGAACTGGTATTGGGCCTAATGTCTCCGGCCACCAAGCAGAAGACCAAACAGAAGGTTGTTTGCCAAGAATAATAACCTCTGTTTTACTGGCATTGAGCTTGAGGTAGCTCTGATTCACCCATTCTGCGAGTTGAGTCGAATTGAGTTGCCACACCTCCCTCATCCTGAGAGAGTGTAATAATAAGCTGTGTCTCATCAGTGTAAGACATGATGGTAACATTGTGTTGCTCAATGACCTCTACCAGGGGGTGCATATAAAGACTGAATAAACTAGGGATCATCGCAGAGCCCTAAGACACCCCCTGAGGCAGAGACAGCACCTCAGAAGAAAAAGGTCGCTGGACTACCTGAAAGGTATGAGTTTGTTTTAAGGAAGCCAACTACCTCAATGCTGTGCCCCCGACACCATAATTCCATAGCAGTTCTAACAGAAGGCCATGGGATATGGTGTCAAATGCAGCACTTCGGTCCAGCATTATTAAGGCCGCCGTATGGCCACCATCTGGACAAAGTCTAAGACTCATATTCCAGTAATAAATCTGACTCTGTGCTATACTGAGAACGGAATCCAGATTGAATCTAATAAAGAAGAATGTTTGTCTCTATGAAGGTCATCAGTTGTTTGTTGACGTGCTTCTCAGCTACTTTACAGAAGAATGGAAGCAGGGAAATGGGCCTAAAGTTTTCTGGTAGAGCCGGATCTGATTTTTTTTAAAGGAGTGACATGACAGTAGCGTGCTTCCATCTCGCAGGTAACTTTCCCAGCGTGAACAAGATATTGAGCAAGTCACACAAGTCTTGCAAAATAGACTCCATCCCATTAGCCAAGATCCATCGGTGGAGCTGGGTCAGCTGGGGGTCCAGATTTTACCCTAGTGAAGAGGGTCCGTAGCTCATCTAAGGGCGGGGTGTTAAAGCTAGAAAGCCTGTCCTTAGTCTCGGATGGATTAAACCAGATCTTAAGGCATGGAGTATCTCTAGCTGTTTCGGGAAAAGTGCCCTAGAGTTTGGAGACTTAATCGGAAAAAAATGGGCGATTACATTACAGCTCTCTACAGATGGAACAATGTGTGCAGAAACCTGCTCCAGGGACGACAGGGTTTTCACAATTGAAAAAAGCTCTGTCGAAGAGTTATGAGATGATTCAATCTTCTGAGCATAGAATTGACTGCACGTAATTCAAATTTGCTTGTCATATTCCCTAACAGCCATATGGTAATTGGCTTTCCTATCAGCATTAAAATCTTGGCGCTATAGGCGCTCCAAGCATTTGCAGGACTTCTTAAGCAGCATGAGTTCCTCATTTAACCATTCGGCTGAAGGTTTAGAGCTGAATGATGTGCCAAAGGTGCAATACAATCAAGGGCCCCGGTTATCCAGTCTTCTAGTCGCTTGTTAGAAATGGGGGTCTCTAGTTGGCAGAGGTAGATACCTTTGTCCAAGTAGGGACCCTTCTTCCTAGTCAGGGTAAGGGTGATACACTTCTAAAATAACCCCTGCTCACCCGCTTGGTAGCTTGGCACGAGCAGACAGGCTTATTTCAGAGGCAGTGTGTAAAGCCTTTGTGAACACATACAGTAATACAGTGAAAACACTACAAATGGACACCACACCAGTTTAGAAAAATAAGTAAACTTTATCTAAACCAGCACAAGACCAAGAACGACACAAATCCAACATACAATACTCTTAAAAATAGTTACTATGCAAAATAACCTTTAAATTGCATGAAAAACGTGAAAATACAGTTTCTCCGACTCAGTAGCTCAGCAAGCAGCCACTGCAGGCCAACTGCAGACAGCAAACAGGACAGGGACAGTATTCCTCCTCAGTTTCTCCTGCTCTTCTTCTTGGCAAAGGTTCCTCTTGATTCCTAGATGTGATCTAAAAGTCTGGGGTCTGGGCCCCAATATTTATATCCCAAAATCCTTTGTTCTCTGGTGGCAGAGAAGCCCTGTGCTTGGTAAAAACCGGTTCTGTCCTCTCTGGTGCCGCTTACTGGCAGGAGGTGGAGACAGCATTGTCCTTGGCAGACCAGGCCCATTCAGGTAAAAGGAAATCTCCTCCCCCTACTCTAAATGCAGCCCAGGTCTATTCAGCCCTGCCCTGACTCATCTGGCTCTCTGAAGCCCCTGCTCCTCCCCAGCCCCTGTCATCCAAAAGCCAGACATGTAATACACAAACCAGGCAGAGGCATACTGGATGGCTAAGCATGACAATACCTACTTTCTAAAAGTAGTATTTTCAAACCCAGAATGTAAAAATCACCCTCACTAAAAGATGCATTTTAACATTCTGAGTTCAGGCACACTAAACTTTATTTTCCTACCTTGTTCCCAGGGGTGGTTATGTTTATAAGATGTTACAAACAAACTCCCCATTCTATCCTATGGGAACAGGTAGCCTTGCAATAATGAAAAACGAAATTGGCAGTAATTCACTATCAAGACATGCCACACACATCAGGGCTGTCCTACCTTTCACATACACTGCACCCTGCCTACAGGGGTACCTTGGGCCTACCTTAGGGGTGACTAATATGTAAGAAAAGGGAAGGTTAGGACCTGGAAAGTGGGTACACTTGTCAAATCGACATGGCAGTACCAGACTGCACACAGGCTCTGCAATGGCAGGCCAGAGTTACATTTACAGGCTGCTTCTGTGGGTGGCAAATAAGTGCTGCAAGCCCACTAGCAGCATTTGATTTACAGGCCCTGGGCACACACAGTGCACTGTCCTAGGGACTGACTAGTAAATCAAAAAGCCAATCATGGAAACACTAATCCATAACAGTAATTTACAAAGGGAGCACTTGCACTTTGGCACTGAACAGCAGTGGCAAAGAGCCCAAAGCATCTAGACCAGCAAAACGGAGTCCAACACACAGCAAAAACACAGGAGGCAAAAGCAAAAAATGCAGGGGAGACCCACGCCAATGGTGCCAGGTCTAACATCGCTTATTTGCCAAGTCAATACCCATACTTAGAGTGGGGCAATTGGTCACTAGGGCATATGTGAAGGCCTTCGGAGTGACTTTCGCCCATTTCTACACTTTACACTGCATACCTTCTGTACTGATAGGTATGGCACTCGTCAGGGGGAACTGAATAGGATTATAGGGATGGAACCTCTACTATCCCCTTCGCTGAGTTGGAAAAGACTGGGTCCAATGTGTGACCTAAAATGTGTGTAGGGGTGTGGACCCGTTGCAAAAGCTGAAGGGTTTTCTAGATCCTCAATGAGTGACGTCCAGGTGGCAAAAAGCTTCTTTGATATGTAAATTAAGGTCCCCTAGCACTAACAGTTTAGTATAGGGCAGCAAAAAAAGAGGCAAGATATCTACTAGTGAGGAGATAAAGTTGGAAGACAATCCAGGTGGATGGTATATTAAAAACCCTGTTAGCATGCAGTTGCTGGACACAATTGGGGTAAAGAAGGCCGCTTCGCAATCTACAAAGTCAATTTCTGAGAAAGTACAACTTATAGCTTGTTTAAAAATTATTGCAATCCCATCTCCCTTTTGGGACTTGCGATCATGCCTAACTATCAGGTAACCAAGTGGGATAGCTGGAAGAATATATTGAACAGAGTTTTCAGTGAGCCAGATTTCTGATAAAAATAGACCATCCAGCTTTTGGTCTGTAAGAAAATCAAAAATCTCAGCATTGTGTTTAGGGGAGCGATTGACAATTAATTGAATAATAGCGGGCCAACTGAAATGAGTGCAGAGGTTTTTTTTCCCCAGTGGGGGACTCTGTTAGTTGGCCCAACAAGGTAAAACCACACTTACCCCATCCTGAGGGAATGTGAGAAGCAAGATGGGAGCAAGCTGAAGGATTTCTCTAGCCGTGTAGCATCTTATTTTGGATACCTAAATGGCAGGGGTCCTGGCCTTTGGTGCCATCCAGGGTGCAGAAGGGCTTGCCAGGATTAAGTAGTCTGCCTTCAAAGGGGGTGGCTACGGTGTAGGAAAGGCTGGTAAAAACTCAGGAGGGCCGAAGAAAGCATGATCGGGAGCCCAGCAGCCCAATACCCGTCTGGAAAGCTTCCCTTCCAGATAGGAGATACTGGAGAAATTAAAAAATAATTAAAACAGCAAAGTAAAAGTGAGTAAAATAAGATATAAACTAAATATAAAAACCGAGGTGGTCATGCAGCAATGATCACCATCCTCAGCAGGAGCCAGGCAACTCCAGGCGCATTAACACTACAAGGAAAGTAAAAGTGCTATTGAGTGCAGGTGCAGAGCAATCCAAAGTAAAGCAATCGGGTAGTGTTAAATGCTCCTACCAGAGCATGCACCCAGTTATCCCCAGTGTCCGATGCCAAGCTGTGAGTTTCAAAGGCTGGAGGGGTTGAGTTCAGTCAGGCACTTTTGCTTCTAATGGGGAGGGCCCCTGGCTTTCTGGCAGCATGCGCAAGCAGAAATCTCTGGTGATGCAGCCGTACCTCCAGGCAGGGGCGCAATTAGATCTTAACTTCGGGGGGGGGGGCGAACAGGTCAAATGAAGGGGCGTGGCTAACGTTAATCAATGGGGCGGGGCTAAAATGGCAGTAACCAGGATCGGGTTATGCTCAGGCAAAGGTGAGAAAAAAGTGGCAAATTCTGCATTAGAAACTGGACAACAATTAGAGCACACATTTTTATTAATTTGATTCATTTATATGCTATTGTCCTATGAAAAAGGGACAGACTATGCTGAAAATTGAATTAAAAGTCCACTTCAATATATTTTCCTACAAAGCACTTAAGAACACAATAGAACCAATTTTCACAATGCCATTTCAAGGCGACCACCCTTTTTTGCCAGTTCAACAACAATTGCTTCTGTAGGAGGACAATGTGCTCGTGAAATGTTTATCATTGCAAGTCCAGAGAGTCGTTCTGACCCCATTGTTGAACGAAGATAGGTTTTCAGTCTGCGAAGACAACTAAAGCACCTTTCTGGGGATGCGGTTGTCTTTGGCAAAGTGGCAAATAATTTTAGCAGGCAGTATATGTTGGGATAGAAGTCAATGTGAGCATGACTTAATGTATCCAATATATTCCCTGGCCTTTCTTCAATAGGTACCTTCAGCCATGTCATTACCCATATGTCCTATTCATTTATGAAATCCTCTCATGTACCAGGTAAATCGTCCTCATATATGTCAAGAGCATCCTTCAAGTTATTAAAAGACTCCTGGTTGACAAACCTTGGTAACAGATACTGCATTGTCCATGCCTTTTTCACATGCTGGCTGAACCTTTATGACAATTCATTCAATAAATTGTCTATAAATGGTAAAAATATTGAAATCCTACAGTAAGCCTCAGGATCACTAATCTTGTAATTGGCTCGTTGTGTCTGCCTGCCAGTAAGGTGTGGCATTGTCAGAGGTTCCCCTGCTGCGGTTTGGGCTTTCAGAAAAAATTAATTAAATGCTTCTTCAGCTTGAATCGCCTGTTTTACTTTTTCAATCTGTCCTATGCACTCCAACATATCTGTATTAGGATTTTGGAGTGCAGCTGAAACAGGAAGCATTAGCCCAGAAAATCATTCCAGGATGTGTAAAGCAACAATGAAGTTATGGGACTGAACAGCTGCAAGAAATTGCTCAGACTTGGAAGAGGCATTGTGATCTCAAGCAGAGAGTCCACCACAGCTGGGTACATATCAACAAAACGAATAACAGATGCATTCCTTTCAACCCACCGTGTACCCAGCTGTGGTGGACTCTCTGCTTGAGATCACAATGGATAGCGATGTCTAGTGAAATATAGAAAGGTCCTCAGGTCAATTACTTGATTATTACAAAACCACGGGGGAAAGTAGGATACTGTAATTTTTTGCAATAAAGCATCATAAAAAGCCAAGAAATACAAGTTAAACATCCAGTACCTCTCTAAATTACCCTAAACTCTAAGCAAGCTAGAAGTACCCTGATTTTCTGTACAATTATGTTACCACACACTTACCAAATGTCTAAACTTCAAAGAAATGGCTGGAATTTCTGATAATATGAAAATGTCCAATGCAAATCAGCCCCAAACAATTGTGCAAAACCATCTGGGTATATAATTAGAAGATTACAGTTTCCAATGTTTGACGCAAAGACTTCTGCCCTCTATGTATTCGAATATATCCTTGCCTATGACCAAATGAAGGAACAGGCCTCAAAAATACTTAGGCCCAGATTGACTAAACTTTCATGCACCACAACGTAGCAAGGGAACGTGCAGAGCTGTTGCATCAAAGGGAGAGATCAGAAATGTGCCATATTTACAAAAATATGACACATTTCTGCTGTGTCCCTCAATTGGTGCTGCATAGTGCCAATGCAGACATCATGGTGCAACGGTGCCTGCATTATGAGCAGGATTCTTTTTGTGAAGGAAGGGATACCTGAATGCAGCTCACATGGAAAAAGGATGTAAGAAGGATAAATAAAGATAATTCTCCTTGTTACGCCTGGATCTGGGAGGCACACCATTTGGAAGCAATCCCAGGATTACTGACCGAAGTAAATGTGTGATTGTATCAAAATCCATGGACGGATGCGTGGGAATGTCCTAGCTCCACTCTATGCGCTGCCTCGCGTTACTTTTGATTTACTAAACCACGCAAAGCCACACAAAGTGGCTTTGTGTGGTTTAGGTAAATCCCAGTTAAGTGGGTAAAATGATGGCAGTGTAAAAGGAAATCAGAATGGATGGATCCAAGTGTGAAAGGATAGCAGAGTAAATGGAAATCTGAGAGGATAGATGCATTGGTGAAAGGATGGTAGAGTAAATAGATATCTGAGATGATAGCTGAATGGGTGGGTGTAAGAATGGCAGAGTAAATGGAAATCAGATAGGATGGATGGTTGGATTGAAGGGTGAAAGGATAGCAGAGTAAATGGAAATCTGAAACTGTGGATGGATGTGTGGGTGAAAGGTTGTCAGAGTAAATTGAAATCTGAGAGGATGACTGCACGCTACTCTGAAACCAAATAAGGATAAGCGATGAATTAGTCTAGTGAAATATGAAATTAATTTGAGCGGTGGACATGTTAGTCTGTTATTTGGATTAAAAAGGATAGTGGAGGGATGGAAAAAGGAAGGTTTTGCATTTATATAGTGCTTACTACCCCTGATGAGGTGTTGGAGTGCTTTTTGGTGGTAGCACGCTACTCCGCAACCCAAAAAGGATTAGTGGTGGATTAGTATAGTGAAATTTGAGTTAATTTGAGCGATGGACATGTGAGTCAGTTAGTTGGATTGAAAGGAATAATGGGGGCTAGAAGAGGGAAGAGTCTAGAAAGTGTTTATTGGGAAATCATAGTAGTAAGATGAGGTTGGGGATGAGTATAAGGAAAGATGGAGGAGGAAAGAATTTCTAGAAATGGATCAGGGAGATCATAGTAGTAAAATTAGTTTTGGGACGAGTCAAAGGAGGGAAAGGTGAGGGAAGAATTTAGATGGGTTTTTTGGGAGTTCATAGTATGGGGGAGGGGAGGGATGAGCCAAGAGATTAGTGAACCTGTACAAATTTGACATCTTTTTACAATTCCCCATGTCCTAGAACAGCGGCCACAACATTTTTCTATAAGTTGCTGCCAACCAATCAGAGCTTCAAGGCTGGTGGATCCAACTTAGGCTCATGGTCCGCAAATGGAGGATGGGGGAAAAGGTTCCATAGCCCAATTGGATCTATTATATTTCAAAATTTGGGTCAGCTAAAAGCCCATGAACCTGGGTTCACGGGTCTTCTACAATTAACTGGCAGAGATATCTCTGTGCTGATTGACATGAGGGCTCAGACCCACAAAAAATACTTTTCTAATACTAATGTCTTGAAAACTACTGCAAGATTTACACCAAACCAAGCAATGGCACCTCGGGTAAAATTCTTTCATGCTAAGTATAGTGTAAATCACTTCAGCTGTTTTGTCCCTAGCCACATCAACTTTTCCTACAGGAATTAAAATGGATGTCTCTTTTTTTAACCTCTACTTGACTAATCTGCACAAAATGTCCTGAAAAATCCACAATGAAACACTCATTCTGTTGTAATGAACCACAGAATTTAACTCTATCACCTAGAACAGATTGGCACCAACCTTGTCCTTGAAAAACAGCCTGAGAGCTTACCTGTTTCTGAAACACCTGCAAGTCACCTAACTTTGACACACCCTTTTTTCAATTTGTGAAACACTCAACTGAAAGGAAATTATACTGAGTGCGCCTCACTTTGTTATATTCTAGACCAAGGACTACTAATAGCAAATCTCACTACCATCTGCAAATCTATCACATGCTTTTTTTAAATTATCCTCCTATGTTAAATGTACTTGTTTGGTGCTACTGCTATTCCAAATTGCATTGTAAAGTGCTCCACCTTCTTTTTATTTTCTTATTTTATTTTTTAGGTCTGATCTTACGCTATTTACCAGTGCAATTTTCAGCAGGTGAATTATGTGAGCTTATTTCGGGGCAGAAGGAGTACTTGCTTTATCAAGGGTTCTGGGGGAATTGGAGAGAACAACCCATTAAATGTGCATTTGATGGATGATTAGACTGTTTTTGTGACTATAGGCCTGATCACTGATGACTGTGGCAAAAATTCTCTCTATATGCAACAACTTCCTGTTTTTCGATCTTGGGTAGAAAGTACAAGAAATGCCCAGAATGCTTCTTAGTCCCATCTCACAGTTCGAAAAAGATCACACCAAAACACACTACTTTTTTTTTTAAACATTGAAAGGCTGAGCTGGCAAAAAGATTGTTCTAACTGGTTGAGTTGCATGTCGGAGCTTAATTAGTAAAGCAATATGTGCCAGGGCCCTCGTCTGGAGGCCACTGCAGGTTGCACCACCCACTGCCCCTGCCAGCGCTGCCAATGACAGTGCAAACAGAACTACTGACCTGCACACTCCTACAAGTGTGATAATTCAGACTGTCATGAACCCCAGAACTATACGAATGGCTTGGGCAGCAAGTGTTAGTGATTTTATTGTATATTTATTAATAAACAACTGTTTTACTAATCTCTAAATTGAACAAGCAATGCCACCATGCGGCAGATTCATATAAGTGCCAGTAATCCACCGGCCCAAATTAATCATTGCCTGGATCTCAACACTATGCAAGACGAACCACAAAGCTAATTCAATGAGAATTTAACAGGTGACATCTAAAATACAGGTTCGACTGACCCATGGCCCATGCTGTCTTACACACGTATTTAAACTTGCTGACTGGAGGAAAAAGATGACCTTGTAGTAGAAACACTAACATTCTGAGCTACTTACTGTGATGAAAGAATGAAGCCTAGTGATCTCTCTATCGCAAACTTTTAGGCAGTGGTCCAATTAGGTATCTGAGCTACTTAAGTGGCAGTGTAATTTACCACCAAATAAATGCTTCAATATAATTTACCACCAAATGAATGCTTCAGGTGCATAAAGAGCATCGTCCACCATACTGGCATTAGGAGGTATGACCTACAAATTGTAGCTCCAGAGGTATAGTGTTAATACCAGTAGCAGCACCCCCCCTTTTTTCCCTAGCGCCTTGAGACCCTCGCGGGTAAGTAGTGCGCTTTACAAATTCTGTGATTGATTGATTGATTGATTGATTGATTGAACCTATCTAGCGGTTATAAGACATTGCAAAACTTTGTATAACACACACACCTACCTACCTGACCGACCTGCAGGTTACAGAGTTCATTGCAAAGTGCGTTCACCTATTGTGGATGTTATACTCTCATAATTGCGATATTACTGAGTGGTGAACATCCGCAAGCAACGTAAATACCCTCTAAATGTCTCAGTACCGCGATGTGATCACATGTTCCAAGTCAGGATAGAGGCTCACCAACGGAACCTTTAAATGTCCGAGCACTGCGCTCTCATATAAAGGTCCAGCCCTAATAACATCTGAGTAACCAAGATGGTGTTTTCAAAATACCCCCCAATCTACACATCGCTTGCTCGATGTACAGCTGGATACACTGCATTACCTGCAGGAAAATCTCACATTCGAAAAGCCAATCAACATACTTTGGACGTGCTTAAAAAAGTGTGTGCATCTGGCCTCAAATCAATCATCTGAAACTTATTGGTAGCTGAAGCTTCTTGACACCCGAAATTAAAGTTACTGAAAGGTGTCTGCATCTATTAAGGGCTGAAATATTCATCACAACCTGGGCAAGCAATTTGAATCTATAATCATACAACTATTTCTTTTAGAAAGGTATACAGGAACTACATTTTTTGTTTTAGAAAATGACGTATAGTGGAATAAAGTGCATTGAAGCTAGCATATACCAGGTCAGGGGAAACCAGAAGGTAATGACCTCAGTCTGAGCTGACAGTCCCTCATATGCAGAGAGCTGGGTGAATCCTTGATCCAAAGGTAAAGCTTTTTTCATGCATTCTAGGCTTTCCGGGAGTAGTTACTACCCCGGTTGCACACCCTGGCCTCTAGAAGACACTGGATTTTCAGGGAAGGCCCTTAATCCAGATCTGCCATGCCACCTAGGTCTACCGCGAGATGAAGCCAGGTAAAATCCTCTGAGTCCTCACCTGGTTTATCTGCCATCTGTGTTGTCTCCTCACCTCATGCAGCTCTGCAGGTTGAGCGCGTGCTGCATCGTGCTTGTGTGTAGCCTCCGCATCACAAGCTTGAATCCCGGTGCAGCCACTCATACTTTTGTCCTCCCAACAACGAAATGAGGAGCACCAAGTACAGACTGGATACAAGTAACGACGTCTCCTGAGAAAAATTCAGTTTAGGTGTTCCTCGAAAAGCTGTGTCGAAAATGCCCAGGGCATGCAGGGTCTCACTTGAGAGGTCGGTCACGGAACCCAAGTTCACACAACACAACTCTTGACTGCAGTATGCCACAACCGTCCCAGAAAAAGGCGCCCCCGGCCCTCACAGAGCAGGGAAACAGTGTCTTGGAAACTTGCTGCCTGCTCTACTGATAGTATTCTCTGGAGTCGGGCTGATCAGCAGCACTGTTGTCCTGGCATCCAGCCCCTCCCGAAGGTCTTGCTGTGCAGAGAGGCTCAAATGTCTCCTGGTTTCTCCTTGCATGGGCCTCTTCTGCTTCTTCGCCACTGCCCTTGGATGCAAAAAGAGACAGACCCATGGTACAGTTCACCATTTATCTGGTGAGCAGCGCTGTGGATGTGTATTCCATACACGTGCACAGGCAGCAAACCCTGGGATATGACGCCAGTAGGAATTCCTATACAAAGGAAAAGTGGTATCTTCACTGGCCATCCCTTTCCCCTGCTGTGCACATCTTCCCACTCTCACCTCATGCTGCACAGCACATCAAAAGTGCTTAGGTGAAATCCCTGCCTTCAGGCAAGGGTATCACCTCGGTGGCAGCCCGTCTCAAAGAAAACAAAAAGTGGAGGGTTGCTGAAACCTTTCAGAGGCTGGCTGGCTCAGGCTGGGTCTCGGACTCTAGGAAGGGGTCATTAAAATCACGTTCTCGGATGCTAAAGCATCCAATAATAACAAGCATTTGCAATGCAATCGGTCTCGCCTTTGGGGCCTTATATGTAATTATCTATGCAGCATATTAGCTTGGGTGCTGAAACATTTACTGTTCTAGCAGTACCACCCTTCACTGCCCTTGATACAACTGTGGTGGGGGCCGGAACGAGTGGGAAGAGCGCTAAGGAGGAAAAGATGATAGCCTGCAACTGCATAATATAGAGTGTTAGCAAATAAAATTTCCTTGAGGGCACTGTAGCACTAAAAGAAATATTAAATTAAAAAACTTCTATTGCAAAGCGTCCTGCCCAGCTTATAACTTTTCCTTAAGTTTTCTTATCTCCACATAAATATGTAAAAGCCAACACTGATGCCACCGAACTGACCGTTGATTACTTGGCTTATTAGAAATATGTGCATTTTTCCACACAGTTGTGCTCTATAATTGACCTTGCTCTTTGGTGAAAAATGCCCCATTAGTCAAAACCATAACTGATGTTGATACATTATGCCCACATTTGGGCTCTCTGCTTCTGATCTACTGATGCAGCAGCAGTACAATGTGTCCCTCAATCACTGTGTTGCACCCTCAGTTAAAAAAAACAAAAAAAACACCGTCCCTAGTACCTCGCAGTTTGATTATGAGGTATAGAAATACTGTGCCTTATTACTTCTGCGGCAGGATCGCCTACGCCCCCCTAGACGTATGCACACACCCTTGCTTTACTTTAAAAATGTGGCCTGGATAATCAGGCATGAAAGGAATGGCTGTGATTCAGCAAATCCTTCTAGGCAGGGAATACTCTCTCTCCATCTGTGGAAACCTCGCAGAAGCACTCCAGCTGATGAGATGCACACGCAGGCAGTATATAAGCAGCAAGATGGGACACATCATCTGCATATGTATGAGCCACCCAGTAATTACTGAGCCAGGAAGCAGCTGCAGTACTGTAACAGGAAAGGAAGGAGCAGAGGGTGGGCGCAATCCAGACTAGGGGAGCCTATTTGCATTGTGTCTGAGCGGGTGGCTCCCTGCCAGCTTGGCAGTAGGAGTGTGTGAGTGGCGGGGCCGGGATCTGTTGGGGGGCAAAGTGATGGGCTTGAGGACTCCCTGAATACGGCCCGGCGCGCCATTGTAATTGATATTGAAAAGTCCAGCAAACAGTAAACCGTGACGAGCACTCCAGCGTTGCCCCTGCAGAGTCTTGCTGAGCTCCGGAAAGAAGGAAGCCTGTTTGCGGGTTGCCGTAGCAACGAGGACCGAGACCTGGGCGGAAGTCAGGCAGAGTTGTGCCTGGTTGTGGGCGGGGCTCCCATTGCCGGAGAGAGCCCCGCGTGTTGCTGGGTCCATTGCCAACCGGCAGAAAAAACGTAGCCTCGCGGAGTCCTTGCCGCTGGGCCGCTTGCCGCTGACTGCCTCCTGCCCCCAGAGACTGCAATGAAAACCTGCCACGAGGAGACCGGAGAAGTTTCTGCAATTGATTTCAGTGAGCAACTGCGCATGCGTAAGATAGCCGTCAGCAGCGCGCGAGCCAAAAAAAGAGTGCGATCACCCAGCCAATCCCACGACAAACAAGCATTTGTAATGCAATAGGACTCGTATTTCCGCGAGGCATATTGCATTAAAAATGGGGGTGCGTGCGTCCAAGAAGGCACGAACGGGAGTGGGGGGGGGGAGGATGGGCGAGAAGTCACGGACTGCGGGAGGGGGTGGCGGGGGGAACACAGGGAAGAAAATAGTGTTGGAGTAAAATGGACAATAGCCAGGGAAGGATACAAATAACAACATGGCCGTCAGGAGGAGGGACTAACAAGCCTAAAAACAATAAGAAGACAGCATTTACAATCTAAGCCAATAAAAAAGATGGGCGGAGAGTGGGCAGAGCTTCCACGAAGCTTCCTTGGTATAGGATATACTGCATGTTTCGCAAAGCGAGCAGCGCATCCGCGTTGCAACGCTAGGAGAGACCTAAAAATGCTACTCGATGCGCAGCCTTGATAGAAATGAAACTGGGGTGTGCATGCTTTTAATATTTTAGTGCATGTCAGGAAAGTGTGTCATGCTGTCATCTTAGTTCGGGCTGTAGAAGACGACGAGGGGAGGGGGGTGCTGAAGCCCATTTAGCCCAAAGGGCGTTGCGCGCCTGCCTCCAGGGATGCGCAGGGCTGCAAGCTGCTCCAGACCATAGGGCGGCCGCTTCTACAGCACCCATTCCCCTCCCCTAGTGCAACGCATCAATGGCATCCCGCACCATCTGGGAGCAATGCACTCACCTTGTGGCTGCGGTTGTGGATTGTAGCCTGTTTGTATTTCAGCCACTTCTCACTTTCTTTCCTCCAGTGGAAGCAGAGAGCAAGGAGGCTGAAAATGCGGGTTGAAAGTGCGGACCGGTGGCAGCTGACAGGGCTGGGAGGGGGTTCCCAATAACTGTGGCAACATTGGGGCCCCCTGCCCACTCTCCTACGACTCTTACCCCAGCTCTGGCTGACAGCCAAGCGATCTGCTGCAACCAGCGATTCACTGCCGCATCACCCCTCTCGCTTACAACTGCCTACTGTTCTCCGTGGCTCTCTGTACTGCTCTGTGTGCTCTGCTCGAGTCTGCTGCTGTGACTCACACGCCACACCTTCAACGACCTTGTGTTCCCCAGGGCCACAAGGATCACCAATATGCCATGTAAAACCAATCATAACATACTCCAGATGCAACAGCGTTAGGAATAATCGCCGTGCCCAATAGAACAGAGCAACCCAACTGTTGAACTGAGTTGAGAGCCTGTTTATGACGTTTTGCAGATAGCTGAAATTGAGGGCATCATTGTGGACTGCACCAACATGGTATTTATCCCTGAAATCAAGCATTATGTTCTGCAGATTTGTGTTCAGACAGGCAATGTTTCTTTCACGTTGAAGAAAAAAAAACCTCAAGAAGGCTGGGATCAGCCACAACTCCTCTTACCAGGGCAGCGGGCCACCATTTACTACGATTTATCCCAGGCTACTTTGAGAAGAATAACAGGACAAAAAAATTCCTCTAAGATAGGAACACCCATTCACATTAATTTTCAGAAACAGGAACTTATTAATTTTAACTCACAACTCTGACAGTATCTATTTGCATCTTACAGCAAGAACATCCCACCAGGAGAAAAACTTCACTGAGGAACAAGTTCTTTATAAAGATACAAAAATAGTAGTGGAAGAAACACAAATTATGGCGTTCATGAGATGTAACCTTAGAAAGCAGCAGCTATGACAACTGTCCTTTGGATGTATCTACCCATGGATCTTCCGTGAGCATTCAAAGGACTTTCTCATCAGAAAAATGATCGGAGTGTTGGGTGACCCAAATACATTGATTGAATGATTGTACATTTATAAAGCACAGCAGCTGGTTTACAAGGAAGTGTCCTGGCACTAGCCCACTGGGAAAGAAATTGCGAAACTACATGTTTACAAAGAGGTAGGTCTTGAACCTTTTCTTGAATAACATTTCAGAATCAAGCATCCTAAGCTCGACTGGCAGCAAGAATCAAAAAGGAATGGCCTATCAGCCTGGATTTCCTGAATCTAGGCACATGAAGGCATTGATTGGCTGAGCAAAGAGCTTTGGCACGCTGGTATATGCAAAATCTGTTCCTGAGATACGCAGGACCTTTTTTCTGAATTACCAGGAATAGGATTAGCAAGAGTTTGAACTTAATCGTTCTTTAATAAGGAGACAATGAAGTTGCTTTAGACCAGCTCAAATTGATTGTGCTTTAGAAACCTTAAGTATGCTTCTGGCCATCACATTTTAGACCAGTTGTAACTTCCAAATTAAGTAATCGGGAGCACCAAAGTACAGGGAGTTCGCATAGTCCAATTTAGAGGTGGCCAGGGCTAACACAAGTAGCTTTCGGATCTGAAGTGGTCTTAAATTCAGGGTCTTTCTCAAAGATTTCAAAATGCCAAAACAAGTCCATGTGACAGCACTAATTTGGGCTTTAAAAAAAGTTCTTGATCAAACTTTACTCCAAGATTTTTTACCACTTTGGCTGGAGTAGGTGTTTCGCCAAAGGTGATTAGCTGCCATCGTAACAGATTAAAAGGGCAATGCATCCCCAAAAAAGCTCAGATTTGCTTGAATTAAGCTTCAGGGACTTCTCTTGCATCCAGTTTGCCTCCTCAGAGAGGCCAACCTGAAAATTCTCAGCCAGAGCAGTACCAATTTGTTCAAAAGAGAGCATAAGGTGAGTGTCATCCGCATAATGACACTAAGTTAATACCCCTACACTCAACTATTTTGGCCAGTGGTGCTAAGTATATGTTAAATAGTTGGGCTCAAGACTGAGGAACCCCATATTCCAGTTCTTTATAACCAGAACTAAAAGGGAGAGGAAAGACTACCTGAGCTCTATTGGTCAGGTAAGAACGTAGCCATTTCTTGGCTGTCTCAACCGTGCCGGCTGCCTCCAAGCGATGTGACAAAATGTCAAGGGAGACTGTATTGAATGCCGCTGAGAGATCCAAAAGAGCAAAACACACAAGATGATGGATGGAATGCTGCACATTGGCAAACATTCACCCCCAGTCACAGATCTGGGTTTAATCCATCGTTATTTTGCTTCACCACGCCACCCCAGTTCAGACATAGCCATATGCAAATCAGTCTTGACCCTGTGCCTCATGGGAACAGTCCAGACTGAACTGCCAAGCCATGTCTTCCCTGGACCGGAATCAAGCATCCTAGGACCGGTTTCAGGCTATCAGCCTTCATCAGCCAGGATAGCTTGACTCCAGTGGCGTAGTGAGCACGGGACCCACGTCTGGGCATACCCTTCCCACATAGGGCAAAATGCAAAACACACAAGATGATGGACGGAATGCTGCACATTGGCAAACATTCACCCCCAGTCACAGATCTGGGTTTAATCCATCGTTATTTTGCTTCACCACGCCACCCCAGTTCAGACATAGCCATATGCAAATCAGTCTTGACCCTGTGCCTCATGGGAACAGTCCAGACCGAACTGCCAAGCCATGTCTTCCCTGGACCGGAATCAAGCATCCTAGGACCGGTTTCAGGCTATCAGCCTTCATCAGCCAGGATAGCTTGACTCCAGTGGCGTAGTGAGCACGGGACCCACGTCTGGGCATACCCTTCCCACTTGGGGCTGAAATGCAAAACACACAAGATGATGGACGGAATGCTGCACATTGGCAAACATTCACCCCCAGTCACAGATCTGGGTTTAATCCATCGTTATTTTGCTTCACCACGCCACCCCAGTTCAGACATAGCCATATGCAAATCAGTCTTGACCCTGTGCCTCATGGGAACAGTCCAGACCGAACTGCCAAGCCATGTCTTCCCTGGACCGGAATCAAGCATCCTACGACCGGTTTCAGGCTATCAGCCTTCATCAGCCAGGATAGCTTGACTCCAGTGGCGTAGTGAGCACGGGACCTACGTCTGGGCATACCCTTCCCACTTGGGAACTGGGGTGGCGTGGTGAAGCAAAATAACGATGGATTAAACCCAGATCTGTGACTGGGGGTGAATGTTTGCCAATGTGCAGCATTCCGTCCATCATCTTGTGTGTTTTGCATTTTGCCCTATGTGGGAATGGTATGCCCAGACGTGGGTCCCGTGCTCACTACGCCACTGGAGTCAAGCTATCCTGGCTGAAGAAGGCTGATAGCCTGAAACCGGTCCTAGGATGCTTGATTCCGGTCCAGGGAAGACATGGCTTGGCAGTTCGGTCTGGACTGTTCCCATGAGGCACAGGGTCAAGACTGATTTGCATATGGCTATGTCTGAACTGGGGTGGCAGCGTGAAGCAAAATAACGATGGATTAAACCCAGATCTGTGACTGGGGGTGAATGTTTGCCAATGTGTAGCATTCCGTCCATCATCTTGTGTGTTTTGCATTTTGCCCTATGTGGGAAGGGTATGCCCAGACGTGGGTCCCGTGCTCACTACGCCACTGGAGTCAAGCTATCCTGGCTGAAGAAGGCTGATAGCCTGAAACCGGTCCTAGGATGCTTGATTCCGGTCCAGGGAAGACATGGCTTGGCAGTTCGGTCTGGACTGTTCCCATGAGGCACAGAGTCAAGACTGATTTGCATATGGCTATGTCTGAACTGGGGTGGCGTGGTGAAGCAAAATCACGATGGATTAAACCCAGATCTGTGACTGGGGGTGAATGTTTGCCAATGTGCAGCATTCCGTCCATCATCTTGTGTGTTTTGCATTTTGCCCTATGTGGGAAGGGTATGCCCAGACGTGGGTCCCGTGCTCACTACGCCACTGGAGTCAAGCTATCCTGGCTGAAGAAGGCTGATAGCCTGAAACCGGTCCTAGGATGCTTGATTCCGGTCCAGGGAAGACATGGCTTGGCAGTTCGGTCTGGACTGTTCCCATGAGGCACAGGGTCAAGACTGATTTGCATATGGCTATGTCTGAACTGGGGTGGCGTGGTGAAGCAAAATGACGATGGATTAAACCCAGATCTGTGACTGGGGGTGAATGTTTGCCAATGTGCAGCATTCCGTCCATCATCTTGTGTGTTTTGCATTTTGCCCTATGTGGGAAGGGTATGCCCAGACGTGGGTCCCGTGCTCACTACGCCACTGGAGTCAAGCTATCCTGGCTGAAGAAGGCTGATAGCCTGAAACCGGTCCTAGGATGCTTGATTCCGGTCCAGGGAAGACATGGCTTGGCAGTTCGGTCTGGACTGTTCCCATGAGGCACAGGGTCAAGACTGATTTGCATATGGCTATGTCTGAACTGGGGTGGCGTGGTGAAGCAAAATGACGATGGATTAAACCCAGATCTGTGACTGGGGGTGAATGTTTGCCAATGTGCAGCATTCCGTCCATCATCTTGTGTGTTTTGCATTGAGAGATCCAAAAGAATCACAACAGCTTTCTTACCACAATCCTGGTTAACTTTAACAAACTCTGAGACCTCAAGGAAGGCTTTCTCTGTACTTTATCCAGAGTGTGAACCCGATTGAGTGGGATGCAAAGTATAATTAGTCAAAATGAATTCAGAAAGCTGTTTATTTGTCAGTTTTTCCAGCATTTTAGCTAATGCTGGAAGCAAATCTTTCTTAAATTTCACAACAATGTGGGATCTGCATTAGGTTTCTTCAGAAGTGATAAAACATGAGCTTTTTGTATGTATTTATATATGTGGTTTTTATATAGTGCAAACCTAGCCAAAAGGCAGAGGAGTGATGTACAGCATCAAAACGATATACACTACACATGTGTAGCTGGACTGTGGACTGTTACTGTATCATGAGGTAGTGTTCTTTAAAGAGGTGAGTATTCCTCTCTTTCCTAAACTGATGGATGTGGGGACTTTGTTCCAGATTCTGTTGCACATCTTCTCTTTTTTGTAGTCCTTCATTTCCGTTCTGATGGTTTATTATCTGCAGCTATGCTGAGAGCTAATGGAGATGGTGAACTTGTCACCCAGATAAGCAAGTGTCCACTTATGATGGTTTTGGAGATGATGCAGCTGATTTTGAAGATGGTGAGGAGCCAGTGGAGTTTCATCAGGTTAGGGGTGTAGTTCCCATATTTCTTCAGTCTCTTAATGAGGTGTGCTGCAGTATGCATGATGCACTTAGGAGGGGCCAGTGTGGTGTCTGCGTGGCCATGGAGCAGGACTTTGACACCATCTACATGCCAGAACATGAGGGTGTTTTGGTGGGGTTACACTTCAAGCACATGCTGGACATCCAGGATTAGGTGCAAACATAATATGAGGAGCTGGATGTCTGAAGCAGAGGAGGCTTTCAAAAATAGTTGTATGATATCGGCGTGTTAGTGAATTCTGATGTTATCTGTAAGTAGAGCCAAAGGAATCCATGAAGAATTTAAAGATGACGGGAGACAAGATTGAATTCTGGTGATTGAGGGATCATCTGGAACCAGGAGGTGCCCATAATAATGAACAGGGATTTGTTGGATTGGTAGACCAGTGAACGAAGTTTGCCCTCAAACCTATTCGTGGATGTAGAGGAGGGTGGGATGTTTGTTGGTGTTGAAGACAGCTGAGAGATCCAGAAAATCCCGGCGTCAGTGTTCATCTTTATCTATAGTAAGGAGAGTGTCCTCTATAATTTGCAAGCTAGCTGTCTCCATGCTGCACTGTGATCTTAAGCTGGATTTATAGTCATGCAGGAGATGGGTGGCACTGATGTGATTTTGAAGTTGTTCATAGACAGATTTTCAGTGATGTTGCTGATGAAGGGTAGATGAGGGTAGGGCAGTTAGGTGGTGAGGTCATCAGAATCTAGTGTGGGTTTCTTCAGCAGTGGGATGATCTGCCTGTCTTGAGTCTAAAGGAAGATGCCTCGAGGAGTCTGGATGCAATGACGATGCAAAACAAAGCAGCAGTCCACCACCATAGTAACATTGATCATCCTGTTTTGGGATGCTTTAGGATTTTTGGAATTTTACACTGATCGAATATTTTAGCAAATACGGGTAGAATGCTAGCATTATTTTGCCAGCTGGAACAGAATGACTGTAGACATAGAGATCTAACTTCAGTTGACTTCTGGTGGTTAGTTCTAGTACGTTAAAGAAAGGCACATGAGGGTTGGTTTTAGCTTTGGTTCTGATTAATGCGATTATTGCTTGGGTGCCACCATTAATGCTGTTTATACATTTTCACCTGAGCTCATGGTCTTCTGGATTTTGTGGTTCTATGTGTGGAGTGAAGATAACAAGGTGGGTAAAAGGTAGGCAGTGTTTAAAACTCAGGCTTCATGAGCCTGTTTGCCCAACAATCAAACTTCAGGCATAGCATAGGTGCATCAAATACCATATATGCTTCCACTTTTCCTGTCAATGACTCAGAAAGAAATACAGTCTCTGGTCCTCTTGGGTTTCCTAACTACCAGGCCACTTCAGATTCTCAGTCACTTGAGCATTTCAGGGGAAGCAAGGACAAATCAACACACCATCTTTCTGCTCTATTCTGCTTGACAGTGTGTTGATCCAGGAAAGCACCTTCTGTCAGGAATCAGGGCAACCCTTAATTCTGCAAAGCTACTACCAATCACAGTAGGCCCATCAAGCCATCAAATAGCAAAAAATTGGAGGTTTCATTTGTGACTGTTGTAAGCTCTAACGTGCCTAGCCACATGGTATCCTTGGCTAAACACACAACCGCTCTCATAGCAAAAGAGCCTCATTAAAGTTTGTGAGACAAACCACTTTGGGTTGCGCCTTGAAAAACATAAACCTATTTATAGGTCTGATTGGTTCTTCCTGGGCGAACCCCAAAGGTTTTAGGAACTCCGTTTTTTTCCCAGGCAACATCATCAGCCTATGTTAAGTCCAATCAGCTTACTAAAGGATGTTTTAGTTTCTAGGTTAGCATTTTATAACTTGTTTAAATAAAAGTTCTGTTGAAAAACGGTATTAACAAGGAATATCAAAGACAATTGCAAATGAGAATCCGTATCAACAATGGATATCAAATTTGTGATTTTCAATTCAAATTTACCTTGATATTAAAATGTAATAGATTTAAGGTGTTAGTACATGCGCCTTTAGACATCCACCGCACAAATACATGAGGACAATACAATTTCAGGGACATGGCAGCCTGAGAGATACTGCGTTTCCTTCCATCGTAAATATTATGTAGTTTACTGCCGCACAGGAGCAGACATCTCTTATGCGTCAGACGTGTTATAAAAAAAATAATCTTGTGTATAGTTTTCGACCTAAACTGATGTCGCTCACACTATTATTACATATGTGCCGTGAACCGGAGTGAAGTGTTTATCATTTAAATAGAAGCATATTTGCAGTGTGGCTGAGGTGGGCTTCACTCCTCAATGAAACCCAGATATCAGAAAATTGTTAAAATGTGGAGTTGGCTTGCCATTGTTAAATTAAAACACACAGGTCAGAAGGCCTAAAAGTCTAACATACATTTAATTCAAAAGTAGCAAAGGGCACAGTAAATAAGAAGGCGACAATTGTCATTTCAATCGACCACAGCTGTAATGCTAAAATGTATGCACATGTTCTCAGTCCTTATGCATTTCTCTCTCATTTTAAGTTTATAGAGCATAAACAGGTGACAGAAACTGTTACTTCAACAAGACTATTTGGTGAGCAGAAGGCAATAACGTTTTATGGAGAGAATGCAAGAAATCCTTGAAATGCAGATAAAGATACATAAACATGCTGCTAAATTCAATATTCTCTAAAAATCACACTTATTTTTGCCAACATTGGAAGTGAGGGTACGCTCTACCACAAGAGGCAGGAAATGTGAAGATGTACTACCTTAAATAAAAGGCTTCTACATCTATGGGAATCATGAAACATGGCATACATTTTGAACATTTCATGTTCATATAAAAGCAATATCCAAATTCGATTAGGTAGTTGTTAGAAATTGGGTTTCTGGTTGGCTAGGGTATGCATGTAAGCCAGGCAGAAACCACCACTTTAGTCAGGGTAAGGGAGTTACACACCCAAGATTAGCCCTGCTCAGCCCCTTGGTAGCTTGCAGAGTAGTCAGGCTTATCCCAGAGGCAATGTGTAAAGCGTTTGCGCAACACACACACACACACACACACACACGTGACACAGACACACACTACACACACACATCAAACACACACCCACGACACAATAAATACACCACAAAAGAGACTCCACACAATATTATATAAAAATAAGTTTCTGTATTGCATATAAACATAGACCAAAACATCATGAACCAATAATTTCTTTGCCCATTGGACAATTGTCAAAACATCAGAGTTAGTGCAATAAGATAAAGACTTGTATGTTACACACAACATTAATGTGCATTTTATGCAAATCCTGACAAGGTAAGATTAAAATTGACATGCACCATAACCCCAGGGCATAAAAATGAATCAGTTAAAGAATAAAACACCTGAATCATCAACACTGTGCCTCCTAAGCAGACCAGTTACCATAGTGAACACTTTCAGGTATACAATGCAGATCAGGTGGTGCAGGAAGCACAGAAATCACCAACCATGAAGGCCACAGCGCCTCTGCGCTCCTTTTAGGTGTGGTACAGGGAATAATCCTCAAAACGTAGGGCACAGGAACACCTGAGCACCTACGACAGGGTAGCAATTTCTGAGTCCCTAATTCGAGCAAGTTCCCAAGATGGGCCTCTGTCAAGGACTCACCCCTTCTGGCCACCAATACGGTGGATAAATGGCCCCAAGGTATGTGCAACACAGCGGGCACACACACGGCTGGATTTGGTGGGGAAACCTCGTTGGGTCCCTCGCAAACCAACGAGTGAAATGCAGCTACCCATGGTGCAGCTGCCGACAGGGCCGGCTTAAGGGCAGTGCAACTGGTGCAGCAGCACTGGGCGCTGACCTGTTGAGGGGGCGCTGACCTCAGGGGGGGGCTGTGTTTAGCAATAACTCGTGATTGGAGAGATGAGGGGGCACTTTTGCCGAGTGGTAGTGCGAGAATCTGACGAGGCAGTCTTGGGGTGTGGGGGTGCTAAAAATGATTGTCACACCGGGCACCACCAGCGCTAAAGCCAGCCCTGGCTGCTAACCAATGCAACGGTAGCGGTGACTCTGCATAGGCCCCTCGGGCCGGGACGACAAATGCAGTGCACCACCCACAAGTCATCCTCGAGCTGTACAGGCTTCTTCAGGGCTGCTGCGCTAGATGAAGCCTTCCTCTGCAGCAGGCCCCGGCACGAAACGGAGTGAAGTCTCCTTCGTACTCTGCCCTCTCTCTTTTGGAGTCTCCAGTGGCTGGGCTCTGCCCAATTGATGACGTTGGTTTCCAGACCCAGGAGTTCCTTCTGTGCACCAAAGGGTGGTGCACCAAAGACACGCAATGGCTGCCAGAGAACAGGGGAAGCACTTCAAAATGGGCCGATCCAGGTGACTCCTCTATGCAAGTGGACACACCCTCCTCATTCACTTCCCCACTATCTGCTCTTTCCTCACTGTTCAGATCTGAGTCAAGCGAAGCATTCCTCTCGTGCTGGAGAAAAGACAAAAGTGCTCAACACACGCTAATTGCAAGGTGAATCGTTTTCCATGTGCTGTCTACAACCACAAGCGCTTCTCCAGATATGGGGCACAGTGTGCACAAATTTGTCAGGGAGTAGAAATCACATGCTGCTCTCAGACCAAAGAGCAGTGCTGCCCTGGAATCCTTCAACGATCCCAACTGAGCTGGGAGGGGGCCAGACCGCCTGTCCCTGGAGAGCATTGGGGGTGTGAGAGCATAGAACAGTCAGCAGGCCAGCACACAAGGGTCCTTGTAGCAAGTGGCAGTCCTTGCAACCCAGCAGGCCACAGGTCAGCACAACAAGCAAGTCCAATGGCGTTTGTTCCTGGCTACACAGCTTTTCCTTCTGGAAATGTGCAGTCTGTAGAGCCTGCAGAGTCTGGTTACAAGTCCCATGCAGTGTCTAAAAACATGAGGTCATAGCCCTTGTCATTATAACGTACACAAAAACCTTTACATTCAGAGGGCTGGTGTGGACACATGTGGCCATTCAGAAAGGCGCGTCTGAATTAGTAGTTTTTAGGTCGAGCCTATAGCGGCAGCACGCATGCGCTGCTCGCTTTGCGAGGCATGCAGTATTCAGTATGGAGTGGAAGCTCCGCCCACTCTCCGCCCACTCTCCGCCCACCTTTTTCATTGGCTTCAATCAATCAATCAGGTGTTTGTTGAGCGCGACTACTCACCCGTAGGGGTCTCAAGGCGCGGGGGGGGGGTTCGCAGGTTCCAGTCCATCAAGGAGGGGGTCTGTCGAAGAGCCAGGTTTTGAGGTTCCTTGCGAAGATGGGGAGCGATGTTGTCTGTCTGAGGTGGAGCGGATGGTCGTTCCAGGCTCTGGCCGTGAGGAAGGAGAAGGAGCGGCCTCCCGATCTGGTACTTCTGGTGCGGGGGACCACGGCGTAGGAGAGCTGGGCTGATCGTAGGCTCCTTTGGAGTGCGTGGAATTTGAGTCGGCTGTTCAGGTTTGCTGGTCCGGGGTCGTGGAGGGCCTTGTGAGCGTGGGTGAACATCTTGAAGGTGACTCTATCTTCGATGGGGAGCCAGTGGAGTGTGCGCAGGTGCTGGGAGATGTGGCAGTGTCTTGGCAGGTTGAGGACCAGTCTTCCGGCGGCGTTCTGGATGTTCTGTAGCTTGCGGGTGAGGTTTTTGTTTATTCCGGCATAGAGTGCGTTGCCGTAGTCGAGTCTGCTGGTGACCAGGGCATGAGTGACGGTCTTTCTGTGTTAGAGGGGGATCCATTTGAAGGTCTTACGTAGGTGGCGGAGGGTGTGGAAGCAGGAGGATGAGACGGAGTTGATCTGGCGGTCCATTTTGAGCTCTGAGTCCAGGATGCTTCCCAGGTTGCGTGCGTGGTCCATGGGGGTGGGTGGGCGGGCTTCCGAGGGTGGGGGGCCACCAGGTGTTGTTCCAGGCATCGGGGTTTGGGCCCATGATGAGTACTTCCATTTTGTTGGTGTTTAGTTGTAGGCAGCTGTTTTTCATCCATCTGGCGACGGCTTCCATGCCTTCTCGAAAGTTGTCTGGCGGTATTGAGTTCGTTGGATAGGGAGAGGATGAGTTGGGTGTCGTCTGCGTATGACACAATGTTGAGTCCATAGGTTCTGACGATGGGGGCGAGTGGAGCCATGTAGACGTTGAAGAGCGTAGGGCTGAGGGAGGACCCCTGGGGGACTCCGCAGGTGGTTGGTGTAGGGTCCGAGAGGAAAGGGGGGAGTCTGACCCGCTGCATTCTGCTGATTGGCTTAGTTCCTAAATGCTGCCTTCCGATTGGTTTTAGACTTGTTAGTCCCTCCTTATGATGAGCATGTCGTCATTTGTATCCTTCCATGGCTACTGGCCCCTTTACTTCGAGTGCTGCACAGTATGTTTTATTTATACTGTGAGCACTATTTTCTTCCCGTGCCTCCCCCTCCCGCAGTCCGTGCCTTCCTTCTTGCCCGCTCTCAATGCAATATGTCTTGCGTAAATGCGAGTCCTATTGCATTGCTAATGCTTGTTAAAGGGAGGTCCTGTGTGCGGAGAGGTTTAACAATCACCGACAATCGGCGATACCCGGAGCCCGTGCAAGGGGAGAAACACCCGAAACTGATCAGAGCGGACGGAAGCAGGAAGATGCTGCAAGGTCTACTTTTAGTGCCCTGGCAGGAAACCGGCCTGTGATTCCAAGGGCTGTATTAAAAGCGGCAATTGATACTTCCGTCCAGTCACAGCTCGCAATTCTCATGGGTGGGGGGGGCTCGTGCGGCAGTTACTGCGAGGGGGAATGGGGGTCCTAAAATAAAATTAAAAACGAAACTTACCTGACCGGTCCCGCGCCGCCTCTGCTGCTTGAACAAGAACAGGCATGCTCCCTCCCCGCCTGTAAGCCAATCACAACGCTGCATTTAGTTTTTGCCATGATGACCGTGTCTGTTTTTATCAAGTCAGCTGTTTTGTGCCCCTCCAATACATAGTCTATATAAGAGAGATGAGACCTCTTAACTTCTAGTCGGACCCAAGAGGGTACAATATATTCCCCATGATCTACCTTTGTTCTATTTATCACCTTGCAGAGGACATTGAAAGAGAGAGAATCTATTTTGTTGGGTTTGCAGAATATACCTTACTTAAAATCTTTGTGTTTTTCTTTTGTGCAAGACACTTGCATGTCACTCCCATGTGGCTTTTGAAATGTTTGAAGTCCTAGAGCAGGAGCTTCAAAGTTCATTTAAGATGGAAGATTATGCGGTAAATAAGACAGAGTAAAGAGGTACTAGAAACGAACACAAAATGCTGGTATCAAGAGACCATCAAAAAAGCTGTTAAAGAGTTTTAAAGCTTTTCAGTTATAAACATCTACATGTTGTCTTTAGATCGAAGACCATGCAGGGAGTCAACTGTAATTGGTATTTGTAGTCAGTAGTTCAAAGACATTTTTTAAGTGATTCTTTCTATCAAGGAGTTTACAAACAAATCAAGTAGACACACCTGCACCTGTAAAAATAAACATTTCATTCTTGTCTGCTGTTAAATGCTAGTTCTGCAGATTGTCTGCATTCAAGTGAGTGGCCGCTATTGCAGAGTGCAGTGCAGACGTGAAGGTGGCCAAGTGCACACGGCTTGAGTGACAGGAACCGGGAGTCACTCGGCCTTTCCATCCAGTGAGGCGAGTTCAGGAACCGTGAAGTTGTCCCGGTGTTCAGATGATGAATTGAAGTGTTGTAGCTGGTGGCAGTAATGGATGGTCGTGTCCACGCACCATCCACGTGCCCTGGAGATTCATGGCGCGAGCAGCTGAGTGAATCAAACCTGACAGGAGGAGATGAGGGCTGTTGAAGGAGGAGCCGGAGAAGGAGTGGGAGACCTGACCAGCAGTCGGTGGAGGAGTGGGAGACATGACCAGCAGTCAGTGGAGGAGTGGGAGACATGACCAGCAGTCGGTGGAGGAGTGGGAGACATGACCAGCAGTCGGTGGAGGAGTGGGAGACATGACCAGCAGTCGGTGGAGGAGTGGGAGACATGACCAGCAGTTGGTGGAGGAGTGGGAGACATGACCAGCAGTCGGTGGAGGAGCGGGGGACATGACCATCAGTCGGTGGAGGAGTGGGGGACATGACCATCAGTCAGTGGAGGAGTGGGGGACATGACCAGCAGTCGGTGGAGGAGTGGGGCACATGACCAGCAGTCGGTGGAGGAGTGGGGGACATGTCCAGCAGTTAAAGTGTCAAGATTTTTTAAGCCAAAAACCGGGACATTTCACAAAAATAGAAGAAAGACTACAATTTTCCTTCAAGCAAGCGCACATAATGACAGCGCTCCTCAGCAGAGAATTACAGAACAGGCAGTAAGAACATAAATAAAATACAATTTTTAAAACCAGTAGCTTGTCTGTTAATTAAATTGCTTTCTTGAAACAACTGCTAACTATCCCTGGTTTGTAAATCATAAATAGAACCTCCTGCCGTTTGCAGTTGAACCTCTCTAAAAACCGGGACATGAGCTAAATTTCCTGAAATCTGCTGGGACAGCTGTTGAAAAACCGGGACCGTCCTGGCAAATCCGGGATGCCTGGTCACCCTACCAGCAGTCGGTGGGGGAGTGGGAGACATGACCAGCAGTCAGGGCTTCTGTTGTAGTGAACCGTCAGCAGTACTTCCAGGCCCCAGGCACTTCCATCATTTTTATGCTGCTGCGGTTCTGTCCTCAACGTGCTTGCTGTGAATGCTGCTTGCGCTTGAATGCTGCTCGCTGTGAATGCTGCTCGCTGTGAATGCTGCCCGTTCCTGCTCGCTGTGAATGCTGCTCGCGCCTAATGCTGCTCGCGCCTGCTCGCGCCGAATGCTGCTCGCGCCGAATGCTGCTCGCGCTTGCTCGCGCCGGATGCTGCTCGCGCCGAATGCTGCTCGTGCGCGCTCGCGCCGAATGCTGCTCGCTCACTGTCCATGGGTTCACCTAGGAAACCCAGTTGGCACATTCGCGTCCTCGATAACCTCTGCGTCACCAGCATCATGTGAAGCGCCTTTAAACAAGCTTTCTTGAGGGTGAACTTAATTGATTACAGCGTCACATCAGAAGCACATTTCACGTCTCCTTGTGTCCTATTTTAGAGCATTTGCCATTTTTGAAAGTAGAAGAAAGCTTGCTGCGATCCTATTTTTAGGTCGAGCATTCGAGACCTCTTGTATATACTTTAATATATACTTATTTGTGTATGTACTTTGTGGGTTCTGGAGATCAGCCCTAGGACTTGTCTGCTTCCGCTTAGGGACTTTTTTTTCTGTTCAACTGCCTTTTTGACTGTCTTGATAGAAAATGACCAGTAGAGGTCAGTAAAATACCAGAATTGCTTTCTGCTTGTTCAACTGCCTCTATTTAACTGTCTTGATAGAAAACGACCAGTAGAGGTCAGTAAAATACCAGAATTGCTTTCTGCTTGTTCAACTGCCTCTATTTAACTTTCTTGATGGAAAACCACTAGCAGAGGTCAGTAAAATACCAGAATCACTTTAGCATTCTCTAGATTCCAGTCCATAGAAATTGTCTTCCATAAGCACCCGTAGACAATAATAATTTTTTCAAATCTTGTATTTTCAGTGATATGACCACCGAAGGCCCTGATTTTATATTAAAAACCGAGCTTAGGACTATACAATTTCCCGCTGAAAGGCAATATTTCTCTCCATGTGTTCCCATACCTGGCGTGTCACGCAGTTTGGTGCTTACTTTCCCTCCATGTGAAAGAACAGTAGATGTTTCAGCACCCAGGCTAATGTGCTGCATAGCTAAATACATATAAGGTCCCAAAGGCGAGACCGATTGCATTGCAAATGCTTGTTTGACTACTGAGTCTAAGACACCGACACGCTAGCAAAGACGCATACGCCCTTTGTGGGCATGCCGGAACGAGTTATTTCTCGTGAATATTTATTAGCCATGTTACCTCCTGTTTTCTTTCATGGACAATGTGGGCGGTTGCGTATGGCACGCCGTCTCTTAGAGCAAATTGTGACCTGTACTCCTATGACTATTTTGAATAATAACTAAAAATAAGAAAGGCAGAGGAGATACATTTACCATTAGTACAAAGAATGGCACATAGATTGGAATATGCGCTGTATAACATCAGAGTGGGGAACAGACCACATACCATAGCGTACTTTGGGATATGAAGCATTGGGGAGGAAGGTTTTTTTTTTTTTGCCATACAAATATGGATAGACCAAGTCCATTCAAAGAGGAAGTTGTATAAAACATCCTGTTATGTGTCTGACACAGGGTGGGTGGCTGTACGCGTCCAAAGGTTTCCTGTTAGTAGGGGTAGTTCTGTGACAAACTCATCACTTTCATTGGAACCAGGGAATGTCATCATTCGGTCCTTGTGTGTGGGTTCTCAGACCATACACCCACCATTGTTCCCTTTCAAGGAGTATCTTAGTTATATTGGTGAAGGCACGTGGGGAGACCATCTCCAGAACAGTCCATGTGATATCTTTACCTGTACGTTGTTTCTCCAGATAGTGTTTTGTCATGCGGGTGGCATTCTTCTAACATCGGATAGTGCTCTGATGTTCACTGAACCTTAGATGGATCTTCCATGTCATCATCCCACACAGCATTTTTGTCAAGGGCATGTGATCATATAGACCAGGATTTCTGAATTACAATTTGTGTGATGTTTAATTGCCAAAGGCTGACCAGTGTCAATGTCAATTTCTTTATAGTGTTTTGTGAAAGGACATGCAGCGCATGTGCCGCATTGGAAATGGCCTGTCACTGGTGGTAGGCCCCATAAAGTCTGGGATTGTTTTCTTGGAATCTCATTATGTGTAGTGCGTATATCTACTAATTTGGCCCTTAAACTGGTGCTACGTTTAAATGAGAGCAGGGGTGCTGGCCAATCATTCGCTGTTTTTCGTAAGATACTCCAATGTTTTGAAACAATCTTCTTCACTGTGTTTGAGATAGGTGTGAATATAGTAACACACAATATTCTTGTTTTCCTCTTTGGGATATGACTCGAGCAGTGCCTCCCTATTGTTTTGGGTATGTTTCTTGACATGCTTAATGATTCTAGTTGGATACTTGCGAGCTTCAAATTTTCCGGAGCGTCTATCAGCTTGTGCATCTGATCCCCAAAAACTGACTGACTGGCAAATTTTCGCATAGGGATTTTGGGTGACGGCTATAGAATTGGAGCAAGCTAATCTTATTGGTCGACTTTTCATGTACCTTAGTGACCACTTGATTGTCTACAATCCTGATATTGAGATTCAGAAAGGTAACAGTATCTTTGTCAATATTATGGGTGAATTTAAAAATGGATCTCTTGTGTTAATCCATATCAAGAACTCTTTTAGCATTGCCATAGAACAATGTTGGTGTATATGGATTATTGTTGGTGTAGATATTATCACACTCAAATTGATGAACATAGAGGCAAGCTAGGCTAGGGGCGAAGATACTGCCCATCGATATTCCCTGTATCTAATGGTACAGCGTGTTGTCATATTTCAAAATGTTTTCAGTAAGGGCAATCCTGGTACAGTTCATTACAAGCTCAATGGGAGTGATGGTTTCCATATCAGCTTTATTGAGAAGGTCCTCTATGACTCGAAGTGTCTGCTCTTGAGGAATGCTCGTATATAGTGCCTCAATATCAAAACAAAAAGTGTTTAGTAGGTAGAGTAGATCCTTTGTGTCCTTGAGAAAGAATGACATCTCCTTAATAAACAGCCTCAATAACCAGTCACAAAATTGTGACAGTGGTTCTAAGATATAGGTATAGAATACCAGAGACAATAGGTCTGCCTGTGGGGCTAAAACTTGTTTTTGTGAAGTTTTGGTAAAGTGTAAAATAATGTGAAGTTTTGGAAAAGTGTAAAATAATGCATTTGTGTGTGGCTATCCAACCCACTGCTTCTTCCACCATAGATCTTATAATGCTGCTGAGGCGGGTGGGGTTATTCCTCAAGGACCCTGTAGCTGCTCTCATCCAAGAGGAGCCTTCTGCATTCTCTGTCATATTTTTCATGGGAGAGGATCACTGTGGCTCCCCCTTTGTCTGCTAGCATTATTACTATGCTGTGATTGTTCTCAAGGTTTGCAAGAGCGACCCTCTCAGAGTTAGGTAGGTTGTTAAAGATCTTGAGAGTATTGGCATCAATAGCCTCTATTTCTCAGGTAACAGCTTGTTCAAAAGCTTGGATGGGTGCTGGAGTGGTCTGGGTAGGGGGGTGGAAAGTAGATTTATTCCTAAGCCCTGTGTTCTTGAAGTCAGTGTACATAGCGGTGGAGTTAGCAAAAAAGGCTCTTAGCCATATCTTCCGGAAAAATTCCACCAGCTCACACCACAATTGAAATTTTTCGATTCTGGGTGAGGGGAAAAACCTCAAAACTTTGTTCAGGACCATGAGTTCACCTTCAGATATGGGTGTTGTGCTCAAATTTACAACTAGGGAGTTGCTCGACTCAGCCTTGTTTGGTTGTTGTCCTTCTTGGACATGCTCCTTGTGACTATCATTGATGGTTCCTGCCACTGCAAGGTGTTTCTTTGTTTCTGCCTTCCTCTGTTGCTTGGTCGGCCTCTTCCTAAAAAAGGCAGTCTTCCATACTGGAATGGGAACCCCTGTTGAAACTGTGGGTATGGGTGTGGCCAGAAACTCATTGGGAATCCCTGATTGTGTGGGCCCACTGGTGGTTAAGGGGGCGGTACTGGTTCTCTTCATCACTGCCTTAGCTGCTGTTACTACCAGAGCTAAATGACCAATTGTTTGTAGTGGGTAGTTTTTATTTTGGAACCTTTTGTTTTGCTGTGGTTCTGTGTTCACTTCCTTTCTGTAGTATTCATCTGTTACTTATGGGTAGGTGGTCTTGTGACTGAACTTCTTTATGTATTTCTGTAACTTGTTAATCGTGGATTACGTTAGAAACTCCTTGTGTTGGGTCATATCTTTATCTATTTCGTCCAATCTTTTTTTGTATGTGCCAATGAGGACTGTAGTTTTTAAGTTGCCCTCGCTAATCTGAATCTGAATACGCATTTCGTCCGATATCCTTTTGACCATATTTATAATTAAAACCAAACAGTCTCTGGTGCATTTCCACACAATGTAAGACCTTTCTCAGCAAAAGGTAACAGCGTCCATGAAGCTGCATGGTTTGTTAGTGACAGTCAGGCCCCGGGTGCTACTTTGGCTCGCAAATATTCAGTCATCATTGTACCATGTAGTGCTGTTTTTATCTGGTTTCTTTTTGGTGTAGAAAGTGAATCCCAATCACTAACCTTTGCCAGTGTTTGTGCTATACTACAATCACCCAATAGTGATGGAGCCAATAGGATGTTTGCGAATACTTCATCATCAAAGGCTAGTTCTGTACTTAAACTCAAGATGTTTTTGATGTGAAGGTAGCTTCAAAAGAAATCATAGAAGTGCAAAATACACCCATCCAATCCCAGCTCTGGCTCCAGACATCAGTAGGGGGGTAAACTAGCCCTTTGTGTGAGGGCAGGACCCAGCCTATCCAAATGTAAGAGCGCCTCACCTTCCTCTCCCCCAGGAAGTCTATTCAGTATGCAGATGAATGCAGATGCAACCCTGCTACACACAACCCTTCCTGTCTGATGGCTGTCTGGAAAGTATGCGCAAAGCCCAGCTGTCACTCTACCCTAGAAGTGGATTGGAGTCAGGCTGCAAAGCACAAAGAGTCACAAATACAGTGAAATACCCACTTTCTAAAAGTGGCATTTCTACCATAACAATGAAAAATCCACTTACACGAATAAGCAGGATTTATCACCACTATTCCAAAGCCACCAAACATAGCAACGCTACTCCGTTCAGATCAGAAATTACCACTTACAAACATATAAGGGAATTCCCAATGCTAACCTAAGAGAGGCAGCACTCACAGCAGTGAGACACCAAATTAGCTGTTTGTCACTACAAGGACATGCCACACAAGGAAGGCACATGTCCTACCTTTTACCTACACAGCACCCTGCCCATAGGGCTACCTAGGGCCTTCCTGAGGTGTGACCTATTTGTAGTAAAAAGGTGAATTTCAGGCTTGGCAAGTAACTTTTTAAATGCCAAATCAATGTGGAAGTAAACTGTGCACGCAGGACCTGCAGTGGCAGGCCTGAGACAGGTTTGAAAGGCTACTTCAGTGGGTGGCGCAAGCAGCACTACTAGTAGCATTCAATTTACAGGCCTTGGGTATATGGGATACCATTGTACAAGGGACTTACAGATAAAGTAAATATGGAAAAAACAGTTGTAAGCCAATCATACCTTGTTTAAAGGAGAGAGTACATGCACTTCAGCACTGAATAGCACTGGTAAAGTGCCTATAGTCCTACAGCCAACAAAACAGGTCAGAAAAAATATAGAAGGAAGGCAAACTGTTTAGGGATAACCCTGCAAAAAGTGTCAGGTCAGACAGTAGTATATCAGTGTACAGAAATACATGGTTGTATTTTCTCGCTATTGTTTTGAGTAAAGGAAATTAGTTGGATCATGCCATGGAAGAGATTTGTCCCACTAAATATCTGCCATAAATCAATTCTATGAACATGGCCAAACTGCACCCTTCTTTACTCAAAGTCAGGGGTCCTTACTGATCCCTTATAAACCAGCTTAGGTCTGTAATCTATCCTTTCTAAAATCATAGCCTGAGTGGATATGGAATTGGTGTTTAACCCTTCATGCACATAAACATTAGTTATTGTAACCAAGGCTCCTGTCTTTTCATTCCAACCTGTCATGTCCCTACACCATGCATAACATCTTATGGTAACACTGAGTATGAAATAGTGGAATTTGAATGTATGAATGAATGAATGCATAATCTTTATTGCCAGATTAATTCAAATCATTGCAATAAACACCAATGAAACATTATCACCCAATTGTTAAAAATACATGTCAATTCGTACAAATAAGCACCATTTGTAATCAAAATTCCATATCTAAAAGACCGTTTGGAGTTATGGTAAGAGTGGACAGTGCAAGAACGCAAGATAAAGTGCTAGTGCATGAAAAGTAAACCACATTAAATTAAATATCTTTTTTAGGTTTACAGATGAAGTAAAATGCACCTGTTTAGGCGGACGTGTTGTAACATGTACAGACAGCAATAAAAACGCACCATTACAAGAAGGACAAACCAATTTTTCCAAATAAAGTACCCCCTAAATAAGACTGTAATAAAGTGCTCCTGATTGCACCAAAGCATGTGGTGCCATTAAGCGCAACTGCTGACAGTTAGAATATTTGGTTGTGGCATGATGAGTCCAGTACTGGACATGAGTACCAAGTCTTTGATGCTTTGCACCCTTGATACTAGAAACCCATGCTACTTTGAGCTTCTAGGTGTTCAAGTTGGTGGCCAGTCTTAGCAAACATTGAAATCAGAGCAGTTTTAACATTGCCAACAGCTTAGCTGCATGAATCCGTAATCTAGTCCCCTTGCATGACAGTTGGATTAAGTACCCATCTAAGAGAGCAGTCACTGCAGGGCGACAAGACATGATTTGAAGAGCCCTTAAAGCTGACTGTAAACGTTTTCGCCTGAGAGATAATAGTCCCAGGTGTAAGAAACTGGCTCTATATATACTGCACCAAAGTGAGGTACAGTGTGTATAGAGTCCAAGGGTCTCCAGAGGTTTGGCAGAGGTTAAAGTTAGATAGAACCTTACTCTCTAAAGTGGTAGCTTGGTCGAGCATTAAGGCAGTATCAGAGGACAGTGTAAAGCATTTGATGTACACACTCAGTCAGCAAATGAATCCACACACTCAAGAACTGAACTCTAGGCCAATTGTTTTGTATAAAAAAATATACTGTTATTTTATTTTAGAACCACAGGTTTGCATAAAATACTTTCTCAAGATAAGATGCTGTTTGTTGAATACTTTCAATGAACAATAGACTTTGAATGCAATCTGGTACAGGGGTTGCAATAGGCAACACAATACTTGGTATAACTATGACATTGAGCTCAATGGGATTTTTAAGTAAACTGCAATAGAATTACTTTACAAAAGTTTTTCTTACTCTGGGCTGGATCCTGGATTCAGCCCTGGTGCATTTCCTGTAAACAGTTGAAAGAAATCGTTTTTGTTACACAGGCGATTTTTAAGGAATATTTGTATGTTGCAAAAATAGACACAGAAGAATTTCTGGTAAAAACCAGGCAATGTTATCCTATGGAGGAAAATCAGGTTATCGGAAAATCACAGTTGTAATCACTTTTTCTAGTCAGTGCTGGGTACCTAAATCCAGCACTGGGATCTCTCCTGAGAACAGGTGAGTAATTTCGATGTTGTTATTCGGACGATTTTTAGTGAATATTTCAAAGTTCCAAAACTCGACACTTAGAAGAATTTCCAAGTGAAAACCAGTCAATGTTACCCTATGGAGAAAATGTAAGTTATCGGCTTTCAGGTAAGTACTCGGCTGGCAGAGTTAAGGTTCTGGGGCAAGACTCAGGGGTCTCCCAGGTTCAGGATTGTACTGCTGTTGCACCCTCAGCGGCACAGGGGCGGCCGGGTGCAGAGAGAGTAGGCCCAATGTTAGCCTATGGCGGGCAGGGGGCCTGTTGGTTGGTGGCTGCTAGCAGGCAGGCCACGCAGCGGTGGGAACAAAGCTCTTGGTCACTTACTCAGGGCAAGTCGAACAGGGTAGTTGGTGCACCCTCAGCGGCACTGGGGCAGCCGGGTGCAGTGGGCTTTTGGGCCGTCGGGCGCCCAATGGATTTCAATGGGAAAGCTGTGAGAAGAACAAAGGCTGCAAACTCGGGGACGGTGATTCTTCAGGTGCGACCACCACTTCGAGAGGTAAGTTGGGAAGCTGTAGGTGGGGTAGACACCCAGGAGTTGGGCACAGGGGGCCGTGGGGCGCCGGGTGCAGGGGTGTCTTTAGGCGTCGGGAAATCTTACCCTCTGCTGGTCGCGGTTGGAGGGGTCCCTGGTGTTGAGGCTGCAGGCGTCATCAGGAGCGTCGAGGTGAGTCCTTGGGTGCTGGATTCTTGGTCACAGTCGCCGGAGGGAAGTCCTCGTGGTCTTGGTCCACTTTAGCTCGGGCCGGGCTCGGCGGGTGCAGAGTGGGCAGGATCCGCGGTTTCAGGCCGGAGCCTGGGGTTGCAGATGTTTGAGCAGAGCCACTGCTCGTGGGAGTCCCAGTCTTTGGTTGAGCAAGGCAGTCAGGTTCTCCTGGGTTTTTGACGTTACTGACCACTGGAGACGCCGGGGTTTAGCAGGAGCAGGTTCGAGGGTCGACAGGCCGGTAGGACTGGGGCCAAGTCAGTTGGTGTCGTCCTCTTGTCAGCAGCTGCACGCCTGGTCTTCTTGCTTCTTGTTCTTCTCGTAGTTTCGGAATCGGGATCTGAGGAAGGAAGGTTCAAGGTGCCCCTAAATACTGAATTTAGGGGCGTTACAGGTAGGTAAAAGGCAGGGACCAATGGGTCCCTTCCCTGGGGTGGGTACACCCCCTACTCTGCCACTCTCCAGTGGGAGGGGGGCAGGAGCCTGTCCTTGGTTGGCTGGGTCCCTCAACCTCAAGATGGCGGGGACTCGAGGTTGTGCTTCACCTCGCCTCCCCCACACTAGGGGTGGAGTTGGCAGAGGTGGGCACACCTCTCTTCCTCACTTTGTTTTTCCCGCCGGGTCTCCCGCCCAAAGGAGGGGGTAGAACCAGTGGGGACCAGTTGCTGAGTACAGCAAGTGGTCTGGAGAGGCTCACAAAGGCGGTATGCCTTTGAAGCTTCTCCTTCGTGAACCCTGCCCATCCTGGGGAGGAGGCTTGGCACCTCGTCCCAGGATGTGCATTGTTTCAGGCCCCGAGAGCGGCAAGCTCTCGACCCAGGGGTTCAGAAACATGTCTGGTGGTGGCAGCCTCGGCAGCCACTCAGTCAGGTCACTGGGAGTTGGTCGAGTTTCAGGGGGCATCTCTAAGATGCCCTCTGTTGTGCATTTTACATTAAATCCCACACTGGCATCAGTGTGGGTTTAATGTGCTGAGAAGTTTGATACCAAACTTCCCAGTCTTCAGTGTAGCCATTATGGTGCTGTGGAGTTCGTAATGACAAACTCCCAGCACCATATACTCTTAATGGCAGCACTGCACTTACAGTGCCCAGGAATGGACCTGGGTACTGTAGGGGTACAGGGCTCATGCACCTGTACCCTCACCACTGGCATAGGGCACCCAGCTAGAGGGGTGACTGATGTATGCCAGGGCAGTGGTTTGTGGGCATGGCACACAGGGATGTGTGCCATGTCGACTCTTCACTTTGTTCTGCACCAAGACACGCAGTCTGCAAAGGCAGAGTGTGAGTGTCAGGGTACAGGGCCTCTTAGGGTGGCACAATAAGTGCTGCAGCCCTTGGAGGCCTTCTCTGGTCACAGTGCCCTGGGTACCAGTGGTACCATTTACCAGGGGCTTACCTGTGGCCAGAGATGCCAAATGGGTTTAGGCTTCAATGCAGTTAAGGGAAGGAACACAGGCCCTGGGTACCTGGTTGGCAGGAGCCCAGGGCACACTCAGTCAAAGCACATCAGCAATTCAGCAAAAAGTGGGGGCATACCTTGCAAGAAAGAGGGCACTTTCTCACACCGGGCACACACAGATTAGATGTAGCAAGCTTTCTTGGGTATACCCGCATAGGCGGCAATGGCTATTAGTCCATGACTGCTTCCAGTTGGTGGCCAAGTCCTTTGAAGGGAATTCACATTGGCGACATAGCAACAGAGCATGTTTAAGGGCTGCTGAAAAATGAGAGGCCAGGTACGACTGTGGGCCCCAAGCGGCATAGGATGGCAGAACGATCCACCCATGCTATTTATGGGCAAACTCTACCTTGCTTAATATTCGCAATTTAAGCTTTCTGGTTTTGTTAGTTACTCGCTTGAAAGTGGCATATTCCATCTTTGAGTACCAGGTGTCCATTTGCTTCAATGCCTGAATGGCTTGGTGTAAAATGGTGGGCCATGAAACTTTACTGCGTGGCTGCTTCTCTATTTCAAGCCAACACAGACAGGCTACTGTGTCTGGGTCAGATAATCTGAGCTTCCAGCACATTTTAACAAGTGCAACTTCCCTCACTGGCCCCTGGTGGAAAAGGCCAAACTCCAATCTGACCAGAGGTGCAAGATGTGTTGTGGCAAACCAAATAGCTTTTTGAAAAGGGTAGATTGGAGCAAATTTAGGTTGGCCGTATCACCCCCCCTTCATTAATTCAGACCTGTGGGTAATGAACAGCAAAAACTTTGCGCTCATGACCTGTAGTAAATGATGGTGTAAAGTGTTGCCTAGCTTTTTTTGTAACTGTTTAAATTGAATAAAAGTTTGTTCGCCAGCACTCTTCTAAATGAGAGGTGCTCTCTGAAGGTTAGGTGGGAATCCATGCACACGCCCAGGTACTTGTGTGACCTGACCAGTTCTAGCACTTGGCCAGGCTAGTAGAATTGGAACAGGTTAAGGTCCCACCATTTACTTCCACCTGCCTTCCAAATCCGTATTTGTAAAGCGCGAACTACTCACCCTTACGGGTCTCAAGGCGCTGGGGGCCATCGTGGAAATTAAGTGAGCTATTGCCCAGAGTCACATGGTGCTGAGCTGAGCTGCCGCCGGAGCCAGGGATCGAACCGTGAACCCTGTGCTCCGAAGTCAGCTGCCCTGGCCGCTGCACCACACCTCTCCACCTCCCACTATGTTAACTAACCAGCACTTTTCCTGTTCCCACTGTAGATATACATACTTATTTGTCTTGTTCAGTTCCACAAAACAATTCTGAAATATCTCCATGGAGATACATAGAAGGCTGTTTGCCCTCTGTATCTCAGGTAGCAGGGAAAGTTTGCCACAACTGTTTTATCTTTAGTGGCCATATTTCCTCCAATCAAAACTACCCTGTCTTTTCCCATCCTGTTACAATCTGGAGGGCTAATTGCATTTACTCCTCTAAAAGTCAAACATCCCAATCCCAGATACCTGCCTCCAAGTGCAGCAGGAAAGATACTAGTTTCCAAATAAAAGGCTGTTTTTGTTTATGTCCGAGCATATGCTAAACAGTTCCCTGTCCCGTCAATCACTTTGGCCACGAGTAGCATCCTCATCATCCTATTTCTTTTTAGGGGATGCCTCTCCTAAAGTGATAAAGGTCTCATCTGTCTTTTAAAATGATCTTGCATCATGTCATAGCCATGTAATGTGTCTAAAATTTGGGACACCATTCACTCATTGCTGATGAACACCATGATATCACCTAATAAATTTACTAACCACATACTTGAAAGTGTTATCTGTTGCAAATCTAAATATGGTCACATTTTTCTCTCTTACGACAATGGACAGATTTGTTGCAAAGTCTAAACAAGGACCCATTTCTCTCCTTACAGACCTAAGAATTCACTAACAATAAACATTAATATCGAGGGTAGGATTGGCAAACAAATGTAGCCTAGCAAAAATGTTCACACCAGACCCACTCCCGCTCTGGATACTGAAATCACAGAACATACACGTTAGGGAAGAGACATGCAGTCTGATGTGCACAATATAGCATGTGTTACCACATAAATTACATAAAATATAACATGTATTCTTAGGCGAACAGACTGTACCTATGAGGAATACATACCCTAATGCAAATACTTGTGATGCCTCCTTCACACATTAGGTTGTTCCTGCACAACTTGTAATCATGTGAGTAGTAAACCGGGATACCTTTACTCATCAAACTAAGTGACGGGTCCCACGCCCTAGAAATGAACTAAAAGTGACAGGTACCACTGTACCACGGCTCATAAATGAACTAAAAATGACAGGTCCAACCACCCCCCGTAAATGAACTAAAAGTGACAGGTCCCACATACTAGAAATGACGTAGGTGACCACTTGTCCCAAAGGGGGCGGGATCCCATAGGGGAGGTCTGTTTTGGAGACTCCAGCGAACCAGAACCCTATGATGCCATGTGTCCAAGCTGTGATGTAGAGGTGTACGCCTCTTTTAGGGGTTGCTTAGAATACATATAAGGCGTCCTTAAGAGCTGTGTACAGCAACCAGGAGCCTGAATATAGAAAGAGGAACTTATCAATATGAAGAGATACAGCCCAATCATCAAATGGATCCCACTGAAGGGTGGATACACCACGCTCAATAAATATAATCGGAGCATAACACCGGACAGCGTGGACGAGAATGCTCAACAGGAAGCTCCTAAAGATATGGGCTGCGACGTTACTGGTTTTCACGATGACTTGTGCCGTCAGATGGAAACGCTTAGTCTAAAGGAATGGCCTCACATGGTGTCACCGATTAAGGTCAAAAGCCGCGACAGTGAGGACTACTAACGGTGAATGGCCAGCTGGAAGCAACTTCTTCGAAATGGAAGAGGGTGAAGAAGCTATAGCAGCTCCTAACTCCCCGTCTATGAAGATATGGCATCTATGGAGGAAGCAGTTCCTGAGACTGTTGTCGTGCAACAGCCGGGTACAAGCTCCGAAGTCTGTGGGGTATTGATGGACCTCTGTGACTCAAGACTTCAGGGGTGCAGCTGAGGGGTATGAAAATGCTGAGGTTAGTAAAAACGTTATAGACAGTTAACGTGCATAATGGTGTATTTTATTTTTAACTAATGGGTTGTGTCTCTTTCTTCTTTTGAACTGTAGAAAGCAACCCCAAAAAGAACAGTTGCCGAGGGACAGCCATAAAAAGTTCATGACGTACATTTTTACTGTCTGTGGTGTTCAAAGCAGACTGAAAGTTCCACATGCCAAAACGACAGTACCTAAGATGCCGTATTGTCTGTCAAAGGTGCAGGTGGTCCAAAACTCTGCGGCCAGACTTCTATGCGAGCTAGCTCGAATGGCCTCCATTACAGGCCCTCTCCGCGACCTCCACTGGCTCAGGATAAAAATCGTTCCAAATTCAAAGCCCTTTGCTACATGCACAGGATTAATGCCGGAACAGCACCACTTTATCTTAGGACCTTAGTTCACCCATACCTCCCTACGCGTCTTCTTCGATCATCCAATCAGGCTAAGTTTCAAGTTCCCAGGATCAAACGCGCACGCATGGGCGGACGGTCCTTTGCCTACTTGGCCCCGTCTCTATGGAACTCTCTCCCACTCCCACTCTGCCACGAACATAATTACCACAAGTTCCGTAAATGCCTCAAAACGTGGTTATTTAACCTCTAGAGTCTGACCTTTCTTTTTTCTTCCAGCATGGGTCCGTAGGCGCCGGGAAACCTCCGGGTAGCTGTTGCGCCATATAAATTTAATAATAATAATAATAAAGGTCTTGCTGCAGCAGTTGTACTACCATGTGTCAAACGTGACTATTACAGCCTCTGTTACGGCCATCAAATGAAGGATCCTCAGCAGGCTGTGCACGAATGCATATGTGACTCCTACAGAGCAAGAACAATCCGTCATATATGTAGTTTGTTAGACCCGTACAAGGTGTATAAACTGCTACGGGTTGTGTATGGGTTGTCCAATGAAAAGAAATATGTCCACCCTGATATGCTGAACACCTTGACAATGGCACTCAATGAGATCCGATACGCCAGTGAACCAAGCTCAAAACTACAGGGTATTCCGGGTCTGTGTACGGGCTTTGATAGAAAGATGATAGAAAGGCTTGTAGAAAGGCATAAGTGTAATATGGATTTAAAAAATGGAAGAACAGGTTCTTTAGCCCCCCGAAGACTGTTTTAAAATAAAATAAGTTAATATGTAGCGTTATATACATGCGTGTATGTAGAACAAAACCGTAGAGTGTCGCGGTGCCATGTGGCTACGCATTATACCCTGCATACTGATGTAGAGGCTGCTATGGAAGGTCCTGCTAGAACCATCGAGTGTGTGTCTGTAAAAAGTGCAAAGCCATTACGCTATATACTATGAAAATGTGAAATGTGTTTTGTTAATATTCTTTATTATTAATAAAATGGACTTACACAAACCAAGTGTCTTTCATTTCAAGGGCTGTAGCGACTGATAACATGTCTGGGGCCCGTTTAAGAAAACTTTATTATGATACAAGAGGGGTTGGTAGCTTTGGAAGCGCCGAAGCTCTGTATAGAAGGGCTGTAGGTGAAAATGAACAGGTAAACAGAGACCAGGTGAAGACATAGTTATCAGGGGAGGAGGCGTATTCACTCCACAAACCAGCCAGAAGGCGTTTTAAGAGGCGACCTACAATTGTTAATGTGCAAATAGATTATCAATGGCAGGCGGACATAATCAGCCTTCAAGATATAGCAAAACTTAATAACGGATCCCGTTATATATTAACTGTCATAGATGTGTTGTCCAAGTACAACTTTGCAGAAGTGCTAAGTGATAAAAGTGGGTCTAGCATCACAGCCGCTTTCAAAGCCATCTTCGAAAAGGGGCGAATCCCTCAAAAACTACAAATGGGTGCGGGGAAAGAATTCTTAAACAAGTCGTTTCAGAAATTATTAAAGCAGCATGCTGATCAACATTTTGTGTGTCACACACAGAAGTAAAAGCAGCTCTTGTAGAGCAGTTTAACCAAACTTTAAAGTCTAAGATGTAGAGATATTTTATGGCCTACAACACGTACAGATACGTCGATGATCTACAGGCTTTTATAGATGTCTCTAATGCCAGTGATCACCGGACCATCAAAACAGCGCCCATAGAGGTAACGCCATCTAATTCGTTAAAGATCTCGAGAACAGTGTTCGGTCGCCATTTCACTACAATGGTGAAGAAGCCTCTTTTTTTAAAAAGGGGACCATGTTAGGATTTCAAAATTGAAAGGTGTGTTTATGAAGGGATACCAGCAGACTTTTAGCAACAAGATATTTATAGTGGAAAGTGTGGAGTTTAAAGAGGGGCTGTATATTTACAGGTTAAAGGACTACGATGGGGAAGCGGTGTCAGGCGTCTTTTACAAGGAAGAGTTACAAATGGTACCCGACGATCCGTACAGGGTGTATAGGGTTGAAAAGGTTCTGAAAAGGAAAGGTAGCGGGGCTAACAGCCAGGCATTTGTCAAATGGAGGGGGTGGCTGGAGAAATTTAACAGTTGGGTGTTGGCCAGTTCTCTGAAGCGTGTGTGAGTTTGGGACGGTCTAAAGCTCGAGATAAAATGGAGACAGTGCCCTTTTATATTACCCTGCCGTCCAACGCTTCTAAGGACATGTTCCCCCGACAACCAGATTTCTAATTACACTGTGAAATTGGCTAAACCTGTGGACCTGAAAGGGGATTGGGAAGTAGCCCTAACAGAAATCCAATACCCAAGAACATGGAATACATTTGCACTGAACGAAGCCAAATTTAACATAAAGCGTGAGCAGGACCCTTTGAGCATACACGCTGGTTTTCCATACAGATACTACCCAACCGTTAATAGTGTTGTCGATGCCATCAACAAATCCATATATCGAGAATTGAAACCTTTTCGAATATTCATCTGATGCTAGATAATGTTAGAAAGAAGGTGTTTCTTAAAGCCCCAGGCTGCAATACATTGTTTAATTGCTCTGGTAAATTAATAAGGGTTTTAGGCACAGTGCAACATGCGAGAAGTCAGGTTGAACTCGAGCACACATGCCCTGATATTAACAGAGGGTTCTATACACTCTACGTGTATAGCGATATTGTAGAGGTGCAGAGGATTGGGGGATAGTTATTCACCGCTGCTAAGATGGGTCCATGTGCAGGGTGAAAATAATATGATGGTCAATATTCAATTTAACAAGCCTGACTACGTCGCAGTTTCTAAAAAAGATTTTGACACTATTTCAATTATGATCTTTGACGACCAGTCTGTGCCGGTGGCCTTTAAATACGGGAAAGTTATTGCTAAGCTTCATTTAAGGCCGAGACGTGACAGGGACTATTAATAAGACATCATGGTGGTCGTGAAAACATACGGTGATCCGTCTATGTAAAGGGACTATTACAGAAATCAGGCTGGTTATGGAGGCCCACCGTACTTTCAAGGGTCCCCCGTAATGTACGGGGCCGGCTTGGGAGATTTCTTCCGTAGTTTGTTTAGAAGAGCTGTGCCGTTCTTGAGAAGAGGTTATGAAATTGCAAAGCCCCATGTTAAAGCTGCGGCTACGAACATAGCCCAAGATGTGATTGGGTCTGTCACATCGGCTGTCGCACAGCACATGAACAAGGAGCCACAAGAAGGCGCGGGGGAACACGCATAAGTGTTAAAAGGAAATGTTTCGCTTCGAGGCATAGGGGGGGCCACCTGCTCCCTATAAAAAAAGGAGGAGTTCTTCAAAAGGCGCTCACAAAAGATGAACCCCAAGACAGAAGAGAGCTTCGAAGAAGAAGGGAAACGCCTCTAAAGTAAATATTTTTTAAAGCCCCGCGAACTAAAGCATGGCCTTCATACATTTTTCATCGGGTGAGTGTGCCAAATCAGAGTTAGACTTGTTTATACTAAAGCCCATGCAGACCAGCATCGAAAACAGCTTTTTCATGGAGGTTTCACCTTTAGCAGCTTTGACACCGTTGGCACCTATAAAGTTTTTTGTGTCGAGGTCCACGGATATGTATTTGGATCTCAACAACATGATGCTGCATCTTGTGTGTAAAATCGTAAAAGTGGATGGTTCCAACATAGCAGCAACTGCTAAAGTGGCGACGATCGCTTAACCCCTCGCAACCATGTTTAATCAGGTTGACATTACCCTGGGCGATCGACTCATTAGCGATAACATGTCCACCTACAGAGCCTACCTCAAGAGCATTCTAAATTGCAGTAGCAAAGCCCTTGACACGCAGCTTTCAGCAGGGCTCTTCTACAAGGATACATATGCACACTTTAAAGCCAAGGAGCTGGACGGTGACAATCACGGTTTTGTAAAAAGAGCAGGGTTTGCCGCAGGCAGTCGCAACTTTGACCTCCTGGGACGCATACATTCAGACCTCTTCTTCCAAGATAAACTGCTCGTCAATGGAATTGATCTTAAGATCAGGCTTACCCGCAACAAGGACTCATTCTGTCTCATCAGTGGGGATGCAGAACAGTACAAGCTGGACATACTGTCCGCGAGCCTGTTTGTAAAGAGAGTGAAAGTGTCCCCAAGCGTCAGACTAGCTCATGCCGACACTTTGCAACTATCAAACGCCAAGTACGCAGTGGAAAGAGTAGCTCTGAAGGTATTCAGCATCCCTGCAGGTACCCGACTAACCCAGCAGCAGAATTTATTTCTGGGGCAGCTACCCAAACTTATTATCCTTGCGTTTGTGGACAATACCACTTTTAGCAGTGTCTATACCTCAAACCCCTTCAATTTTAAGCACAGCGACATCAACTACACTGCGCTGGTCCATGAGGGCTCTGTGATTCCTGCAAAACCCTACACACCCAGTTTTGGAACCTCCAGCTTTATCAGGGAATATCTAGGTCTGGTTTCGATAACCGGGATGCATCTACGAGACTGCGGTGTGGTCGTGTCAAGAGAAGGATATGGGGCCGGATACACACTGTTCGCATTCGTTCTGACTCCTGACATGGAAGACGGTGATCATTATAACTTGATCAAAAACGGAAATCTAAAAGCTGAAATACATTTTAGTAACCCCCTGCCTGTAAATGTGAACATGGTCGTATTCTCTGTATTCGACAGCATCATTCAGTTCAACCACGCCAGACAGATTCTGTTTGACTATCTTTAAAGCATTGTGAAATGGACACTGTGCAGAAACGTGAGTTCTTAAGTGGCCATAAACATGCCAGGAAATACTTTTTAGGTGTTTTTCCAAGTGACTGGCTACTAGCTGAAATAGGGGCAGAAAGACCCTGCACCCTTGTCTTTAACACAGATCCGCATTACAAGGACGGAACACATTGGGTGGCCCTGTTTATGGATAGTGACAAGATTACAGTGTTAGACAGTACCGCAGAGTTCCCCGAACAAAGCATCTATACAAAGCCCATATTCAAGTATGTGAAAAAAGCAGCAGCGAGGGTGGAGTTTAACAAGATGAGGGTCCAGGATTCATTAGCCATCACTTGCGGTGAACATTGTATGTATTTTATTAGTAAAATGTGAGAGGGTATGACGTTTAGAAATTTCTTAAATCTATATTCGAATGATCTTGCTAACAATGACCGTATAGTCGTGAAATATGTAAAAGAAAACACAGGTGCTATGGTCCGTCCTGTTCGGAATACTCCGTATGTCAAAATTGTAAGTTCGTGTAGCGGCTGTATGTTTAATGATTATTGTCTAAAATAAAGGAATTTTAAAACATGAATACGGACTGCGTATTTTTATTCTGACACATACAACATAATTACAGTGCTTTAAAAGATGACCGTGAGAGTATGAAAAGTTAAGTGTTTATTACAAAAAATTTTGTAGGGAAAGGTATTACAGTGACAAACTTACTAAAGAACAATAAGAAGAAAAAAATCAGACACATTTGTTAGCCGTTGTTTAACTATACACCCCTGTACAGGGTACAATTGTTCAAAAAGTCTGGAGAAACATTAGTTTGTAATCCACGTGGGGAATTTGGCCAGTGGCTTTTTTTGAGGTACCGATTTCGTAATTGGTGTGGTCCAAGAGGGGGATAGCCGTGGAACATCTGAGGTGAGTGGCGGCGACAGGATGGGTCCCTTCAGACTTTCAAGCAGGCGCCAGTGGTCGAAGGGATATTGAGTTCAGCAGAGGCTTGCAGAAACTGCTCCCACCTTCTAGGAGAATTTTGGTTTGTTCGGGGTTTGGCGTGTGTGAGACCTTTGACTAGGTCTTACATGTGTGATCCAACAATCGGCTGCCCCCTGTAGAGGAATTCGCCCCGATCATTCCACGGTGTTAGGTCTTTAGAAGCTGCAAGCTTTCTCATCAACATCTGCGCTGCCCCTCGGTACCTTTGACCTATATTTTTTAAGAGGTCGTCAACAAAGATATCTGAGGTTGTTGCGGGCCTTAAGGCGGCTGCTGTGGTTGCTGAGGGGCTGCAGCATTTGCTGGTTGTTGTTCAGAGTCTGGGGCATATAGAGCTTATTTTTATCTGTATTTCACGGTTTGTAAAAGCTCAAAAAATGTTTTAGGGTGCTGGTGTAAAGGTTTGCTTTGTCGTACGCATTTAGATCAGTCAAAAGTTCTTTCATTTCAGCATCCAGCCTCAGAGTCTCATTTTTCCTTATATCCCAGGCATTGTCTGTAGATGGACCCAAATTTTCCAACTGCTGTCTAGGCGCCCAATACATCTTTGAGGCATGCTCCATCACTGCTCCGAGAGGATACTTGTAATTAGGGGTATAGCTATGCCCAACAGCGAACCTGTAAATCCGCCAGGCTGTTTTACCAGTTTCTTCTTGGAAATGAGGGATGCCCTTTTATTACTGAGCTTCTTGATAAGGTGTCGCTTCTTCTTCAGCACCTGTAACTGGCGATTTGATATTGGGACGTTACCTTTTAGGGTGTTTAGGGCTGCTTCTGAAATGGCAGCCACTAACTCACCTGAAGCCGCGCACAGGATGGCCTTTCTGTGTTGGGGGCTGGCTGTAACCAGCATTTTTAGGAGAGCTAAATTATGCCGCAAGCTGACAGACATAGTCACCACCTTATATTATAAGATTTTGATTGTAAATGTCACTAAAGCGCCTTCAACGCATCTTTTTTATAGGCTCTGGGCTTGTTTTTAGGTGTGTAAGCGACGGGGAGATCAGGGGGAAAATATCATCCCTGAATCTGTAGTCTTGTAGAGTATTATTTTTTAAGTCAACCAGCAAGTAACCGTGGGGTTTTTCAGTAGCGTCGTTAAAGGTATCCATGAAAAACTGTGTGTTTCCAGCATACAACTGTTTAGCTATGATAATATTTGTTGTTTATCATGGGGGGTTTTAAATAAAATCAGATATGAGGCATTGAGAGCTATAGAACGACTGTTCTTACCCTTGTAAAACAGGTTCTGCGCGATGTAGCATATGTTTTGATTGCGATGGTGTGAATATTGAGTAAAAGCTTTCTCTAGCTCGGGATGATCCCCACCTTCACGCATAAGGTCATCTACAATTATAAGGTTTACAAGGTTTGGCGGCAGCAGCTCATCATCGTTGAGATTATTAGGTATACCTTCTATAAACCTGATATGTTGGAAACTTTTGGCTAGTTCGGTATAAAGATCTTGCCAGCAAGAATAAAGCCACACAATGTTGTTGGGTGTTTGGGATAAAGCACCTGCAGCATTTTCTAAGAGCTTTTTTGTAAGGTAGCTTTTACCGCAGTTTGAGGCCCTGCTAAAACGCACGAGAACGGATGCTGTTATCGTGTGTCCATAGTGTTTGAGTCAGTTGCTCTAATGCATCTAATAACCCTACGGCAGTGTTTTATAGTCCTCAGTCAGGACCCTTTTATCAAAAACAATGCGTAAGGTTTTATGTAGGGGCTGAGTTGTAATTTCCCACTTCTTTTTGGATCTGACTATACATGGTAGATTAACAACTATGGTTTTATCGTTTTCACGGTCGTCCGATGCCGAGTATTCGTGCACCAGATCCTTCAGACTGTAAAAATAGATTTTTAGGGTGTTGTTGACATTTAATGTTATACCTTTGACCTTCATACATACTTTGTTGTTGTTTGTTCTGTAAGAATAGGTCTAAGGTCCGGATGAGGTGAATTCGACTATATGTTCATCCTTATTAAGTTCACTGATCAAATTACCTAGATAATCGCCAAGAGGGAGGTCTTCATCCCCGGGTTTACTCACAAACGTAACTGAGTCGGTATCATGATACAAACAACGGTCCTTGAGTTTATCCATAACCCCATAAAGCTCTAAACATGCGTGATCGGTCGTGAAGCACACTATGAAGATGTTTGTTGTTACATGTTGTGGGGTACTCTTTTGTGTATTTCCAGCACAAAGCCGTGGACTCGTCATCGATAAACTCACAGCTGGACACCTCGTAACAAGGGGCAAAAAGGTACTCAAACAGCTCATCAGGATCTGTTATTATGGTCGTATTTGACATGTTTGTACGCTGTGTGAATTTTCCCCATAAGGAGTTCAGACAGAGTTTGGCAAACTGTCATCTGGCAGGGTTGACCTCTATCAGAGTGGGTTGTAAGCGTATGCCCTTGTGAGCGTAGTAGTCATCAATGTATTTTTGCTTTGCATCCCAGCTAGTACACCATTCGGGATATCCTGAGGCCTCCTGTTTGTCTCTGAGAAACAAATTAATATATGGAGAAAAGAGGCGTGTTGTGGTCCTCTTAAAATGCCACACTGTGTACTCTGCAGAGGCTGTCGCCTTTCTCTAAATCCGCCTGGACCTCTATGCTACACCATGTCCCTGTGAGCATCCTTTGTTCTTCAGTGTGTCTTCACACACTACCCTCTTTACTCACAGCACATGTTCAACAGAGGGAAAACATTAGCTTACTGTCGACTCTGTATGGTAGCACCAGAAAGTAAAGATGCCTTAGAGGGTAGATTTGGCATTTAACTAACCCAAAGTATTTGGATATGGGTTTAAAATCTCTATAAAATGATGATGGGGTGCCCTAAGAGGTTTACCTTCATCTTGTTCACAAATGGGTACAGACTAGTAAAATCGTAGTAGTGTATTTTCTAACCCTGGGCGTAGTGTGCATAGCTGGGCTACGCGGAGTGCCACGGAGTTGGCAACAAACTCTGTGGGACTCCGCGTAGCTCCGCTACGCCGCCCGTTGCCACCCCCCTATTAATATATAACTTAAAACTAACTTAAAGCAATTAAAAAACACTTACCTTTTAACCACGGCGTCCCCGGGCTGCCCTCCTCCTCTTCTTCATCATTAGAAATACTGCTTAAGATAACTGTGCATGCGCGCACGGCCCGCATGCGAATTTCTCGTAAGAAATGCGCATGTGCGGGCGTGCGCACATGCGCAGTTTTCTTAAGCAGTATTTCTAATGGCGAAGAAGAGGAGAAGGGCAGGCCGGGGACGCCGCGGTTAAAAGGTAAGTGTTTTTTAATTGCTTTAAGTTAGTTTTAAGTTATATATTAATAGGGGGGTGGCAGCGGGCCAACTCCGCTCCGCTACGGAGTGTGCGGAGCTTTGCCTACTCCACGTTCTCCGCAGACGCGGAGTAGGCAAAGCTCCGCACACTCCACGGGCAGAGCGGAGTTCTCCGCCCACGGTTAGTATTTTCTCACCCTCACCAGCGGCCCTATACAGCTGTATAGCGTTTGTATGTCCCCCAAATAAGGCATCACTGAGCTCCAGAGGCTCTGGTACATCACACTTCTTAAGGAAAGAGCAGAGTTTCGTATCGGATGTTAGCCTATCTAACCACTCATGCCCCCAAATGGGGGCATGAGTGGTTAGCAAAGCCACATTTTTCAACATACTGGGCCTTCAACAGAGTACGTTTGTGTAAGTGTTCAAACTTGGTACCCATCAGTCTTTTAAACTCGTGGGGTTTGTGACACTGAGGGCAGCCATGGCAAAAGCAGCCATTGTATTCAAAGGCCATTGGCACGCCCTTAATTACAGCATACCCATCCAGGTAATAAGGTCCCAGGCTGTATTCACCCACCTGTAAGGCGTGTTGAATATGTATGTCTTCCTTCTCAGAGACATACAAGAGCCATCTGATAGAGGGGGTTGAATAACGTTTCTGTTTATCGTTATAGAGGACTGGCGGGACTAGAGTGATACTTTTAGGTCTTAAAAACATGTGTTTGTAGATGGACATACACATGGAAGCCAAAGTGATGTTTTGAAAAGGGTCTTTGTATTCGACGTTTTTTGTCATTTGAGGGGTCTTGGGCTTCAAAATCCTAACTTTCTTAGTCATAGACACCACGACATCTCTGAAGAGGTTACAGGCTTTTCGTAGGATCATAACATCGGCCTGACAATAAGCATTCAACTCTGTTTGAAAATGAAACTCCTTTTCACGGTTTTCAGCGTACTATTGTAGAAAGCTCTCTTTCTCAGCAGGCATCATATACTTAGTACCATAGCTGTCGGGAGGCGGCATGGGCCCCACATAATTCTGGATCGCCCAGGTGTTAAAGTGTGGAAAATAACCTTTACATCCTGGAAAACCAAAGGCTTTTGGCAGCTTGCTTAATTTCATGGGTAGGAAATTCAGGGTGTCTATGAACCTTATTTGTAACGGCCCAGCCGTTAACAACATCAGTTTGGAACCCTTGGTGATGAGTTCTACTGGCATCTTTTCACAAATCATATTTTATAAAATAAAGAATGAGACATATGCTTTTGAGTTATGGGCCAGCATGGTATGCCCTTTGAATTTGGTTTGAATGAATGTGTTAAGGAAATCACCAATGCACGTTTGCCCTTCAAACTCCCAGCTGTCATCCGAAGTTAGATGGTGTGTGTAAATATAGTTAGGTTGGTGTACATCCGTCTCCTGTGTACACTCAATATATCGAAAACTATGTAGTCTTCGGTTTTGGTCTGGGGCTTCCCTTTAACCATGTAGCACCTGTGTATGGTTCCAGACCTAAAAGGAGTATGACACCTTGGGCATTTTTATGCCTTTGCATTTGTGCTCTGATTCCACATACCTTCCACACTCATGGCAGTCTATTTTAGGCCTGCATATAACATCACTGTTGTGTATGCTCAAGCATTCTTGCGAGCGACAAAACAGATTACAGGTGCGACACCTCACCTTCAGGGTAGTGTCTACGATGCAACAGTCCCTTTGACACATCTTGCAGTGCATTTCACACTGATGATTTGCCTTAGTGTTGTAGATGTGATCACAGTGGGGGCACACGTACTTGGCTCCTAGAACACTTTTAAAGTTCAAGAACCCGTAAAACTGATTTTCATGGTGAAGGACATATACGGTCTTGTTTTTCACATGTTCCCCGGTTGTAAAGTACTTCTAAGAACCGTTGTGATAAAGAACTTTCACCGTAACGGCGAAATAGTTCTCAAAAAGACTTCTTAAGGTTTAAAGGAGCTGTTTGGGACTCTGGGACCCCCCGCTTCTTCTTAAGGCTTAAAGGAATGGAGTGGGGCTCTGGGACCACCTGCTTCTTCTTAAGGGATGGTTTTTTTGAGAGGTGATTCACTTTTGAGGTCTGGAGAGGGTTCAGACTCGCGGCACCGATTTTACACAAACCAGGAATTGAGGTGTCTGAGGCTGTAAGAACTCCTCCTCTGGAGTCTCACAACCCGTGCAGAATAGGTATTCCTGTAGGAGTGTTCAACATGATGGAGGTTGGCTGGACTTGAAATCTCATGTCTGTGGAGGGACTCTGCTGGATATGTGCATATTAAGAGCATAGTTTGTCCTGGTGTACACGCCTACTCACACATTTTGCTGTAGGCTCGATGTTCTGCACTCTCTTAGTGATGTCACTTAAAGGGGCCGTCATCCTCTTAGCCATGCACGGATCTTCTCCATTGAGCTTTTGAGGTGCTTCTAGAATGTAACATAAAAAATATATTTATTAGAGAAAAAAAATAAATAAGGAACCTGTACAAACTGCTTACACTAGCCCAGACACCCTACAGGCCTATAACTTCTACACAACCCTTTATACCCCCTCTACTACATGTTGGAGTTCCTTTCTGTTTGAGAGAATAAAACCTGAGTTCATTTTGGTACCCTTTTGTAAACAAGCATTTGCAATGCAATAGGTCTTGCATTTGTGAGAGTTTGAGCTATTGGCATTGTAATTGATAATGCCTTTTATTTATGTCTTTTGAAAAACTGCAAGCAGTGCGTAAACACGCACGTTGTACTTCTAGTCCTTGCTTACAAGAAGCAATGCTGGCAGTAAAAGAGGTGCAGTTACTACCAGCATTGCTTCTCGTAAGCAACGCTGTGCGTTTCAAAAGTGGGGGTGGGGAGAGGCAGCGGTCTTTGAATGCGGCAAGATAAGAGCAAGATTTACAGCCCTGTTTACAACAGAGCTCTGTAAACCACGAGCACTGGTCTGAGTGCTCAAGCTTAGAGAAAGAAATAGTGCTTACAAGCTCTGAGTAACAACACATGCAACAGAGCCAGTCCTTGAAAATGGGCAGAGCTTTTAAAGCCCATATCCTGACTACAGCATGCCTCGCAGAGACAGCGCAAGCGCTGCCTAGGCGATATCAAAAAATATGACATGGTCCTTAACATTGGTCACTAAGGCAAGTCCACGTCAGTAACATCACATTTTAATAGTTACATGTACAACTACTTATGCTTAAAACCAATACATTTTTGCACAAATATTAAAGGAGTGAGGATCAAATATGCTGCAGATTATGTGACATGGACTGATGTCACACTGTTTCTGGTAAGGAGGTCATGAAGGATGGAGGGACAGAGAGGTTAACGGCCAGCAGACTATGTAAATTGGTGGTGTTCCTTGTGACCCCTTCCCAGCTTGTGCATTCTATTCGTTAGTTCCCTGTATGCCGATCACGTGAAAAGGTTTGTCACACATTTCACGAGATTCAGAGTATTGGGTATGGCAGGTGTTTGAAATCCTGGCATAACTATGTTCCATGTTTCATGCTCCTGATGTCCAATTAATAAACTTGTGTTTGTACCTTAGTGCTTAGGGTAGTCATTGTCTGGTTCCCTGTAGCAAGGAGGAACAGTGCAGTGAATTGGCCAACAGCAACGAAAGTCTTTGTTTCGAGAGCGGTGTCGGTTCTGAGGATCACATCTGTGGCCCAGCTGTCGCTCGGGGTGTTTGCACTGATGAACCGCCTGACGCACCGCTCTTACTAGATCGTCTGTGGAACAAGTCAGCTCTCCCCTCACAAGCAGCAGCACGACAGAAGTCTGCCACACTGGGGGGTGTGCTGCATATCGACACCCACTCCAGGTGGTGCCTGCTGTGCAAAGTATACGTTAAAATAAGTCTACACCCAACACGCGTATTATTGGAAAAGCACTGCTTTTGGGCCAAACCACCGAAATATGCTTTCTGAATTAGTCAGCCTAATGACTGAAGTGAGAGTTGTTATAGTAAACAAAGCTTGTTAAAATAATTATACTGCCATACGAATAGTTATCCCAAAACAAGGCAGTGTTAATTAATGCATCAGCCACCCCTACAACATTTTGAACGCTCCAGGCGCCCCAAACAAAAAGCAGCCTCAGGGGGTGAAAATGTTTGAGATGCATTTGGTGGCCATTGATGGCACATTTTAAAGGGAGGCCAGTACACAGGCTTACTGTACAACTGCAGCGGAGCTGGAAGAAGGAGGCTATTTGAACAGATTTCTAATAAAGAAAGTAGAGGATTAAAAAGTATGAGTTGAATTGAAAAAACACATGGTAATGCATTTTGATGCACATATGATTTTTATCAGGGTCAGACAGAAAACAGGCCCGGGCCCCAAAATAAAAGTGTCCCGCATCAGAGAATTAGATAGCTAAAAATGTGGCCCAGGTTTACAAACTGGGGCAGTTTTGAACATCTAAAGACACACTGAGTGTTTTGCAAGATACGGAAGACTCCATGGATGAGCTGTTTGTTTTAATAGTAAGGAAATCGACAATAAAACCAGCCCGGCAGACCATAAAACAGGCCAACAAACAGCCCATACACTGACTTGTCAGACCAGCCTGTAGGGAACTGCCTGCTTGCCCTATAGATTTGCCCAACCCTGATTTTCATCATGGAAAGACGAGTTCCCTTATAGCTACCAAAAACTGGGGACTCCGGAGAAATATGGGCTACTACACAAAGAATGTTAGGTACTACATGCATGTTTAAAGACGCTGGCAAAAAGGATCACGTAGCCATGCACTGCAGTGTGTGCCAAATCGCGAGTAAGGCTGCTGAGTTACTGTGATTGCAAAAAGTGATAGTCCTTATTAAACAAGTGGAATATTCTACAAAAATGTAAAGATCCCAAAGAAACCAGAATAACCTGCCATGGAAGCAAATCTAACTCGCAAGAATGAAGAGTACCGAGATAAGAAGCAACAGCTTAAATAGAGACTAAAACAGTGATACAAAAAACTATTTATCGATGTGGACTGGACAAGCCTGCTGCAACACACAAAAGCTGTCCGGTAATAGGCAAAGATTGCAGGAAGTGTGACAAATGGGGCACTTCTCCAGAATTTTTCAAACTGTCAACACCAAGACAGCTTAAACAAGTGAAGTGGAAGAAGGAGTGCAAGACGTAGAGGAACACATCAAATAAATTAAAACATGTTAAAATGCAAGCAGCCTTCAAATAACAAGCATTGGGGGGGTGAGGGGAGCCAGCCGAGTAAAGTTGCAAGCGGCAGCTGACCCTAGTGCCTATGTGCACTTCCTGCTCACCATAAAGACGTGCACGCAGGCAGGCTATGGAACCAGGATGGGACGCACGCGTTTATAGAGGAATAATTAAGGAGAGGAAAGACCGTGAAATGTAAGCAGGAACAACATGGTTAACTTAACACAATTGAAATGGCCGGCAGTGCAGGAATGTACAGACAAGTGTGATGGTCACTCATTTTCACTTAAGAATGTACGCTGCTTCCAGCCTTTCCAGTCAGTTTGGCGAAATCTGTTGACATCCCTTCCTGTGGCATCGATGGGGGAGTGAGGGGGGGGGACAATGGCACACGGAGGAAGCGTCCACATATTTCATTAATTAACACAATGCCCGCTTCACGAACCATGAAGTGCAGCATTCGTGCGGGGGGCACGGAGCATATTTAAAAGAGTTAGTAAAACGCGCAAATAAATGGAAAGCGCGGCGGCGCTGGTTAAAAAAACAAGCAGAGAGAGACGAAGGAAGGCGACCCTCACCGAGGCTTGATTGCTAAGAAAGAAAACAAGCACATTTACCTGGTCCGTCTCCTGCGGCGGGCTCTGGCTCCAGCTGCTCCCTGGGCCTCGGGCCCTACAGCACACCCTTGGACTTCCAGAGGAGCTGCACCACCCAGACGATCTCTGGCAGCTCCCAGGACCAGGCGGCCAGGCTGCCCGCTGGACAAAGCGGCGGCTTAAACGAAATAGTACACGCCCCGTGTAACAACCAAGTAAAGGGGCCAGTAGCCCTGGGAGGATACAGATGACGACATGGCTGTACTAAGGAGGGACTAACAACCCTCATAATAAATCAGAAGACAGCATTTGCAAAGGACAAACACACAAGCCAATGAAAAATAAGGGCTGGGGAGTGGGCGAAGCTTCTCTTCGTACTGAACTACCACAGCTCTTCGCAGAGTAGCGCTTGCGCGCTGGCTCATGCTCAACCTAAAAACACACCTGTTAGAGGTCTTTTCACCGCTCCTTTCTTCGTCACAGCTCCCTCTTTAGATGCTGAAGCCTTCCTTTTTAGTGGCCCTGTTTTTTGCTCGCTGAGCTGCCTCTTGCACATCCCTACCGACCTTGCATGCCTCCATGGGACCTGTAAAGAAAGAAAAAAAAGTCAGATTTACAGTATAAGCCAAGCCTTAGCAGTCCCTTCTGAGGAGCCCTCCTACAGTTCACCGCTGTGGTTTTTGGACTAGCACAGCGTAAGTCTTAGACAGTTTTTAGAGCCTGGTCCTTTTTTATTTACCTGTAAGAGCCGGCTTGTTTTGCACGTTGTGCGCTGCGTCTTGACCTTCCAGCAACTGCTGTAAAGCATCAACAGCTAGTTGTACTTCAGCGTCATAACCTGTAAAATCATAGATACACAGGAATACAATTAGAAAAGCAGTTTCTGAGACACCATTGTACAAAAACTACTCCGAACTTTAGAACTCTAAATACCTATACCTTGCTGAAAGTTAAGCAGATCTACGTCGGTGAGAGTTATTTCGTGGAGGTCCTGTGGGATAGATCCAACATGAGACTGTTTTAAAACTAACTCTCATAAACATAGCATTACCGCTTGTCATGTTCACCTTAGAAAACGTATTACATAGAGACAATCATCCATACATGTGACATACAGAAAATCAGCGTATAGGAAATGTTACATAGGCTATAGGCTTGTAAGATGTAGGAACAACCTGTCAGACCTACTGGTACACAACCTGGTTAAAGTTTGGAGAAGCATAAAGTCGCAATTGAAAATGGGACCACGTCGTTGCTGTTACTATGATTTCTACCCCGCGTGACCATCCTTGTGCAACGTTAATCTATGCTCGGATCTATACTATGCAGTATGCATTTTGTTCTCAGCCTCCATTTAACAACCGCAGCTCTATGTCAGGGCTTTTAACTTAAAAACTGCATGTAACAAGCTGATGTCTGAAACCAGTAACCCCACCACCTACCCACTTTACACTAAATGCACTTTTGGGGCTGCCTGGTGCACAGTCTTTGCAGCATGCATATTAAACCTCTGTGGTATTTTATGATCAGTCAAAGCAGCCACTAGACAAAATACCTGTCTCTCTCCAGAAAGATCATTAATCACAGGAGTTATCTGGACATTTTTTTAAATTAATGTATTTTATTTATATTTTACCTGGAAACTGGGGAAACAATGATCGTGGCAGCAGTCGGTTTAAAAAATAAATAAGCAACCCTGAGGTAGCATCTGGCTTATGAGTGCAGGGAGAGGGTGAGCTACAGTGTGAGAAGCGCTCTCCCTCTCCCTGCTCGGATGTGTGCTGGCCTTCACGTTTTTTATTTACAGCCAGGGGCTCTGCTAACACGGCCCCTAGCTGTAAGAGGCCCAACAGTTTCCTCTTGGGAATCCCTGCATTGGGCGCTTTGCCTCCGCCGTGAAGCCATGGTCCCCCCAACTCTCCTACCCCTCCGGTACCTCACACACACCGCATATGTTACAGCCCTCATTTTGGGCCCTGGGGTCAGCGTTGGCAGCAGCCACCATAGACTGTTGCTAACTTGCGCCCGTGTTTGCAAAATGACCCTCGACGAAGAGGCATCCCCTGCAGGGATTTCCCTGATGTTGCGGGGCACTCAAGGCATTGCAGGTTCTCAGCGGGCCTTCCTCTTCCTCAGCTAAGGCCGGCCACACCCACGGTGATGTCTATGGTGACTCCCTCGATGTCAGGGTGGGCGTGACCGGCCTTAGTCGAGGAAGCAAGAGGCCATCCTGAAAGCCTATGGCCTCACCGTGTTGACCCTCCCTGAAGGGGCACCAGAATCCACCCAACAGCAGACCCAGAACACAACACTATGGAAGTGTTCTCTGGGTTGTAACCGCCATTTTCGGGGCCGCTGGATCCAGTGCGGCCTCCACCACATGACCGCCCGGTCCCAGAGCACCTTCATGGGTAGGCAGGCTCTGTGGACGGCCACAACATTTTCGCGCAGCTGGGTCCACCGCTCACCCTATCACAGCATGCTGGGACACTCCCCCAGAGCCCCAACACTATGGAAGAGGGCTCTGGGGTTGCCGCATCAGCTTTGGGCCGATGGCACTGCACTGGATACCGGACAATGCCGCACACGCTCCAGAGCAGCACAATGCCCACAACGTGCTCTGAGAGCCTTATTTCTTTCTAATCCCGGGGCCCTCGACTCCCCACCAACACAAACAGCCGGCATCAGCACACAGACCCCCAGAACACAGCACGGAACACCGCAGACTCTGGGGTCTTTTATTTTAATATAAATGGGCTGCCCCCCTGCCGCACATGCCCCGGGGTCCATGGAAGAGCCTACATCGGCCCAACAGCCCCAGAGCAGCGCCCTCGGTAAGCGGGCTCTGGGGATTTAATACCTATGGGGGCCTCGGTCCCGATGTCCCACATAGCCCCGGAGCCCTCATGGACCTCAGAGGGCTCCTGGGAGGCCTCAGAATGTTTGGGCCACAGTACCCACACCGGGCCCTGCCACAAGCCCCCCAGAGCACCACCCGGAACACCGTGGGCTCTGTGGGGCTGTAACTTCAGCTTTGGGCCTTGGGCCCACACCTGACCTTACCATATTTCTGGGACACAACCCGCAGAGCCCCGCATGTTGGAAGAGGGCTCTGGGGTTAAAACAAATGCTGCTGGGGCCTCAGGACACCACCCCACACCGGCTCTACCCTCACCAACCCCACCCTTACCAACCCCCAGAGCACCGCCCCGGACCTCGGCGTGCTCTGGGGCCTAATTTTAAAATCTGCGGGGACACAGCTCCCCATACCAGAGTGGGCCTCACCAACCCCCAGAGCACCGCCCGGACCTCAGCGTGCTCTGGGGTTTACACCAGAAGTTTTTGGACCCTGCCATTGCCCTTCCAAAATTTGGCCCACAATCCCAGAGCCCAAGCACCTTGGAAGTGGGCTCGAAAGCCCCTGCTTTGGACCCTGACCCACCGCAGCCCACCTACCAGCCGTCACAAGCTCCCCAGAGCACCCTCATGACCACTTTGGGCCTAATGCACAAGACCACGGACAACCGTACCCGAGAGCAGCCACAACCTGCGCCAGAGACAGCTCACCACCAGTATAGCCAGTGAGAGTACAAAACTGTATTATTTATTTATTTATTTTATTTGTAAACAATGTATATTATTTAGGTGTGCTCTGACACCCTTACAGTACTACACACAAACCCATACCATGGAAAACTGTTTCTATGAGCTGCCTAATCTTAAGGTTACAACCTTGTGTCACCCAAACCTCTACATTATTCAAATTCAAGTGCAAGCCCCCACTGCTCTACATATTATTTAAAACGTTGAGACTGGTACCCTGGGTCACCCCTCAGAACAAGCCACATCATTCACCCTACATACAGTTCCCCTTATGCTGAGCGCAGTTTAACACCTTAAAATTACAACCACCTCTCCCCTCAAGGCATCTAAAAATATTCATGTTAAGCAACATACCATAAGGTTTTAAGCATTATTTAAAACGGAAAAGGTACAATCCTACATAGCGCTAGGCACCTTTAAAAACTACAACATTGTTCACATGAAATACATTCCCCCAATACTATAAATAAGCCCTTAAATCCTTAAGACTGCAGCAATGTGCCACCCCTATTTATTTACCTCCAGTAGAGTACAGCATGCCGCATCAATCTGTGCCATGTCGTTCTGTGCCATTCTTCTCTTTAAGTTCCTGTGGTAGTCCTGTTCAGTAAACACTCCAAACACGTCGTTCCAAATGGGCTTTTGAATGTCTGTTTGTGCTGGAGCCCTAAAGTATGCATTTTATACTTGTCCTGGCATGCTAATTAGAAGTCTCTCACACTTTATGGACGGGAGGGCTTAGAACCAGGTATTGGGGGGGCTTTGGAGGGACCCTTTTCTGCATGTTGCATTGTTTGTTAGGTGTTACCTTATCATTTGACAGCTGCTAATTAAGCCTGAGCACTGTCGTGAGGAGCTTGGCCCAAGAAATGTGTTTGTAGGTCTTGATGGGTCAACGCAGCCCTGGCTGCTGAGGCTGACTGCTTTATATCACACCATGTGCTATACTACTTGAGACTCTCATGGGAAGTTTGGGACCGGCCTGAAGTTCAGTTTTTCATTTTTCAGCCTTGCTCTGCTCACGACTGTTGTCACTTTATTATTTTGACATCTGCTAATCGTGACCGAGTCCGTGCATGGGAAGCTAGAAGCAGCTTCTTTGTTTGAAGTTTTTGACTCCGCAGCATCGGCCTGTGTGCTGGGGGTGCCTGATTTATATCCTGCCTCATGTTATCCTGTTTCAGATTCTCCTGGGGAAGTTTGGGCCCATCCTGTGCTTGTTTTTTTGCCTCTTCTCAACCCTGCTCTGCTTACAGACCTTGATACTTTATCAATTTGACATCTACATGCCAGAGCCCTGCCTGGAAAGCTGTCCTTTGTCCGAGGTGTTTTCACTTCACGCCTTGCGATCCTTACAAGGGTTCCCCATTCTAACATTTTAACAGCTGCAAACCCTTTTGAGGCCTGTCGTGGATAGTTTGATGCCAGAACCTTTGTCAGGGAAGCCTTTCTAATTATCCTAGCTGCTTCTAAAGAAAGTTTAGTTTAGTTTAGCCATTTATAAAGCGCCTGGTTACACCACCGGTGCGTCCCCACGCTATAACGGCACTCTGAAAGAAAGGAAAAGCAATGACTGCAGAAACACCCCAATATCCATTAGATTGTTACGCTATTGGAGAAGAGCCAAGTCTTTAGCTGTTTGCGAAATTTCATTTCGCATTGCTCGACTCTTAAATCCATTGGGAGAGAGTTCCATATCCTTGCTGCTTGGTATCTAAAGGATCGGGCCCCCATTCTGGCTTTAAAAACTCTGGGAATAGTGACCAAAGCCCTGTCCCTGGATCTTAGATTTCGACTCGGGCAATACTGCACTATCATGGAATGCAGGTACCTCGGACCTTTTTTTTGCAGTATACGATGACCATAGCAAATAGCTTTGAACACTATTCGTTTCTCCACTGGCAGCCAGTGTAGTTCTGCCAGTGCTTTCTTTATGGAGGATCTTCTTGGCAGGCTGAGAACCAGTCGCGCTGCTGCATTTTGTACCTGTTGGATTTTTTTTAACCCCTTCTTTGTGGCCCCCAGGTACAGAACGTTCCCATAATCCATCTGTGAGGTAATCACTGCATGTACAATGGTTTTCCTTGATCTTGTAGGCAGCAGGTCTAGTATCTTTCTTAGGATTTTCATGGTTCCATAACATTTTCCTGCAACTTTACGGATTTGGTTATCAAAAGTCAGATTAGAATCGAACCATACTCCAAGATTTTTTACTTCCATTTTCGGAAGAGGAAAATCTCCCAGTGAAACCGGTCACCATACTGGTGACCAGATGGACGGAGTCTTGCCCATGATCATCACCTCCGTTTTGTTACCTTTGAGCTTCAGGCAGTGTTCAAACATCCACTTAGATACTTCTTCTAAGCATCTAGAAAATTGGATTGCCGCCTGTTCCTCTTTTTGAGATAGCATAACAATTAACTGAGTGTCATCAGCATATGACACAATAGACACCTTGTGTTTCTCAACTCGTTCGGCAAGGGGTCCTACATATAAATTGAATAAGGTAGGACTCAGAATGGATCCCTGCGGAACCCCCTGAGGCAGAGGCATTTCCTTAGATCTAAAGGATTGCTGTTCTACTTGGAAACTCCGTGCTGACAAAAAAGATGACATCCATCGCCAGGCGTTTCCTTTGATACCACACTCCTCCAGTCTCTGGAGTAGTATCGTGTGTGAGACAGTATCAAATGCAGCACTTGGGTCCAGCATAATCAACGCGACTGTTTGACCCTCATTGGCAAACTTTCTCAGCGTTTCCGTTGCCATTAGCAACGCCGACTCAGTTGAGTGATTGGCCCTAAAACCCGATTGAGAGGGGTGGAAAAGATCATTTTTGTTGATATGATCAACAAGTTGTCTGTTCACTAGTTTTTCCGCGATCTTTGCTACAAACGGGAGTAGGGAAATTGGGCGTAAATTTTCCAGTACGAACTGGTCTATTGTCGGTTTCTTTTTCAGAGGTCTGACTATTGCCTGTTTCCATTTCAGGGGACCTCTCCTGTTTGAAATGAACTTTCAATAAGTTCCGAGATATATGGCATGATCAGATCCTCGCCCTGCATTAATATCTCTGGGTGTGCAGGATCCAATGGAGATCCGGATTTAATACTTCTTGCAGTGGTTTTCAGTGCTTCTAACTCATGTGTTTTAAAACCTCCAGGGGTTCCCTCTAAAATTAGACACAGTTCATTTCTGTGTCCAGCCCTAATTGTGCTTCCACTGGGAAGGAATCATATATTTTAGACACTTTATTAGAAAAAAGTCCGCCACTTTATTGCAGTACTCCACAGAGGCACTTGTATCATTGTCCGCACTCTTATATGTTTCCAGAGATTTCAGAATAGCGAACATTTCTTTGTGGGAGTTGCTGGCTTTCTCAATTTTATCTGTATAAAAATCACAGCGTGTTTTTTTTATTAGAGTATGGTATTTTTTCAATTCCTCTTTATAATTCTGTTTAATCCTGTTGTCATACTCTTTCCGCCATGCTCGTTCGATCTTTTTACAGACTGTCTTTGCTTTTCGTAGGGTCTCATTATACCATCGTTGGGAGGCTTTTTGTCTTCTTGGCAATTGTGTAGCCCATGGGGCTGTCTCATCCAGAGCTTGTGTTACCCATGACTCAAATTGACTATTTGCTTGATTCACCTCTTTATCTAAAGTAATATTATTTTTCTTCAACGCCTGTGTAAAGGTATAAGGGTTGAAGTTACTCCATTTCCTCCTCCTTATCCTCTGTATGGCTACCACTGTCTTCTGCCTCTTTATGTTTACCCGAAAAGGAATCAGAAAATGATCAGTCCACGGGATAGGCCATGGTGTTTCCGCCTCTAATTCCAGGAAATTTGAAAAAATTGCATTGAGGGTGTGACCTCCTCTGTGCATTGGTTGATCTATCATTTTTACCAAATTCAGAGCTAATAGGTCGTTACTTATAAATTGCGCTTCTCTATTTTGCTTGTTATCCAGATGTATATTTAAGTCACCTAAAATTATGAACTTATTGTGTCTGATGACTAACTCTGCTACCTTTTCCTCTAGGCTAGACAGAGACTGAGCTACTGGGCCCGGAGGACGATAGATTAGGAGACCTGCCATGGTGCTCTCTTCTGCTTCTGATAGAGTAAAAAAGAGGGCCTCACAGTCTCCTAAATCAGCTTCTTTGATATTACATTTCAGCGTGGTCTTCTAGATTATGGCGATTCCTCCGCCAATTTTATTTGAAATACACTTCTTTTTTTTTAAAAACACCTCTGCGCAGCAAACACCAGTGTTAGGCAGCCACGAAGCCATGGGGGCTGGGGACTTGGGATGTCTGATTATTCACAGCTCCTCTTGCTGAGACCCCATCTGTCACAGCTCTGCAGACACAGTTTTAAACAGGCCCAGGCATTTCCCTCTTAGGCGAAGACACTTTTCCGCACACACAGTTAGGGATACATTTTTTACGTAACCCTAAATGCACTGTTAACTCCCTAAAACAGGCATCAACACATGCTCACACAATGTCACCGCCCATGTGAAACCCCCCCACATCATCCCAGTTCCGGGTAGGGCTGTCACATATACACATATGTCATTTATTCATCATTTCTGCGCCGTTTCTAGGGCGTGGGACCTGTGTTTTTCTGTATATTGTTTCTACTATTGTTGTAAAATCCCAACTGTCTGCAGAACCAGCATTAATGATAGAATGTCTTGGTTGCAGTACATGCACCAGTTGCTTTGCTAGTAAAATTAGGCTTTAGTCTAACCACAGTTTCATTTTGTTCACAATTCTCCTTCACTAGCGAGGGTGATTTAAACTGTTTCGTCTTTTAGAAACGTGCAAGGCCAGTGCACACCATTGTGCAATAGGTCCCTTATCTAGTACTGTTTTTTTAAATCTGCTTTACCTAGTTATGTTTTATTCTTTGGTTGCAGTCTTGCAAAGTATCTGGTCGTCTTGCCAAGTCACCAGGCTGCCATCTGGACTTCAGCAACAAAGTAACAGAAGCAGCAAGAGTTCCTCACGTATCACAGGAGTTAAAGTTGAGAAGGGACAGGCTCTTGGGAGAGGTTTATCCAGTCACACATCCAAAATGGCCAACGAGATCTTGGTCAGTTTCAAAGGAACCACAGTGGGTCCTACAAGAGCAAACAGAATGACTGAGGGAACTGGGAGGGTATGCTGAAGGGCATGGATGGGGGCCATACATGGGGTGTGAACTCTCCTATTTCACAGTCATTGGGTCCAAACAGGAGTGTGTTGTGCACTTAGAGGGTCCCAACTGATGCTTGCAACAGTGAACAAAAGGACAGAAGGGACAGCCTCATAGCAGGGCTTGAGATGAGACACAGAGGCTGAAGGAAGTGACCCGATTAGGGTCATCCGGGTCACTCGCGACCACCTCTCAGCCTTCCATACAAATGAAGAGTCAGTCAGACAGTAGAGAATACAAACCAAGTATATGCTTATTCAGATACACTCGAGCGGAGCCCCGTCTGCCCAGTCGTTTAGGGGTGCTGCAGAGAGGACTGACATCAGAAATCATGGTGATACATTATGTACGATTCAGTACCACAGAAGGCACGCCCAGACTGGAAATTTCCAGATGGAGGCAGCTACACAAAGGAGGTACAGAAGGATAAGTTTCGATCCTGAGACTGGGCACACACAATCTCTATGCCAAGGTCGTTCTGCCTGCGCCCATCGCTGGACTAGTGGGAGCAGGCCTCTATCTAGTGGGAAAGGTATGCGATAATAGGAACAGTGTATTCATTAGTACAGCAAGGCCTAACCTTGGAGGAATGAAAGTTACCGAAGCTGCTTCTCGCAGAGGCAGAGAGAGTGATTAGTTTCGCTCATGGATCAAAATGGCGGCTAAACATAAAATGGTGCCGCAAATACTAACTTATGTAGAAAAATATGTAAACAACACAGCAAAGAAATTTTTATTCTAACAAGGCTTGGGGGTGATTAATGAATCAACAGACCAGGCTAGACAGTACACAACACTTTTCCTCATCTACCTCCCTCTATCTACTAATGCCCTAACTATGTCTTCTGCAATAAGTCGAGGGGCATGGAGAAAGTGACACAGGCCCCGACAGGCCCCACCCGCCCCCCGGCTAACATGCCTGATAGGATGTGTTGCGGGGATTCTGCACATATACAGAACTATCCACAGGAAAACAGGACCTCGGTGTATAGTGGTGTACCAACCATCCACCTTAGTGCCCAAAATCCCAATCCGACTAGCTATAGTGTCTCATTCGTTCTCCGTACTCCAGCGAAGCTACCAATGATTAGACATCCCAGAACACGGACTCTTACAGGAATCGCGGGAGCAAGAACACTCTTTCATTACTCACTCATACTTGGCCACAACGTGCGTATTAAGAGACACAGTATAGTTTAAAATGTTTATTTCAACTAACGTGCTCTAAGACACAGTACACATGCCAGTACTAGCAGCATAATGCATAAAGACAAAACAGTAAGCATTGTTACAATTCCATAGAATACAAACGGGGGACAGCATTTTATAAAGACAGTGGATAAAGGACTATAATGCCTTGCCACCCTCCCGTGCTAGTAACTAGTTTATTATAAAAATAGAAGACCTCTGGGCTTTGTCAGGGGGACCCCCATACCTCAAGAACTAGATGCAAGGATTACATCATCGGACAAGCACAGCTCTTTTCCCTGGAAAGGTTTTTCTCCAAGTGCGCCTCCAACAGGGAGATCACAATATTAAAAGCACCCGAATTTCTCCAGTGCAGCTGTGTTTCATGTTATGTCTAAGTGCGAGGGGCTGACCAGAACAGCAACAACAAGGGACGTTGTTTTTTGACCTTGTACATTGTGTGCAGACGAAAACAACAGAGAACATCAGAAAAGGTGAAAGGCAGAACTGCAGACAATCCACACTACAGATGAATGGCCGAGCTTGTTCTTTTAAGACCCCTGCAGAGTTTTCTTCTAAATAAAATGCATGTTATAACTATCTACCTCCACGTATGCAACCCAGGACCATAAAAAAATCCAGATTTATTATGGTTCCAGCTTGCATACAACCTTCTGCAACTTTGTGGCTTCATGAGTTGCAGAATGGAAATCCAGGACATGCAGTCGTACAAAGAGCCAGGGCGCACGTATGGTTTATGATTAAGAAACCCGGACTCCGCCAATACAACAAAATGTCAAAGATCTGATCTGCCACCCTCTGAACTACTTTTAGATTGCAAGGTCATACAAGGCAATTTAATCCACTTGTGCTACTTTATCAGGACTGTAAACTTTCTGCTCCAGCAGGGGGGTGCTTCTCATTGGGCCACTCCACTCTGTTCAAATGGAGGGGGCCCAACAGACCCTCCTTTTTGCAGAAGCTAACAATTTTATGTTACTATCAAGAAACGTACAACATGTTGAAAGGATAAGAAACATCACTATGAGCTGGGGCTCACATAATCAGTATTCAAAGACACCCTCATCGATCTTCATCATGTCTTCAATGTCCTTCTGCAACATGATCGCAGCACTAGTATCATGAACTGATATTTTCTGTTTAGGGATGAGAACATTTACACAATAGGTGCAACAAGCTGGGAGGCAGTGTATACAGAGGCAACATGTAAAAATAATACTAGCAACCACAATCAAAAAGATGAGAATCTTCTACCCCCATGTTGTTAGCATATTCCAGAACCAACCCGATAGGGTCCAAGTACCTATTTCTTGGTGTATGTCAGACAAAAGTCTATGCAATTTTTGTATAGCTGCATACACTTTGGGAGTGTGATCAGGTATGTAAACGCAACAGCTGCAGCCAATGATGCGACAGGCCCCTCCCCGATTTGCAAGGATGACGTCTATCACCATCCTGTTCTGCAGAGTGACTAATCTCGTAGCCTGAAGATCAGCAGTGATATTTGTCAGTTTCAGGGGACCTTCTGAAACATGTCCCAGATGTGAGGGTACCATATGTGAATTTGCTGTGTAACGCAGTAGCCACGGGAGAGCCCATTGCAGAATCCCGGAAGGGGGCTGAGGTGGTCCATATTTACAAAAAGGCCGGCAGCAGGGATGACCCCGCAAATTACATGCCCATAAGCCTGATAGACATTCTGCAAAAAGTGTTTGTTATACAAATCTTGGCCAAGCTAAATGATTGGATGAGGGAGAATGACATACTCTCACCTTGCCAGGCTGGCTTTAGACGAAGAACAAGTATAATTAATCAAGTTTTTAGACTCTTAAGCCTAGCCTGGAAGTATACAAAGCTTAAACTTGGACATTTATATGTTGCATTCATTGATTTTGAAAGCAGCATTCGATTCTATTCCAAGAGATCTTTTATGGAAAACCTTACAACAACAGGGAGTGCCAGAGAAGATTTTAAATCAAATTATAAGGTTTCATGAGGGTAACTTTGCCAAGGTACGCTGGGGCACAGGAGGGGAGCTTACAGATGAGATTCCGATCAGGAGGGGCGTGCGCCAGGGTTGTGTCCTGGCGCCAAGTCTGTTTTTACTATACGTGAATGATATGGTTCAGTATCTGCAATCATCCTCCCATGATTCACCTAAGCTCGGAGGTACTCATATCTGTGCCTTAACATTTGCAGATGATACAATCTTATTGTCCCAAACACCAAGGGGTTACAAAACTTACTCGATAGCCTTAATAATTATTGTAAACTAAAGGGCCTCGAGATAAACCCTAATAAAACCAAATACATGGCTATCAGACCACATAAAAGCTTCAAAAACAGAATAGCTTTGAATGGGGTGCCCTTGGAGTGTGTTTCTAACTTTGTATTTTTAGGCGTTACGCTCAACTCAAAGCTTTCATGGAAGCCACAAATAAACAAATCAAAGACAATTCTAATGCAAAATTCAATCCCCATTGCAAAGAAACAATATTAGACTGTGAAAAAGGCCATTACCCCCGCTCTGGAAGTATACAAATCTAGAGTGCAAGCCGTCACCCTCTATGGATCAGAGTTATGGAGAGGTGAACACCTACAGCCTTTAATTGTTGGGGAAAATAACATTCTGAGAATGTTTACGTCCCTCCCTCAAAATACCCCAATGTTCCCGTTAACATACGATATTGGTATAAAAAGGCTGGAACACTTAGCTGTATGGAGGTCATTGTCCTATTGGGTCAGAATCTGGACTACTGTGGAATTAGAAACTTACAGGCAGACCTTGAGTGAGCTATTGGAACTGGATGTTCATATCACTTTTCCTTGGTTGGCCCATATTCGAAATTGGCTCCTTGATGTAGGTCTGAGCAGGTCTTTGGTAAACCCAAGCCTACTGATGCCAGAATCAAAGAGAGAGATCAAGCACATCTACTGGAATTTGATCTTGCACAAAGTCACTTTAAACTGCGAGTCAGGGAGACTAACTAGACAATTTTTGTCTTTTAAAATGAACCAGAGCTTTGAGCCATTTTTAGATGAAATTGAACCTCCACTAGCAAAGACACTCTATCTGAAATTTAGATATGAGATACTTCAGATAAATGTCTTTACAGCTAAATGGGCGATGTCTCAAATTAAGGCAGGGGACCCCAAGTGTACATTATGTCCATTAGGCAGACCCTCCAGGATTTCGCGATTTGCAAAACAATCGCAAAATCGGCAATTTTGTAAAAATGTAGCGATTTTTACAAAATTGCCAGCGAAATCCAGACACCTCCAGACCCCCCTTCTATTGGCCCGGTGGCTCTCGCCACGGATCCAATAGAAGGAGGGTCCTCACAGCAGGCAGGCGAGGTGGTGTATATTTACACTCCTCACCTGCCCTGCTGTGCTGTTCCCTCACATTCTCTAAGGACTGCTGCTCACCTCATCACCTCACCGTCGGCCCAGGTAAGGATTTGCAAGGTAGCTAGCTGTGTTGGGGGGGGAGGGGCTGCCGCGTGCCCAGGGTGCGGCGGGCCCTGGGGGAATTGCTTTTGGGGCCCGCCGCGCACACGGCACGTGGCGGGCCCCTCCTGGCATTTGTTTTTTAAATGTTGGTTGGGCCCGCAGAAGCAATTCCCCCAGGGCCCGCCGCACACTGGGCAAGCGGCGGGCCCTCCTGGCATTTAAAAAAAAAAATTGGTTTGTTAGGCCCGCCGCGTGCCCAGGGTGTGGCGGGCCCCGGGGGAATTGCATTTTTGGGGACCGCCGCACACTGGGCATGCGGCGGGCCCCTCCTTGCATTTTTGAAAAAATAAATTGTTTGTTGGGCCCGCTGTGTGCCCAGTGTGCGGCGGGCCACGGGGGCATTGTGTTTTTGGGGCCCGCCGCACACTGGGCACATGGCGGGCCCCTCCTGGTATTTTTTCAAAAAAAATTGTTGGTTGGGCCCGCCGGTTGCCCAGTGTGCGGCGGGTCCCAGGGGCATTGCGTTTTTGGGGCCCGCCGCACTCTGGGCACGTGGCGGGTCCCTCCTGGCATTACTTTTAAAAAAATGTTGGTTGGGCCCGCCACGTGCCCAGTGTGCGGCGGGTCCCAAAAGCAATTTCCCAAGGGCCCGCCGCACAATGGGCACGCGGCAGGCCCTCCTGGCATTTCAAAAAAAAAATTGTTTGTTAGGCCCACCACGTGCCCAGTGTGCGGCGGGCCCCGGGGGCATTCTGTTTTTGGGGCCCGCCGCACACTGGGCACGCAGCAGGCCCCTCCTGGCATTACTTTTTTTTTTTTTTAATTGTTGGTTGGGCCCGCCGCGTGCCCAGTGTGCGGCGGGCCCCGGGGGCATTGCGTTTTTGGGGCCAGCCGCACAGTGGGAATGCGGCGGGCCCCTCCTGGCATTTTTTAATAAAAAATTGTTGGTTGGGCCCGCTGCGTGCCCAGTGTGCGGCGGGCCCCGGGGGCATTATGTTTTTGGGGCCCGCCGCACACTGGGCTCGCAGCAGGCCCCTCCTGGCATTACTTTCTTTTTTTAATTGTTGGGTGGGCCCGCCGCGTGCCCAGTGTGTGGCGGGCCCCGGGGGCATTATGTTTTTGGGGCCCGCCGCACAATGGGCCCGCGGCGGGCCCCTCCTGGCATTACTTTTTCTTTTTAATTGTTGGTTGGGCCCTGCCGCGTGTCCAGTGTGCGGCGGGCCCCAGGGGCATTATGTTTTTGGGGCCCGTCGCACACTCGACACACGGCGGGCCCCTCCTGGCATTTTTTGGGGGAAATTGTTTGTTGGGCCTGCCGCGTGCCCAGTGTGCGGCGGGCCCCGGGGGCATTGTTTTTGCGGCCCGCCGCACACTGGACACACGGCGGGCCCCTCCTGGCATTTTTTGGGGGAAATTGTTTGTTGGGCCTGCCGCATGCCCAGTGTGCGGCGGGCCCCGGGGGCATTGTGTTTTTGGGGTCTGCCGCACACTGGGCACGCGGCGGGCCCCTCCTGGCATTTTTGGGGGGAAATTGTTTGTTGGGCCTGCCGCGTGCCCAGTGTGACTCGGGCCCCGCGGCATTGTGTTTTTGGGGCCCGCCACACACTGGGCACGCGGCGGGCGCCTCCTGGCATTTTTTGGGGAAATTGTTTGTTGGGCCCGCCGCGTGCCCAGTGTGCGGCGGGCCCCGGGGGCATTGCCGAGTCAGAGTCCAAAAAGCTTTATTCGACACATTGTCATAAAAGCATTTTACAAAAATATCCATGATCATTCCAAGATATGACTAAAACCAAAGAGAACATATGACAAAAAGAATAAATAACATGTGATAATAATTTCCACTGGAACAAGTTTTCAATTAAGAAAAGCTAAAAACTTAGCACTTTTAAAAACATTTAAAAGTTCACAATTAAAATTATATAATATTGTACACTCCATCTTAATTGGTTCTAACCATAAATTGGATATAAAATTACCCACTTTTTGAGCGGTGTGGATTTCATTACATCACTTGATCAATGACTTTCTAATTACAAGCAATCAATGTAAATCAAGCTACTTTTGAATTAGACCTTATAACCCACATCCACCCTAAATATTTTGCAACACCTATAGAAATATGCGGTAGGGTGCTGGTACGTATTATCCTTTCTGCCTCCGCACTCTTCCTCGTACCTAACATAGTACATAAGGGCTTCAACCAAATCCGGCGCGGAGCAGCATAGGCTGGGCACACAAATAGCATGTGGGCAATCGTTTCGCTATGCGACAAACAGATTGGACACCTGTTATCACCTGGACTCGACCACCTTGACGTGAAAGATTTAAGAGGCAACGAGCCCACCCTCAACTGAAAGTACAACTTTCTATCCATTGGCTTTGTTATGGTGCCCCAATAAGATTCTAGGTTCGGGGTGTGTTTAAAATTCAGAAAAGATCCTGTTAATGAAGATGATTCAATACATCTCAAGGTGTTATACGCCACCATCTCCCAATACTTTTCTTTTAGGACCTTTTTTGAGGGAAAGCATGCTAAAGTTGGATCCTCCCAAAGTGATTTCATCCCAATACGTATTAGTACATCCCTAACTCCACGTAGCCAACTTATTTTGTGGAAGATATCCGATTTAATAACATCCACAAAACCCAGAGCATATGGCATCAATTCCGGCGTAGTCCACAATCTGCGCCAGTATAATACAGGGCGTAATTTTACAATGTCAGATATGGACTTTCTGCCAAGCTCATAGAATAAAGGGCACAGTGGTGTGCTTTGGGGAAGATTAGTGATACTACGCAGGAATCTATTTTCAGAAGCTCTAAGCTTGGACATGTTCTCAAACCCCCAGACTTCAACGCCATAGAGGGCTGAGCTAATCACTTTCATGTCATAAACCTGGAGCACAGGCCTAATTGGTTTTGTTAGTGACTTTTTGTGCTCCACATTTAGTACTCCTGACAATTGCCGGTGTTTAAGTGTGGCAAAATCAATTTGCTGGTTCCATTTGAGATCACTCTGAATATTTACCCCCAGATATGTGAACGTTCTAACTTGTTCCAATGGTCGGTTATTCATTAAAATTTTGCCTTTAAAAACACTACGTAAATTAAAAATCATAAACTTCGTCTTAGATACATTGACTTCTAGACCACGAGCGGAACAAAATTCTTCAAAAATAAGCAGAGCTCGCTGGAGTCCGCTGGGGGTCTTCGAAATTATCAAAGTATCATCGGCGAACATTAAAATAGGTATTTTAATCCCTGCTAATGTTGGGGCATCAGTATTCACAGATGATATACAATCCACTATACCGTTGATAAACAACAAAAATAGGGTAGGTGCCATAGCACATCCCTGCCGCACCCCTCGCTCTACTGGAAATGTGCTAGTATCCATACCCTGGGAACCCCATCGGATTCTAGCAGAGTTATCCTCATGCAACCTTATTACGAGTGAAAGAAGTTCACTTGGCAGCCCCATGTCCTTCAAAGTTGCCCACAGTTTGGAGCGAGGAACTAAGTCAAAGGCTGACTTCAAATCCACAAAAGTGGCATAAAGACTACCTTTGCCTAGAGCCACTACTTTCCAGTATAAAAGAATAAAGCGAAACACCTGGTCAATGGTGCTAGTAAATGCCCGGAATCCGGCCTGCAGGGGGGACAATATGTTATTATCATCTATCCAATCCTGCATTTTATTAAGTATCAGCCTACCCATGATCTTTTGCAATGAGTCAATCAAACTAATGGGTCTATAGTTCCCAGGCAGTGATTTATCCCCTTTTTATATACGGGGACTATTACTGCACCCTTCCAGGAATTCGGGATGGGTGCTCCCTGTGCTATGGCATTTGCCAACATTTCAATATACCTACCCCATCGTTCCTTATCATGTATAAACACATCTGCGGGGACGCCATCTGGACCTGGTGCTCTGCCACCCACCACAGCTCTAAGGGCTAACTCAACGTCCCTGCTATTAAAAGCCTCTTTAGTATAAAACACATAATTAAATTCCTCCCCATGGCCCTCTATTGGGCATCGGGCGTACTGTGGCTTAAAATGATTGACCCAATCTTCCTGAGAGACATGATTTTGTGGTTCCTCAGGTTGGCCACCACAATCCCATTTTATTATGCTCCAGAATAGTTTACTATTGTTTTGAACACTAGCCTCTTTAAGGTCTTTCCAACGTTTCTCATCCCAGGAGCACTTAGCTTTATGCATCGCGTTCTTGTAAGTCTTCCTAGCTATCCGTACTTGTACAGGCTCTCCGATTTTGATCATCTTCCCAAGACTAGCTCTCGCCTGTCTACACTCATTATTATACCATCGACAGGGTTTTTGGGGTTTCAGTTTCTTAGACTTACAACTCTTAAAAAAATGGGTTCTCATGTGCACAAAAAATCTTTCGTGTGACTGGATGACACACTCCAAATTCCCGCTAGTGGATAATATATTTTCTATCTCTAGCAGGGCGTTGTCAACATCTTTGGAAATGCTAATCAGTTCATCAGCATTTTCAACTAAATTTACCCATTTGAGTCGCCTCATATCGTGGGTAGGAACCACGTCTAGTGGGCACAATTCTACCTCACTACGCTGTGGGGGTGTGTGCCACCACTTCCCCAAGGTTACACACAGGGGGTTGTGGTCACTTTCCGGTCGATCCCTTATTTCCATGTCATCTATTTCATGCCACAGTTTCAGGCTCACCAAGATGTAATCTATTCTACTATTACTATACCCATTATTGAATGTACTTAACCCTAATCTATCATGCGGCATCCTCCCATTTTACGCTCTTAGCCCTTTGTCAAGACAAATGGAATTGATCTGGATGACTACCTCTGTCCATTTCTTGACAGGAGCAAGTTCCAGTTGTGGGATGCCCCACTGAGCGTCTTCATCATCAGTGAGGCTCCAGTCATCGGTAGCAAGTGGCTCAAATGTTACATTTAGATCACCTGCTATAATGGTATTAGAGTCCACGGAGTATTGTTCAAGAAGATCTTCCAGTGCTGCCAAAATATGTGACCTACCCCCCCTTGTTCCCCTGACATAGATGTTATAAATGTCAATTGACTCTAGCGGGCTTAGCTTTAGTCTTAACACCTGGATATCATTACTGTTAGAGGGGAGTTCTTTTATGGTGATATTTAATTCCTGGCGAATCCATATAGTTAAGCCACCAGAGGGACGACCCTGTCCACCTTTCATCGCTGGGACATAATTTAAAAAACCCTCACAGTGTTGAGGTGACAAGAGCCATGTCTCCTGGAAAAGACAAATGTCAAAACAATTAATGAAGGCTAACCATTCCGGTAACATGAATTTTGAACTCAACCCTGCGATATTCCAGGATATCAATGAACCCCTAGTAGAAATGAGACGAGCGTCCATTGATTCATTTACATTCTCCGATGGATTATGCCCTATCTCATATTGACAGTCAGAGTAAGTTTTACATAATAGTGTAGATCGTGGGTGCTTTAAAAAGTTATCCATACAATTAGAAACTACTCTTGGACTGCTACCATCAGGAACTGTTGTGTCAGTAACCATCATACGGCAGTAATCATGCTCATACTCCGGCGGCATTGCATTTTTGGGGCACGCCGCACATGGGGCACGCGGCTAATTTTTTTTCTCTCAAATGGAAAGGGCTAGCCTAGCCTGCTCTAACTCTTTTTTTTGTTTTCTTCTTTTGTAGAGTCTCATAGGGAAGAATATGCTGGTTCAAGAGCTGTTGGCCCGTCTGGCAACTAATATATGCTTGCTGCTGCACAGCACAGGTAAGTTTTGGGCCCGCCGCATGCCCAGTGTGCGGCGGGCCCTGGGGGCATTGTTTTTGGGCGCACTGGTCACGCGGGCCCAGGGGGCATATAGGGGGGCTGTGGTTTTTAAAGAGGCGTAGTGGGGTGGGTGGCAGTGTTGTGGGACAGGTGCCATGGGAAGGGCTAACCGAGCCTTCTCTAACTCTTTTTTCTTCTTTTTGTCGAGTCTCGGAGGAAAGAATCTGCTGGTTCAAGAGCCATTGGGCCATCTGGCAACTAATATATGCTTGCTGCTGCACAGCACGGGTAAGTTTAGGTTTCTGTACACTTCCGGGGAGATGAATACTACATAGCGCAGAACCTTGAGGTCGCCACCCATATTTGTGAAGTCCTACTTGCGATGGGTGGGAGCGCTATGCATGGTTTGGTGATGGGATTCTGTGTGATCATGTGGGTTTCATAATTGTTGTTTTGTTTTTTGTTTTTCTTGGGGGTGGTTTGGGGCTGTCTTGGGATTTTCCCTACACACATGTTAAGCACTGTTGCCCCCCCTCCCCCCCGAGTGTAAATGCCTGGCTTATGTGCTCCTACAAAGTACACTTGTACAAATTTGTTTTGAACGGTTAGGTTTCACTTTCTTTGCAGGGGGCTCATCCTTCCCCTTTTTTTCGTTTTTCTCCAAATGTTATTTTTTATTTGCAGGCACTTTGGGGCAGGGTTGTTTTTTTGGGGAAAACACTTTTGCCTTATGTTTTTTATGTTTACCTCGCACCCCCACTGCCCTCCACAGACGACTAAAATTGGCCTAGCGGGACCACACAAGTGTGCCATTTCGAAGGACCTCTGCCTACCTGTATGTATTAACTCGCCGTGTATGCAACTTTGCTTCAAAAGGTTTCACGTTCTCCTTTCTTTGCTACTGACCTTGCTGTGTTAACACTGTTTACTCAACGCCGTTTGGGGAGTGCCGTTTCCCATTGCGGATCTGTCCCAATAAGTTTTCAATTTTTTTGCCATTTGCAGGTGCTTCAGAGTTACATGCATTTTTAATCATTGCTTCCCTACGTTTTCTTAACTTTCCATTCAACAATTGCAATGCCCTTTTCCCCTTTGGAACACATCTAGTAACACCAAACGTATTTATAGGTGAGTTACGTGACTGCGCCACAAGCCCAAGATCTTTTGGATTCCAAGGGAGCAACAAGCCACCACAACAAAAGCACAATGGAGAAGTTTCTGCAGCCTGTGAAGACTGTGAAGCAACGATCACATCTACCTACCCATATAACCGCAGCAGATCAGGCCAGAGAGTACAGCACCGTGATGCATGCTGATGGTGGCGTGCTGTTTTGCAGTGTGTGCAATGTGGCGGTGGACCACATCCGGAAACACACAGTGGATATGCATGTGCGGTCCCAAAAACACTTGAAGCGCTGTGCAGATGATCCAGACCCTCCCTCTTTGCCAAAACGTGCCCGTCAGATGACTGTGAACTCACTTTTCACAAAGAGTACAGCTGCCGGTGCCTCAAACCAGGAAATTATAAGTGAGTGGGTCAATGTCTGCACAGCGCTGAACATTCCGCTGAGCAAAACCGACCACCCTGTGTTGCGCAAGTTTCTCCACGAGCGAGTACGAAATGGTAGATCGATACCTGGAAGTCATCAGCTTCAAGAACGCTATCTCCCAGAGAGATATATAGGAGCCAAGAACGAGCTGAAAGAACACTTGCAAGATCAAAAGATCAGTGTTATATTTGATGAAACTCCTGATGTCGAAGGGCGGTGTGTATTGAATGTGTTATTTGCAGTGGTCTCTGCGCAGGGTGGCCGTCAGATCCACACCCACCTAGCAGACAGTGTTCCTCTCACAGTGCAGCCATGGGACTGTAGCGCAAGCAGTTGTGAAGGTGCTCACAGAGTACATCATAGCCTTTCAGAACGTTATTTCCTTTAACACTGACAATGCGGCATACATGCTCAAGGCATACAACACTGTGTTGAGAAATCTGTACACAAACTCCATACATATCACCTGCTTGGCACACATAATGAACCTTATTGGAGAATCGTTTAGGAAGCCTTTTGTGGAGCTAAATGCTTTCCTTCTGTACTTCTCGTGCATCTTTTACATGGCCGGTAGCAGAAAGAGAAGGTACCTGCACCATCTTGCTGAGAACCATGGGATGAAACCACGGATGGCACCTGACCCTTGCAGTATCCGGTGGAATTCTTGGTTTGCTGCTGTTCAGTACCACTGCAAGCACTTTGAGGCCTATGCTGGGTTTTTTGAGTCGGAGATGCAACTCAGCAAGTCTCCCCCAGATTCCCTTGAAAATCTGCAAAGGATTTTGAACAGCGACCAAAGAAACTGCATTAAAGTTCAATTGGACATTGTGGCAGAAAAATGCCAAAACATTTTACATCTGATGGACTTATTCCAGAGTCAGACACCAGTGACAATGAAGGTGTATGATTATTTGGAGGACCTCCACATGGACCTAACAAACAATTCAGTCCTTACTGTGGAGTCACTACAACCATTTCTACAGACCACTGCAGGGGCTAAATTATCTCTGACACAGAAAAAAAAGATGACAGCCTAGCTTAATGAAGCTTTTGAAAATTCTCTGGAAAAGTTGGGCAAATACATGGGGGAGGCCCAACCAGGCATTGGATTCTTGAAACAAGTGCGCCTTTTCAATCCTGCACGACTCTGCATCCTGCCTAAGGACAAGAGTGCATATTCAGCCATCCCTGGTTTGAGCGAAGTTCCCGATCAGGAGCTTTGCCTCTACTTTGAACATGTAGGCCCAGAAGCAGTACAGGCATCTGTTTCTGGGGTGATTGACACTGACCTCTTTTGGCGTGGGATGGCTGACCGCATTCCAGTCCTTTCACAGCTTGCAGCTGTGTACAAGGACTGTGTGGCCATTTCTGCAGATGCTGAAAGTAGCAACAGCATCTACAAAATTATTGTGTCAGCCAGACGACGGTCCCTCTCAGAGCAATCCATCCGGGCATTATTGTTTTTGCATTATAATCAGCAGCACAATATAGGGCTAGATTTGGACTGCTCAGAAGAACTGCACACACATGGCCAAGATTAACACGACAAGCATACAGGTTCCGTGGGCATTTATTCAATAACATGTTTTTGTCCTATATGTAGCCTTGAAGCAAAACAAATTGTCTAAATTGTAAATAAACCAAATATACATAGCTTCATGTTGTAAAATAACTCCGAAAAACTAAGATATCTGTGTTTGTTGTAGGAAAAATTGAAAAATAAAGTGACGCAAAATGCCGCTAAATTTCCAGATTTGTGCAGCTACATTTCCAGATTTGTGCCGCTAAATTTACTAGTTAATGCCGCAATATCCTGGGGAGTCTGATTAGGCGTAAACTAAGACATCGCACAAGTTTTATTTTTCTGCACAGCATATGTAACTCCTAGAAGAAAATGGGTTAAGCCGCTATGTAAAAGGTTGAACATCAGGAGTTACTTAGAGATGTTAAGAATACTAAAATCAGATAGCTCTCAACTTATTGTATTTGGCGTTAGTAGATTCTTACTGGCTGCCAGTTATATAAGGAAAAAGAAAGGGCAAAAATTCTAATGTAAATATATTATACTCACATTATACTGCTTGTCTTTTAATATATTCTATGAATTAATGGTCCAGCTTATGTCCAGATAAAGGAAAAACAATTAAGAATGCCTTTTATTGCTATTTAGTGAAGGTTTTAATTATTTTTAGCATAATTTTAATTAACTTTAGTGTTGGTACGGGCTAACTGAGTAGGTATTTGCACTTTACACTTATAATATTTTGAGCTGAACTACGCTCCTTAGTACCGTGCCAAAATGGGAATCTTAAATTGTCTAATCTTTTGCACCTTATTCCTTAGTGAAAATTGCTCCTAATGTTTGTACTTGATGGGATTTTTATTGCAATGTTTTTTAAAGATTCGTTCTGAAATGCTTTAATGATTCTTTGAATCGAATAAAGAGACTTAATTGAATGATATTTGTCAGTATTCCAGCAGTTGAATTAACCACCCCCTCCACAACTCTTGTTAACCGACGAAGTTGAAGACTATTAGCCATAAGAGCAGCAAAAAGGCAGGAGGCCCTTTATGGCATCCCCAAACTGTTGTGCTGTGGTAACTGTCTGATCTATATCGTTTGTGTCAACAACCCTTCTGACTCGGGGAAAGTATGTACTCCTACGCTGAAGCCGATGATCTTTATGATACTAGGACGGGGCAACATACACAGGGGGAAGGAGGAAAGAGAGAGAACATCTGCCTGACCATCCCCTCGGAAGCCAGACATGAGCTTGGGATCCACAGACAAAATAGACATTATGGGGTAGGATCAAAGGCAGACTATTAATCGTTCTCAGTCTGTAGGTAAAATTGCATTTACTCTCCTTCACCTTTACCTCCACGGTCCCCTGGACACAGAAACTAGCTGTTGTGTTGACCACGGACACCGGCATCGGTTTGTCCTTAGTAATATTGCGAGCCTGGAAAGATTGAAAATACTCAGAGGTGTTGAACCTTTGGAAATCAGCCATTTCCATTCGAAGCCATGTTTCGTTCTTCACTTTTTCATATGAGCTCATACAGGATTTTGGGGACAATGTACCAAAGGTCCCTTGTTCTGCCGGTCCTATGGGAGTAAACCCATGATGAAAACATAAATACTCTACCACAGCGCGAGAATCAGCAGGTGTCATAACCAGAGTAGAGAGTTGGAAATGGTAGTGCACCATAATGAACAATTCAAACCAACCTTCACAGCTACCAATATATGACAATGGCATGGACAACAAATTCTTATGAGTAACTGAGGGGAGCAATCCACAAACCCAACAATTAGTTGTATTGGACACATTATGGGCTTGATGCAACATTTGTATAAATACATTGTCTGTGTAAGACTTTCTATGCTCTTCTTTGTGCGGGGCCAATGTAACAAAAATTTACTCATGGGGATTGGGCGTTGTACCAACCAAGGAATGTACTGGATACTTCTCCTCTTGAAACCAGGATATTCCAAGTATTGTTATTAGCGTAATCACAGCAATTAATATGCAAATTATTTTACTCTTTGTTGACCAACCCTGCGCTAAGCGCGGTGGTGCAAATGGCTGTTGTTCCTCCTCAATAGGTCGACCAAACGGATGCATTATAGAACAAGAAGAGGAATGCAATAAAACTGATAGCAAAGGTAAGTGTTCCCAGTGTCCGTCAGAGCCTCACTGGTACAGGCTCCTATTGTTTATCAACGTTGGTGCTCTTGAGCACCGGCGGTGGAGCTTGCTCAGTCCTAAGCTCACGATGAATCCCACATCGCACAGGATAATGTACCCCCCTTCTAGGGATCACGTTCGATCTATCCTGTCCAATGTCAGAACAGTGCACCAATCTCACGAGACCCTAAACTAACACTGTTGCTACTATAGCAAAGTACACCCTAACTTACACAGTCCATCCCTTGCTAATCTGACTTCTCCTTTGGTGCACTATTCCTCAGCCGAGGGCGTAAATTGTACCTGGTGACTCCAGGCACAGAGGGGTCAACAAATGCTCCTTAATGGCTCAAATTTCTGGAGGGACCGCTGCATTTAGCGCGCCATTATTCTCTGCATCCGTTTGGGTCCACGTTAACTTTGCGTCGCTGAAGGGGACGAACTGAGGCACCTTCTCAGACTCAGTGTCCCCAACGCCATCCCTCCCCCACTGATCATAGGGCAAGGGTAAGGGTATCCTGCGGCAATGACTGGCATGAATCCAGTTCTTTCGGCCGGCAACCTTCACAGCGGTTCGAGTTGCCAGGAGGACCTGTTCAGGTCCCTTCCAACGGGGCTCCAAACTCTTCTTCTGCCGGAAATTCTTCACCAATACATGATCACCAGGCTGAATGTCGTGTCCGGGCTCCTCTGGTATGGGTGAAGGGACTCGCGGACCTGTTGGTGAATAGAACGCAAAATTTCAGTTAACTGGCAAAGATAGTCTGTCAACAATGGATACTCTATCGGAAAAACTGCGAGAGCGCGGGACGACCCAGACATTTGCCAGCCGTCCAAACACGACCTCATAGGGTGACAATCCTGTTCTAGAATGTGCTGTTGTTCTTGTCGACAAAAGAGCTAATGGTAAAGCATCTGGCCACTGTAACCCTGTTGTCTCCTGTATCTTTGCTAACTTCAGTTTGAGAGTACCATTGTACTTCTCAAACAAACCTGCTGATTGCGGGTGGTTTGCAGCGTGGAATTTCTGTTTTATGTGCAAACCGTCACAAATTAACTGTATGACTTTGGCATTAAAGTGACTTCCGTTATCACTCCAGATCAAACGGGGGAAGCCGAAGCGAGGAAAGAACTGCTTCAGGAGTACCTTTGCAGTCGCAATGGCTGTATTGTCTTTAGTGGGGTAAGCCTCAACCCATTTACTGAATGCACAAACAACCATGAACACGTACTTCAAATTATTGACCCTGTTCAATTTGATGTAATCTAATTGAAGAACCTCAAAAGGGAAAGTAGGTGGTGCAAAATTACCAGGAGGTGTAGGGGTACCTTTTCCAGGATTATGCATCATGCACACCATGCAATACTTCACTAAATGTGCAGCAGTTTTGGAGATGTTGTCATTCTGCCATACAGGGTCTAACAGCTTGCAAATACCCTTAGCACTGATATGGGCTGGGCCATGGGCCTTTGTGACTACAGGAAGAACATTTTCATCTGGCAACATCCATCTTTGCTTCCCTGACTTGTCAATCCAACATCCCTCATCGTTCAATTGTGCTGTACTTTCTTGCCACACTGCTAATTTCTACAATGTGGCCTCACTCTGTATTTCCTTCACATTCTCAAGTGTATCTTCAAACATGGTGACCTCGGGCACCCACCTAGCGGGACCTGCTACGAACATTCTTTTCATCCTAGTTCGGGCTGTTTCCCTAGCTGTCTGATCTGCAAAAGCATTTCCTTTACCTACATCGTCAGTAACTTTCCTATGGGCGCTACACTTTACTATTGCCAATTTCTTAGGGAGTGTCAAAGCGGACAGAAGCCTATATATAAGATGACTGTGCTGAATCTTTGTCCCATGGGACGTAAGGAACCCTCTCTTTGCCTAGAGTCGCCCAAAATTATGGGCGACTTCAAAGGCGTACTGGCTGTCAGTATAAATATTAACAACCAGTCCCTCACTCAATTCGCAGGCTCGTATTAGGGCAATAAGCTCTGCAGCTTGAGCCAACTAATAGGGAACTCGTGATGTCTCAACTACCGTACCCAGCGTAGTAATAGCACATGCAGCAGTTTTAGTGCCATCTGATAATTTAAAACAAGAGCCATCGACATATAGTTCCCCTTGAGGGTCAGATAAGGGAACATCAGTCAAGTCTACCCATCCTTTTGTCTCTTCTTCTGTCCGGAAGATACAAACATGTATGTCAATCTCCTTATCCTCAGAAGGGAGGGGTAGTAACATGGCTGGATTCAGACTGGCACATCGTATGATCGTAATATGTTTGGCGAACAGTTAGCTCATAACCTGTCAGACGTGCACTGGTGATGTGCTGTGTCTTTGTCTTATTCAAAAGTGTATCCACAGCATGTGGTACCATGACTGTAAGATCAGTATCAAGTACGAGTCCAGCTGATTGCCTTATCGAGACGGCCACAGCCGCGACCGCTCTTAGACAGCTCAGAAGGGCTCTTGCAACAGGGTCAAGAACAGCAGAGAAATAAGCACACGTTAATTATCTCCAAATTTTTGTTTTAAAACAGAAAGCGTGCAACCAGCCATCTCATGGACGTAAAACACAAACTGCTTAGTATAGTCTGGGGTGCCGAGTACTGTAGCCGAACAAAGCACAGTTTTCAATTGCTCAAAAGACTGCTGACAATCAGGCGTCCAGGGCAGGGGTTCATGCACATCTTTTAGTGTTAAAGCAAGCAGGGGTTTGAAAAACAGCGAATAGCTAGGTATGCACTGCCTGCAATAGAAAGTGATACCTATGAAAGCGCGCACATCTTTCTGAGTTTGCGGAATGAGCATTTTAACAATGTTACTGATGCGCTCAGGGGTCAATCTCCTACCCTCCTTCAACAGTAGGTGACCTAAGTAGGTGACCTCCTCTCGTCAATTCTGAAATTTGGAAAGGGATACTTTATGGCCATGTTGAGCTAAGAATAAAACAATAGCTCACTAGTTAGGTAATTTTAAAACATCACTTAAAACATCACTTACACCACTCCCCCCTACACTGCACGACACATAGCCTCACAAGGTAAGTGCTCCTACGTAAATCCGCAAGTCGCAGCACGCCCCAATCAGTAGATGTTTGGGATGGCCCCAATGATGAAGCATGTCACCTAGGGGCAACCCTGGGTGAGTGAGGGGAAACAAGAAAAGAAATTTTTCTTTTCAACCAGCAGAGGTGGCCTTCACCCCAATTGGTGAACCCGCCCTTGTTTCTTGGCTAGGTTCTTTCGATCCGTCACCTACGGATTCTTTTTGATGTATTCTAACAACACAGCAAAGACATTTTTATTCTAACAAGGCTTGGGGGTGATTAATGAATCAATAGACCAGGCTAGACAGTACGCAACACTTTTTCTCGTCTACCTCCCTCTATCTACTAATGCCCTAACTATGCCTGCTGCAATAAGTCGAAGGGCATGGAGAAAGTGACACAGGCCTCGACAGGCCCCACCCGCCCCCGGCTAACATGCCTGATAAGATGAATGGCCGAGCTTGTTCTTTTAAGACACCTTCCTTCAGAGTTTTCTTCTAAATAAAATGCATGTTATAACTATCTACCTCCACGTATGCAACCCAGGACCATAAAAAAAATCCCGATTTATTATGTTTAAAGCTTGCATACAACCTTCTGCAACTTTGTGGCTTCATGAGCTGCAGAATGGCATACATGCAGTCGAACAAAGAGCCAGGGCGCACGTATAGTTTATGATTAAGAAACCCGGACTCCGCCAACACAACAAAATGTCACAGATCTGATCTGCCACCCTCTGAACTACTTTTAGATTGCAAGGTCATACAAGGCAATTTAATCCACTTGTGCTACTTTATCAGGACTGTAAATGTTCTGTTCCAGCAGGGGGTGCTTCTCATTGGGCCCCCTCCACTCTGTTCGAGCCGCAATTCAAGCGTTGAATAGGAAAGTGAGTGAGATGGAGGGTGGTCCTCACTTAATTAGTGGGTAAGTAGTGAGAGCCTGAGAAAGGAGCAGGTCATGGACTTTCTGGTAGTAAAGCACTTCACTTCTGGGCTTTCATAATCTTCGTACTCTACCATATCAGAGTTTTAGGATAATTATCTACACTGTGTGCAATTGTGCTTTTTTTGTGAGTACTGCCATTTTTCGGCAGTGAGACTGACAACCTGTGAGTTCACAGATACTCATAATGTTATCATTGCTTTTCTAACTGAGCACAAAGCACCCCCCAACAGTCTAAAGAGAGGCTGAACTGTGGCTGGTTGTTGATTCTATAATGCAAGTTAAAGAACACTACATCCAATGTTTTATTAGTCCACAAATCAGATTCCTCTTCTATTGCTCGCCAACTTTAAGCTTGCCTTTGACCATGCTCAGCGCTCTGCTGCCTCTTGGCTAGATCTGTGCTTTAAAAATTTCATATACGTACATATATTTTTTACATACCCCTGGTAATCAATTTAATGTGCCAGTAATTTCGGTAAAATAAGTTCAGTTCCATTAACTGGGCTGTTACCACCCTCTGCATGCATGGGGTGTTTGTACATACGGTGAGAAAGTATATTCACTTGCATATGTGCCTTAATGCTTGCATACATACTATAAAAATGTAAATTCCCATATGTCCCTTAATATGTGCTTTTGCATTTTACTATTCAATTGCGGTTTAATATTTTTGTACCTGCCTGAAGCCCACTAAAGCCTGAGCTTTATTGCCTATTTACACGCATTTTAAATGAGTTCTCATTTTGTTATTCCATGTCGTACACTACATATTTTTGCTGAGCAGTTCTAAAAAGCATAGCTTTGTTCTGAAGTTGACACAGTGAAGTGAAGTTCTTTTAAATTAGTAGTGCCAGCTATTGCTGACAAAACTAATGTGTTCTGTCGTCTTGCATTCTTAGCAGGAAAACGGCCTAGTGCATGCTGGTTGGTCCCTATCTGTAGGTTTTGGTTTCATCACATGTTCTTTCTTCCATTCACTTGCATTGAAAAAATGTGTATACATGTAACACCAAAATGTATGGGTTTTATGATTACGTGCTCCAATTAATAGAACATGAAGCCCTAATCCATTGACTAGGCAATTGTCTTGCTTATTTAGAATACTTACTGGGTATTTTTGTGTTAAAACTCTATGCATTCTTCTGAGTGTTGGTGTTGTCTTTTACAATGGTATATGTGTGTATTGGTTGCATGTTATGTGTCCATATGCTGTGCTCTATAATGAAATGAAAATGACAGCACAAATATGACATCCCCTTCCAGGATGCCCTGGTGGACACGACTCCTTCTTGTAGCTTTCTCCTAAAAGACCCATAGCTCATCAGTGATGTATTAGGTAATCCACATAGATATCCTGTCTCACCACAGCTGCACAAAAGATAAAAATTGACCAAATCCCAGTATGACTTTATTTTCAGTTCTGCATCAGTCTCTGCTGAATATCAAGCTGCCTTGCTTGGGATGTTTTAGAGGCTCTCCCCAAATGCACCTCATTGCAGCCTTCTGTGGCCTCGACCTTTGTTTTTAATCCATTGATCCAGCGCGATATCAGCAAACAACATTCATACACCAGATACTCACTTGGGCCCATACATTCACAATACGCTAATAGTTACGCTGGGTTTTATCAGTTGTTACTCTCTATCAAAATCCCTGCTACCAATTACCTTCTGATTGAAGAGTAATGACTTACCAATGAATCCTTTGCTAATTGGGAAATTTAAAATGAGTGACATTCATTATAGTACATAATCCTGAAATAACCACTGAGTCAGGAAGTTTTAAAATGCTTATCTAAAGATTTAGCAGAGTAAAATACAGAGCCACATGGTACTTAATCGCAAATACCCAAGATTAAGCATAGAAATGATTATTGCTAATCAATGACGGTGTTTAAAGAAGAGGAGAGGATAGAGATAGCAGCGCAACTAAAGGTTGCATTATATTTACACAAGTGCGAGAACCAAACCCCTTAGCCAAGGAGTTGAAAGAATAAGACCCAGGAAGGATGAAGAGCAAAGACCTCCTCCAGGATCAGGACAGGACCAGTGACCTCTCTACAACGACGCCTGCGTCGTTCCCCTCTCTGATACTCGACTTCTCCTCGATTCTCCCGTGCCTTCCTTCTAATGGACTCTGCCGCCCCCTCCTCAGGACCTCTCTCTGGGTCTGCAATCGATCAGCTTGGCAGTCTGGAGCTAAGAGCGCTCTGGCAGCATGGACTCCTGTTCTTCGTGAACGCATGCTCTAACTAATTAACTAATGCTATATTCTATTATACCCTTCTACGCCCATGTACCTCCCCTTAATGTTGCTAAAATATGGGGCCACTACTTCTGATTGGACAGGGACAGGGGGTGGATTGTCGCACCATATCCATTTGGCCTAACTTGTAAAGCCTATTGTTTTTAAATTCCCACCCTTCAATTTAATACATTCGCTTTATTTCCCACCCGTCTCATGACAAATGTAAACCAATTTTCATAGACAATGTGTCAATATGCAACAGGAAAGCCAAAGTACAGCATCTTCGGCCATCGGGTCGCGGCCTTGGACGACGTCCAGATTGACTTCATTTGGCAGGCACACAGGACACATGCGCAGAACCATTTGCCTCTCGAGTTTCAGGTCACCAACCCAGGCCCAAGTTTACAAACTAATAAAAGTGCAAGAAGAAAATATTAAAATCACAAATAAAATGTTTCACTGTATGCCCACTTTTTCTATTCTATTCCCATTTAATTATATATTCTAACCCGCGTTAGTAGCGTTAGGAAACGACAATTTAGTAATGACATGAGAGCAAGCTGAAGCATGTGAAAACATCAAGCAGCCATTTTACTACACACTGCGCAGAAGCAGAAATTTCCCACCAAGCTAAGAAAGACGTCACACCATGTGATATGGTTGCGACATGCGCATTGAGTTTTCCCGCGCATAGCGGCCATTTTAGATTACAGACAAGCGTTATTCATTAGTAAAACACATAGGCAAGCTTCCTTTTCTTTCGTGTCGTGAATGCAAAAGGTTAGTATTAACAATACAAGTTTAATAAATTAATACTGTGAGGAGGATTGAATACAAGCAAGTTTCATTTATGAAACCTTGCTCCATCACCATGCTGAGATGATCATCTGTTGCCAAGCTCCTCATGTCCTTCTTGCAAATGCCTGGGAAGATGTGGCCAGCATAGACTAGCCAGTGTTATGAATTTTCAACACATTACATCTTCTGAATGGCAGTTTCTCTGCCCACTGCCTTTTAAACTAATTAAGCGCCCACCGTCTAAAACCATTTCTTGTCCTTCATTGAGATGTTAGAAAAAGCTTTGCAGTACTAGGAGTGAGAGATGCTTAATCAGAAACAAGGCTTGGAGGTTTCCCAGTCTAGGCTACTAGAAAACTACTATTATTCAATATATTTGAGACTATTGAAGGGAACATGACCCTGAAGGAGAAGATTCAGGCCCGAATGTCTGGATCTTTGAGGAATTGAAGAACAGAGACTGACGTGAAGCTGTTGTAGTTTTCAGCCAGCAGGCTATGGGTAAGTGTTTATATTTCCCTATTGCATCCTTGGCTGCTAATAAAGTAGGCTAATCAGTGGAAACATCACACATTTGTAACATTGTGGCTAGAAACTTTAGTCGTTGAGAAGCTGTGCCCAGATTCAAAAGTCAGCAAATTTGCATTGATACAGATTTGCAAAATATGCAGATCATACAATAACATTATACAGTGGTGTCCCATGTTATACTGATCATTGCTCATTATTGAATAGTGACAACAAATATGTTCGAGGAGACTCTTCTGAAGCTGAAGATCCTAGGGCCTTCTATGTTTTGCATTGTTAAATTCACTTCATGTAAATGAAGAACTATTCTTTTCAGTTCTGCATGGACATTGAATTGACCACTGTCAAACTGTATCTCAATTCAAGTTCTACTGCCATCTCCTGGTGTACACCTGACAGCTAGGCCTGGCTACCTCTGAAGAGAGCAGTGTACATATATAGAAATTTCTATATCCAAATGGCATGCAGTAGTACTTAAGGCATGAGCACGCCAATGGTAAATGCAAGAACTAACTACGGATAATCCCAGTAAACACCAACTGACCCAGGATCCAAGGAAATTGTCTCACATAGAGCTTTTTTTTTTTTTTTTATCCTAAATTATTCAAATTAGGATGGTTTTGAATGCACGTCAGTCTGCTGATCTGATTTTGATTCGCCTGTCAACCTGGAGCTATTCAGAATGATTGGACAGACTCTCTGCTAATAAAAAAAACATATCTTGGCTGTGGGCATTATCTGTTGTCCTGCAGGCTATAGCTAAGTATTTAACTAGACATTTCATCTACTATGGCTATTGATGGCTAAGACCAGTAGCATCATTAATTGCACAGTTTCACTTCCAGGAGCGGTTCGCAGATGCCCATGACAAGAAAAGTATTGTTCATGTGATGGTGTGGAAGCTCGCCTCAAGGCGATCACCATCTTCGATTCTCTTAAAACCCCTCTCAACTTCTCACTCACGCACAGCTTCTTTAAGAAATGGGCCACAGTCACACCAGATGCTTACACAGTGGCCCTGCAGATGACATGGTGAGCATCTTAACACTGTTATGCACATTTTTACCTTCCTCTCTTCAAATGTTAAAGAAAGCAAACCTAAAAAACCAAAAAGTGCTTAAACTTTGAACTCACAAACATTAAAGGCAGTGTAGAAAGTTCTAGCAAATATGAATAAAGAAGAGGACAGTAGTGGGCTGCTGATTTATTGAGTAAGTGTAATGATAGTCCGAGATAATGAATCATACTACTTGAGCCTGATTGAGAGTTCTGGCAGAACACATTAGCTCGCTTCAGATCACTTGAAGACCTTCCATTGCCACTGTGAGAAATGGAGTTGTTAGTTGACGGGTACTGTGCCCTTCTCAAGCAACAGCCGCAACCCGAGTGAGGGTGAACCACAAAAAATAACTAAATTAACCTGTGTTTAACCCTCTTGTAGCTTGGCACAAAAGCAGTCCGGCATAACTTAGAGGCAATGTGTAAAGTATTTATGCAGCACTCAAACAGTAATAAAGTGAAAACACAATGCAATTTAGAAAAATAGAGTAAACGTTTATATATTATGACACCAACACAACAAAAATCTAATCATTACAATGGGAGTTATGAATTTTTAAACTTTAAGTAAAAAATAGCACGTAAATGATCAAAGTGCCAATGGTGGACATCTATTTTGTGCAAAACTGGGGCAAAGTAGAAGGTTCTAGCTTTCTGCAGTAGGGAGTGATTTCAATACGCGAAGTGGGTTGGGCCCAGTCTCTGCTTACCTTTCAACATAGAGGAAATTTGAAGAAAAATGTTTCAGAAGGTAAAGGTCAGCGGGGCAAGGCAGTAGTCGGGGAGCTACTGGATAAATTTGTGGTAAAGATTTCTACGCTTAGACTCAGTCTCTTTTATGAAAGTCAAAAATCTCAAGAGGGACGTACCTGCAGGCTGTAAGTGATGAGAGCTCCACCCCTTCTGCGAGGAGCAGCTGAACAGGATTTGCTGCTGTGGAGAAGAACTTAGTGGGAGCTTCTGCAAAGTCAGCTGACAGGCAATGCACCTTGGGCAGATTGGCGAGCAGGTAGGTCCTGATCTCTTCGGTTCTCAGAGCACTTATTGGCTGAAAACATTTCCAAGGGGAACCTTTAGCACCACTTCTAGGACACAAGACTGGAGGGGCACCACCTGGAGGGTCAGGGTTCACTCGTGCCGGGTCCAGGTGCGGGTTAAAGATGGTTGTAGCCTTTTCTGTCCCTGAGGCTATGATCAGGAGGTCAGCTAACTAACCCTTTGAGTCACTGTAGAAGTCCCGGGTTCAAACAGAAAAGCAAGCAGCAGGTCAGTCCTCGGAGGGCAGAAGGCTGGCTTCAGACAGCAGGGCAGTCTTGGTGCAGCAAGCAGTCCTCTGCAGTACACAGCAGACCACAGGCAGCAGGGCAGTCCACAGAGAGTCCTTCTGCAGGTCCGGAAGTGAATTGAAGTGTTGGTCTGAGTCGCCCACTATTCATACCTGGCTCCAGCTTTGAAGTAGAAGAAACATCTGGAGTTTTCCCCTCCACAGATGGTTCTGAAATAAGTTATGAGTGTGCTTAGACAGCTCGTTTGAAATGTAAGTGGGGCAGGGAACCACTCTGCCCCTCCCATTCAGGCTGGATGGCCCTCTCCCAGCTACATCCAGGTCCTACTGTTTACTGTTTTGGCCCAATACACATTCCTAAAGAGGGAGTAATTAACGTGCACAGGCTGCTAGAAACTCCCAGAAGGCCTCCAAAAGTGTAGCGCACGAAAATGCTAACTTCCTAACAGTGGCATTTTCAAAATTGTGATCTAAAATCCAACTTCAGCATTAAACTAATTCAAGTTCATACATGATATTTCTACCTGTTCTGTCGGAAATTGGGCCGTTAGTTGTGTGGCCATCACAACTAACAGATCCAGAGTTGTCCTCAGTGGGAAACAAGCACCCCGTTGTAGCATTTGACTCTCACAGGGTAGCAAAGCGGAGCAGTCCAAGGCCTACTCAAGGGCGGTGGTGTGGACTAGTAATCACCAATCACTGGCACACAATAATAACACTCAATAAATGATTGTCCAATCAGTACTTTTTCCTCTAGAAAAGGGAGAATTACATTTATTACGCACACACTGCTAAATATTACGTATTAGTTTACAAATATGCATTGCCAGATATAACATATCATAGATGACATTGTGTAATCACTGGTGACCCCCTAGTGGGGTCACCCAAAAATATCAAGTGAGGTTCAACAGTCATTGTGTAATAACCACATTGTGTAATAACCACATTGTTTAATAACTACATTGTTTAATAACTACATTGCTTTGACATGAGTCATTGTCATTATTGCGATAATGATGAATCAATAAAACATGTGTAATCATGAAAACCCAATAAAACATTTATCAAGAATAAACTTTGTGTTTGTGCATTCTTTCATATACTTGACATTAGACTGTAATGGTCAGAATAAACCTAAAGGGGCATCACAATGAAACTGCATTGTGAAAAAGCATTGCATTGCACCATACAATCAGCCCCTAGAGGGCATAACTACATGAAAAATGCATTATACACTTTTAGGCCTTCCAGCTATCTAAAATGTTACTATACGCAAGACCCCTTGAGGACGAACTACTCCCGGTTGTAGCCATGAGAGAGCTTTAAAATGCAGGAAAAAGCAGGGAAGGTGATGATTTTGGGGTTCACCCAACTTAGAGGGGGGACCCAGAACTTGACCCGAGAAGTAAACGCACATCATGCTGAACAATTTGGTAGTGTTTCCATTGTCCTAGGACCAACAAAGCCTGAGATATGAGCATAAACCTAAATTAAACAAACAGCCCAGCAAAGCATTATGGTGCGAATTTGCCGTGAAGGGTTAATTTCATAGTAGCGACTTCCTTGTGGTGGTACCCCCACTTCCAGGAATACAACAGGCTCAGAAATAGGGTCCTGGGCTCCTTCCTTGGAATCTCCGAAGTACTTGGAGATCGCTTATAGGGTCCTGGCCCCCTCCAGCATAAATCTGCCCAGGGGATGAGGTCCCATGGGGCAATGCAGGAAAACGGGGAGGGGGCCCACGCACGTCCTCTTCCCCAATTGTCATTCCAGCTTCCTTGTGCCATCCCTCGGGCCCTGGTCCACCCCGGGGGAATTAGATCAACACAGCTGCAGAGCCCCACGCACTCCCTGGGAGGAAAAATAGATGAAGGGTAGCCAAACTTTAAACCGCCATAGCTCAGCCCCATAGGGCTAATTTAGATGAGCTTGGTCTACTTTTACTCTTGGTGGCGAGCTTTATCCACGAGGGGCAGTTGGAACAACTCCCCTCACCTCCAAAGCGATGCAGTCCTCCAAAAGCTGGTCTTCATGGCTCCCTGTGCCAGTTCTACTTTATGGCTTTGTTGTTGGACGCATAAAGGTCCAGGGCTTCCCCTAAATGGTCCTCTGGGTGAATAAGGGGGCTAGCCTCACTGGCCCTTGGAGAAACCCACTGGTCCTCGGGTCAACTGGACAAAATCCTGTGTCCTGAGTGGGTGGTCAGTGGGTTCCTCCTTCCAGTTCTCCATGGCAGCCCCAGAATCCAGCAGCGAAGTGGGTGGAAAATCCACTGACAAGAGAAGTCTTCTACTTGTGCAAGAGTTTTTAAGGGAAGAGTAAGGTCCCAGAAAACAGGCACTCCTCGTCAATCCTAGGGTGCCACATCACCTCGCCACGCCTGTCCCAACCCCGCTGCACAGCATGTTGGGGCAATTCAAAATGGCATCATTCAGGTGCCACTGGTCGCATCAGCACCCGGAATCTTAGCCTCACTCCTCGCTGACATCACTGCCAAGGACTTGTCCACTACAATTTCAAAGAGGCTACAGTTGTCTGAGCATTCACCTTTGTTCAGTGTGTTTGGGCAAGCCCATCCTTGGTGCAGTGTGACAACTGGGTGATTGATGGAGATCATTCTGCCCCACCCCTTTCCTCCTCCATAGCTGGGAGAAGTATTGCTAATTGCTCATTTTGTGTCGGGTGGCCTTTGTTCCTGCTGCTGGAGACACAGCCGGGTGACAAATGGCGTGGGCTCTGATCCTGGGCTGAGCCAGGAAAATATGGAAACTCTGGATGACCCATAAGGTGTACAGATATCATTTTGGAAGTTGCATATTTAGTTTTCTTGCTCCAATTCAAGATACCAGCGGTAAAGCACATTGATTTACCCTACTGGTGTACACTACCCTCATGAGGCCTATCCCTTTGTGTTGTTACCAGGCTGTGCACAACAGTAGTTTCTCACGTGCAGCCCCACACACGTGTGTATGTGTAACCAGCCAAGTGCCTCTTACCGTTGCTGCATCACAGCAGCCTTCTCTTAAAAGGTGGACACTGGTCGTAAAGTCCATATGCCATGTGATTACCGTGGGTGAGACACTGGCAGTGAGACTTGCCCACAGTGAAAAGTCCAAAAACCGGGTGATCAGAAAAGCAAAACAATCTGGGCGTACTGCAGGGGCAGAACTCAGTGCAACATGTTCCCAATCAAAAGTTAGCACTTATTAACTATAATAAGGTAACCTAATGTTAATGTTATCCTGTGGGAAAGGTAGGCCTCATAGTAGTGAAAAAGAAATTAGGAGTTTTTCTCTACTAGAACATGTAAAATTTACAAGCATCTGTTCAACGTTTTTAAAACAATGCACCCTGCCCTATGCGCTGTTTAGGACCTACAGCAAGGGTTATTATATGTATTAAAAAGGAAGGTTTAGGGCTGGGAAAAGATTTATTTTGCCAAGTCAAATAGGCAGGTTAAAACTGCACAGGTTGCAATGACAGAGTTGAAGGGCTACGTAAGAGGATGGCACAATAAGTGCTGCAGACCCACTAGTATTACTTATTTTACAGGCCCTGGGTATATGGTATACCACTTTACTAGGGACTTGTATGTAAATTAAATACGCCAATTAGGCATAAGCCAATTTTACAATGTTTTAGTGTGAAAGTATAAGCACTTTAGCACTAGTTAGCTGTGAGAAACTGCACAGAGCCCTAAACGGCAACAAAAATGCTTTCAGAGACCAGGAGAGGTGAAGGGAAAAGGTTTGGGGGTGACTCTGCAGAGAGGGCTAAGTCCAACAGCCACCATGCCACTGAAATCCTTTTCCAGCAATACTACAACTGGATAGGAGCTTACCAACTTTGTAGATACAGGAGCTTACATAATAAGGAATCTCGGGCCATATGTAGGTAGCTAAATACCGGTCGGTAACGGCCGAAATTCGGTAAATCACCCGTTACCGACCGGTATTTAAGCAATCGAGATGTAGGAGGCCAAAAGAAGGAATCGGTAATTATGAATCGGTAAATACCGATTCATCATTACCGAATTCAAATCTACCCATTGGGAAATCACCGATTCCTTATTTACCGAATCGGTAAATAAGAATCGGTAAAAACGAAAAAAGAGATGTAGGTAAATTCGGTAATACCGAATTACATGAAATTCGGTATTTAAGAGTCGGTAATTAACACTGACTGAAAGCAGGTGGTAATCATCTACAGCGAATATAAGCAATCCCAAAATGCAACAGTGTGATCACTATGGCGGCTTTCTATGTGATTGCAAGGCGGCTACGTCTACAGGCAGCAGGAGTGAGGATCTGGAGAAGGGAGGAGCGCATTTACAGACAGCGCATCACAATCTTCCAACAGACTGAGGCTGAGATCCATGAAAGGTACAGGCTACACCCCCACACCATCCTGGACTTGATAAGGGACTTGCACCCACTCCTGGAGCACCCAACACCAAGGGCGCACACCATACCACCACATGTGCAGGTGCTCTGTAGCCTACATCTACTCGCATCTGGCAGTTACCAGGGGGTGATAGCTGCGGTAGGCGGGGTGTCTCAGAGTTGCCTGTCCCGTTTCTTCAGAAAGTTCCTGGATGCCATGATGCAGAGAATGCACCACTACATTAGCTTCCCAAACACACAGGCGGAACTGCTGAAAACCAAGACAGACTTTTACCAGATGGCACAGTTCCCACATGTCATAGGCTGTATTGATGGCACACACATTCCAATCTGCCCACCAGCAGCCACTGAGCACATCTACAGGAACAGAAAGTCCACCCACTCCATAAATGTGCAGGTAATCTGCGATGCTGCCAACATCATCACTGACATCGTGGCCAAGTTTCCTGGGAGCACCCACGACTCATACATCTTCCAGAACAGTGGGATCTACACACGCCTGGCTGCGGGAGAATTTGGAGAAGGATACCTGCTAGGTAAATCACTGTGACACTCACTCATACTTACTGCAGATGAATGTGTATTGGTGTATGTGACTAATGGCACTCTCATCCTCACCTAGGCGATAGTGCATATGCCGTGCGGTCATTTATCCTCACTCCCTACCTAAACCCATCAACCCTGAGTGAGAGACGATACAATGTGGCACACAAATCAACACGCAACGTTGTGGAGCGCACGTTTGGACTATTGAAAAGCAGGTTCCGCTGCCTCCACAAAGCGGAGGCGCACGTCAGTACACACCCATCATCTGCTGCAAAATCATTGCAACTTGTGCAATGCTGCACAACCTTGCCACAAAGAAAGGTACAGAAGTGGAATTAACAGATTTTGAGGACAATGATGATGAATTAGCACAGCCAGAGCCCAACGCAGCAGGAGTGCCACCAGCAACAGATGGGAGACAGAGACGGGCAGAGATCACATGCAACTATTTTTAAGTAAGTAAGGAGACACAGCCAGTAGTTGTATGTAATGACGTAGTTTTAATTTCTGGGCACTACGCCACAACACAAACGGCCAAACATGGCATTCCAATTTCTGACATCCATAGTAGGAAGTCATGGGTTACTTCACCCAATTCTGTCCTGTTAGTGTGGGCTGCATCAGCGTCTGCGGCCACGCACAACAGTACTGGATGCCAGTACGTGACTGTCCTCACTGGCTGTGGAACCAGTGGCAGCCCCATGCCGTCTGCTGCTCCTCCGGGTGTCTGTTACAGGGGGGTAATGCTGCTCCGACTGGTCGTGTCCTCGCTGTCCCCAACTTCCACAGCACCAGTAGTGGCAGACTGACTTGTCAGCAGCACCTCAAGAGCAGTGGTCACCTTCACCAGCCCCCTAGTGACATCAGTGCTGCAGTGCGCCAGGCCCTCCTGCATGGCCACGGAGCGCCTGCAGAGCAGAGAAGTGGCAGTTGCTAGGCGGTTCACTGCCCTTGTATGGTGCTCCATTTTCTGCCTCTCCCTGCGCCGTGTAACTCTGTCCTCATCCATTTTGCTGCACAGCAGCATCACAGACTGGGACATGTCCCGCATGCCTGCAGCCATCTCCTTCATGCCCTCAGCCATTGTGCCTATGCCCTTGTCAATGTTGCTCATGTTGTCATTGAGGCGCCTCATTTGTCGCTGGACTGACTGTATTGCCTTTCCTTGTAGGCGCTGCACCTTCACCATGCTTGCCTCCAGCCCTCCGAAGACACCATGGCTCTCACCCTGTGGAGGTGGACTGCTCACACGAGCCCTGCGGCGGCGTCTGGCACCTGTGTGTGCTCCCTCAGTGGTGGACAGCACACCAGCATTGCTACCATCCACTGGCACAGTGGATGTTTCCCCCTCGAGTCTTCTGAGGAGGACTCAAACTCCATCAGTCTGGCAACAGCACGCCTCCTAGGTCTCAGCACTGCAGGTGGTGTTGATGCTGGTGAGGCTAGCAGTAGTGGCGAGGCTAGCTGTGGTGGTGAGGCTGGCAGTAGTGGCGAGGCTAGCTGTGGTGGTGAGGCTGACTGTGGTGGTGTTGTGTGCCCTGCACTCGTACTGGCCTTCTCAGTGATGTCCTTCCGGGTGCCCTCTCTCCCTTGTCCTGAGCAGTCCTGCGCGATGTCTCGCCTGTGGACAGAAATTGTACATTAGCTCAGTGTACCTGCAGCCCTGCATAGCAAGAATAAATATACATTTCTGCCACACTATCTCATTGTCTTCTGCCTGCTTATCGCTGATGTGTGTCACATGCCTTGTTGTTCAGTGCGATTCCTGTCATGATAGGGGTTTCACTGACTACATCTCCCATAATGCATTGCTGGTTTGCACTAAAATCGGTTCTGGAGTGGGATTCACAGAGCCCAATTGGGGATTTGGGATAGGGGAGGGGGCACAATGCTGTGCATGCTTCTTACCTCGTTTAGATGCAGCCCTGGCAGAGCTGTCTGCATCCCGATCCCACAGACACTTTCTGGCTCTATCGTGGTCTCCACGAGCCGCTCGAGTTCAGTCAGGGCAGGTGCCCTGTTCCTTACTCCTCCTGTCAGCCTGGCTTGTTTCTTGAGATCTGCCATCTTCTTCTTGGTGATGCTCCTGATGTCATACCACCGCTTCTTGAGCACATCAATGTCCCGGGGGGTCACTCCAATGGCATTCACCTGTGACTGGATTTCAAGCCAGATTCTCCTTTTCACTGACTCTGCAACTTGCAGGGACTGCTTTCCAAACAGCTTTGCGTTTTGCTTCACCACCTCCTCCACAAGGACCTGCAGTTCCCTCTGACTGAATTTCAGTTTCCTCTTCCTTTCCCCTCCTTCTCTTTCTGTGTCCTGGGTGTCCATTGTGCAAGATTTGCAGGCGAGGTTCAGGCAGTGGCTCTGTTGCTCTCCTCTGCACTCCCAGCCTCTCCAGAAGGTTCTGATTGTGTGCACCTGCCTGGGTGTGGCCACTTCCTGGTTGGGAGGGGTGGTGGTTGCACAGGATTGGCTGATTCCTCAATTGATGTTTTTTTGAATTACCGATTCGGTATTTACCGATTTGGTATTTACCGATTCGGTATTTACCGATTCGGTAAAACCGATCGGTATTGTGGATTCGGTAAATATTTACCGAATTTTACCGATTCGGTATTGTTTACCGAATATTTACGTACATCGGGAATACCGATTCATAAATACCGATTCGGTAAAATTCGGTAATTAAGAATCGGTATTTCCAGATTACCTACATATGGCCCCTCATTTCGTCTTCTATGACTATAATGAAGATAGTCACCCAGCACAAATTACTAATGTGCCCAGGTTGAAAGTTTGGTTAGAGATGTCGGTGGAGTTGTCAGGATTTAAATAACTACAGGTATGTTCATGGTGGTCACCCCAAAAGTGGTCTGACAATGATTTCTGGAAATTTGAAGACTTGATTAAGAACAATGTTTAACCAAATATAGAAGTTGTCCTGTGGTATTGAAAGATTGTTAAAGCAGAGGATAACAATCTGAGTATGGGGAGAAGACATGCCGGAGATGGTGACAGAAGATGTATGTCAAGTATCCTTGAGTTTACTTTATTCCATGACAAAGTCTGCTGCTTTAAAGAAGAATACCTTCACTCTCCACAGAATATATTGGACACCACTGAAATTGGCCAAATTTGTTTGAGGTATCACGCTGTAGGAGATGCAGTTTGGCTCAGCAGACAATAGACACACTTGTGTATTGTCTCAAACTTTCTGTGTTATGGAAAGAAGTAAGATCTTAAGTGAAATGCTTGGACATGAAATTAAGGTAAACTACACTTTAATTTTATTGAGATTAACCCAACAATAAGCATGCTGCTGAATAAGACCCATGAGAGGCTGATGTTCTCTCTGATTCTACTAGCAAGATGAGAAATTTGTAAAAAGTGGATATTTTCTAGGCCTGGGTGGAGTTCACGGAGCGCAGAACTCCGCGAAGTGACAAAAAAACTCCACAGAGTTCCGCAAGTAGTGGAGTGCAGCTCGAACTGCCATTCACACTGATATTCCTGTCGCTCGCGCTGATCTTCCTGCCACTAAAGTAGAAATTCTACCCGAGCGGCAGCTCACCAACTCACCAACTCACCATTACCATTGGCAAGCGCAAGCGAGGAAAAATCTCCGCTGCACTACGCGGAGTGGAGTTTTCTGCACTCCGCAAACGGAGCGGAGTTCACCGCCCAGGCCTAATCTTTCATATCTCTCGCTCTCTGTAGACTAGATCAGGGTGGCTAGCTATGTCAGAAAAATGGATATAGGTTGTGATCCCTAAAGTTTAGAAAAAACGTGGAAAAGGTATACTATGTAACAACCTGATTCTAATAGTCAATGGCCAGTTTCACTGTCACCACAAGTATTACCTGCAATATACTACAGTCAGTCTCGATGAAACATTATGCAGCTACAACCAGAGACAAGAAACTGATGGTGGAATGAAAGTAGTACATAGGGATAACTTTCACATCAAGCAAAAAGTGACAGTTGTCCCGCCCCGGAAGTGACTTCACTTCTGTTACCGGGACCTCCAGGCCTCTGAGGGCCCTCCCCGGAAGTGACCTCACTTCTGGGGGGTGGGTTTGGGGGGGGGGGGTCATGTGACCCTTTTGGGTCAACTGTGTTGTGACATCACCCTGGCCACGTGCCAGTTACATGCTCATGGTGCTAAAACGTGCAGCAGCCCCCAACAAACCAGAGCCCCTGAAGATCATGTGACCATGATGTGACCATGATGTGATGAAGGGGAGTACGTCCATTTTATCTTGATGCTTGAAATACATATAAATAGCTCACTAAGTAGTCTATGCTAAACCCAGGAGCTGCCCTCCAAAAAGAGATCGCTTGGTTATGAAGACATACAGTCACCTCAACGAAAAGTCACGTCTGTTGGTGGTTTGAATACTATCGATGGATATTATCATAGCCTAACACTATTGACCATGGATCAGAGCGCGCAGCAGAGCAATCTTAAAGCGGGTGGTCACGATGTCACCCGTTTTGATGAGGAGCTCTGTCGACAGTTTGAAATGCTCAGCCTCAAAGATTTGCCACACCTGATATCTTATATTAAGGGCTCCAGCAGCAACAGCGAGGCCTCAAGTAACGAAGGAACTGCTGAAAACAATTTCATCGACATGGAAGATGGTGAAGAATCTATTACAGCTCCTAACTCACCGGTTTATGAAGATATGGGGTTTCTGGAGTAATGAGCTCCGGATGTTATCGTCGTGCAACAGCTGCGAGCAAACTCCGACGCTGTTTCTACCTCGATGGACCTCAACAGCTCTCAAGATTTCAGAGCTGCTGCTGAGTCCCACAAAAATGTGAAGGTTAGTAAATAATTGTTATAGATACTTACTTAGACCTTAAATATAGATATATTTTGGACCGTATATATGGCTATATTTTGGAATTCGCTACCGGTCGTAACTAGATTACAACCAAATAGACTCCTGTTCAGGAAAATGCTCAAGACCTGGCTGTTCCCGTCCAAGTAAAAATGCAATACTTACCTCTCTGGAACAGTTCTCGTTACATTTCTGGCGCCAAGATGCCTCGGCATTCACGCGCTCTATAAATGCCTTACTTTCTTACTTACTTACTATATTTTAATTTTAACTAATAGTTTGTCTTTCTTTTTTGAACCTTAGAAAGAATCCACAAAATAAGACTAGGTAGAGAGGACACCACCAAAGATTAATGTCGTACATTTTTACTGCTTATGCTGTTCAAAACAGACTGAAAGTTCCACAATCTAAAATAAAGAGCCGCATAAGAAATGTTTGTTCATATAATATCCCAGATTTTGAAAAGGAAGCTCAAGGTATACCCTACGATGCCAAATGGCGTGTTAAAGGTTTTGCTACAATTGCTGTGAACTTCAAGAACAATCTGCCATTTATGTAGCTTGCTAGACCCTCACAAAGTATATAAACTGTTAAGGTTGGTGTATGGTTTGTCTTAGCACGATGAAAACTGTTTTTTAAAAAAATTGAGTCTCACGGTATCTTGTCATTAATGTATTATTTAACATTACATACTTACTCACTTTTAGGACAAACATCAGAATGTCAGTGCACAAGATGCTTGTGAATTATGCCCAGTGCTTAATTTGAGCCAGTGGTTTCGGGTGCTCGGCACCAGCACTTAATTGTCTGCACCGGCGCTTGTGACAGTCTGCTACAGGGTGGCACTGTCTGGCCAATTTAGAGATGACCGCAACAACAGTAAACTATTAATGCAATTTACATTAAAAATGACTATTGCCTGCCTCCCAAGCTATTATTGTACCTTTGGGGGCTGAAATAGTGTGAATTGTCAAACTTGTAGCTTTGTGATGGTTAGTAGTTGTGTTGTTACTATCATTGGCAGTGCTGTCAGGGGTAATGTTGGGTGCAAGCGCAGTGGCCTACTGATGGGAGTCCTGCCATTTAATGTTTTACAAATTAAGCACTGGTTACGGCCAGGATACATGTGTATTGCCAGATTGCTATGTGTTGCTTAAAGAAAGAATAGCCGAAATACAACCTGTAACTCTGCGCTATCTGAAGCTTGGTGAGCCACCCGCAATGATGCAATGTGACAGTCCTACGTGCATAGCCAAGTGCTGTGTCATTGTATGACTACCTACAACGGATGAATAATGGAGCACGTACAAATAGCATACTAGGGAGTTAATAGTACTACCAGCTTACATAGCGCCTTAGAGCTTCTGACCGAAGATTATTGCAGAAATAAAGGTTTTGTATTGTATGACGGAGAATTGTACAATCTTCTGAATGCCATCAGTATACTGAGTGTACAAAGTTATATAGGAGGAGTGATCGGAAAGCCCTGTCTAGAGCAGTTGAGTTGATAGCTGTAAAAATAACAAAACTTGTGACGCTGTGACAAATTATCTGCCGGGCCCCTGGTAATGTATGGAGCATGTGTCATATTATGTATACATAGTGAAAAGCCAGCAAACTGTAACAACGATAAGACGTGTACCCTGACACTGTAAAGTATGCCCTGTTTGTGTTGTTAACATTCTTTATTTTTAATTAAATTTCCTTACAAAAAACCAGTGTCTTTCAAAACATGCCAAGCAGGGGCTGATAACATGTCGGTTGCAGGGTAAAGAAATATTTATTACGAGACAAGTGGGGTTAGAAGCTTTTGAAGTGTCGAAGCTCTGTGTAGAAGTGCTCTAGTTGGAAACAAGCCGTTCAACAGAGCACAGGTGAAGACCTGGTTATCTGGGGAAGAGGCGTATTCACTCCACAAGCCAGCCAGGAGGCTATTTAAGAGGAGACCGACCATTGTTAATGCTCAGCTTGATTATCAATGGCAAGAGGACAGAATTAGTCTAAATAGACACCAGAATTTTTGTTTAAACAAGTCGCTTCAGAACTTATTAAAACAACTTTCTGTTCATCATTTTGTAACGCACACGGAGGTAAAAGCTGCTGTGATAGAGAGTTTTAACAGAACATTAACATCTAAGATGTGGAGATGTTTCACAGCCTACAACACCTACCGATATGTGGGCATTCTACAAGCGTTATTAGATGTTTATAACGCCAGTTATCACAGAATCATCAAAACGTCTCCCATGTAGGTAACACCTGATAATTCCTTAGAGTTGTGGCGAAAGGTGCACAGTAGCAGTTTTGCTACAAATGTAGAGAAGCCACTTTTAAAAGAAGGTGATCATGTTAGGGTGTCTAAGTTGAAAGTGGTCTTTATGAAGGGCTACCAGCAGACTTTTAGCGACGAAATATTGATAGTGGAGAGTGTGGAACTTAAAGTATATATATTTACAGGTTAAAGGACTACAATGGTGAATTGGTATTGGGTGCCTTTTATAGTTAAAGAAGGTACAAGACGATCTACACCGGGTGTACAGGGTTGAAAAGGTTCTGAAATGGAAAGGAAGCAGGGCTAACAGACAGGCCTTTGTCAAATAGAGGGAGGGAGCCTGAGAAATGAACAGTTGGGTGCTGGCCAGCTCACTACAGGATGTGTGAGTATGGGGGCTCTCTAAAGGTTTCAATATGGGGACAATGTAATTTCATATTACCTTGCCATATACCGTGAAACTAGCTAAACCTCTGGGAGTTAGCCCTGACCAAAATCCAATACCCGAGGAAATGGAATACATTTACAATGCTCAAGGCCAAATTACTCTAAAGTGTGATCAGGACCCCTTGATCATCTACGCTGGCTTGCCTCACAGCTATTACCCCAGCATCGCGGCAGTGGTCGAAGCCATCAACAAATCCATAGCCAGCATCAAAACTTATTTGAATAGTCAACTAATATTAGATAACGTTAGAAGGAAGGTGTTTCCTAAAGCTCCAAATCGCGATACAGAGTTTGCTTATACGGTTAAATTGAGATGGGTTTTAGGCACAGTACAACATATAAAAAGCCAAGAAGAGCAGGGCCCTATGTGCCTCGACAATAACAGAGAGTTCTATACACTCCGAGCATCGGAGATAGTTATTCACCATTGATAAAATGGGTCCAAGTGAAGGGGGAAAAGAGCACAATGATCAATATTCAATAGATCAAACCATACTACGTAGCAATTTCTAAAAACCATTTTGACACTGTTGGTAATGATCATCGACAATCAATCTGAGCCGGTGAACGGTATAGTTATTGTTAAGATTCATTTAAGGCCACGACGCGACAGCGAATATTAAGAAGTCATAATGGAGATCATGAAAACATACGGCGACCCAGCTCTGTACAGGGATTCATGCACACACCAGGCCAGATATGGAGGGCCGCCATTCTTTTAAGGGGCCCCTGTTATGTACGGACGGGACTGGGAGATTTATTCCACAACTTGTTTAGAAAAGCTCTGTCTTTGTTGAGAAGAGGCTACGAAATTGCAGAACCCCACGTTACCGAACATTGCCCAGGATGTGGTGGGATCTGTGACTTCTGCTGTTGCCAAACGCATAAACAAGCAATCCCAAGAAGGAGCGGAACTTATGTACAGGGCAAGCACAAGCATTATAAGGAAGCGAAAGTCTTCGAGGCATAGGTGTCCACCGGCTCCCAATAAAAATAGGAGGCGTTCTTCAAAAAGCACTCACAAAAGAAGATCCATAAGGCAGACGAGAGCCTTGAAAAACAAGAGAACACCTGCTAGCATAAATCGTTTTTAAAACACAACCACCTGAAACATGGCTTTTGGGCACTGCGCATCAGGAGAGTGCGCCAAATCAAAGTTAGACTTGTTTTCTCTAAAGCCCACTCAGACCAGTTTTTTAAACTGTTTTTCATGGCAGTTTCACCTCTAGCTACTTTGACGCTGTTAGCGCTGATAAAGTTGTTTGTATCAGTGTCCATGGATATGTATCTGCATTTCAACAATGCTCTGCTGCATCTTGTTTGTAAAATCATCAAAGTGGACGGTGCCAACATATCCCAGCACAACCATGTTTAATCAGGTAGACATTACCCTCTGTGACTGGCTCATCAAGCGAAGTGATAACATGTATGCCTACAGAGCCTAAATCTGAAGTATTCTAAATTACAGCTGCAACGCCCTGGACACAACTTTCAGCAGGGCTCTTCTACAAGGATACTTATGCGAAGACAAGAAGCTGGACGGCGACAATCAAGGTTTTGGTAAAAAGAGCAAGCTTTGTCGCAGGCAATAGAGAGTTTGACCTCAGAAGTATACATTCAAACCTTTTCTTCCAAGATATACTGCTCATCAGAGGTATCGATCTTAAGATCAAACTTAACCACAACAAGGACTCATTCTGTCTCATCAGCAGGGATGCAGAACAGCATAAACTGGTCATACTGTCCACTAGTTTGTTTGTAAATAGAGTGAAAGTGTCTCTAAATGTCAGACTGATTCATGCCAAAGTTTTACAGCTATCGATTTCAAAGTACGACATTGAAAGAGTAGCTCTGAAAATATTCAGCATCCCAGCTGGTAACAGATTAACCCAGCAGCAAAATGTATTTTTGGAACAACTATCAAAACTTGTTGTCAACACGGCTTTTAGCGATCTTTACACCTCAAAGCCATTTAATTTCAAACACTACCACATCAACTATGTGACGCTGTTCCAGGAGGGGGGCTGCGATTCTTGCAAAACCGTACACACCCAGCTTTGGAGATACAAATTTTTTCAGGGAATATCTGGGCTTCATTTCAATAACAGGAAAGCACCTGCGTTACTCACGAGTAGTTGTATCAAGAGAAGGATATGGGGCATGCTACATGCTGTTCGCTTTCAAACTAACTCCTGACATGGAAGACGGTGACCACTATAACATGATCAAAAATGGAAATCTAAAAGCCGAAATACGTTTTAGGCAACACTTGGGTGCGAATGTGAACATGGTTGTATTCTCTGTATTCGACAACGTCATTCTGATCAACCACGCCTGCCAGATTTTGTTTGGCTATCTTTAAAATATTGTGAACTGGACACTGTTCAGATTTGGGATTTCTTAAGCCATCATAAATACACTAAGAAATACTTTTTAGGTGTTTTTCCAAGTGACACTCTGCCTCATTAATTAGGGTCCGAAAGACCCCTCGCGCTTGTCTTTAACATAGATCCACACTACAAGGAAGGAACTCACTGGGCGGCCCTGTTTTTGGATAAAGACAAGCTTACAGTGTTTGACAGCGCAGCGGCGTTCCCCGAGAAAAGCATCTATACAAAACCTATATTCAAGTGTGTAAAAAAAGCTGCTGCAAGTGTGGAATATAACAAAATGCAGGTATAGGATTCTCTCGCTATCGCATGCGGGAGCATTGTCTATATTTTATTAGTAAAATGTTAGAGGGTATGACGTTTCAAATTTTTTAAAATCTGTTTTCAAACGATCTAGTTAACAATGATCGTGCTATGAAATATGTGAAAAAACGTGTGGTCTACATCAAGCATTGTTAAAACAGAAAACACAGATTTTCAAAAGTGCAAGGTTGTGTAAAACCTTTTATGGGTAATTATGGATGTCTAAATTAAAAATAATAAAAACTTGAATACAGACTCTGCATCTTTATTCTGACTTAAGGGCACATATTCAAACTGGTTTAAAAGATGATAGAAGCACGTTGTAAAGTTAAAAGCTTTATTTACAAAGCAGTTTTTTCATAGTACAAGCAACAAACTGATAAATTAGTAAAGAAATAAAAGAAAAAACATAAAAATGTTAACTATGGCAAAACTATACACACAAACACAGGCAAACACATACATAGGTTCAAAAGTCAGAAGAAACATCAGACATTTAACCACTTGTTCATTTTGGACAATGTCTTTTTTTTAGGTTCTAGAGGCAGAGCCTCGGTGCTCCAAGAGAGGGATAGCTGGGGAAAGAAAGGAGATGCTGGCATCTTAGGGAGGGGGTTAAAATCAGCAGGTGTTGGAGTACTTCTGGGGCTGTAAGTCAGATCTTTCAAGCACCCGCCTGTGTTCAGCATTACCGACAATCTTCAAAGAATGTTGAGTTCCACAGAGGCTCGCAGAAACTGTTTCCAACCTCTAGGTGCTTTCTGGAGCGATAGTGTTTTGGGGTACGTAAGACCTTTGACTAGGTCGTACATGTGGGAGCCAACAACCGACTGATCTTTGTAGTGGAATTCACATCTCTCATTCCATGAGGCCAGGTCATTAGAAGCTGACATTTTACTTAGCAACATTTGCTCGGACCCTCTTTACCTTTGACTTATTTTAAAGTTCTTCAACAATTATGTCTGAGGATGGTGGTGGTTCTTGAGGCATTGAAGAGGGTGGTAGAGGCTGTATAGAGTCTGGGGCATATAGAGTCAACCTGTTTCTTTCAACAGCCCCCTGCCTTTAATATTTTTAAAAGTTTTGAAAAGCGCTGGTTTAAAGACCTGCATTGTCGTAAGGTTTTAAATCTGTGTGGTTCAAAATTTCTTTAATCTCGACATCCAGGTGCTGCATCTCATTTTTCCAGATATCACAGGTATCGTCCGTATATGTCCCCAAATGTTCCATCTGCTGCCGTGGTACCAAGTACATCTTTTGAGCATGCTTCATCTTTTCCCGCTTAGGAGGCTGGTAATTAGCGGTATAGCTATGTCCAACAAAGAACCTATAAAACCTCCTGACTGCTTTACCAGTCTTTTCTTAGAAATGAGGCAAGCCCTTTTATTACTGAGCTTCTTGATAAGGTGGCGCTTCTTCAAAACACAAAACTGGCGCTCTGATATAGGGACATTACTTTTTAGGGTGTTTAGGGGGATTTCTGAAATGGCAGCCACAAAATCGTCCAAAGCCACACACAGGATGGCCTTGCTTTGCTGGGGGCTAGCTGTGACTAGCATTGTTAGGAGGGCTAGATTATGCATAGACGTTCCAACATGGTCAATACCCGGTATAATAAATTCTAGAGTCTAAATGTTACCATAGCCTTTGGGCTTGGTTTTAAGTGTGTAAGCGATGATGAAATCGGGTGGGAAAAATCCAGCACGCAGTTTGTAGTCTTCTAAAGTATTGGATTTTAAGTCTACCAGGAAGTAACCATGTGGGGTTTCTCTGTAGCATCGTTAAAGGCTTCCAAGAAAAACTGTGTGCTTCCGGGGTACATCTGTTTAGCTATAATGGATATCTGTTGTTTGTCATGGGGGGGTTTAAATATACCCAGGTATGAGGAATTGAGAGATATAGAACGACTGCTCTTACCCTTTTAAAACAAGTTCTGCATGATGGAACATATGCTTAGATTGTGCGATAGTGTGAATATTGAATAAAAGCTCTCTATCTCAGGGTGATTCCCACCTTCGCTCATAAGTTCATCTACAATCACCATGTTTACAAGGCCTGTAGGTAACAATGCATTGTCGTTGAGATTATTTGGTATGCCTTCTATAAATTTAATGTGTGGGAACCTTAGAGCTAGTTCTTTATAAAGATCTTGCCGGCACAAATAAAGCTAAACAATATTGTAAGGGGTTTGGGATAAAACACTAGGAGCATTTTGTAAGTGTTACTTTATAAAATAGCTTTTACCCCAAAATGAGGGGCCTGCTAGAATGCAGGAGAATGGGTGTTGCAACCTGGTGTCCATAGTCGGGGTTGTGAGACTCTAATGCACCTTCAATAGCCATACGGTAGGGTTTTGTAGTGTTCTGTCAGGACCTTTTTATCAAACACTATGCGCACGGTTTTATGCAATGACTGGGTTGTAATTTCCCACCAATTTTTTAACCGGACTATGCTAGGTTGTGTTACAACAAATATTTTATCATTTTCACGGTCGCTTGAGGTAGAGTATTCGTTCACCAGATCCTTTATGTTTTTAACATTTAAGGTGATGCCTTTGAATTTCAAACATACTGCATTGTTACAAGTTCTGTAAGAATAGGTCTTAGGGTCAGATGATTTGAGCTAAACTATGTACTCAACCTTTTCTAGCTTGCTGGTCAAATCACTTGCATAATTACCGAGTTGGGGGATCTTCATCCCCTAATTTGCTCATAAAAATTACAGTCAGTATCGTGATACAGACACCGTTCCTGAAGTTTATCCTTCACATTGTAAACCTCTAAATGAGCATGAGCAGTTGTGAAACAAGCTATAAAGATGTTCATATTGTTACAAATTGTGGGGTACTCTTTTTTGTATTTCTAAGCCAGCGCTGTGGTTTCATCATATATAAACTTGCAGCTGGACACCTCGTAACAATGCACAAAAAGATATTTAAACAGGTTGTCAGGATCTGTGATGTTGGTCGTGTTTGACAAGTTGGTACGCTGTGTGAATTTTCCCCATAAGGAATTGAGGCAGAGCTTAGCTAACTGTTGTCTGGCGGGGTTGACTTTGATGAAATCAGGTCTCAAGAATATTACCTTGTGAGTGCAGTAATCATTTATAGATTTTTGCTTTGAGGCCTCGTTAATACACCAGTCTGGAAACACTGATGCCTCTTGTTTGTCTCTGAGAAATATATTAATATACTCCGAAAAGAGTTGGTTTGTAGTCCTCTCAAAGTGCCAAATTTCATTTATTTTTCCAAGTCAGCATCCTTTCTCTAGGGTTGCCTGCACCTTAATGCTACACCATGTCCCGGTGAGCACCCTTTCCTTGTCAGTGTGTCCGCACTCGCTAGTCCCCTTTACTTTCAGTGCATGTTTGACAAAGGGGGAACATTTGCTTACCATCAGCTCTGTACGGTAGTACTGGGAAGTAAAGCCTCCAGGGTTGGTAGACTTGACATCTGACTAGCCCAAAGTATTAGTCTATTGCTTTAAAGTCCCTAAATGTGATGCTTGGGTGACCTAAGGGGTATAACTTCATCTTGTTCACAAATAGATACAGACTCATGAAATCGTAGTAATGTATTTTCTCACCCTCTCCCACAGCTCTGAACAACTGTATAGCATTTGTAAGACCTCAAAATATAGCGTTGCGGGGCTCCAAAGGTTCAGTTAACTCATTGCTCTTAATGAAGGAGCAGAGTTCCGCATCTGATGTTAACATTCTAGCGACTCATGCTCCCAGAAAGATCTCGGAACAAAACCACAGTTTTCAACATAATTAGTCTTTAACAGAGTATGTCTGTGCAAGTGTTCAAATTTGGTACCCAACAGCTTATTAAACTTGTGTTGTTTGTACCAGTGGGGACAACCATGGTAAAAGTAACCATTGTAGTCAAAGGCCATTGGCACGCCGTTAATTATAGCATACCCATCTAGGAAATAAGGGCCCACACGGTGTTCACTACCCTGCAAGGCATGTTGGGTGAAGATGTTTTTCTTGTCAGAGACGTAAATGACCATTGCATAGAGGCGGTAGAACAACGCTTCTGTTTACCGTTATAGAGGTCTGGCGGCACTAGAGCTATGCTTTTAGATTGTAAAAACATGTCCTTGTAGATAGACATAAACCTGAAAGCCAGCATGACATGTTAAAAAGGGTCGATGTACTCTATGGGTTTTGTCATCTTGGTGGTATTGAGTTTCAGAACTTTTTGTTGTTTTGTCATCTCTACAACAACGTCTCTGAAGAAATTGCCAGCTTTTCTCAAGATCATTACATCTGCCGGACAGTTAGCTATCAAGCTGGTTTCAAAATGACACTTTTCCCTTTGTGGTTTTCACCATACTACTGTAAAAAAATCTTTCTCCTCTGGCATCAAATACACAACACCGTAGCTGTTGGGCGGTGGCATGGGACCCTCATAATTCTGATTCGCCCATTTGTTAAAAAAGTGGGGGAAATAACCTTTACAACCTGGAAGACCAAAGGCTTTTAGCAACTTGCTCAATTTCATGGGCAGAAAATTCAAAATATCCATGAGCTTTATATGTAAAGGTACAGCCGTTAGCAGCATCAGTTTGGAGCCCTGGGTGATGAGTTCTACAGGCATCTGTTCATGAATTATATTTTGCAAAAAGAAGAAGTCATACGCTTTTGAGTTATGGGCCATCAGCGTATACCCTTTGAATTTTGTCTTCATGAATGTGCTAAGGAATTTGTTCACGCAAGAAGGGCCTTCAAACTCCATGTTTTTATCGGACGTTAGATGGTGTGTGAAAATATAGTTAGGCTGGTGCCCTCGGGCCTCTTGGATACACTCTATATCAAACACTATGTAGTCTTCTCTTTTGGTCTGGGGCCGGCCTTTAGTCATGTAAAACATGTGTTCTGTTCCTGAAGGAAAAGAAGCCTTACACCGGTGGCATTTCATACCTTTGCATTCATGATCAGCGGCTGTGTAATGCCCACCCCCCCCACAATGTTTTAGGGATACACTGAGTAATCCCAGTGTGTATGCTGAAGTAGTTTTGAGAGCGACAGAATAGAGTGCATCTAGGACATCTTCCCTTCTGATCCACGACTATGATACAACCATCCCTTTGACACATTTTACAATGCATTTCACACTGATGATCTGTCTGTGTGTTGTAGATGTGATCGCAATGGGTGCTCACATATTAGGCTCCTAGAAAACCCTTCAGGTTCAAGATACCGTAAAAGTGATTTTTATGCTGGAGAATGTAAACAGTCTTGCTTTTGACAGGCTGTCCGAATGTGAAGTACTTCCACGATCCGCTGTAGTAAAGAACTTTTACTGCAGCTGCAAAAGAGTTCTCAGAAAGGCCCAGTTCCCCAAAGCCTAACAGTCTGTCGGGAGGTATTTCAAGCGCTGCATGGGTTTCAACCACTCTAGACAAGCCAACTGCATCGGTAGTGCTGCGATCCATTAGTAACACAGTGATGCTAGCCGCCAGAGACATGTTGGTCACGCAAGTGTTAAAGTTGAGCAACCATCACTCTTTTTTCTTCAATGACTTACCTGGAAAATATACTCTTTAAATGTCTGGAAACGTCCCACTCCTGACTCTGAACAAATGCTGCTATTTCTGCTTTACTCTGTAAAAGCTTAGAGTTTTCAAAAAATTCAACAGCATCAAACACATTGAGGAGCTTTCATCTGGTGAACAAGGGGCTTGCCAATACCCTGCCTGTGGAAGCAGAGCTGAAGCATATCATTCGGCTCCATGTTATGGAACAACCACTTTATGAGCATTTCTACAGCCTGGGGAGTAGCTAAAAGCCCATGATCAGATGAGTTTATGCTTTTTAAGTTAAACCTGAATTCTTCTCAATACTCTGCAGCGTTAAATCTCTCTACGTTTCACCTGTACTTTCTGACGCTCTCTAAAAACAACATCTCTGAATTCTCAGATTGGGGGCTTCTGTTGGATGTTGAGCTCTCCAGTGAATTTTTTTTTGGAAGGCGGGGGGTTTACTCTGATTCTAAGGCTGTGCATTTTTAAGCCTCCATATTGCAAAAATTCTGGCTTTCTTTAATTTACTGACTAAAAGCTTACGCTGCTTGCCGCTATTAGACCAATTTTCTTTCTTACCGGCCCATCTGTTTTTATTCAGTCCCCCAGAGCCAGTTTGAATGGTCTCAGGAGTATTTGCTGAAGATGCCCTTCCTGATTTCACGGCTTTCTAACTTCTTTTTGGCCATGAGGACTCATGAGAACTTTAGTAAGGACGTCTTGTACCTTCTTTTTATATGTGGAACTTTAGACTGGGTTATTAATAAACCTGGAACCCCCACTCTTTAGGGAGCGCCGCAGACCTTGTCAAGATGAAATAAACGCTACGTCTGCAATGGCTGATTCACAAGATTGCAACACCTCTCTACTAAACCTTTGTGCCCTCTGGATTACCTCCCTTTGTACACCCTTCAAGGGTCGGTTCTCAGTTTCTGTCTTCCACAGTTTTATGGTCTTAGAGTTCAGATTGGATTTTAGCTTTCTGACAGCTTGGTGCATATCTTTCGTATATGACCCAAGTACAGCTCTTTGGGCTAAAAACCCATATTCCGGGCATTATCTATGACAGTAGGGGTGGGGCGTACATTACCCTGAAACTCCCTGAGCACCGCTCTCTGTATACCCCCACTGACACCGTTCTGAAGGACTGGAATTGGAGGGATCAAAAAAAGCGGTTCCCAATCCGAACATAAAACTGGGTATCTGCCGGCTGCTCCTGAAGATGCCTCCCTGCTATACTTCGTTTCAAAGCTCTGATTATGACATCTGATCCATCTTGTACTGCTGTAGGGGTATGATGAGGCGGATGATGGAGGTTTTACATTTGATGCAGGGCTGGTGGGCTCGTATGCGCCTGGAGGTTTAACCGGTGACTTAGGATATAGTGAATTTAAATGTTGGTCATAATAGCTCTGCAGAGTGGAGGTGTAGGAAGCGCAAGGGCTGGGAACAGGTGGCTGCTGCCCTTCAGGTCTACATTAGAAGGAACACTGTGAGCAGCTGCGGCGCCGGCTAGTGTTTCAGAACTCGCTGGCACCCCTGTCAGATCTTTGAGATACACTGTACCTACATAAGATGTGCTTGTTTGGAAATTATAGTTTTCAAGCCCTTCAACTGGGGTTCATGAGATTTTTATATGTGGTTGTTACTCACCGGTTAGCCACCTGAGAAGCCCTACACATACAGTATATGGGTCCTGGTCTAGATGATCATTTTCAAGCCCTTTGTCCCAAAGCCTATGTGAGATATTTAAAGTCTGTTCGGTGATCCTCTGGGGAGCACATCGACATTCATCCTCTCAGATGGTGGAAAATTTACCTGCATGAAGATTATGGGGACATGGTTGCGCTGTAACTGTGTATTTCAAGGATAGATCCAAAGGGCCAATTTGTAGGTCCGGGCCATAGGTTTCTTTTTCTTTAAGGGAAGGCAACTAGATTTTGGTCTTTTTAGCGTGAGATCTACTTTCTGGTTTTTGCATGACCCTTGCTGTTGTGTGTCTACGGATGGAAGTGTGCACCCTTTGAGTCTAAACCCTAGCCAAAAATGGTCTTCCTGTATGCGTGTTTGCTGTACTGGTTGTGGGTGTAGCTGGTAAAGCAGTGTAGATGTTAGAGTAACGAGTGTCTCTAAGGCCTGCATTTGCAGAGTCTGCGTATGTTTCTTTTTTTACGCACAGGGCATCTTTCACCGGTTGCTGGCATTGGGTCATTTTGACCGATCTGTGTGATGTCCTTTAGCGGTGTTGACGTGGGCTTAACCTTTCGTGGCACTTCAGTGCCGGTCTTTTGTGTTGGCTCTATGATGGAAACAAAAATATACATTACTTAAAAAAAAAAAAAAAGCCTGAACAACTCTTTACAACCTTATTATTGTAACTGCCTGTCTTTTTTTGTAGGCCCTACTAGATGCTGAAGGAACATGCTATTTGAGACAAAAATATATTCGGGTTCTTTTGGCAATATATTTTGTAAAACACACCTGATTTGCACCTTTGTGGAACCCCTTTCTTTGTAACCGGTCCGTCTATATGCCTGAAGACTTCCTTTTTTTGAACTAGGTTGTGACCCTTTCTGGACTCGTTGGGGCTCCGGCCACCACTTTTGCTCAAGGGTCTACTGTTTGCTGAGGTTTGGCGTAATTATGTACTTCCAGGGGAACTGTGAAGAAAAGGAATCACTTTACATTTCCAATATAATACGCTCATTTAGCACACTCTGAGGGCCCAATGGAATCATAAGGGGTTTTGGACTGAACGGGGCTAATCTTTACGCATCCTTTATACAACAAGGCCAACCTTGTTTTCACCTATAATAGCAGGAGTATGCTGTACGCAGTCCAATGCATCTTTAGGCTCTAAGATTTGTTTTAGCTGTTCGATAGCGAGCTTTACTTCTGCCTTATAACCTGTAAAAATACATACACAAACACAAGAATACCTTTTAGAAACAGTCTGCGCTGTTGCGACAATAAGGTTAGCAACGTTCTCAGAACTATATCGCTCTATATATCTGTATCTTGCTGAAAGTCAACCGTTTCCTCATGGTTCCAAGTTAATTGGGGGAAATCCTGCGTGCTGAGCAGATTTGCCTTAAAAACAGCTCTAGCAAATGTCACATGTCCTAGTCGATTGAGGCATTTTTTTTTTTAAAACAGAAAAAAGTGTTGACAATATAATAATTTACAGATGCTGGAACCGGCATTCTTAAAAAAACTGTGTAACCCTAAGAGCTAATTAGCGCAGGTTCTTTAAACAACCACTAAATAGTTCAGACATCCAAGCACAGGGGCTGCACTAGATCTTTAGCATTAAACAATTACAAGGTAAATATAAAATGGCTACAGGCTTCTGCTCAAAAACAAATAAAACAACACGGCCACTTTCATTTTTGAAATCCTTATAGTTGCAGTTGTTGAGGGATGGTATATACAGGATGTGGTTTTTCAACCACATTGCTCCAACCCTTGGAAGTGCTTCACCTCTGCCTATAGAATCAGCACCCCCCTCCCTCCCACCCTGCAGCCCAGTTAGGCCCTCGGTCGCGCTGAATCCTTTTCTCTCCCCACAGCCCCTCCAGCCCGACCTGTCGCTTAGGGCTTTGAAAACATATTCCAAAGCCTGCTGCTGACCTTTAACCCCTGGCAAACCATGGTTTAAACAACAGACGTTATAAATTTTGTAAACGCAGATTTCCACGCGGCCTACAGCATCCTAAGCAAATGTAATAGAATGAAGCAAATGACATGCTTCAGCGCCTGTGTGCTAAGCTAATGTACAACAAACCACACTGGGAGCCTTGACACATCTCAGTTAAAGACCAAACGGGGGAAACTGGCAACCAGGTTTTACACACACATATTAATAATTACACGGTATTACCAGGGTCTGCCTTGTCAACATGTACACCTTTACATAAGTCTCAGCATATTGGAAATGAAACCCTGCAAGCAGGCCTGGATTGCACACAATTAGCTTTTATTCTGCATGTTGCGACAACCGACTTTGGGAGGACACTGTCACACTTTTGCATTTTCACATCTACGAACTGCAAGTTGACACGTTCTTTTTAACCAAAAAGGAAAGCAGACCTTTTCAAACCATAAAAAAAGAAGACATTTTCAACCAGAAAAAGCAGAAACTGGGCTTCGCTATGCAACACATTGAATGGAAAAAAAATAATATAAATGATATAAGCTATCATTGTTTTTACCTGCAGCAGTATATGTCCCCAAGGCACCAGGTTTCTCTGCTAATACATGATGCTCTCCATAATACATCTCAAAGCATTTCTCCATTGTGCTCGGCTAGCCCTTCTGTCTACAGACTTAAAACAAGCGTTTTGCATCTGCTTCTGACTGTGTCTGGCATTAGTACAGCATTTTATACTTAGTAGAGTTTTCTAATTATGCGTAGTTTTCTACACCTCCAAGGCCGTTCCCGCTTTATGAATTTTGTCTAGCCATTTTAAACAAAAGGCCTGGTTATGTAAAACTGCTGGTGCTTTGTGGATGTGATGGGCCCACTTTGGGATGGTGTGAGTGTGACCCATCTGCATTTGGGTACGATTTCATATCAGTCTTGATTCAATTATGAATTTGTCTAGACACTTCTAACAAAAGACCTGTTTAAGTCAAATATGCACAACCCAAGATAAGACAGGTGGCTTAGAGACAGAGGGGTTGGGGGTTCCATCTGGGTATTTCCCATGCCTCTAGTTGAGGAGCCCTGCATCTGTCTCATCAAGGATCCATGACTGCGAGTGTCTGAACATGCCCAGGCTTGCTTTGTTAGAGAATCACAGACTGTGCATCCCGAGAGTGTTGCAATTTTGCCTGTGACAATCCTCTAGACAGAGGGCAAGGGCCCGTGCCTGTTATGACAGCATCCTAACCATGTCTTAGGGCCATTAGCATGTGACCAGGGTGATGTCACAACACAAGTGACCCAACACGTTCATGTGATCTGCCGGAAGTGACGTCACTTCTGGGGAAGCCCCCCAGGGACCCAGAAGTCCTGGTAATGGAAGTGATGTCATTTCCGGGGGTCACGTGACCATGTTGGGACACTTGTGTTGTGAAATCACCCTGGTCACTTTTTGCTTGATGTGAAAGACATCCCTATGTAGGACTAATGAGGACAAAAAAAATAAGATGTCAGTGGAGCAAGTGTTTTACTTTTGACACACGTTAGGATGAGCCTCCTACCCCTGGAAGCTTTCAGAAGCATAGAAAACTCACAAATTTGCGCAACCGTAGTAGAAAGAGCATCTTTATTATAAAATTCACTCTTACTAAAAATAAAATGTATATGCTTCCCAATAGATGCTCATGTTCCGATTCATAAGAAATATTTTTTCTGCATGCTCTTTCGCAATGACAAAATACATTTCTATTTTTTTCCCTCTCTTTTAAACCTGCTAACATTTCAATCTGTTATCATTTTCATGAATGGTAGGAAGATTTGCTGTCGCAGATGCTGGATTATTCAGTGAATGATATGCAAAGCAGTCCGAGACGCATTGCCATGGAAACTATTTAATATCTACATTGGGCAGAACATTTGGTCTGATTTCCATGGTTTCTCTAGTCCACTGCAACCAGTACTACAAGGAAGACCTAGCCACAGAAATAGAGCAAATTAAGTTAGTTTAGAGGTCAGTATTACTGCAGCCCTTAAAACTCATATTTATGGGTTCATTTAGCCAAGGTGAATGCACACAACATAAAAAGTGTTCAGACTTGTGATTTCAGATAGGATACATACAGTGCTATTCTGAAATTATTCACCACACACTTTTTAATTAGTTGATTATTGGTTAGAGTTTGTCAATAATCAAGGGCTGCATAAAACCGATTATCGTCGGTCTATGACTAAGGTATTCTTATCTACATTTACCAATAAAAAATGGTTTCATTACCCCTCAGAGGTTCTTCTTGTCCCAGTAGTCCTGAGTGAGGAAATCACAAGCTTCCAGTAAAACCCATTTTGCACCGACAATTTGATGCTGTCATAATTTTAATCTAAAGAACAATTACTTCATTGCTGTTTTAGCAACCAAAGATCCAAAATGATCATATAAATAATCTGTTACATCAAGTCTGTAATAGTTTACACGTTTGGTGTAAGACTCGTGTAGCTGTCCTACAAATTTCAAGAAGAGAAACATCCCATCTCCACCCATGACGTCAAGACTGCTCTTGTATAGCGACCTTGAACGTTAGAAGGCAGCACCTCTCCCACTGAATTGCACGCCTGGCTGATTGCTTGGTGCACCTCTCCGCTGAGTGTAGAAGACAAGACCTTTTTCCCTTTGTTAACACTTTCAAAAAAAGTAAACAAAGTATTGGAAACTCTAACCTCTTTAGCACAGTAGAGATACACTGACAGACACCTCTTAACATCTAATGAAGAAGAAACCACAGAATCATCTAACTGAAAAGATGGGAGAGCCTTCTCTTGTTTTAAATGAAACTTGGAGTTTATCTTTGGAACAAACTTAAGATCTGGTTTCAAAACCACTTTGCCTGGAAAACAATTTAATATGGAAATGAGAAATGACCAGACCTCCTAACTCTCCTAGCCTCCTTGCAGATTTTATTACAATGGGAAAGGCTGTCTTCGCTGAAGGTCGTACTATTTTTGCACTACCTTAAGGCTCAAGGGGATCCTGTTGCAACCCTCTCAAGTCTGTTGGTAAGTCCCAGTAGGGATTGAAACAGGGCTTACTGGTTTAAGCAACCTTAATCTATGCTGCCAAATTCCAAAAGCATCTGTGAAAGCCCTGATTGCCGCCCGCTGTGTTGCCAGAGTTCAGGAAGCTAAACATTTAAGAAAATCCTCCCTCAAAAAGCTCTGATATCTGGAATAGATTTCCTGGGACTGAGTCTAGATTTTTCTCAGAACAGCATTTCTTAAAGGATCTCCAATGATTCACATAAGATAATGTTAAAGGATTATAGGGTGCCTGATTACCTAAGGCTACTTGAATTGAGTTTCTTAGAGCTTCCAGGTTTAACTTCTCAATCTACAGGGTGTTAGCCTGAAATGCTGCACCTGAGTTAAAGGTAACTGTGGATACTGAACAAGAGATGGATTTAGCAAGATGTGAAAGAATCAAAAATCCAGATGAAACGAGTTTCCAATTCGTATATCAATCTTCTTTTATTTTGTACATTGTTTCATGAACTCTGATATATGTGACACTCAAACAGCCAACACGTTTGAGAATGCCAAAATCTGTTACTAAACTGTATAGATGAAATATTTTGCAATAACGAGCTACAGAATGAATGTACATTTGATATATAGAAAGATTATAGTATTATAACAATGAACTAAAGAGCTAATACACATTTGATATGTAAACATGGTATACATTTACACCCAATCAGTTATCCGGCCAAACAATTATGAGGCCGATGTGATTTTATCAGAAATTGTGTGCAAAAATGCCATACGCATATGACTATATTGATAAATGCAATGTAATTACGCGGTACGGTCACATCGATCTAAATGCAAACTCTCCTCCTGTCCTAATTCAATGCAAGGGGAGGAGGAAGATATGTAAATCCCATCAATATCCTATTCTTGTAATATTGGCACAGGCATACAAACAGAATATAGGTGTTAAGAGATTTCAATTCACAGCACCAAAAACTAACCAGAAAAAGTATGAATATGGACCTCAAAGAAAAAACTATAGTTCGTCATCAGAGTTGTGACACAGTTCGACACTTTGAAGTTTGCATATCCAACCCGCTTCATTTCGTCTCAGGGTAAGTTCCCTATCTCCACCTCTGGGGTATTTTTAGGAGAGTATTGGTACAATGTATAAATGTATGTTTTATCGTCTTGGTGGTTGTCTAGTTTGTAATTTTTTGTTGACAAGTGTATGCTTTGGCATATAGACAAAAATATGCAACAATAAGCAAATCACTATGTTATGTTTTTCTCCCTGAGTCTTTGATTGTGATTTGTTTATATATGTAATTCCATTTTTGATGCGATTGTAGTATAATTTGTAAAAGGGAATGTGATTTTGTTGTGTATAGGATATGTAGTTTAGGCATTGTCCGTAATGATATATGTCATGTTTATATGTATTTGTATATATTGTATTTGCAGCTCTGAAGAAGTCCTTTGTATTTGACGAAACGCGTTGGCTGTTTGAGTGTCACATATATCAGAGTTCATGAAACGACATACAAAATAAAAAGAAGATTGACATATGAATTGGAAACTCGTTTTATATGGATTTTTGATTCTGTTAAATAGATGCTAGATGGTGCACCCTACTCTGTCTTTACGCTTATATAGTCTTGTTTTAGACCACACCTTGACAGCGGGTGTTGATTTTGTGTGCACATTTATGATTATGTGAAAGACCTCACCCATCAAGAGGTTGATTAACAGAGAAAACCATTGGCATCTCAGCCAATATGGGGCTATTAAAATCACTTTCAACTTCTCGTCCCGATTCGTCTGAAGCACACTTGAAAGGAGAGGAATCAAAGGGAAAGCGTATAAAAGTCCCTGAGGCCAAGGCACAGACAAGGCATCCACTGCCCATGTATTCATACAGTTAACCCTGATACAAAAGATTTGTAACATTACATTGTTTGGGGAAGAAAACTGTTGTATCCATGGTTCTCAGTAGTGAAGACAAATCTGATTGAACTGTGGATGGGCTTGATGGTAGTGACTCAAATAATCTGCTTGATAGTACAACTACCCCTGGATGTAAATCACCCTCAACACAATCAGATGGGTCTCCACCCAGGAACAGATATGGGATTCTAAAAGGTTCAAGTACAAATTCCTTGTCCCTCCCTGCCTAGTTAGGTACGATCTTGTTGCCTGATTATCAATCTGGACAATCAAGTTATTGCCCTGCAAAAACTCCTAGACAAACTGAATTTGAGACTGTGGCCAGCTCCCTCCAATTGGAGGAATAAATTCTTCCCTCCAGGATCCAAGGACCCTTGGTTTCTTTCTAGTCTGGAGTTGAAACCCAACCCCAAAGACTGGCATCCGTTGACAACTGGATTGGACATGGATATTGAAAAGGAGCCCCTTCTTAAAATTGTCATTGCACAACCAGATTTTGTGCCACCCTCGGGCTATCTTCAGTGAGGTGGAGGTAGCAGCACTGTTTTTTTCTGTGCAGTGCCACCTCCCCTCCATGATAGCAGCAGACCTGGCAGTGGGTACCCCTTGCAGGACGTCGTCTGCGCTGGGAGAGGGTGCACCGGTTTGAGTGACACACCAACCAGGTTCTGCACACCGTCCAGCAGCTGACGCACCGCTGGGTGGATATTCTTAACAGGGAACAGGACCTGCTCGGTTAGCATTAATTCATTTTTTCGTGTTTGTGCTCCACAATGCTAAAATAAATTCCGAATAGCATGCTGCTCACACTAAGAGGTAAGGTATGTTTAGTTTACTTTTGAATATTATGTGATCCAATTTCAGCTAGGAAGGTGCTCAGCAGTACCTAATCATACTCATTGGTGCTCGCTTTGGCTCATTAATTAAGAAGCCATTGCAGACTCTTCTGTCCTCCTGTCACCATAGTGAATCCGTGATATCAGTGAGTTAGCGTTCTCTGTGACTTTCTTTATGTAGCTCGTACACTCCAAAGCTATTTCACAGTGATATGCAGTATGCATCTATGCATTGCAATCAAAGTCTCACCACCTGCTCCTGTGCCTGGTCCATTGGAAGTGGATCCAGGTGCTTGCTCCACTGGAACTGATGCATTTCCTGTCTGCATGTATCAGAACCGACACAACGATGCTGTTGCGGGAGCAGAATCAGTACATCACGCTCGGAACCAGCACATCGCCTTAAAGAACCTATGCATCGGAACCAAAGCATTGCTGCCACCACTGCAGTGTTGGAAGATCGACGCATCCCATGGACTATGTGGAGAAATCCAGGGCATCATCTACGGAACCAACCCATCGCCGCCACTGTGAGATTGACACAGACGTATCACTCGGCTGCACCCCGCATCTCACTGTTGGTTCAAGGTACTGTGTTCAGCAGGTCTGTGTGGCTCCTATATCCAGCCCACACTCCATCGCAGTGGGCCTAAACTCTTGACTTTGCCCCAGTCCAGCATGAACAGATAATCCCTATTGGCCCTAATTGCTTCTAAGAAGTACAGATATTTTTATTCTTTAAAAGTTCATATTTTGACCTCTACTTATTGGATTTTTGTCGTTTTGGTCTTATTGCCAGGTTGCAACAATGCAGCACTTACCTTATAACCCACACTCTGGGATCGCAGGGACAATAAGGACCCAATTCCGTGTACCCTACTTTACTGCCTGTGTTGTTAAATACCCACAAGGGAGTCTGGTAAGGGCCAAGGAAGAGGGCCTGGATGATGGACGTCGTTGTAGGCACCTTTATATGTAATTGACAACCTTTAGGAAAGCAAGAAACGTATAAGTGCCCTATGTCCTGAGCTCTGCCTACTATACCTGATAAGTATTGTCTAATGGAATTCCCCCAACCCTCCTACCTGCGACCAATTACAGGAAACATGACGTCCTAGTGATGTCTGGAATAATCCTCATGAGGCTAAGGGTCATGCGTCCAGATTCTTCTCTGGGCTTTGTTGTGGAGGAAATTTCACCAGTGAACCAGGGTCCTAATACAAACAACAGGCATGTCACATGGTAACCATTTAGACTACAAAATATACCCTCCTTCCACCACCCACCCATGCTGCCACAATGTACTGGTATGGTGATGGTAAATTTCTTGGATTGAATTTGCCTTATGGCTTGGTTAATACACACAGGAACATTGCAACATTAATGCTTGTAGACTGTTATCTGCACAGTTATGTAGCAGCAGCAGCATCAGTACCACATGTAACCAAGATGTGACAAGTTAGAGCCAAAGCTCGTGCCTCTGTTAATAACAAGGTTAGTACCAAAGTTAGGTAGTTAAGCAACCAATACTTTACTAAACTGAAGGTATGCCAAAGTGAGTTGTGCTAGATTAACAAAGTCAAAGCTACAATAAAATCAGCATGGTAGCACTTTCTTGCATTGGATACCTTGTTGCAACACCGCTTCCATTGGGGGCATTGTGATCAGTGCAAGGGGGATTGGTTTCAAACTCACAATTTCTTTATAACTTTGCAGGTAGTGTTTAGGTGGACAGAGTCCTTTTCCCCCTGGGCATGGTCCAGGAGCCCTGCAATTAAGGCAATCTGGGAGCAGGAACGGAGCTCAGGGAGGCAGGAGCAAGACGTGTTGAAGCCTCAGTGGAGTCTTGAGGCAAAGCAGGTTCCAGAAGGTGGGGTGTGGTTTATATAGACAAACCATGCCCATCCCAACATGGTCACTGGATGTTGACGAGGTCGTGCCAGATCTCGTCAGAGCCCGTCATGACAAAGGCATTGTTTCAGTCCCCCCCCAAAGGGAACTGTGATAGCAAGCCTCCATTCTGATGCCAAAAGAACAGCAAATGTTAGGGCAAATGGAAATAACTACGAGTGTTTGAGTGGCTAAGTATATACATGCACAATTACCAGTTAAACACATATTTACAATCTAGCAGCATGTAAATATTTGTCATGGAATGTGATACACAAAACACATCAACATAGAGGTGCTGGATACATGGGTCAGTGGGTGGGTTTTTTGATAACTGACATACCCCAGGACCTCCAGAGGACCTATGGGCATTGGGGACTTCAGAGCCAGGACGTCATTGGTGACTAGGGGGGGGGGGTTGTGATACTTATTTTATTTGTAAAAATCATATCTAGTTTTCTAACCTGACACGGTGTCTTTTTGTGGTGTTTTCATGGTGTTAATGTGTGTTGTGTTGCACACATACTTTATACATTAAGTCCTAAGTTAGGCCTGCCTGCTCAGCGCCAAGGTACTACAGGGTGAGCACAGGATAATTTATGGTGTGTGATTGACTTATCCACACTAGGATCATGGTCCCTACTTGGACAGGGTGAAAACCACTGCCAACTAGAGACCCAATTTCTAAAGTAGTAGTACAAAAAGAGAATCTCAAAGTATCTAATGAAACCAACTCAGAAAATTCAATCACCTTAATAAGAAACATATTTTATTTATGCATATGTGTTTTAGAATCTTGCAGTAATGGTTTATTATTAATATCAATCATGGTTTTGTAATTTAGGTGCAATGGTATCAACAAGATAAACAGCTTAATCTATATATTTATCTCGAAGTATATTTTGGAACTACAAATGGTAAGAAATTAGATTAGTATTTCTGGTGGGCGCGTGACTGCTAAACTCAGGGAATAATCTCAACTATGGTCAGGGTGAACCCTTAAAGTTACTAAACTAACCTGACCTCAACCCCCTGGTAGCTTTGGCATAGAGGAGATAGGCTTAAAACATGACCATGTGTAAAGTATATATGAATTTCCAAAACGGTGATAGTCAAAACACCAATCAATAATATTCCAAATTAGAAAAATGCAATGAACACATGACACCAAAATTATAAACATTCAGTAGTGGGAAACAGAGTTAATGAATTTTCAAAGTTTTAAGTGAAAATAATTCCAAAAAGCACAAAGTGCCAATGGTATTCATTGGTTGCAGTCGACCAGAACCTAAGTGTGATTTAAACCCCAGCGTGAAGGAGCCCATGTTGGATAAACAAACCAGGTGTGGCCCTGTCAGAGGTTTTACCTTGAGACTTAGTCTGGAAGTCAAAATCCTTCTGTAAGGCAAGGCAGCAGGCTGCAACAGAGGAATACTTCACGAGGCCAGATAGACTTTGGAGAGGTAACAATGAAGTGGTTGGTTTTGGTGGGAAAAGTTTAGCGCCCAAGCAAGTCCACTCGCTTGTTGGATAATTTTGGTACCTATGCCTGGTCAATATTTTTAGCTTAGGATTTAGTCTTTTTTTTAGAGTTTGGAATCCTTCAGTGAGGCAAGACTACATCTGTATCCATAACTGAGTTCCAGAAGCCAGACACCTTCTCGCTAAGGGTCCTCTAAAGCAGATTAGCTACTGCGGAGAAGGTCTGAGCAGGAGAAGCCTAGTTTCTCACTCAGCAAGGTTACACCTTAGTCTGGGATGGTTTGTCCCGGTCCTCCAGAGGTCTGGAACTCCCGAAAATGTCTAAGTTTCAGGTTTTCAGGTGTGGAAGGACAAGCCCAATTACACTCTGAAAATGGTCTTAGGACCTCAGGAACAGCACACTTGAGGGTCAAGACTCACTCCAGTAGAGGCTCCCAGCAGGGACCAGGTCCGGTCCAGTTGGCACTGGTCAGCTGGGAACTTCAGGACTTCATAGCCCTATAGCCAAACACAAGGTAAGTTAACTGACCCTTGGAGTTCATTTCTTTTTGCTGGATACAAGAGAAAGCAGGTGCAGTCATTTAGGAATCCTCTCTGGTTACAGACAACAGGACCGGTACTCTTCTGTTTTTTTCTCAGATCCAGAGAGTGTTCTGAGGATGGTGCCTGGGAATGTTACATTTATACCTGGCACTAGATAGTGAGTTGGGGTGACTCCTCCAATGAGGTCAAAGTTCCCAGGCTCACCCTATTCTCTTTCACAGCAGCTCCTGTTCCCTCTACTTCAAACAATCCCACATTGCCCTTCACTCTTAGGATCCAAGATGGGAAACCCTTCTCCTTTTGTGCAAAACCTATGTGCACATCCAGATGTGTGCCCAGGGTAATGGGCAGTCCTCTCCTCTGTTGTCATGTGAAACCAGTTCTGTGGGAAGCTTCACTCCCACTGGGTTTGTTGCTTGCCTGACTGGAAGCACAAACGTTTGGACATTTGCAGATGCCACCTAACATTTGCATGTGACAGGGTAGCCCCCTTTGAAGTACATTAAGATCCTAGGTTCACCTCAACTGGCACAGGAAGAAAACACCTCCCCACACCCAAGCCATTGTCTCTACTCAGTTCAGTTTAAATCTTTATTCGACTATCAAGAAAAAATAGCCACAATCACAATTATTAAAATCAATTCATTTTTTTACACTATAGCTGAATGCTTTTCCTCACATTGATCGATTTCAAGATAAACAGGGCAACTTTATAGCATATTAGAGGATCACCTAGTGTCACCAAGAATTTCATTGCTACTTTATGTGACCTAATATTATGAGCGACAAACAATGGTTTAAGATAAAAACACCTAAAATTATGATAAAAGTTACAAAACAATATAAAGTGCAATGTGCTTTGTTTACTTTTGTTATCGCAGGGACATGGTTCCATGTCAGATGGACGAGACCTCATTTTTGGGAATGCAACAAGATAATTGTTATACCTGCTGCTCAGCCAGTGTGAATGTGCTGTGGAATGTTGGTGTGCATGGTGATGTAATGGAATGTGAGGATGCCTGGATGTGGAGTGTCAGTTGGAGTTTGGGCTGAGCAGCAGGAAGGCTGCTCCTGGTGGGGCTCTACCTGGTAACATCTTACTTGAATAAAACTACCTGCTTAATACATGGACTACCTGACATCTTCATTACCACATATTTTGGCGACAATTTTGAAAGATCTACGTGTGCAAGTGGACTGAAAGAGTACATTTAAATCAACTGAATTTACGTGAAACAAAGCTGAAGAATCTACTGAGAGAAGAGAAAAATGTAAGGATCTTTTGAAACTTTACAAAATAACTTGCGGGAGAGGACTATATGTAACCTGAGACTGAAAAGTGAAGAGTGAAGTAAATCCTCGATGTAGAACTTCCTTTAGAATTTAAGCTTACCGTATTTCACAGCTTTCTGGCAGCCCTGAGCCCCACCAGTGACCAAGAGACCAGTCGGCCCCAAACTGGGCGTGCCAGATCCCGCTGTGTGTCTTCATGGACTTATTGGTGTGGACCTGCGGACAGCCTACCAACCTAGGCACGGCAGAACTTTTTTTTTTTTTTTACACCATTTATGACTTGAAGAGAGTGGACCTGCTGTGTTTTAAACTGGACTATCAGCGTCTTACCCCACCAGATCAGTCCGCCTCAACCACTATGCTGGAAGACCTGTCAGCGTCAATTCTGAAACAGATTTGAGTGTCCATGGTCAACTTCACTCTGACTGTATTTGCCGTGCTTTTGGAGGTTTAGCTCACACAAGTGCATACACGAATATATCAACCCTGGTAATGGACATCTTTGGCAAATGTTTAATTTTTACACTAGTGACAGCACTCATGCAGATTATGCCCGAGTGCAGGGGGCCATCGTTTGGGAAAGAGATTCGCTGGACCGTTATTCCAGCGCCTGGAATAAACAAAGCTTACCCATTCAAAACGCTCGCGAGGACGCAAACCGTTGTGCGGGTGATGTGACGAGGAAGGTACCGGAAGCTCCAGCGAGACAACCAGTGACGTTGAGATGTTCAATCTCCGCAACGCCTGCTGCGCATTACTGCTTGAGGCACGCTTTAACCGTGAACCACACAGCGCGTTGTATTTTTGCCTGCTGCCATCTTTATCTTGCTGTTCTGTATTGGGAGGTTGTCATGGGACCGCGTCGCACGGAGCTCTTTGGAAGTGAAGACCTCAGTATCCCGCTCTTGGTTGGCGCCATGCTACAAATCTGGAGTGGCGCGGAACTGTTTATGAAACAAAAGGTCTCTGGTAAGGTGTCACATGAACGCGGTGGTGTTACCTGGAGTTGCGCAGTGTTGTCTGTCGAGGAGACTGTCTTTATTAACGAGCATTCTGAACATCAAGTGTCTCCTGGAGAATGTCTGAATTGACATGGTCTTTCCTTTACATTTCTCAACGTTGCAGCATGGATCCTCTCCACCAACGGTGTTTGAGGTTTCTTTTGGTAGCATTTTTTTTTTAGGTACCTGAGAGTGGAGCGAGATTTCGGGTGAGGAGTCGCTCACCAGGATGAAGGATCAGTCTCCTGCATTAGAGTGAATGTTTCTTTGCTGATTTTGTAATGTTTAGTGCTGCCATGATTTTCAGGATGTTTTAGATATGTTTTCTCCAACCATTGTTAACGTAAATGTCTTGCATACTTTTATTTGAATAGGGTATGGGGATAAGACACAATACCTTTCCACACATACCTGGGTGAAGGGCTGAGTTGAAGCCAAATTGTTGATGAGTGAGTGTTTTTGCTGGTGATTGCTGTTTTCTCTTGCTTCTTGACTGGCTGTAGAGTTGTACACTTTTACATGTTCCGTGTGGATCTTCTTTCCACACGTACCACCCTTACTACGGGTAACGGTGGAGATCAGCGTTTATGCCGTTTGTTTGGTGGAATGATTTCACACATTTTCTAAGTTTTTTTTTTTTTTTCTATTGCTCTTGTTTGCATGGTTCCCTACTGCGCCTCGCAGTCGGTACCCTTCGTACCACTTTCTTGTTGGCCTGGCCAGCCAGCTTGTTTTTTGGTATCTGGGTTTAGTTTGTGTTTTGTGGTGTGGTAGTGTGTGCGTTTTCTTGGTTTGGTTAAAAAGGGAGATGTGTGTATATCCTTTTTATTATCTTTATTTTATCATTTGTTGTACACATGCATGAAATGTTTCCATCTTTTATCTGCATGCTTTCACATCAGCACTTTGCTACAATGATTCTTTGCTTGCATTTGTTCTGATGTTTCTGTGTTGCATGTTATAGTTTTATTGTCATCCTTTGCATGCACTATTTTTAATGTAATTCTTTTTACCGTTTCTTTGTCATTTGTATAAAGAGAAGGAGATGTGTTATGTTATGTTATTGCTATTTATAGAGCGCACTGTTACCCGTGGGTGTCCTGGCGCTGTGAAGTCCTTTTGAGGCCTAAGAGGAAAGGAAGATCCACCGAGATTTAGGAGGAGAAAAGCCAGGTCTTTAAAGCCTTTCTAAAGGAGAGTAGATTTGTCATGGACCTAAGCTGCAGCGGCAGGCCATTCCAGGCCTTCGCTGCACATGTTACAAAACTTCTGCCTCCCCAACTGGCTTTGCGCACTTTGGGTACTGATATTAGTTTTGCTTCTGATGACCGTAGCACTCTTTTTGGTATCTACCATTGAAATTTCTTTATCAGGAACTCCGGGCCGGTTCCCTGTAGGGCTTTGTGAACCAGGCATAGAGCCTTGAACTGTATCCTCTTTCTAATCGGCAGCCAGTGGAGTATCTTGATCTGAGCCGAGATCGAGGCAAATTTTGATGTACCAGTGAGCAATCTGGCAGCTGCATTTTGAAGAAGTTGTAGTTTGCGCAGGAGCCCCTCCTGCATGGAAAGGTAAAGCCCATTGCAATAGTCTAGCCTAGACAAGGATAATGAAGTAATTACTGTTTGTATACTGTCTTTGGGTAAAAAAGGTATTATTTTCCTGCATGCTCTGAGAGTGTAGGCGGTGGGGGAAATAACTGCATTCACCTGGTCTTTAAAATTAAGTTTGTCAATCCATACCCCAAGGTTTTTTGCTTTATTCCTCGGGGAAGGAAGGGGACCCAGAGAATCCGGCCACCAGGCCGGAGTCCAAAAGCTAGGGTCGTTACCAAATAATACCACTTCCGTTTTTCCGGAATTAAGCTTAAGACAGTTCTGCGCCATCCAACCGCCTACAGCTGACATGCACTCTTTAAGACGTGTTGCTGTTTCCATCAACGCCCCTGGCAACAATGACACCACAATTTGGGTGTCGTCGGCGTAGGAGGTTAAAGAGAAACCAAAGGATTCAATAAGTGGGGCCAGTGATGAGACATAGGTATTAAAGAGCGTCGGGCTCAGCGAGGAGCCCTGGGGCACTCCACACGGCTGGGAGAAAGGTTTGGAAGAGAAATCCCCAATAGCAACAGTTTGAATTCTGTTAGAGAGAAAGGATTCCAACAATTTCCAAGCGGCACCCTGGACTCCAATCTCCTTCATACGGTCCATCAATAGGGAGTGATGGACCGTATCAAAGGCCGCAGAGAGATCCAACATGATCATCACTGCTTTGCCTCCTTGGTCAAGTATGGTCCTGATCTCCTCTGTAGATTTAATAAGGGCTGATTTGGTGCTGTGCCCAGCTCTGAAACCATATTGCGATGGATCCAGCACCTGTGATTCGAGCAAAAACGTACTCAGTTGTGCGTTCATGATTTTCTCTGCCACTTTCGCTGGAAGAGGGAGCCTCGATATAGGTCTAAAATTATTAGGGTCTTTAGGATCCAGAGAGGATTTCTTGAGTAGAGGCAGTATGGAGGTGTTTTTCCAGATTTTGGGAAAGTATCCCTGAGAAAACATAGAATTTATGACGGAAGTCAGTGCCAAGGCCACTGGTTCCGGTGCTAGTTTCAACAGAGAGATAGGGCAGGGGTCATTAGGTGAACCTGATTTCTTTGTCTTGATAAGGTTTAAGATTTCTGTAGGAGTTACTTGAGAGAAATTGTCAAAAAATTCCCTATCATTTATTTCTAGTTGACTTGCGTCAATCTGGGTGGGAATGGTATTGTCTGTAGCCTTGGAGAAAGTGGAAAAGATAGATTCCACTTTGACCAAGAAGAATTGTGCAATTTTATCACATAGTTCCTGACTAGCGGTGATAGTAGGAGTAGCTGGAAGTGCTAAAGATGTGACCGTTTTAAATAGTTCTTTGGTCGAGTTTTTCGCAAGATTTATTCGTTTGGTAAAGAACTCTTGTTTTGTTTTAAATAGTAGCTGTTTGTACTGAGCTAAACTAAGTTTGTATTTATTTCTATCACTATCATTCAATCAATCAGGCATTTATAAAGCGCGCTACATTCCCGTGAGGGTCCCAAGGCGCTGTGGGGGGAGGGTGGGGGTGCCGCAGCTAGAGGTCGAAGAGCCAGGTCTTGAGTAGTCTCCTGAAGGTCTGAGGGTCCTCTGTCTGCCGAAGGTGGAGGGGAGGGAGTTCCAGGTCTTGGCGGCGCAGTAGGAGAAGGATCTGCCTCCGGAGGTGGATCTGTGTATGCGTGGGACGGCGGCCAGGGAGAGGTCGGCGGAGCGGAGACTCCTGTTGGGTGCGTAGAATGACAGTCGGTTGTTGAGGTAGGCCGGGCCGGCGTTGTGGAGTGCCTTGTGTGCGTGGGTGAGGAGCTTGAAGGTGATTCTTCTGTCGATGGGAAGCCAGTGCAGGTTTCTCAGGTGTGGGGTGATGTGGTCTCGGCGGGGGACGTTGGTGATCAGGCGGGCGGAGGCGTTCTGGATTCTTTGGAGTCTGCCGATGAGTTTGGCTGGGGCTCCGGCGTAGAGGGCGTTGCCGTAGTCGAGTCTACTGCTGATGAGGGCGTGTGTGACGGTCTTTCGTGTGTTGGTGGGGATCCATTTGTAGATCTTGCGGAGCATGCGGAGGTTGTAGAAGCAGGTTGATGAGACGGCGTTGATCTGGTTGGTCATGGAGAGTTTCGAGTCGAGGATGACTCCCAGATTGCGTGCGTGGTTGGTTGGTGTAGGAGCGGTGCCTAGTGAGGTGGGCCACCATGAGTCGTCCCAGGCTGAAGGGTTGGGTCCGAGAATGAGGATCTCTGTCTTGTCTGTGTTGAGTTTGAGTCTGCTTTCTTCCATCCAGTCGGCGACAGCCTTCATGCCGCGGTGGAGGTTGGCTTTAGCGGTGTGGGGTTCGTTGGTGAGGGAGAGGATCAGTTGGGTGTCGTCGGCGTAGGAGATGATGTTGATGTCATTGTAATCCTTCCTCCAATTTCTCTCAAGATGTTTGCAACTCAGTTTTTTTTCTCTGAGCTCTTGGGAGTACCATGGAGAGGATGGCCTTGCCCTATTAGGATAAAGGAGTTTTTTAGCGGCAAGCTTATCTCCAGCTGCTTCTAACCATTTGGTATATGCTTGTGTCGCCTCATCCAGATCTGTGGGAAAGGAGGGGACTGCCGCATTTAATGTTTCGTGCAGTTCCTCCGCATTTATTTTATTCCAGGCTCTGCTAACCAGTTGTTTTTTCTCAGGTTTCCATGAGTGACGGCTGGGCATGCAGATTTCGAAAAGTACAGCCATATGGTCTGACCAGATGACTGGCAGTGTGCCTATAAGACATAATTGTGTTTCATTTGAAAAAATGCCGTCTAGTGTATGACCGGCCTTGTGTGTGGCGCCAGTCACCAGCTGCTTTAGACCAGCATTGCTCATCATGTCTAGTAGGTTGGAGGTGTCGGGGTCAGAGAGTGTTTCCAAGTGAAAGTTAAAATCTCCGAGAATAGTGTGGGCGTTTGCACTTAATACGATTTCCATTATGCTGTCAGCTTGCCTGAGGAATATATTTCTAGGTCCAGGCGCTCTGTATAATAGAGTGCCTCTGAAAGTAAAATGGTGTGAAAGGTAAAAACAGAAATCAAGTACTTCAAAACCACGGTTGATCAGTGGGTTAAAAGATGCCCTAATTGACTATTGGGTCTATTTAATGTGAAACACAGATAGTCAGGCGGGGTGGCATTTACCAAGTCTGGACCCGAAGCCTCATCCGTCCAGGCTTCGGTTATGAACGCTATACTTATTCCCTCATCCATAATTAAAGCTTCACATTCGAGGCTGTGTTTAACCAATGAACGAGCGTTGATAAGAACACATTTCCAGACTTGATTGGGCAGGATATTTGTCTCGTTGCTGCTCAAAATAGGTATGGATTTAATAGGTTCAAGTACTAAATCGGGTAGTTTGATTCCACACCCCTGGCAAAGCCACTGTGAGTGTGGAAGGCAGTTCCCCGGCTGCAAACATAGACAGCTGGGATGTTTATTAAAATTGAGACTATGTAACGTTCCACTTGAGTAGGTTATAGTGTTTGTTTTACCTGAGCAAAGATAAGCAGGGTGGTTCGCCCTGAGCACGGGCCGAGCGCAGACGGGCTTGCCTTAGGCGCGCCTTCGGCACGCCAGCGGCGCGTCCGCTGCGCGCTCGCGTCAGCCTCAGTATTTGTACCGTCAGGGGCGGAACGACTAGCCCACTGACCTGACTCCTCCCAAGATGGCGCCTCCGCGTTTAGACAGCGGGCCTGGGATTAATAGAAGGAGCGTGTGCAATATCAGCAATATCGGTAAGAATGCCGCTAAATCGCCGTTTACAGTTTTAAAAGTTTCCACATAAAAAGCAGATAAAAACAATTAATAACAGAGGCAATCACATTAGTACCTTTAAAAAATGTCTACTCCCGGCTCAAGCCTCAGGAGGACTCTGACTGTTATACCTGCTGCTCAGCCAGTGTGAATGTGCTGTGGAATTTTGGTGTGCATGATGATGTAATGGATTGTGAGGATGCCTGGATGTGGAGTGTCAGTTGGAGTATGGGCTGAGCAGCAGGAAGGCTGCTCCTGGTGGGGCTCTACCTGGTAACATCTTACTTGAATAAAACTACCTGCTTAATACATGGACTACCTGACATCTTCATTACCACAATAATCAACGATGCCGCATCTCAATCTTAGTAGCACAAAACGGTGCTGTACATAAGTCACATATGACAGGTAATTATTAGCACCCTCCTCAAGGCTATAAGATTTGCACAGGGCGACAGTCGGTATGTTCTGCTCTGCCTTTGATCTAAAATCCAGCCTATACTGCAAAAAGGAGTTTCTAATCTCCTCCTTTGTATGGGACAATATTTTTGATGTCTCTGACCATACTGATATCTTAAACAGGTTTTCTAAAGAGGAATTAATATATCATAACCATGGAATTCTTAGTGCATCGTGCAAATTAAGGCAATCTAAAATAATTGATTTGGTAAAAGCCGTTTCTTCCCTTTTCCAAATTGAGGCCCACAGTAGCAGTGGTCTGACCAATTAAAGATCTTCTAAATAAACGGAGACCCACCTCATGATGTATAATAGTGTTTGAAGCAGAAGGCGGTAAATATAGTAAGCGTTTCAAGAAACAATTTTCTTGCGTTTGCAGGACCGTGCTCTTTACATATCCCCAAAGACCTGCCCCGTAAAGGGCTGTACTTACTCCTTTCACTTTATATATATATATATGGCCACCATCTCATTAATAGGCGGATTCTCTAATTTTGAGGAAAATTTAAAAATCCCTTGGCTTGCCCTGCTCATTTTGGTTCTAGTATTTAAAATATGTTGGGACCAGGAGCCATTACCCGAAAATAAAATGCCAAGATAGCAAAAGGAGTTAACAGTATTAATTGGGGTACTGTCGATAAAAAAAGTTTTGCGGGATTTCGGTTTAAGCTCACAGACCATGGTAAATGTTTTCGATTTGTTAATTACCATTTTCCTTTGTGTCTTAAAAGCTGAGAACGCTTCCATCCATCTCTGTAGGCCTACTGGGGTTCTTGCTAAAAGTACAGCGTCGTCCGCATATAATAGAACGGGTATCGGACGACCTGCCACCCTTGGGGCATCAGCCTGGATTGTCTGTAGATTATTATCTACCCCATTAATAAAAAGGGAAAATAAAATTGGTGCCAACACGCATCCTTGCCGTATACCCGCCCCACTTTAAATTTGGATGAGCATTCCCCTTGAGGGCCAAAACGGACTTGGCTGGTTAGGTTCTCGTACAGACGAGAGAGAAACCCAATAATCGTCTTTGGTGCTCCCATAGAGATCAGGGTTGGCCAGAGTAAATATATGATCGACCAGGTCAAATGCACTACTTAAATCGGCAAAGCATAGATATAGAGTACCTGCCTGTACCTTAGTGTACTTGCCGATAAGAAGCTCTAGATTAATGCATTGCTCTATGGTCCAAAGTCGTTTCCTAAACCCAAACTGCACCGGGGTTAGGACCGAATACTCCAGTGCCCATTCCTCGAGTCTTAACAACAATACCCTGCTCATCACTTTCAAGGCAGTGTCTAAGAGTGAAATGGGGCGATAGTTTTTAGGGTCTGTTCTATCCCCTTTTTTAAACATGGGTATGATGATAGATTCTCCCCATGTCTGTGGAATTGAATCAGTAGTGGCTGAATTAAACACTCTAGTTAAAAACATCAACTGGGACACCATCCGGGCCTGGGGCCCACTCCCCGGCACTCGCCTGAATGGCCTGGAGGTCTTCATCATTGGTAATATTAAGAGGGAGATATCTCCCCTCTCCTAACTGCCACTCGGACCCTCCCATCGTCTCCCCATTATTGCTAAAAATTGCAGAAAAATGTGTCACCCAGGTATCTGAAGAAACAAAGGAACAGAACTCTGGGATATTATCACTCTTCAGGAAGGGAGCATTTACTGTATCCCCGAAGAGTTTGTTATTCCTGGTTTTTGCAGAAATAGCCAAGTTTTCCCATACCTCGTCCTGGAGTGTCTTTTTCCTCGCAGCAATAGCTATTTTGTACTCGCACCGTAGGGTTTTGATGGTTAATAAATCTCGTGGTGATTTAGACAGAGCATGCTTTAAAACTTGTAATGCTTTGGTGCAAGTACCATCAAACCACCCCTTTTTTCTGTTACATGATGATCCAGGATACTTTGTTAAAAGTGATTTGATGGAATTTGCGATGGAGCGAACATTCTCGGTCACTATACTTGGGGCGATTTCATCCTGAAGACAGTATGTTATTTCCCTGTAATTAGAAACTACTTTTCTTCTCATGATCGAGCGTGGATCAACACCCGTCCATTTAATTCTAACACCATTTGTCCTAACTGGGTCAATATGGTTTGCTAAGTCAAATACATCATTCCTTTGCCCCCAGAAGAAAAATGTTAATGTAAGCAGGTTATGATTACTAAATAAGGAGGGAACAGCACTAAGATTGCCACACATACAGATAGCAGAAGCAGACACTGATACATGGTCTATAATGGAGTATAGATTTCTCCCTATAAAAGTTTGGGCTAATTCCCCATTCAAACCACAGCCCCCCCTAAGTAGTTGGAAGTCATATTTAGGGATCATCTGATTTAGGGCTTCCCCATAGTTGTTGTGGCAAAAATGTTCATTTTCCTCTCCATCCTCATATATGTGGCCACATGCCTGGTTGTTAGATGCTCCGCATGCCTGTATGTTAAAATCTCCTGCCCACAATAAAACATACTCCGTATTAATTGGAGATAAAAAAAGTTTCAAGGCCGTGATCAAGAGCTATTGCCACATTACTACGTGTAGAATCAAAGATGTTATTGTAAAAATTTACAATTACCAGATCTTCCCCCCCCTTTTTGCTTAGCCATAGCATTTGTGCATGGGGGCCCACGGATGCAACCTTTTTAACATTAATAGAGATTTTATTGAAAGTAAGTATTTGTAGTCCCCCTTTTGCTCACCCAGCTTGTGTGACCTTTATAGCTGCTAAAAAGTGTGAGGAATATCCTTCCACATGTACAGGGCTTATACACCAGGTTTCTTGTAGACATATAATGTCATAACTAGATATGGTTCTAACCCAATCAATATTTGCAACCTTATTTGATAATCCATTCACATTCCAGGTTGCGAACTCGAACTCCCTTCCATGTGGGGCTGTCCTGCCGGGTAAGTAGTTGATGCACTTATAGGTGTGCTAAAATTATCATCACTAATAGCCTTATCGGCCTTAACTACTACCATCCCGCGGATTGCGGGTGCCTGCGTGAAATGTGTACAGTCTCTTGGGGATTGCTGCATTATCTGATTGGCTATGGGATCTCTTGTAAAATACCATCTCTGGTGATTCCTGGAGTCCCCAGCATAGCTTTGATCAGAGCTAAGTCATTCGTTATCATCTAGTCTACTCAGCGCCTCATATCTGTTGGGCATTGCAAATTCCAGCCCCTGGGGCGGGTACGAGCTTTGGGTGGCCCTCTGTCTTTGGAAATTCAGTACACCACTGGGACATTGATCTGAGCCCATCAAGTGACGGTAAAAAAAACCCAATGGGAGTATGCTCACGTCTGGTGTCTCCATCGATAATACCCCTGTCATTTTATGGATACCACTGGCAGTTCTTGGGCTTCTAAAATTAATTATAACACAATCACCCCCAAGATTTTTTTCCAGAGGCCCAATCCACCCCACTCTTCTTGCAAGCAAGATTTCATATGCTCTACTAGGAGATAATAAATGTCTGATGCTAAGCCAATGAACCACCTTATTCTTCAGACATTCTGTAGATTCCCTAACCCCTGGTTTTAGAGGGGGGACATTGACTAGAACCGCCACATATGGACAGCTAGCAGGTGGCAAATTGATGGTGACTAGGTCTTGTAGGGGCACATCAGTGTCAATATTAAGGGGGTGCCGATTAAAACCTCCTTGGTGTTGTACCATGATGTCAGTCCTAGAAACTTTGCTATTAGGCTCTTGTACATTTTTGCTCAACATCACATCTTGTCTGGGACGGGTTAAACCCTCGGTATGTATGGGCTTGCCACCTATGGCATTATTCAAACCAATGTCTATTGGTGGGAGTCTCTCGGCCAGTTGCGTATTACTCCCAATAGTGGCCTTTTTCAATTCCTCTTCCACCCTACCCAGCCTTTCTTTTAGTGGGTTTAATAAATTACTAATGACAGATGTTAATTTGTCCCAAAATGGTGCCCATATTTGATTGTCCATAGAATTAGTTCCATGACCCCCCTAATTAAAAAGAAGTTCATCCGGAGATCTTAAATCAACAAGTGCCTTTCTTTTCCGTTTTGCTGCTGTTTGGCGGGTCACGTTCGGGGCTTTAACTGCTCATGGGGTTGCTGGTTCCGGGGGGGGGAGGTAGAGGTTGATCCCTGCTCTAATACAGTTGGTGTTGGAGTTTGACAGATAATTTCGCTTGTACATCCAGCACTCTGGTCGTCTTGATCATTACCTAGACCCAACTTTCCTTTAATGGAGGTTACTCATTGGGGACCCCAGTACCTCCAGTTCCCCCAGTTTGGCCAGATGCAGTAAGAGACATGCGCCGCTCCACTATGTCAATTTCTTTAGATAGAGCCCAAACAGCACGGGCCAGAAAGCTGTAAATGGTGGTACGCTTAGGAGTACTGGGCAACTCAGTTGATGGCTTTGTAACCCCCCCCTTTCATTTGCCCATATTACTAAATATGTTTTCACAGATAGATGTGACCACAGAAGGGGAAGACCGACTTACTCCACTACAGTCCTCGGTGTTAGACAGCTGATGTCCTTTTGCCGGCTATAGTAATCCACTTCAATCAGCGGGAGTTCAAACCAAGAGAGTGGGCCCAGCCCTGCCTCTTCCGGGCGCAGACGGGCCCGCAGACGGCCCGGGCAAGCCCACGAATGTCCCGCGCTGCGGGAGCCGCTAGGTGGTTATAAGCGCCTCTGGGCGCGGGAAATGTGGCGTCGGCTCCTCCTGGCACTAAGTGTTATGGGGCATACAGTCCCCCAAGATAATGGCGGTGTCAGGCTGCGGCATCTGGCAGGCAGTAAGCGGCTACTCATTGAGCAGTTTTAATACCCCATCTGGGCTAGTCACCTACTGGACTACTGGTGGAGAACTAATGCAGATTAGCCTCTAGGCGCGTCAGGCAAGTAAAAGGTAACTTTTTAAAAGTTACTATTACTTAATCTTTATTAAAAATCTGACCTTAACATTAAGTTGCGCTTTTGATAAATATTAAGAGTAGTTTATTCATATACAGTGAAAATTGTGTGACAAGTCATTGGATACCATGCCCCACGTGAAGCTCTTAGTATTAAACTGAAAGGTTGTCATCTGACAACTGGCTGCTATACAACTTGATGTGATGCATCTTTGCTGATTACTCTTCCTGGCAGATGTTACATATGCACTTGTACTAGCCATTGTACCATTGTTATCTCATGCATACCTTTGTAATGTTCTGTGCTTGGATTTCATTGTTCAACAGACCATGCCTGTTTATTGTTACTATGGTCCTTCATGCTCAGCACCCATGGAATTTACAGATAGCATTCGGTGCAGTGCATATATGGTCCCTGATTTGCAAATCAGTTTACACATGGGTTTAGTTGAGTCACAGTTCTGTTTCTGTCACAGTTACATACGCTTAGCTGTCTGCATACTATCAATTGCTATTTTATTGGGGTGTATTTTGTTGTGATGTGAGGCCTTGTGTTGTCATTAGCTCAATGCTTTTGTTGAGGAATGGTGGGGTGCATGCACTGTCTGCTTACCTGTCCAGTTGTCATTTTTAGGTGGACTTTCTGACACATGCTTCTGGGTGGGGGGAGTGCTCCTCCTTCTGAGAGGTGTGACAGGGGTGGCTGGTGGAAGTTGTAGTACAGGCCTCCACCCCCCAAACAGCCCTCCCTGGGAAGATGGATACCTACCTGTCAGTTTGTTTGTAGTGATACAATGTCTACCACATGCTTCTGGGTGGGAGGGAGTGCTCCATCCTGCTGAGGGATGGGGCAGGGTGTGCCTGGTGGGAGTTGTAGTGCAGGCCTCCCTATTCCAAAACACACCTCCCTGGAAAGATGGCTACCTACCTGTTAGGTGAAGGTGTAGCACACAATGGCTGCCACATGGTTCTGGGTGGGGGGAGTAGTCCATCCTGCTCAGCTGTGGGACAAGGGGGCCTGATGGGAGTTGTAGTGCAGGCCTCCCTATTCCAAACACACCTCCCTGGAAAGATGGCTACCTACATGTTAGGTGAGGGTGAAGCACACAATGGCTGAGACATGCTTCTGGGTGGGGGGCAGTGCTCCTCCTTCTGAGAGGTGGGACAGGGGTGGCTGGTGGGAGTTGTGGTGCAGGCCTCCCACCCCCAAACAGCCCTCCCTGGGAAGATGGATACCTACCTGTCAGTTTATTTGTGGTGATACAATGTCTACCACATGCTTCTGGGTGGGAGGGAGTGCTCCATCCTGCTGAGGGATGGGGCAAGGTGTGCCTGGTGGGAGTTGTAGTGCAGGCCTCCCTATTCCAAACACACCTCCCTGGAAAGATGGCTACCTACCTGTTAGGTGAGGGTGTAGCACACAATGGCTGCCGCATGGTTCTGGGTGGGGGGAGTAGTCCATCCTGCTCAGCTGTGGGACAAGGGGGCCTGGTGGGAGTTGTAGTGCAGGCCTCCCTATTCCAAAACACACCTCCCTGGAAAGATGGCTACCTACCTGTTAGGTGAGGGTGTAGCACACAATGGCTGCCACATGGTTCTGGGTGGGGGGAGTAGTCCAACCTGCTCAGCTGTGGGACAAGGGGGCCTGATGGGAGTTGTAGTGCAGGCCTCCCTATTCCAAACACACCTCCCTGGAAAGATGGCTACCTACATGTTAGGTGAGGGTGAAGCACACAATGGCTGAGACATGCTTCTGGGTGGGGGGGCAGTGCTCCTCCTTCTGAGAGGTGGGACAGGGCTGGCTGGTGGGAGCTGTGGTGCAGGCCTCCCACCCCCAAACAGCCCTCCCTGGGAAGATGGATACCTACCTGTCAGTTTATTTGTGGTGATACAATGTCTACCACATGCTTCTGGGTGGGAGGGAGTGCTCCATCCTGCTGAGGGATGGGGCAGGGTGTGCCTGGTGGGAGTTGTAGTGCAGGCCTCCCTATTCCAAACACACCTCCCTGGAAAGATGGCTACCTACCTGTTAGGTGAGGGTGTAGCACACAATGGCTGCCGCATGGTTCTGGGTGGGGGAGGAGTAGTCCATCCTGCTCAGCTGTGGGACAAGGGGGCCTGGTGGGAGTTGTAGTGCAGGCCTCCCTATTCCAAACACACCTCCCTGGAAAGATGGCTACCTACATGTTAGGTGAGGGTGAAGCACACAATGGCTGAGACATGCTTCTCGGTGGGGGGCAGTGCTCCTCCTTCTGAGAGGTGGGACAGGGGTGGCTGGTGGGAGTTGTAGTGCTGCTTGCCTCGACACATACAAAACAGTTGATGTTGTGTACCTTTGTGATGATTCAGATGGGGTGAATGTTAAATCAGTGAGACCTGTGTTTGGTATTGGGGTGCAGATGAATGTACTTGTGCCTCAGAGATGTAGCTTTGTAGTTGTGCAAGACAGTACACAGCAGTTTCATGGTATCCATTAGTTGGTACTTACCAGCCTCCACTCCCCCGGCTATTCCTTCAAGACTATCTGGATGCAGTATGGCAAGCACCTTCTCCTCCCACGCAGAGAATGGTTTTGGTGGAATGGGAGGGCCTCCACCAGTCGCATCAGCTAGCTCACGGTTCTTGGCCCTCTTCTTCTTGACAACACTCTTCAGGTCATGCCACCGCCTCTGTATTTCCTGCTTGTTGCGGGGCACGTTCCCTACTGTATTGACCTTGTCCACTATCCTTACCCACATGTTTGTTCTTGTGGCTAATGGTGTCTGTTGGACCATGCTACCAAAGAGTTGTGGTTCTACTCTAATTATCTCATCTACCATTACTGTCAACTCAGTGTCTGTGAATTTTGGCATTTTCTGTGGTGCCATGGTGTGTGCTGTGCTGATGTTTTGGGGTGCAGTTGTGAGGGTGGTGTGGGTGGTGTAGGTGGTGTGTATGTGTGTTGTGGTGGTGGTGTGATGTGTGCAGGTTTGGCTCTCCTTAGTGCTCTGGTGTTGTTTCCTTCTGTTGAGTCATTTTGCAAAGGATTGTGGTCAGGGAAGGGGCTGGTTTTATGCTCAGCTATGTGGGTGTGTCAAGATGGTGTAATGCTGTCAGGTGTGCTGTGTGGCTTGTCCTGTGATTTGTATGTTTGAATTTGCTATGAGGGTGTGTCATTGGGATGTTTCAGGTTATTTTGGGGACAGGGCTAGTTGCCTGTGTGCATTTGGTGGACTTATTGTGTGTTTCTTTCCTTGGCCGCCATTTTGTTGACGGAGCATCCGCAGCGATGGCTATGCTGCAGGCCTTCCGCCGTATCTCACATTCATTACTGTTAGCGACCGCAGCGGTCGGATATAGTGGAACGTACCGCTGTGACATCGGGGCTATCATAATATCATTGGCGGTCACTCCACGTGCCTGGCGGCGGTTTTGTGTGTTTACGCTGTGAAACCGACCGTCGCGGTTGGATTTTCCCCATCTCTGCCGTCTACGGGCGGTTTTTCGATGCCTCCTACTGCCGCGGTTGGAATATTTTGGCAGTTGATCCTAATAGGGTCGGCGGTGTTTCTGCGGTACCTGCGGACGGTAATTTTCCGCTACCATGGCGGTTGGATTTTTTTCCGCCCACCATCGTAATGACCCTCTTAATTTGTATAAATTGGTGTCGGATTTCTCTCAAGTCGTGTCAATTACTTATTGTCCATGTTGGTACTCAGAAATGATTAACACATGTTCCTCTAGTAAAGGCTGTTTGCGTTTTGCCTCTCTACTTACTAGGACTAAGCTAATGATGTATTACTGTGAATCCAAGGACCCTCTTTGGGGTATGAATATTATATTACAAGGTAAGGCTCCCCAGCCATAATATATAATATTCCACTTTCCTACAGGTAGGCCTGGTACACTCAGTGCTACAGTCCAATAGTGACATTTAACTTGCAGGCCTTGGGTACATTTTGTGCCACATAGTAGGGGCTTTGAAGTAAGATCAAATATGCCAATTTAGAGTATACCAATTTCATCAATTTGAAAGGAGGAGCACAGGCACTTCACCACTGGGTAGCAGGTATAACGTATACAGGGTTCTACAGCCAGCAGAAACAGATATGGCAAGACTTTGGGTATATGTAATTCAAAAGATGTTCAATTCCTAAAGATAAATCACAAATTTTATTTTTTACCACCATACTCAATTTTACTTATAGAAAATATTCTGATTATTTATTTTCTTTTACCTTACTGTTTCATCCCAGAAAGTCCACTAAAATTGTTGGCCTTTTGAATTGTGACAGATGTGACTTGTTTTTTCCAACTTTTTGCTAACATCTACATAGCAATTAAGAGCATTCTATATTAATACCACTTTCAATTAGTAATACCATGAATTGGTAGTTAATGTAGAATCCTACTTTTAAAATTGCACTTTATGGTAGTCATTTTGATGTTTATGTTCCTCAAACCAATAAATGATGAACAATATGGTTCTGATTGTTTATGAGAAGATGTTCTCTTTTGGAATTGTTTAATAATATTCTATATTGAAATGAAGCAAAATCAAAATAAGCATGAAAATGAATATCTTCATTGTATGTTTATCTCATTACTACAAATACCTCCATTTGTTTTGCTTTTATTTTTAATAATAAACATTTATACAATTATATTATAGCCAATAAATATTTTTCTTTACAATTCTTTTACTAAAATCATATGTAATACTATACAATAGTTGACATTAACATACTAAATAATTTTTCAATGTAATGCAGAAGACAAAAATCTTATTTCAGAGCCTCTCTTTTCACTTTTTTACATGTATGCACTTCATCTAGTTCATTCTCATCGGAGTCTAGGAAGTATCCTCATCAGTTCAAGTTCTCCTTCATATCTAATTAACTCTTCCTGTTTTTGGAGAATTTTTTTATTATCTGAATAAGAAAATTAAGATCGTTCAAATCTCTTACTTACTTTTACTTTTAGCTTTAAAGCTTACATGGAAAGTATACATACCATTTAACATTTCTTACAAGAATTACAGTCCTCTGTTATTTGATTTTGAAATATATATATTTCAGTATTGTACGTTTATAAGTTTATAAGTTGACTTTACTGTCAGGTGTAAAGTGTGTACACTTATTTGATATTTTAGCCCCTTCGGTGCTTATGACGAGACCAGCTCGTCATGTCACAGTGGAGCTGTGCTCATGACGAGCTGGTCGCGTCATAACAGGTGCACACCCCCCACGCGTGATTAATTCCCCGCCTGTGCGGGAGAATTAATAAGTGGGCGGGTTTGTGATGAGACCAGCTCGTCATGAGCACAGCTCCACTGTGACTCATGACGAGCTGCGAAGGGGTTAAATAGTTTGATTCACAAATATGTTTTACATCAGCATTTTCCAAAATGATAAGCTGCTTCCTTTCTATTCTTTCCATGCAAACATTTTTATTTGATGTTATACGACAACACACAGATAAATGTACAATTTAATATTGTAAATATTCCTTATCTTTTGTTGTTTTTCCTCATTTTAATATTTATCATTACCCTTGCTAGCTACATTTGTGAACATGTTACAGCTGTCAGATTTTCCCAATTTAAATATACAATTATAGCAGTTTCCCTATTGTGGTTGTGCTTGGAAAATGCCTGGTTAAATCAACTTTCAATGTTTTACAGTGTTTCACTGATGAGTAATACACTACATAGTTTGAGGTTTATGTGAGTACACTTTTAACTAGCCCATTTTAATTTCTATTTTTTAATGCAATGATAGATATATACGTTTTAGTTAACATTTTATTTTGGTAATAGGTAATGAATTATTGGCAGTTTTCAGAATAATGCCAGATTATGAGGTATGTGTTGTAAAGAACAGGTCTTACTAATTCATGGCAATTTATTTTTATGCAAATATTCCCGATACCCTCTGCAACTGTACAACCACATTTTCCTGCACCACAGGCCCACATTTTCGATCTGGCCACTTGATCACAGGAGAAGACTAAACGTCAACCCATAGTTTTAGCCGTTTTTATCAAAATACATGTCATTTTTTTTTTTTTTTATAAAATATGAACTTTTTATACTAAGTAGACACACTCAAAGAAAATCTTGTTTTGTCTCAAAAGGAAACTCCATTTTTACTTTAAAAACATTTTTCAAGCATAACCCCCATATGCCAGCTTGTGATTCTCCTAATGCCAATGAATCTCATTGAAAGATTATGCTCCACCTGATCAGGTTTTATAATCGCATGCCAGATTTGCCTACCATAATGCTAAAGATGCCTACTTTATGCAAGCATGCCCACGGTTTTGTCAGGGACACAACTGCTCAATGGATGCCCACCATAATGCTAAGAACCTCCACAACATGTCAGTCATAGACATTATTATTCCAAGAATAGCCAGAATGATGTGACATAAGGCAACAAATATGCCATGATTACTAACAATGTGGCAATTAAAGCTGCCATTATACAATAATCAGTTCAAGGATGCCTCACTTAAGCAGTATTTAACATTATTGTGCCAGTGCAAACATAATAAGAAACAGTTATCATTAATCACAAACGGTCATAATTATGGCAGAGATGTGCTGTGGAAACAATGTGGAAAAATATCCATACATTCTTATGAATACTTACACAGATCAAGTTCTTTAATTTAATAGGATGCTCAAACCTTTTCCCATACCATAGACCAATACTAATTTCCATAGGCATTGATAACCAGTTGACTGTGGCTCCTGAACATTTTTGGGGATCAGCTCAAACAGCACCCCAACTAACGTATCAATTATTAGATGTACCTAGTCCACTATCATATTCCTTAATCTCCTGCAATGCATCAGGTCTAAGGAGATTTTCTCAACAACCCACTGCAGTTTCCTTCTTATCAAACTTGTATATGTTATGCTTGCGTTAGACTTGTAGCACAAAGTCTCATGCCTTAAACGGCTACCATAAAACCAACTTCCCAGCTACAAAGACATTTAAACATGGTCCCTCACCAGGTAGTTTTTCAATTTACATATCTACAGCTATTCATACTACTATTACACAATAACACAATTTCGAATTGACTTCAAAACTGGTTTTTTGTATAAATGTTGTATATTAGGAAAAATATCTCACCTTTTATTAGTAGAATTGTCAATCTAACTATGCATGGAAGCGGCCACAACATTTTATTTCAATTTTTGTTTTTAGTAATATGAACAGATTGAAGACCTTATATCTGGGAGCAGCAGTAATTAGAGCAGGGTATTTTAGTTTAAATGTATTTGAAAATAAAGGGATCATTTATAATGCTGACAATCAGGCTACTACTTATGATTAAATGGGGGATCCCCCAGTAAAAATTCTAAGACAAATAGGGGGCCCTGAAATTGCAGGTCTCTTTCACACCTTTCACATCTCTTTCCTTTAAATGGCAGCCCCTCATTTAATTGTTCACCCCTGTAGGTGGATCACACAAGATTAGATATTCGGTTCATGTCCACTATATTAATTCTGTTCTCAATGTATTGTGTTTCAGAGGAATGAGATTGACCACTTCCATATTCTTTCAAAATGTAATGTGAAATCCCATATGTTGCTTATTAGGCAAATATTGGAAATACCAAATGGATTTCTAAATAAATATGATCAAAAGGAGCATTAGTCCCTGATAAATGTAAACAGTGGTAGGAATCCACCCTGACCCTAGAGCGTGTGAACCACCCTGATAGCCAGGATACGTTTATCCACAATTATTCAGTGCAGCTGAGTTTCATAATTCCTTGAAAAACAATCTAGCTAGCACAAAGTAGCATAAAGGATGACTTGGACCCCAAGTAGGAAGAAATTGGCTCTCAAATTCCCTGGAGACAAAGAATGAGTGCAGTTAATAGAGATAAAACAACAATAGTAAAAAGGTCAAAGGCATTATGCACCTTTAAATAATTTAGTACAAATGAAAAAGAAAATTACAAGAAAAATAAGGAGGCTCCAAAGAGGCACTTTTTAGTCAAAGATTGATCTTAATTTAGACTCTCAGCAAATTCTGTCATTTTAGAAATCAACTTGATGATATCAACAGCTCTGACATAAGAAATGGAACATGAGTTACAGAACAAAACCACCACTTTTTATTACAAATCATTTCCATGCCACATAAAAATACCAGTCAGACTCAAGTCGAGCGATGCCCTCTTTTTTTTTAATAACAAACAAAGGTCAATGTTTCTACTGGTTTAACATCCTCCATTTCTTTAAATTATCTTCTATCTGTTTACTATCTGTCCAAGCAATCAGAAAATTACATTCAATGGTGCACCAGCATCCAAAGTACTGTGTAAATATGATACAGAATTCTTGGTCCATTGGGCACACCCAGTACTTTCAATTGGGCTCTGTCCCTGAAACATGGGGAGGCTCCATCTTACACGTGTTATTTAAGACAGGAGACCGAGCCAATCTGCGTCATTAGTGCCTAATTGCCCCTTTTAATATTAAATTCAAGCCTGCTCCAGGCTAGGATTCGATAGATTGAATCCAAGCTGCTCCCTGATCTTGAAAACTGGGATGAGGAGAAACAGAATATCTAATTCTATCAAACATGGCTTTGACAAAATTGCTGCAATGAGGATAATACCATAGCTCTTATCCTTATGTCCCATCACTGTATTGACAAGCAATGCACACTGTTATATGCGTGTTTTATTGACTATACTGCAGCGCTTTATGGTTGTAGAGAGAAGGATTTTATGAATAATTTGAAAGATTGAGAAATTCCAACACAGTTACTCTGAGAAATCCTTTCCTTACACAACACCATTTGGGTCATAATTAAAGAAGGTGGTGGCACTCGCATTTCCAACAAGGGACCTACTAACAGATGTTGGAAACAAGGCTGCTGTCTATTCTGCTTCTATAAAGCTGACATTGGTATAGCATTAATTAAGGCCCGAGTATTCACCCCAAAATTTGACAATCAACATATTTAAATATCACATTATGTAGATCATCAAATTATCCTGGATCCGATAGGCCTGCGAAGGGCATTGAAATCACTTGAAATCTGTAACAACAATAAATTATTATAGGCCAACCTGAGCAAGGTAAACATTATAGTCCTTAGCAGAGACAATAAGAACTCCAACAGGAAATGGTGCCTGGGCAAGAGTAACATTTTTAATTACAACTATGTCTGGTATACAGAGAAGCTCTCACCAAGATGCAAAAGATCAACAGTAAAAGTGAGCAAGGTCAAATTTCTCCCATCCCCAGAATACGGTAAGAGAGCTGCACTCAACAGACTGGCTTAACTTCTTGACTCATTACGGTGCAATATGTTCCGAAGGTTATTTCAACTACCACAATTAAAACCACAGAATGCTGATTCATCTAGAAAGTGTGCTCCTAAAGCAAGATCTGCAAACTTATTTTCCGAAATATTCTTGCAGACTACAACTGGGAAAGCCGGGCATTTTAAAAGCAGCCCAATATACAACAATTTGTTTGAGAAATCAATTGTCAAATCCCTGGAAAAAATCTGTTAATTCAGCCTATGTCATTAACGAAGGAACTCCATCTAGGCCCAGAACATCCTCCTTGTTATTTAAAGTAGGATTCAAGACACCACTTGTCTTAATGTCATGAGCGGTTGACTACATTGAACTCTTGCAACAATTGTTTTGCAACATTCTGTTTAATTCTTATAACAACTTATCAAAATAGCCATAACTTTCAGAAACCCTTAAGCTACATTGTAGACAGAATATCATCCCATGAAATTATTGGAAGCGCTTCTCAAAGACGTTATCCATCTTAACTGGGGTACTATTATTTGTAGACTCTGTTACTGTGATAGTCACTCTTGAACTTTGTATGTTGCTGCCCAAGCCTATATTCAGAAAGACATAAATTGTTATAGACCATATTTTTAGCTAACACAATCAGGAGCTGTATAGAAGCACTGAACCTCTGTCTAAACACCAACGATACAATTGAATCAAAAAGAGCAACAACATTTTTTGTACTATGTTTAGAAAAATTGTAACAAGCATTAAAGCTGGCAAATATTATTTTTTCCTGCTTTTTTTCTTTTAGGCTTTAAAGGATTAGCATTCCCGCCTCCGAAAGTAATGGCACTAACACATTTTTATGGTTTTAAGTTTTTTATAGTGTTTGGACAAAATCTCAAAGAAAAAATATGAGGACAACATTTTGTGTCATGAATATTGAGCACAAAAATATTCTAAAGGTGTTTATTAATATATTTGTATAAGATGTTTGATTAATTTGAATCATTACAACCGGTTTTGCCACTCCCCACCGCTCCAAGGTTACCAAAGCCCTCTTCTTATACAGTCTTTAAAAATGGTTGCCCATATCCTTTCTAACACCAATTTAAGTAATCCAAAACTTTAACTGCCCAACACTTCCCAGATCGGTATATTTTAAAAGATATAAAGCAAAATCAAAACACAGAGTATCAAAGCAAGCAATCTAATAATACTTTCATTAAAAGTGCACTATTCCCATTATTGCACTATTCCAAATATTGTGCCTAAACCCCCTCCAGCAAAAATGCACATCCTGAACAAGAAATATGAACCTTAGTTGTACCCAGCAACCAACACAGAATATAGCATAAACAAGTCCAATATGTGTGTTGCTCTTGATGCTAATCTTCTTGTTTCTTTTAGAGTTATTGTGCAAGTTCCTGTTTAATTCCTATGCTTAACTCTACACATATATACATTGAAAATATATATATGTTTCTTCAAGATACGTAGATGTGGAGTTAACAATAGTAAATGTGGAGATAACAATAGTTAATCTGTACATACCTATTTCTATTTATCTTCTTGATATTTTGGACCTCAATATTTTTGAGCCAATATTCTATCCACACAATATTTATCACTTTGATATTCTGTCAGTAGACCGTTTATATTCTCCCTCATACATTTTGATATACTTTGCCTTGACTTAGTATACTATGTACAAAGGCAGGCAGAGACAAAGTCTTTCATGAAGGGACACATCTCCAACCACATGAACAACACATACTTAATATCACAGATACATGTATGTATGCACAGAGAAACACAAATAGATACACACACCACTTCCACAGTCAAACAAACAAGGTCAATATCTGTCTTCACTCTCAATGTATTCAATGCTGTTGTTGGTTAGAGGGCTATTAATGGCTGGTCATCACATACTTCCACTCTATCTCCACTAGTCCCACAGTCGAGTGACTCACTTCTGGTTATTGATGACACTGCTTTTTGGCTACGTTTTTAAAGGGATTTTTATGATCGATAAAGTACTGTTTGTAAAGTAAAAAACTTCCAACAGACTTTGCTAAATTGAGAGTGGAGACAGGTGGTCCTTTGGCAGTTAAAATTGGTTATCAGATTGTGTGTTTGTGTGTGTGTGTGGCCCTGCCAATGGTTTTATTCACGGAAACTCCAAGGATAACAAGATGTGTAATACTTCAATCTTCAAACTGACTAGACCCTCCAAATTCTATACTATGCTGGACTACACTTCTGAGAGCTGCTTCCTGAGTACAGAATAGCTACTAGCAGGTCTTGGGCTACCCGTTGGAGACCTTTGGTTCACACAGTAATTACGAGCCTCATAAAGAGAGCCATAGTGCAGGATGTTAATTTTGCTCCCCAAAGTTAACAGTACTCTGGCTAACGTTAATTTAAAGGGGGTGGTCGATATAATGGAAAATGTTTTTTGAACCCTGGCAATCAGTTGTCTAATGTAGAATTATGTGCTATAGCTTTTTTCCTTGGATAGCCTCCAGGGCCCTATGTGACATGTTAACATGTGTGAAAGGTCTAGGCTGTTAAACTAATCTATGCTCAGATTAAGTTGTCTCAGGTGTATGATGATGCCATACTGCAACTGATGTCTGACATTTCAGTTTAAGGTCAGGTTTTCTATGACTTTGTCAGTCACACTGCCTTTACTCTACCTACCCAATTTAGAGATGTCCAGAGGCCCTACTGACATTTCTATAGTTTAACAGGAACAGCTGTCTTGGCAACTTCTGTTAATGTAGGAAAGGTTTGAAGGATGGCTCTTTCAAACATGACAGCCATATGTCAAATATTTTCACAGTTTTATATTTTTAAGAAAACAAATCCCAAATCCGGAGCTTGGTTATGAAAAATAAGAAAAATTGAATGATCCTCATGGTTTGGGGGTCATTGTTTTTACTGCCTCTCACCGCCAATATATACCTGGTGGGGATAGACAGAAGAAAAGCCTTGCGACCACCCGCTCTCAATAGGTCCGCCGGTCGGATGGCTTACCTCGAATGGCCCCTACTCTCTCAGTCCGTTGGATACAGTCTTGCACTAATGGAGTCCACCTGGCATTCCACTTACATGTACACATTGGCAAGTGGACCAAAAGCTTTGAGGAGAGGGTACTCTATCGCCATTGCAACATAATACATTCTGTGCCAAAAACAAAATCAGCCACTCTAAATCAAGCAATGCACAGGCTGTATCCGGAAATGTTTCACTAAAGTTGAGTTGGCTTTGAGAAATGTCCATTTTAAGTGATTGGTTTTGGGGTATAAATGTTCAAATTTCGCTCCTATATTAATTATGTTGAACAGCTATTTTTGGCATTGTTACCTGATCCCAAATGCAACGGTGAGATTTAGGACCTGGTTTAGAGTTTATTGAAATGGTACTCCATCACAAACGTGCTGGATATCCCGTCCACTTTGTTACAAGTGCATATAATTGTAATGCATTTGTAAAAAGATGGACAAGGTATCCATCACATTTGTAGTGAAATACCTGTCCGTCAAACTCTAAATTAGGTTGCTGGTCTCTTTTTTTGCAGATTGGATTCTTCCAGCGGGGCAAGGTGGCATGTTATATCTGAATAGGACTCTATTGGAAGGATATTTGATGGAATTTTTGGGTCTTCCATAGTCAATTTCTCAGGAATATATTCTGGAATCCGCTTATTAGCAAGTATGTATTCCACCATTGTCCTGATATGCTTTATGTCTGGTGGGTACTCACTCACTTCCAAGAGTGCTACTGGAGACATTTCAAACTCTGAGTCAATGGAGTTAACAAAACTGTCCTCTTTCAATATATTGTTGTCTTCCTTTTGTAAAACCTTCTTGCCTAACAATTCGGGACGTTGTTGAAATAGCCACCACATTGAAATATATCTGTGAGTGCATAGCCATGATTTGTGGTTTCCCTTACAGTGACACTGCCATTGCCCTAATTTTGTATCGAAAGTAACACGTGTCCGTAGGAAAAGACACCAGTAGTCCTGTTTGCCAGTGTATACAGAAAAATAAATAAATCTTCCTGAAAAACCATGTTCGGATAGAAATACTGAGTATACTGCACAAACATCTGCTTTTGCAGTATATTCAATTATTTCTTTGCATTCGTTTTCTTGTGTTAAAGAAAACAAATTTTTCTGTAGCATTTGCTTTAGTGATGACTTTTGAAATTCATTTGGAAATTGGAATGGTTTCGCGGTTTTGGCCATTTCTAGGTGTTTGCATTCGAGTGCATGATGCCCACTGTGGCCAGCCATTGCCATAAATTCCCTACAGTGAGCAATTTCAAAATTGTATTGTTGTTTTGTTGTTTAATAATTGTTTTTTGAACATGAATTGGTGCTCTTTGTCCGCTTTACAACGGGGCATAAAATATATTCAATTTTTGCAATCCACACAATACACTGGAATTGAAAATTGATGACGGCGCAGTGTTGAATGACTTACAAATGTTGAACTGCAAATACTACACTTTTATGTTTTTGAAATATCTTCATTTCTCTCACCAGCAGTTGATATTAATTGAAGTGGTTGATCTAATTTCTTTATATCCTTCACTAAAATAAATAGATTAATAATAAATAGATTAATAATGTTATTTGAAAGCTAAACATTTATTTGCATGGCCATCATTATTAATATGCTGCTGAACATATGCATTATTAATTTAAGTACCACCAGACCTTTTAGTGGCTTAACATTTTAAACCATGAATAAAACAATGTTGGAAAACTAAATTAATACATTTTCTTGTCATCCCGTATTATATCCAATAACACTTTTTTACTAGTAGTATAAAAAAAGTAATTGAAAAAAAATATTTCCTTCGGTATTCTGATTTTCTTTTACTATATAACCTAAAAAATAAGAAGTACTGAAAATCAGTAGCATTATACATAAATATTTTGTTAATCATATTTAATTTCACTTTTTCAGCACAGCAATGAGAATTTTTGTAAACATGTATTGAGAATTACTGGTATAGTCCTTTTGTTAATAAAGTCTAGATATTTTTGGAACTGCATATTAACCCCATGTCTTTGATCTTAGAACAATGAGATTTATGACATATTGGATATTTCAAAAATCTTTTTAAAAGTTATTAATTCATTTGGTGTTTTTTACCTTTGAAATCCATATGATTAAACAAATAACATGCCATGTTGTTTATCCATATGGCCTTTAAAGTTTAATGAATGGGTTATTAGTATCTGACAAACAGGACAGTGCCAATGATTTCTAGATGATCTGGATTGTAATTGTAGACAATTACATGGAATTATATATTTATTTGTAGAGAAAAATGAAAAACATGTAGTCAATAAAACATCAAACTATCAAAATGTAGCTCTGTGCCTCTATCTGGGGACTCAGTTTGGTGTTGTACAGCTAGTTCCTACCTACAGTAACCATGTGCAGGAAAGGGAGCAGCTGGCTCTTGCAGGGACGGCCTTACCATTGGGGGCTCCCAGTGAAAAATCTATGTTGGCGCACCAGCATGACCTCCATCTGCATGGATTCACCTCACTACCATCTACTAATGATGCCCCTCATTTTTCCTTTGCCCCTTTCTCACATTTATATTTATAGCACTACTTATCCCAATTTATATTTTCAAACTGCTTTGCATTCAAAACATATTATAAAGTGACAATGAGCCATACAAGTTTGTCAATCAATTTATAGGAAAAGTTACTTAAGCCAGTGGGACTACAAGTTTTAGGAGTCACGTCACACATACTGTCTGGAGCAACAAATGGACAGATTAACTAATTTTTTTTTTAAATGCATAACAAATAAAGTCGGTGTGCTATATTGCATGAAAAGGAGAGAGCACAACTGCACCTTATCTCCTACGTTATGGTGATGTTGCTTATCTACATAGAATACAAGTCTTTGATCTGCATGTCTTATGCTATGCTTTATAGCAGGAACATTAAACCCGCTTTCCCCAAATCTCGTAATTAAGTGCAGTAAGCATCAGACTTATCATGCATTTGTAATTAACCCTTGAAAAATGCCATGCACACAAACATCTCTCCAGCCTGCTCTTATCTTTGTTCAGCATGTTATGCAGAGGGCGATCCCTTGACCCTCGAGCCCGGTACGAAAACACCGGTCACACCACCCTAAAGTACCACTAGGCTTTTGTATGAATACTGTATGCTGAATGAGGTTTGAGGGAGTTGGCTGAGGCTGCAACAACATGTGTCTCAATAACACATTATTTAGTGCAAGAGTAATATCAAATGTACTGTTGCATGTCTATTAGAGCTGTAAATATGTCTAGTTACATATTATTACCATGTTAAAGTGATACAAGAGAAAAATATTTCCTGCCTCACAGATTGCATACACAGCAACTTCACTTTGGGAAACAACCCTCCTAAGAGCCAGAAGGCATCATCAATTTGTTTTTACCTTGCTGCACAAACATAATCACTCAATACATTTTTGTAAAACATATGAACATAAAAAGAACAATGGCATAAACTATTTATGCAGATAAACAAAGTGTTACATGATATCTGTTACCATTTTTTAGGGTGGCGTGGTGAGGAGCTTCAATAAACAACTGAGGCTTCACCTGTCATGAGTCATGCTACCTTTCCACATTTAGCAATTTATATTACATATGATATGGATAGGGGTTCTGCTGACATCTTAAACTATAAGCCAGATAGACAAGTGTATTTTAAATATTACCAGAACCTCAAGATTTCAATATAAGCCCATTTTGAACATATTATGCTTTATGCATTTTTATATAACATGTTTACTTAGCAAGAGTTATCTTGGAAATCATGCTTTATTCAAACTGCAGCTAACAATAGGCAATCATTAGTTATATTGTTTGTTTTGTTTACATTTCATCAAAAAACAGTTTAGGGGGCGTGGCTAGCAGCCAACCAAAATGGCCACACCCTAAGTGAGCTCCGACGAGCACCCACCGAATCCCTCGAATATCCGTTATAAATATCAGTTTACCACACGACAAGCTACAGTGAGAAGGTCCTGACATCGCGTAGATCGATCGAGTGGGAGTTGGGGGGCCCAGCGATTGCTCCCTGCCGCAGAATGGGCAAAAGAGGCTGCAGCAAGGATGCGCGGTCTGGCGAAGGAACAGGGCGCTGCCCGGGGAGAGGCAGGAGAGGAGCGATTCTCAATCCCTTGGGAGTGAGGGGCCGGCTCCTGAAATAGTGGAGGCTATGTGCTGCGAGTCGACTTACCCGAGGCCGGAGAGGAGGAAATGCTGCTCCATCCAAGGTCAGAGATGCTGCGTGTGGGACGGAAACAGGGCTGAAACCCTAGACCGAGAGGAGACACAGACGGCAGTGGTGGGCTGATTGCAAGCAAGTGAGAGGCAGCACTGAGGAGGAGCGGCCTAGAAAATAAACAGGGCGCTACCTGGGAAGAGGCAGGAGAGCGGCGGTTCCGGATCCCTGATCCATTGTGAATGTGGGGCCGGCTCCTGAGCTACCGGACGCTGTGTGAGGTGAATTAAAGGCCAGGGGGAGGAAGCACTGTGGAGGCCAGCGGAGCTGCGGGTGGGATGTAAGCGGGCCCGTAGCCCGAGACCGGGAGGAGACACCGATGGCAGTGGTGGACCGACTGCAAGTGAGTGTGAGGCAGCAAGACAAATACCAAGGAGCCGCCACAGAGACAGGGCTAAACAGAGAAAACTGCACAACAGCGGTGAGGACGCAATTAAATGGAGCCGGGGGAGAGTTCCGGCAGCGAAAAAGGCCACTGATCAACCAACACCGAGGCAGAGCCGACCACTGTGGCCACCAGAGAAGATAGCGAGGCATAGGGCTGGCATTTTGGCGGAGGCCCAGGCGGATGCGAGACACGATCTGGGTGCAGAGCATTGGACCTGCTAATATCGTGAAACACAGGGGATGGGGATTACATTGCCTGATTTGAGAGACCCTGCATCAGAGCCAGCAATTTGAGAATGGGGGCGTTTGATATGGGAAGGTGGAGCAAGGCTGGCAGCAAGACATTCATTGTAAAGGCCTGGAGAGATAGGAGATATCCCCAGGGCCCAGGGCACTAGCGGCGCAATTACCGAAGAGACGCTGAGCATAATAACCATGCTGCCCTGTATCATAAATAGTCACACAACAAATAAACAGATTATCGGCAGCCTAAGGCAGAGTGACCGCCCCCGCAACAACGAGATAGGATAAAGACGAGCGACAGTAACCAGACCAGCTCTTTCAGGTGAAGGGGAAGCTGACTGGGGCGGTGTGAAAGGAGTGGCCACAGCCCACCCAACAACCAGATGGCAAACCTCAAAGGTGTAAAAGCGACGCACAAAACAAAATTAGATAAATTTGCACACCCTAAGTTAGACACCCCGTTGGAAGTGGGTGACTACCAGCGCCAGAAGCTGATGACTGATGGAGGCCCCACACCACTGGATAAAATGACTGCACTCCAAGGAGTGTGCTCAGCACTCGAAACTAAAATCGATACAGTCACCTCGGAGGTAACACTGATGCACGCTGACCTTCAAAACCTGGGGGACCAGGTAAAAGCCACTGAGGACTCTATATCCACCAGAGACCTTCAGGCACATGTGGAAAAGCTCCAAACTACGACTGCCCTGGAGGTGAGGCTAGAAGTCTATGAAGGGCGCGCCCGCTGAAATAACGTTCGCATTCTGGGGGTGCCAGAGAGAGCTGAAGGCCTGGCAACTGACTTATTTGTCGAAGAGCTGATTACAAAACACCTGCAACCCTGATGTCTCTCTAACCATTTTTCGGTGGAGTTTGCCCATCGAGTACCTGGGGGCCTACTGCAACCAGGTTGGCCCCCCCGTCCCATACTAGTGAGAATCTTTAATTTCAGGGACAGAGATGTAATATTACAGATGGCCTGCTCGGCCCCTACATTATATTATATTAACGCTATGATAACCTTCTTTCCAGATTTCACGATTAAAGTCCAGAAGATGAGGCTCTCCTTCCTGGAAATTAAAAAATGGCTTTGTGAAAAAGAACTGAAGTACTCAATGCTGTTTCCCGCCAGGCACCGGTTGGTAGCAGAGGGTAAAACATGGTTCTTCGACTCCCCTGAAGACGATTGGGAATGGATGGATGGTTGGAGGCAGCCTAGAAACAATAGGACCGACATAAAAGTGAGAAGGAATGGCGTCAGACGGGGAGACAACAAAACGGGGAGTCAGCAACGGGCGACAAATGACCCGGCAGCGGCCGGCTGTCGCGGGATCTTCAACCCCCTCCAATGAGAACAGATATAAGCTGAGACTGAGACAGTTTATAAAAACTGCTCACCTCTATAGCCAGAAAGTAGAGACTTGATAGTCACAAAACTCCAGAGATCACCCAAGAGACTACTTGCAGAAGAGAACTATCCAGACTGGAGCGAATGGTAGCTCCAGAGGTGACTCGACGGACAACGGCAAAGAGGATCTAAGACCCTGCTGAACTGAACTATAACTGTTACAAAATGGTAAACTGACTGAATGCTTGGGGGACGGAACCCCGGTGGGTGGGAGGCTGACTGGGTCATGCTCCCCATCATCAAGAAATGAGGGATGGGGTACACAGGGACTCTGCATGGTTGGGGGGGTGAGCAGTTCTAAGTCTACATTGCAGGGGATGAGGGAGGGGAGACCAGGGGTAGTTTCTTTAGCAGGGTTATTAGGATTTGTAAGAATATTATATGCCTAGTACGGACAGTAAAGCACTATACATGTCTCACATACCGAAATGTCGCAACACAAGACGCTCCCCAGACTGCTCCAGGGAAGCCTGTTGGAATTCCCATTGACCTACCACCCCCGAACAGGCAGCAGAGGAACTATGAGCTTCCATGAAATTGTTATATCCTTGGCCGCATTTTCAGCTATTGTAGGTGCACGGTAAATTAAACAGGGACAGACCCCACACTCGCTTCACAATCCTTTCCTGGAATGTCAATGGTCTAGGAGATAAAATTAAGCAAGGGGTGGTACTACAATACCTCAAGTGGCAGGCATCTGACATCGCCCTGTTGCAGGAAACTCATATACAAGGGACCTCCTACTGTGCACTTAATAAATGGGGCTATGAATTAGTAGCTCACGCAGGCTACACTAAAGACTCGAGAGGTGTGGTTATCTTGTTCCGTAATCCTTTCTATTCACGATATTGAAAGTATTCACGATATTGAAAGTAACGCATGACCCTCTGGGACGTTTTGTGACGCTGTTGGGGCACCGGGAAGGCCGACTTGTAAATATCGCGTCTCTCTACATCTCCAAAGATTACATTCCCCCACACTCGCTGACCTCGGTGCACATATAATCAATCTACCACAGGGGGAGCTGCTTATCGGAGGTGACTGTAATGCTGCCCTGAATGGAGAAATGGACCGCTGGCCAGCCAGACAGAGAGATAACCCAGGGAAATCACTGGTGGAGTTTCTGTCTGCGATTGGCCTAGTAGATGTCTGGCGAATACACAATCCGACAGCCCGACATTATACCTTCCACTCTGGGGTACATGGGAGCTTATCCTGCACAGACTTTATATTTGGCTTGTCGGACCAACTACCTATGTTTGGGGAGATGACCCACCTCCCAAGAGGTATTTCTGACCACTCTGCTTAGATGCCTCCTACGGCGAAGCGCCCTCAAATAGGAGAAATCAAATGTCACTTAATCCATGGTACCTCAAAATACCAGCTATTAAGGAAGACTTATTGAAAATGATAATTAATTATTTTGAAGAGAACAATGGGTCCGTAGAATCGGATCAAACTGTATGGGAAGCCTACAAGGCAGTAATTAGAGGTCAGGGTGTCTCTCTAATATCCGGTCATAAAATAGAGAGGAGGAAGCAGCTTACAGTGGTGGAAGATAGAATAAGTTTATTGTGTGATTACTTAAAATCATTACAATATAAAGTTAAAAGCATGTATCATGGATTGAAACAAACTCAAACTTTAAAATTGTAGCAGCGAGAGGGTGAGAACGCAGCAAATGCTGACTGAGTGATTAGCAAATAAAAATAAATTATCACTATAGTTCATTTGTTGAGTCCCTGAGAAAAGGTAGTCCTTGCAGAGTGGGGTTCTGTTATAGTGGCGCACGTCAAACTATTAGTCACTCTCTCGGTGTGCCATTTTTTCTTTCAAGAGTGAACATGCTGGGTAAATGAATTTGCTGAAATTGGCCATATTCTTCACTGTATCCAAGGTGTAAAGCTGGCAGATGGCATCCTTTGCTGTGCGTGTGCCCAGTGAAAGGAGTAAGGGTCTGAGGTAGATTCGGTGGGCTTGCCAGAGAGCCGGGCAACATAGGAGTATATGTGCCAGGGACTCTCTTCTATAGTTGCATAGATGGCACTCTGTGATATCTGTAAGCGCTTTCCAGGTTGAGTATAGTTCTTTTATGGAAAGCGGATGTAGTCTTGTGGCTAAGATTTGATATAATGACTGTCTCGCCACGGCCTGCGTGAGGTGGCGCTTGGTTGCTTGTAGGATTTATGGAAGGCACAGAGTTTTGTGGAAGTCCATTGCAATAAGGGATTCTATGTCCAGTTTGCGGGAGCAGTAACGCAGTTGCTTTTTTATGGTTGATTTAATTACAGCATAGTCGATTTATACTCGAGTGGCTAGCTCCAATAGCTCCTTTGCTGCTGAAAGTTTAACGGACTAGGGATTGTTTGATTTTGTACAAATGGTTTTATGACAGCCTTCATGGAATTAGCTGGGGGCACAGTTGCCAGGTGGTGGTATTTTGCTAAGGTTGCCAGCTCTTCTAATTTTTTTCGGATGAGGTCGAACTCAAGATGGATCAAGGTGTTTCTTGTGGATGCGGGCATGCAATATATTTTTTTTATACGCAGCGCATTGAATTTTCTCCAGGTCCACCGCAAGCATTCCCAGAAATGCCTGCTGCACATAGTTAAGTGATGGTAGCAGTTTGGCCTGCAATAACCGTAGTTGTTGGGCTGTCTAACGTGGCATGCAGCTTACAGAGGGAATGCGTGACCATCTTTGCTTTCAGCCACATTTTTGTAGATGGATCGAAGGGCATCCAGTCTCGCTTAGCCATGCGCCTAGGTAGTTGCAGCTACACAGTCCAGGCTCAAAGTACCCAAGTGGCACTTAAAGAGCTTTTTCATTAGATGGCTTACGAAGATCACAGTTTTAGACTTGCTCGCATTAGCTGTTAGCATGTTTTTTGTGTTGTATTCAGCTAGGGCGTTGAAAGCTTTATGGAGGCCTGTTCTTGTTTGGTCCAGAAAAGGACTAGGTCGTCGGCATACTGCATTAAATGGATTTTTTTGTCCCCAATTTTTGGGGTGACGAGGGAGGCCCCCTGCAGTGCTGGGCCCAGATCAACGGTATACATGTTGAATAGTAGCGGTGCCAAAACACAGCCCTGCATTAGCCCCCGATCTCTGGATTTTTTTTTGTAGCCAACTCCATGGAAAGTTTTATCCTTACTCAGGTTCTCGAGTGCAAAGATGTAATAGCTGGCAGTAGGCTTGGGCAGATGTTCCAACCCACCAATTTCCGCCAGAGGATGTTTCTATCAATCCCATCAAAAGCTGCTGAGTAATCAATGAAACATGCAAAGACTGAGGGAGAACGACAGGCAACTGCTTGTTGGGCTAGATACGACAGGACTGTGATATTGTCAACAGTGGAGCCCCCTGGTCTGAACCCGGTCTGGTAGAATGGCAGTAGGTCTTCTGAGTCAACCCAGTTCACTAGTTCCTGCAAAAGGGTGCTTGCATATACCTTCCCCTCGATATCCAGCAGAGCGATCATCCGATAGTTCCTGGGGTCAGTGTTTGCACCTTTTTTAAATATAGGTTGCAGCAGTGAGCCAACTTCAGGAATCTGGGACCTCCTCTAAGAACCTGCATACAAAATGGCAAGATTTGTAGACCAGAAGTTGATGTACTCTCTGGAAAGGGAGCCAGGCAAATCATTGGGGCCTGTCGCTCCTTTTTTCCGGATCCGTTTTAAAACAGTGTGGACAGCGGCCACGCTTGAAGTTGTGAGTTCCACTGAGGGCCTGGGGTGATCAGTTCTGTCAGTTTCTGGTTTGCTCTGCGTGTCTTGACACTTTACGTGTGTAAGTTTCTGGTCACTGGTGTATACAGACTTCACATGTGCTTCCCATATCTCTACGAGTATAGAATTCCCTCTGTTAGAGGATCCGTGGATTATGTTGTTTAAATATCCCCAAAATTGTTGGGCCTTGTTCGGTGCCAGCAGGTAGAAAATTGCTATCCATTTCCCCTCAGTGGCTTCACATTTTAGGTCCAAATGAGATGCTTATGAGCCTGTGTTGCTAGTTGCAGCAGCTTCTTAGAGAATACGGTTCCTTTTTTATTTGTGTGTGCCCTTTGTTTTCTTTTTAATTGATGCACACTTTCTTTGATCTGTGGGGCTGAGCCTGGGATATGAGATCCCATGCTTGTTTTGGTGCGAGGGGAGCTTTCATGAAGAAGCGTGGCCAATTCTGGTGCAAGATGTTCCCATTCCCCTATGATGTCTGGCACAGTGGTCCTTGTCCTCCAGCCAATCCATATGGATTTCCATGAGTCAAATTTGTTGATGGTGGTCTCCCTAATCGCTGGCTCAATAGGATATAGTCAATAGTTGTCTGGTTGTTATAGGTTGATGGATGGACTATACCTAGCTTGGATAGTGTGGATAGGAAGTTCGCTGATTCTAGGTTATACATCTGTGGGAGGGTGCTAAATCACCCAGTGTTCCCAGTTGTACTACCGTCAGCTTTCCGTCCCCCTAGATGGTGCATGTCGAGGTCCCCCAGGATGATGATTTCCAGGGATACATGTTGCGTTATCAAGTTTTCAATCTGCTTGATCAGCCCGATGTGCTTGTTGTTGGCTCCTTGGGCGTAGGTGCTGTAATATACATTGATCAGTAGGATAGATAGTGGTCCTTCAGCGCACTTGAGTCCTTTCAGGATGCCGGCTAGAACCATGTCGGAGGTGTTTTTTATTTCCGTAAAGCTCATCTTCAGGGAATGCTTACTTTAGGGCCCCGGTCTGCTGAGCATTTAGTTTGTTCACTTTGGTCATTCACATAGGGCGCATTCTCCCAGACGCAGATCTGTGGCTAGGTAAGAACCTGGCCGTTTTTATATTTTGGAGGCATTTACCACACTCGGTGATCTGTATACTTCCTGGTTCTCCTTACCTACTCATCTCTCTCTGAGACGATCAATCACTTGTGTATGGTACTTTTATAAGAAAAGCATGATATTCCCTCATTTTCTTCCTTCTTCTTTTGTTTGGTTAGATGGTTTCTATCATTTGTTTTGTACATCCTTTTTATTTGTTGCACGTATCACCTGAGTTTTCCAATCACAAGCGACTTTCTACTTCCCTATTCCTTGTGCTATCTGTAGCGTGCCATTCAGTACATGAGCCTTTCCATTCTGCCTATTTTTGAAACTATGTTCTTTTCTCTTTTTTAGATTTTGACCTTTGTCTGACACCAAGACCTTCTGAGCTCTATACATTTTTAGAGCCCTCAAGAAGGTGTGACCTATTAGTAAGGTCTAATACCGAAACGTGCGTCTGTGCACTTAGAAGGAGACCACTGATAAAAAAAAAAAAAAATTTGTACAAGCCCACCCTATGTAGCTAGGATTTATACTGTTAGACAGAACCTTATCTCTCTTTTCATTTTTACTGTGATTTAACATCTTCACCATTAGTAATTGTTCTCTAGGGTTTGATATTAATGCAAGAAAGTAAGACTACTGCAACTTGATATATAACAGTACATAAGAAGTTTTGTTATGTTAGATTGAGGATGGTCTCTCCAAAGGAATTTATTTCTCCGTGTTGTTTTTAAGATGTGTTGATTGTTTGTGGTATGAATGTGGTATGCCTGATAGATCAGATGTGAGATTATCTTGGTGTTTCTGATATTTTTGTTTTGATTAGTTTATTCACTGCATGGCTCCTCCAGCATCCTGAGTTTATCTGAGTATGTTTAGTTTGATCATTTTTCGATCTGAACAAAAGCAATAAATAAGAAATGTAATTTCTGTTTATGTTTTGAGATTCAATGCAAATGTATACCATTGGACCTAACTTTGTGTATCTTTACCTATAGCAATTTTTGTGAGTGGAATCGTTTCTAGGCACATGTTTGTGACTCGTCTGAGCACTCCAGAGAGATGAGTTTTTCCCGTTATTCAAAGTATCTTGCAGACAGGATAACTCTTTTTTGAATACTCCTCTGGGATGGGGGAACTCCACGTATAGCGTTGAACAAACTGACTAAAAGTTTGTGTGATGGTGGGATTGCGCTTCCAGCATTGCAGGACTACCATTGGGCAGCGCAACATATAGTGATTATACGATGGGTCCATGTAGCCCGAGACAAACCAGCCTATAGAATGGACAGAGACAATATGGGATTGGGAGGCTACCTTAGAGCTCTCTATGGTGGGAAACAGGAGACACCAGTGAATACCCCAACGTCCACGACAGTCAGACTATGGCACGTAGCGTCAGTTGCGCTGGGGTAGAAAGATAAGATCACTCTGGCTATGCCACTATGGGACTCGAGCCGCCTAGGGCTACTGGCTGCCCAACCGGGCTTTGATAAGTGGGACCTCATCAGTCTCTCTAGGGTGGACGATCTGTGGGTGGGGGGGAAGATCAGACCCTTTGCTGTCCTTCAAAAAGAGTATCAGCTAGCCTCTGCGGAGACCTTCCGATACCTCCAGATACGACATGCTTTGCAACAAGCCATCCCTCGGGAAACAGACCCCCAAGCCTCTGCCCCCTTAGAGGATAGGCTTCTAGATGATTATCTGCACGAAAAGGCAATTTCATTAACCTACTGAAAAATATTAAACAACTCCTCCGGAACTCTGGAGAGAGTGCACACCTGATGGGAGGTGGACTTAGGGTATTTAAGTGATGAGGAGTAGCAGTAGGCACTCAAATTTCCCCGGGAGGTGGGTATACGGTCCCGCTTTCGACTGATCCAATTGAAAATACTCCACAGGACATACTGCACATGCACTACACTAGTTAATCTGAATATTTGGACTCAGCACTATGCCCTAAGAACTGTGTCCAAGAAGGTACGTTTCTACACCTATGGTGGGATTGCTCCATGATCCGTTAATACTGGAATAAGATTGTTACATGCATGCGGAGGATATGTGGGAAAGAGATGGAGGCATCTCCTCAATGGTGCCTATTAAACATCTGCTGGAAAACTGAATTAGCGATGGGAGAAAGACTATGGGTTACACTGGGCTTTATAGTGGCCAAACACAACATAGCACGCAAATGGTGGGCTGAGTCCGGGCCAGTGTTTGTAGACTAGGAAACTGACATGGATTGGTGTATGCAAGCGGAGAGAGTGACCTATGAGGGAAGGGGCTGTCGACACAAATCCACAAAGATTTGCAGAAGGTGGAATGAGAGCAGAGGGATGATCTGCCTACTGGTTAACAGCAATTCCCTATCCGAAGAGAGATAAGGGCGGAATACGATAGCAACTTGATGGTGCTATACAAAATGGGAAGTGGTAAATGGGGCAGTATAATACATAGGAAGGGGAATGTCCTGATAAACATGCAACATGTAATTTGGAACCATATGCTGATCAAGATGATTGCTACTGTCTTTTGTTTTTGTGTAGATTACAATAAAAAGAATTTCAAAATGAAACAAACCCACAAAAAAACCTGTTATAAAAATTGGAACTTGATGAGTAAAGTGGATCTATGTGATTCTGTAGCTACTGCATTTACTGCTGAATTCTGGACTCTGCTCATATGTCACATAAATTCTGATGTAATTTGCAATGTTTACAAAAAATCTTCCCTGAAAAAAATGTATGAATATATTGCTGTTAATAAAGTTAATAAATGTGCTCTGTCTTTTATTCTTTTGGCACAGTAATTACACAGATCTTGCCACTTAATTTTGCCCTCCATGCTGCCCTCTCCTTTTTGTTTGGTCTGAGGCATTCTCCATGAAAGCATGACAATGGTAAAGCTCTGTACATATCCATTAAAAATGACAATACCTTCAGATCCAGTAGTGAGAGGAGTTGCCCATTTCCAGTGCTTAGTAATAAGATGACGCTCTGTGCATTTTCTTTTCTTTGGGCAATAAGGACAAAAATCACTTTCACAGCAGTTGAGGAGAAAATCATGTTTGCTGGAAAATTCGAACTTCTTGTCTGTTAAGTTATTCTTTTAAAACAGATAATAATAAGAGAGATAATTAATATGTATCTCTCTACCATCCTTATAACAAATATGCATGAGAATTAACATAATGACGAAATATCAGAACTGGAAAGCTATAGTGCTGGTAATAAATGTGAAAAACAAAATACAGAATGAAAACAATTGATATTTAAATTTTATGTCAAGCACCGGAGGCCAATGTTATGCAGTAAATCCTTTATTGCCTCCACTCTGAAGCACTTTTAAAGTCAGGACCCCACTGCAAATGTAACTGCTTCAAACATGCAACAAAACAATGAGACAAAAACATACTACTCATCAAACATAAAAACTCGGGTATTTTAAAAGAGTCCATGAAGCCTTTGAATTACCATCCTGATTAAAGTTCAGAAGATCATTTAGACTCTGCCAAATGATCCACCGGTTTGCCACAAAGCTAGAGAAATGTCCACCATAATGAGAGATCCTCACTGCTGAAGGGGATATCACAGCTGTGAAGGGAGCAACCACAGTGATGATACCATTCATAGCACTGCTTTTTTAACAGTGGGCACCATATTTAAAGCATTCACTCCACAAACTTATTTTTTCTCAAAAAACAAACTGCCAAAGCGATAGTTTATTTCTTGATAAAAAACTGAATGGCCACGATACCAGAGAATTTGCTCCCTGGCCATCCAAGCCATTATTCATTTTTCTTACACATGTCCACTGTGCATCATACAGTAGGCATAGGTATGGAAAATGAGTGATAATCACCCTGCATTTAATAGTGCAGGATGACCATCATTCAAACCTATTTGCTTCTTGGTTAATGAGCCTACCAATGGAACCTCCACTTTTGGAGAAGTTGGAGCCTTGTAGATTTACTGTGCCACTTTTTCAGGAATCAGGTAGTTATATCAAGAAAAGTACAAAGAGAAAAGAACAGGACCAGGTAGAAGAAAGTGGAGAATATGCATGTGGTGGCTGGGACTAAGGAATAGAAACTGGCAGAGCATAAGGACCAATCAGAGTACCCCTCCCAGGCCACAGGATGAGACAGGCATTTCCAGAGGACTTTGAGTATAAGCAGCTGGAATTACTTGGTGCCTATCAACATTCTTCCTAAGTTAAGGTTCTCGGTTCTCTCTTTTACTTCATGTTAGTGTTTTAACAGCTTTCTTTTGTTTGCTCCACCTTTTGTATTTCATTCATGTAGATGATTTTTCCTCCCACTGTTGTTCCCTGTGGCATTTACCCTGCTGCTTCCTGTTCTCCTGACTTGGAAAGAATATCTTGGTAAGGTCCATGGTATTTACAGCCCGCCACTTGGAGCTCATGGTAAATCTAATGTGTCATGAGAGCTCATGTTTGTCATTCCTATTGAACCACTACTAAAATCTGTACTTTATTTTGTAAAGATTGCACCCTGCTGCTGGTAAGCACATACGATCTCTACAGTGGCATTCACCTGGTAAAGTTCCACAAACGAGTGTTTGCAGCAGTGGTGTTCTCTCCCTCGTCTCCTTTACACCCTTCTTCTCCCTTCTTAGAGTTTTTGTTCTCCAGATATGCATGATCTGTATTTTAATTGTTATATAGTATTATTGTGCACATTATTCGTTTTCTAGCTTCTTTCAAGGCACTTAATACTGCCATTGCAGGAAAATGATCAAATAAACCTGTGACACAATGAGAAAACAAACAACTATCTTTGCTGCCACAGTATTATCTTTGATTGAGACACACAGACAACAATATTTGATTTGTTGAGTCCATTTCACAGAGTACAATGTTATAGCTGGTCCACAAAATCTCAACTGCAATCTCAAAGTTCAATTTTGTAACATTTAAGGACATTTTTACAATTTGTATTTCAATTCTGGTGTAGCTTACCATGTCATCATAGCAAGAACTGGTTGCTTACATCCATTTAGTATGAGCATGAGAATATGTACCTGGATTGTATTGTAGAGACAGCACATTAAATAACATCCAAACTGCATCAATTTGATAATGAAACCAACTGTTTTTATTTGAAGTTGATCAAAAAAGATGAATACTGGAATTACTGGAAATTGTCTGCTATCTGCAATGTGTCTGCATACATATAGCCACAGAGAATGTGTTACACTTTTGCCCAAATAGTAACAGCTTTTTTTTTCCAATTTTAGTTATGCGATTATTCAATTACACAAAAATAAGTGGAAGCTGTGATATTGCTCTGTATTTCCAATAGTTTGAGAGTCAATAATATCCCAAAATATACACATAATAATGTACTTAAATAAACAACACCTACTTTTTGGAGATGAGTTTGTGCTCGGAGTCAACAGAGGAAGGTTCACTAAGAACAAACAAACAAAGGAGGCTAATATAGGACATTCTTAAAGCCATTGTTTATTTGTCTTAGAGCAAAGTGTTGCATGTCACAATAGCAAACATAAAAATATACATAGATAAAAGAAAAATACAAACAAATCTAATAAAAATATATAGTAGATTTTCAGCAAATTATTTAAAAGTTTAATTATATCTAGTATTAAACTAATAATTTACTTAACAATTCAAATAAAAGTATTTCTTACAATAATAAGGGCCTTATTACGAGTTTGCCAGTACGTGAACCACTGTAACGGTGGTCGCGGTCTGAATGCTGCGAGCTTGGCGGTCTGATCGCCGTATTACGAGATGTGTTAATTGCATTTAGAAAGACCGCGGCTGAGCTACTGACATCGCAGACCGCCAGGCTCGCAATCGGGGAAAAGCAGCTGCTATAGGGCAGTAAAGGGGAGTTTCACTGCCGTCCGTTTTACAGCTTGACTTTTCCATGAGCTGACCAATGTGGGAGACCGCCAACTTCAAGTCGGCGGAAATGAAGAAAGTATGGTGTATGTTCTCTCAGTCAGAGCTCGACATGGATCCCTTTCTTCAGGTCACCCTTCACAGCAGCATCTTCACCCCGAGGATTACGACACTGTTTGTAGCAATGTACAGGTGATTCCTTTTTGTATCATATATCCTTTGCCTGGACTGTCCACATATGGGCCCGACCGGACAATGATTAGGTGGTATTTTTCCACATGTATCAGGCATATGTGTGCATCCGACACATATGCAGTAGAAATGCTCAAACAGACATTGATACATATGGAAAAGATATCACCTTCGCTGCAAAATCTCTGCAGCCACACCAGAGGCACAGCTGTAAACTTGTGATACCGCGGTGGAAAGAGTGCTGTCGCTGCGGGCTCCTGGCGGCCGAAGTGTTCAGGCGTTCGGACTCATAATAAGTCTGCAATTAAGTATAAGTATGCAATTAATGTCTAAGTATGCAATTAATGTCTTGAACTTATAAATATGTATCATACTTGTTTATTTTCATGTTGCAATTTTAATGCATACATAATCAGGAATATTATTTTATTTTAACATGAAACATATTTTACATAACATAATTTACCAGTAAAAATATGTAGTTCAAGATCAATCAAAACTATCATTTCACAGGAAAAATAATAATACAGTAAATATAACAAATAAAAAAGTACGGCTGAATAATATCATCAAGGATATTCTAGTCAGAATTCACTTAAAACTGATTCATGATTGCTATCCTGGAAATTGATGTTAACAGGTTCTCCAACTACCAATCTCTGTTTTAATGTTTAGCGAGAATTATTTTTCTTAAATACACTTTCTATCTGTTTCACCTTTCTGCAGAAATAAGAGTAGATGAAAATCATTTTATAATATCTTGTGAATCATTTTGATATTTGAAGAATGGATGCTTACAGTAGTATAAAGATTCAGGGACTTTGAGGGGCCACATTGAGATAATAGTTACCATTATCAAATATCATTTAGAATGCTTCAGCTGGTCCTACATATGAAGAAGTACTCCAACTTTCTTATAAACAAAGTTAGTTACTGGCACTTTGCTTTGGAAATCGATATAGTATTAATTATTTTGCTGCTTGCCAAATAGTAAAATCAAGATTAATTTGACCACTATTATCGAATTCTATTTATGAAAAAATGCCCCTTTGTATTGTCACCACATTATTTAGGTGAATATATTTGCTACTTGTAAAAAATTGGGTCATTAGTTGAGAGGGGTGGAAGACCTACTGAAATAATAAACTCAATGCCTATCAGGGCCACATAAATCTCTAAATTAAACTGTGCTTAACCCTCTGGTAGCTTGACATAAAAGCAGTAAGGCATTAAATTAAATGCAATGTGTAAAGTATTTACACAGCACACAAACGGAAATAAAGAAACCACACAATACAAGAACAATTCCAATGTAATTTACAACAATAGAGTAAATGTTAATGAATTAAATGATACCAGAACAACAAAGATCCAGTCAGCAAGACAGGAGATAAGAAGCATCAATTGCCATTTGTGGGTATCTGGTTACCCTAGACCAGGAAAAAAGCCCTAGCTCAGGCCGACAGTGATGGACCGCAGGCTGGGCACAGGACTGAGTTTGACATGATGGGATTGTACCTTACACCCTTAATGCGAGTTCTCTGTGGAGTTGCTTTGCATGGCTTCATGTTGCTTGGCCTAAGATCCAATGAAACTGTCAGCTTCATGGTGTGGCATTGCGGGGCTTCAGACCAGTTGATGACTGATCCGATGAAGCCCTCTGGTAGGAGTGGGGCATCTCTGTGGAACCTTGTGTCGCTTTGCACTGGATCTGGTGCAGCTTTCAGATGGGATGGTACGGTGTGGCTCTGCAAGGCTTTGCATCACTCAGAGTTACAAGCTACTGAGCTTTCAGATGTGCAGGGGGCTCTACAGGGTTCTGCATCACTTTGGGTCAGATATGTGTTCTAGTCTTCAAGTAGAAGCTGAACAACTGAGCGATGCTCTACGATGCTATGCTTTTAATCTGATAAATCTTTCATTTAGACAGGGAAGCTCTTTCTCTAATGCTAGCAAAGGGTCCAAAATCTGGAAGGCACCTCTTGATGATCAGGACTGACTCCAGCAGATGCCAGCAGCAGGGCTCAGGAGATCCAGTTGGATTTGGTCAACTAGGCAGGTGCAGGAAGGTCTCTGGAAGCTTTTTGTGTCCCTGTAGGTCACATACATGGTCAGCTAACTAATCCTTGGAGTCATTCTGGGTAGCCTGGGTTCAAGGCAAGCAGGATAAATCTTCCTTGTTCAGTCAGCAGGGCAGTACTTCTTCCTCAGATAGCAGAGTAGTCTTTCTTCTGAATCTTCAAACAGGTCCATGAAGGTTCTGATGAGATGTTATGAAGGTCCTATTTTAATACCTAGTGCCAGCCCTTGTGGTGGGCAAATCCCTGACCTACCTTCAAAACTGGTTCCGGTCTGCTATTCCCCTTACCCTGAGTTTGATTCCAAACTGTATAGGTGGCAAAAGGCAGGGTAGGCTTGGTGTCAGGTTCCTTTGTGTGTGCTGCAGGCTGAGCCCTTTCCAATCTATTCAGGGCAGGATACAGACATCCTGACACAATCCTCACACATAGGCCTACTTTGTTCTCATGTCTGGAAGAAATACATAAACCACAGCAGCAGAGCCATTCACAGTCCTGTGACCGAGGACACTGGCAGAAAGGCACCATTAATTTTGTCAAGAAAATGCTAACCTTCTATCAGTGACATTTTCAAAATTGTAACTTAAAAAGAGGTTTGTAAATTACAATTCATTTGAGTGTAAACCGTATATTAATCTGTCCCCATTCTGAAGTTAGCACTTATAAGTATTTAATCCAGTGGTATTCTATGGAAATAATAGGCCTTTCAGCAGTGAAATACAACATTAGGAGTTTTTAACTGTCACGGCATGTAAGCCTTGAACACACATGCCCTACTGTTTAAACACCATTTCACCTACTCTATTAGCATTTAGGGCCTTCCTTAGGGGTGAGCATATAAGTATTAAAAAGGAAGGGTTAGGCCTGGCAAAAGTTTATTTTGCTAGGGTGAAAGGGAACTTCAACATTGAAGTACAGGCTGCAGTGGCAAGCCTGAGACTTGTTTAAAAAAGGCTACTTTATTGGGTGGCAAAATGTGTGCTGCAACCGACCAGTAGTATTAATATTTACAGGCCCAGGTACATATAGTACCATATACTAGGGGCGTAGAAGTAGATTAAATGTACCAATCAGGTGTCGGGCAGCTTTACAATGTTGTAAGGAGAAAGCACAAACACGTTCCCACTGTTTAGAAATAAAAACTGCACAGAGTCCTAAAAGCCAACAAAAAAATGATCCGCAAAGGAAGGCAGCGGAAGGCAAAAATCTGAGATGACCCTGCAGAAAGGACCCGATTCAACACTGTTTTATTGTATTCTGTGCATGGGAATTCTGCTAAGCTGGCACCTGTGAATGTGCTATGACCTCAAAAACATATTGAATTGGTGTACTCGTAATTAGAATAACATACCTATAAATTACTAGTATATGGTACAATGTGTACCAGGGCCTTTAAGGTAAATGTCACTGGTGGACTAAAGCACACATCGTTCCACCCAACTACAGTAGCAGTGTAAACAATACTGCAGGCCTACCACTGTAGCCTGCCTGGACAGTTTTAAAACTCCAAATTGAAAATAACCCCATTTGACAGGCCTAACCCTCCTTTTAAATATAAATGTCACCTCTAACTAGACTGTAATGTCCATAAGGCAGTGTGCATGAATTTAAGTCAGGACATGTAAAAGTTACATTTTAAACATGCCCTTATGGTGAAAAGGTCTCAAAAGCCATATTTTACATTAGCAGGGATAGCTGCTCCATGGGGAAGCATTGGAATGCAGTATTACATTCAATACTGCTATCTCGACAGTGGAAACAGCTACAAAGTTTATTTTTGGACTTGCAAAAATATTTCTCACAATGTCAGTTCACTGGTAATGTCAAATTTGTGATAACAATTTTGGGAAAGGTACTTTAGCAATGTACTTCTTCCCTGCCAAAAAGCATCAACAATCTCATTTGCATGTGCTTTGATCCAGGAGCTGAATAGCCCCTTGATGAAGTGTGAACTTGCTCCCAAAGCTGAAGCAAATGCCTTGGCTTATGGAAAGGTTTTTCTGTGCCTTTAACAGGATGATCATCTGAGTTGTGCCTATGATCTTAATTATCTTCAAGGAGGTGTACCATGTCGCAGGCAGAGGTAGCTAACCCTAAGCCTGCCCCCTCTTTTGTACATCTTGTCAGCCAGACACCAATCCCAGTGGGAGAGAAGTAGTCTCTACAACCACTTTTGAGTGAACTGTTGCAAAAGTGGGTAGGGATACTCCTGGGACCTTTTGCCCTATTGGCTAGGTAGAGGCCAGGAGTCACTTAATTGGTATTTTTAATTTACTTATAATTCCCTAGTAAAGTTTTATACCATATACCTATGGACTGTAAATTAAATGCTACTAGGGGATGTTAATAAAGAAAAATACGATGTCCATGTACGCCATGATATTCTTACGTATAACAACTAACTCGCATCACTGTTATCAAATCTACCCAATACGACCTCCCCATCAACCCGAGTCAGAAATACGTGATCAGGCAGGCCCTGCGACCAAGGTCTGAAGCAACTGATTGACCGATCAAAGGTGGTGTGACACGTAGCCCATAGACAAATGCGTGACCAGAGAAAACCAAGATCAGTCTGCCAGACAGTCAGCAACACCACAATGGTCTGAGAAGATTGACCCCAATAAAACACGTTTGGCTGGAGGCATGCGCATTCCCAAAACACCATAGGTTAGATGCCACATGTAGTTAGGAACACTCAGCCATTCAGAGCACCGCACCTACACTGCACACAGTGATCATGCACTCCCAATGCCATCTGGACATGTTACCCACTGGCCGCATTGTGTCCACGCATGGTCACAAAGTTGAGACCCACCTGCACTCCTCATTAGGGGATCAAATATACAGCCCCGTGACTAGTCCCGGAATTACTGTTATAAAATAATGTACATATTGCTTTATGACACGTTGTGAAATGTATAAAATAAGGGCCAACACCAATGTACTTTGAGACAGTCTTCAGACCCCTACTCTGTTGCTGATCTCCTGGCTGCTGCGTTTAATTAAAACAACTGTTCCTGTTTTGCCAAACGCCTCTTGTCTATTATTTGTTATGGTAAATCCACATTCGAGCAACAAGGACCTGCAGCTCTTAGTGTGCCACTCAGTTGAGTAGCCCCTTAAAACATGCCCCAGGCCTTCCATTGCAGCCTGTAGTCAGTTTTGTAACCCCTGGCTACCCTTCAAATCCCCTTTTATTGCATATAAGTCACCTCTAAAGTAGGCCCTAGGTAGCCCATAGGGCAGGGTTTATTATAATTTCATGGTTGGACATGCACTTTTACGTTTTACATGTCCTGGTAGTGAAAAAGTCATAAATTCATTTTTCACTACTGTGAGGCATACCTCTTCTAAAGAATAACATTTGGGTGCTTTATTACATTTATTAAATGCTAACGTTTGATTGGGAACATTTAGACTTTTCATGTTTGGCGACTGAGAAATTTGTTAGACCTGTCAGCCTTAGGGTGGTCTCCCCCTAACTTTTGCCCTCTCGCGTCCCGCTTTAGACTATACCTTTTTGTTGGACTTAGGACTCTGGGCACCTTGCCACTGCTAATCAGAGCTAAGGTGCGGGTGCTCTCCCCTAAAACATGGTGACATTGGCAAACCTGCCTCAGGCCTCTGCCATTGCAGGGAGGCCTACCCCTCCATAGGCCAGCATTAGGAATTCCCTTATATCCTTTTAGTGATAACTCCTGCATAGGAAGGAGTAGATATATCATGTTTGGTATGGTTGGAATGGTCATGAGAAATCCCCCCTGTTGGTGTATTGGGTTTTACCTTTACTGTTGCAGAAATGCCACTTTTGAAAAGTGGACATTTCTCTGTCCTTCCCTAAACCCTGTGTACCTGCTGCCTGCCCCAATCCACATCTGGCCCAGGGTAGCAGCCCCACACTTGCATACACCCTAGACTCCCCCAAACACAGGAAGGGCTGCCACATATACATACTGATGGCCTTCTTGGGCTGAGAGGAGGGAGTAGTTATTTGCACTTACATCTGAATAGACTGAGCCGGCCACCCCACAATAGGCTTAACGACTCTGCTTTGTCAGTGCATACAGACATGAGCCAGGTCAGGTGAGACAGGGAACCCCCCAAAACTTCAAAGACCTCTGCAGAAGCTTCTGCCCCTTCAAGTAACTGGGCATCAGGGTATAAAAATAGGGCCCTGACCCCACATCTGTGTGACACTAGTGAACCTGCACGAAACTCTGCTGGAGTAAAGGATGCTGCGTGGGAAGGATTGCCTCTTTGCTTTGTCTGACTGTTCCCAGGAACTGCTGTCCTGCTTTGTTCCGCCGCCCTCCTGCTTGCTGAGCTCTGCCCTACAACCAAGGCACCAAGAACTGCCTCCAGAGTGACTCGCAGGGGCTTATCAACTGCCCCTGTTCACCCTACCGGGCTTCGAAGCCCCACCAGCCTCGCCGGTCCTGCCTTGCCGGTCCTGCCTTGGACGTCCGCTTTCATGCTGTCCAGGTGGCAGGGGCCTAGTGCGCTGCGGATCACCTCAAGACTGTGCACTTGGCCTGTGACAGCATTGACCGGCACCCAGGAATGGGGTGCCTCCCTTCACGCGGTTATCAGGATTACACCGCAGCAGAGTACTTGGGCACGGACATCCTGCCTGACACCGACGGGGCCCAGAGGACTTGGGCTCCTACCAGCACCAATTTGACAGCTGATTGCCTCTCCCCCCACTGCCTGTGTGCGAGGACGGCAAAGGTAACCCCGTCCCATGACTGTCTATCTCAGACGTTCTCCAGATTCCCTAACCGCCGAGCTGACTTCCACAGACCCTCCGCTGCGGTGGTGTGATCCGTTGCCGTCTTGGACATGACCAGTCTCCCACATTGTGGTGCGTTGCATCTCACTGCCAGAAGGCGCCCCCCACTTAGTTACAGCTACAATATCGCCCCAGCAGACTCAGTCTCACTCACGGAAAGCGCAGAGGATTCTGAAATTACCGTAACGCTCCTGAAAGGAGCCCAATCCATTCACCACTGTCTGCCTATAACCTCGTAAAAGAACTCATATGCTGATTCTTATTAAGAAGAGCTTTATTGTATTGCCTTCATTTACATGCATATAAATCGCCCATATTTTTTTACCACTCTGTGGAGCCTTTTTGTTGTGGTGTCCTCTGTGACTTGCTCTGTGGGTGTTGAACAAATACTTTACCAATAGCCATTTGAAGTTAAGCCTGTCTGCTCAGTGCCAAGCTACCAGAGGGTGGGTACAGGATTCCCTAGGGGGATTGGGAACTTACCCTCAATAGAGTGGTGGTCCCTGATTGGACAGGGTGCATACCCCTGTCAATCAGAGACCCCATTTCTAACAAAATTATAATTAAAAATCCTCTTTAATGGTAAAGTCGGATTTTAAGTTATAAATTTGAAAATACCACTTTTAGAAACATGTAATTTTTTTGCAGTATTTGATGCCTGCAGCCTGCTCCAGGGCCAAGTGACTGGGTGTAGTTGGCAGCTGGACTTTGTTTATTCCTCCCAGATAGCCACACAATAGAGGGATTAGGTGTGCCTGGATGGGCCACAAGTTGGCAGGATGGGGACGGACCTGGGCACAGACTCACTTGCAACTTTACAGACTGTGCCCTGCCTTCACACAAAGTACTTGTCATCACTGCATTGTTCATACAGCCAGTTTGGAGCCAGGACAGGAGAGGCAGAGAATTCAAGGACTTCAAAAGGGAATTCTCTAAAACCTTTTCCTACTTCAAAGTGGGCACCAGATATAAATATTGAACCCTCATACCCAACTCTTATGTACACCTCTGGACCTGTGGAAAGCTCAGAAGGACTGCGGTGCTGCTCTGCAAGAAGGACTGCTACTCTGTTGCCCAGCTGCCCTGGTTCCTGTTGCCTGTTGCCCTGGTGCCTGAGAGAATGTTTGGATCTGCATCTTGAATGCAGGACCACTATTGTGACTCCAAGTGGTAGTTGGCTGACCTCCTAATCATAGCCTCAGGGACAGTAATTACCTCGAAACCGGACCTAGACTCAGCATGCTGTGAGTCCTGCCCACCAAGTGGTGGCACCCCTGTCCTGGTCCCTTGGGAATGGACCTGAAGGTATTCTACCAGCCCAGCTGTAGTCCCCATCAGAACCAACACAAAGCGCCACGAAGCACCACAAATCCTCATCATATAGCTGCCAGCCTCATTGGAATCAGTGCAGAGTGACACAAAGCCCCACAAAGCATCGCTGCTTCATCGGAAACGACTTCAGATAATGTGAAGCCTCGCAAAACAAAGCCACGCAGAATGCACCAGGATTTAAAGTACAATGTTCAGTGGGCCTAACTGGGTCCCTGTAACCGGCCCACTCTCCATCGCGGTCAACCAGTAACCACATTTTTAACACTGTCTATTCTTGAATCCACATATATCAAGAAATGATTCACACCTTTTGAGGATTTATTCATGTTTCTTTATCATGAATAAATGAATGTTTGTAAATTAATTCAATATCCATAGTCACTGTGTGTGGGACCTGCCCTATTTGCAGGGTTATCCCCCAACTGTTTGCCTTCCTCCAGTGTTTTCTGACTTCATTTTTGCTGAGTTTAGGACTGCCTACCAGTGCTAAAGTGCAAGTGCTCCCTGTGTAAAATTGTATCTGTAATTGGTTATCCGTGATTGGCATATTTGATTACTGGTAAGTCCCTATTAAAGTGCACTGTGTGTGCCCAGGGCCTGTAAATCAAATGCTACCAGTGGGTCTGCGGCATAGAATGTGCCACCAACATGAGTAGGCCTGCAACCATGTCTCACACCTGCCACTGCAGTGTCTGTGTGTGCCATTTAGAGCTGCCATGTCGACCTGGCAAGTGTACCCACTTACCAGAACCCCAACCTTCCCTTTTACTAAATATAAGACACCCCTAAGGTAGGCCAGAGGTAGCCCAATGAGCAGGGTGTAGTGTAGATGAAAGGTAGTACATGGTCTGGAGTGTTTTACATGTCCTGATAGTGAAATACCGCTAATTTCTTTTTTCACTATTGCAAGGACTATCTCTCACATAGGCTCCCATTGGAGCAGCCTTCTAACCTCTTACAAGTGTAACTTCCCATTGGAAATAGATAAAGATTTGGAATTTGGGGTCCCTGAACTAACAAGTTAAAATTACATCTTTTAGTGAAATTGGTTTTTAAATTGCGTGTTTGAAAATGCCACTTTTAGAAAGTGGGCATTTTCTTGCTTTACCATTCTGTGACTCTTCCTGTCTGTGGAATCCATATCTGAGGAAGGGTGAAAGTTGGGCTGTTTGTGCATTCACTAGAGACAGTCACACACACGGAGTTGCGGTGTGCCCTGCATATGCTGATGGCCCATCATCAGGCTGATGGGTCTTCCTGAGCTAGAGTGGTGGAAGGAGTTGTCACTGACACGTGAATAGGGCTGTGCCTGTCCTTACACAAAGAAGTCTCCATCCCCTGTAGTGTCTGGAGCCAGGCCAGAGTAAGGCAGGGTCCTGTGAACTACAACAGACTTTCCTTTGAAGTTTGCCTACTTTAAAGGTAGAAACTGGTATAAGTACTGGAGCTGTGACACCATAACTTCAGAACACTTCTGGACTAAGAGGACATTCTTCCAGGAAGAAGAGCTGCATCCTGTAGGAGGAACTGACATTCTGTTGGCTGCTTCTGTCCTGGGAGTGAAAGGACTGGACCTCGCTTTTTACGTCCTGCTTTCCAAGGTTCTCCAAAGGCTTATGCGTGCTTGCCTCCTGTTAAGAAGTCTCAGGGCCATCAAAGACTTTATTTGAAGCCCCTGAACTCCTCTGCTGGGAGTTCTGACTTGACAAGGGGTGCCAATTCAGGTTTTGGGCAATTTGGAGGTGGTTTGGCTGCTAAGAACCCAGAACATCCATGCATCGGCTCTCAACAGCTGTTTTTCCAACGCAGCGCAGCCGTGCAGTTGAAAATCCAGTGCATCACTGATGTGTGGCCGAAGAATCGATGCAGTGTATACTTTGCGGCTGAAGGATCGTTGCAACCCGAGTCCCGAGCACTGTGTAACCGGCTTCCTTGGTGCACGCTCCGACTCCGACTAGGGTCCTGCTGTGTGGCTGAAGAAATCGATGCATCACCTGCTTCGGGCTGGTATATCAATTCACTGCCAGCTCCTCTGCATCAACACAGCGTGTCTGGATATCCAATGCATCCTCCCTAAGAGTCAAGATCTTCATCGATGTGGCCCAGCAGTAAGGAACCAAGGCTGTGTATCCGGAGTTCGACACATCACCTCCCCTGACAGTAAGGAACCAACGTATCACCTCCCCTGACAGTAAGCAACCAATGCATCAACTCCACTGCGCTGCAGTTAGAAACTGATATTGTGAAGAGAACAGTAGTTCATGTAAGGCCAAAAGGTCCTAAAAAAGCATGAACTGTTGACTTAAGAAAGTGTTAATCACTTAGCCTATGGCATAGGGCACATTACTGGATAAATGACAGAGTAGATATTTGAAATTGTAGGAAGAGACACGGGTGGACATTGACACAATAACTCATTTATTTATAAATATCATTTTTTCAAAACAATTGGATTATAGATCCGGTACTCACAAAAAGTGAAAAGGAATGTGATGTGGTGAGTGGAGGTGATATTTAAAAACATACATCGCATTGACAACATAAGCAAAATCTCTTGAAGATAATTTTTAAACAGTAAAGGAGTTTTTTGTTGTACAAGAGGTCGACGGCGTTTTGATTTCAGCAATTTGAGATCTTCATCAGGACAAGGTTTGTGAGCATGAGGAATCTATAAGATAAGGATAATGCAAAGTACATGTTTTAAGAGGTTGTCCCGGAAAATATATTTTCAGTCATAAAGAAGAACATCATATTTTTAAAGTACATATTTTAAGAAGTGCTCCCGAAAATTATATTCAGTTATAATGTAGAACATCATGATTGTAGCAGGCTGAGCATAATTGACAGTTATTATGCAGTGGACCAGAGTGACAGGCTAAGAAGATGCGAATTATGCAGTTTATATAAAAGATACAGAGAGTGAATCACACACGAAAGCGAAAAAATACCTAGAAGTGCTACGTGCGTAAAGAGTTGGAGGCATAGCACCATGGTGAGCGCAATTCAGAAGACCGTGGATTAATTACGGAACAGCGCTTGTCGGGTGAATGAAAGTGTGCTAAACAAATACTCACTAGGCAACCCAGAAGGAAACCATGGAAGTTATGGTTTTAATCCTGTATGGATGGGGAGGTAGGGTGAGTCTGACCCCGAGATCACATCCTGGAGAGGAAGACAAGGTGATTAACAAGGGGGAGGGCCATACGTGATTAAAGCTAGAATTAGGTATGCAGCACTCACTTGTGGAAATCAATAGGACAAGTGCACTGTGCTCCAGATACCAGGTTACTGGTGCAAAGGGCGGGAGCTCAGATTTCTGAGCAAACCCCAACCGTGTCAGCGATCACATGTTGGCAATATCCACACCACGTAGTCGGTGTTACCGAGTCCAGCTGGGGGAAAGGAAGTAAAAATTACAAGGGGGAGTGCACGGGGGTCAGGGCGGTAAAGGCATCCAACGATGCGGAGCACTTACTTGCGTATGACCCCCATTAGTCGGTCGATTCGTGGAGACGGGCAGCCGCTCCGTCTCGTGCGGGTGGAGCCTGATCTCTACTGTGGTTAGTGGAACCTGAAACTAATTAAAGGGCCGGACTATGAGAAAGTGTGTGAAACACTAGACCGCGCAATCAATACGCATGCGTGGTGGAACAAGCAGGGAGAGGAAAAGTGCTTTCCTAGTCTCGGTCCGGTAAATTAATGGCCAGTGCCTGCCGTGCTCAGACGAAATTAGTAGGCAGGTTGAAGGACAGAAGTAAAGGAGAAACAAATCTAGGCAAGAGCATGTAGAGTGAGACAGATAAATGCAGAAGACAGCCGAGCAATTGTGATAGAAAGTACTGCAAATTTAAATTGGAAGGAAAGACAAATGACACATGATTAAAACATGGCATGTAAACAGTCGCTGGGGCAATGTTCTTTTTTGAATAGAACATGTTTGGAGCGAGGACATTTCAAGTTACAGTAAAGAATATATACAGAAAGAGTTATCTATTGTCTGAAAGGAAGAAAATTCAAAGAATTGCGTTCCACTCTTCCAAAGTGTTTAAGCCATGATCGATAGAACGGCAATTGAAAATCCATTTGCATTCAAGTCTGTTTAAAGTCCGTCGGTGTGGTTGTGGGCGTAAGATATCAATTACTTGCCAAGTGAAGTCATTTTCTGAATGTGCTTTGTCCAAGAAGTGTTCCACCAGAGGAGCCGTGATGACTTTACAGCGGATTCTGCTCTTGAGTTGAGATATTCTTGCTTTAATTTTCTGAGTAGTTTGGCCTATGTATAGCAAGTTACATGGACAACAAATACAGTAAATGACATTACTTGAATTACAATTAGAAAAGAAATCAAGTGTATGTTTCAAATTGCCGTACTCAAAAACGTTCGTAATTTCGGTGGAAACACATGCGATGCAATTGCTGCATTTGAAATGGCCCAGGACTGGGAGAAGTCCTAGGCAGGAGTGAATAGTAGTCTGGCTACGTTTGGGCTTGTGTGCTCTCACTAAATGGTCTTTGATGTTTTGAAGGAGAAGAGAGGGGCATCGCAAGAAATATTGGCCGTTGTAAGGAATGTATGATTATACAACGCATGCATTCACATCGCATGCTATTAGATTGCGGTTTTTACCATGCAAGTCGTTACAACGACTTTCGTTGGAGGGCGCTGGACTTAGGAGTAGTTAAATTTACTATTCCAACTCCAGCCTACGTACAGTAGGGAAGGTGTTGGATAGTAAATTAAACTATTCCTTGTCCTATAGCGCCCTCCAGCGCAAGTCGTTGTAACGACTTGCGTTGTAAAGACCGCGATCTAATGGCATGCGATGTAATGCATGCGTAGTAAAGGTTGTTTCCCGTGACAAGCACTGGCCAATGTTTTTTAATCATTTTGGTCAATCTGTTGCTGACGGGACAGAAGGTAGTGACACATGTGATTCTTGACATTGGCGTTCTTTGTTTAGATTGTAGCAGGAATTCTCTATGGGAGTACCATGCACGTTTCAAGGAACGTTTTCTTAATCATCTTAGGGTAGCCTCTGTCAGCGAGTTTCCTGCAAAGTACATCTGCTTCCCTAAAAAAGTCCTCGTTGAAATTGCAGTTGAGCGGATCCTAAGGAACTGACCATAGGGAAGTCCGTCCCTGAGGGCTCTAGGGTGTGAATTAGTATATTGGAGTAGGGTGTTATGTTCTGTGGGTTTACGGAACTGTGTGGCGTATAGTTCACCTTCTAGGGTTTTGACCGTTACATCCAGGTAGTCAATCTGAGCATTGTTAAATTGGTATGTAAACTTGAGATCTGGTTGGCAACTGTTCAGCCAGTCACAGAATATACATAGTTCAGTGTTATTGCCCATCCAAATCATAAAGACATTGTCAATGTATCGCCCCCAAAGGCGGATTTTGGACAAATGTGGATTTTGTTCATGAAGAATAAAGGTTTTTTTAATATCGTCAACTAACAAAATGGTGAAATTAGGAGCAAAGACAGCTCCCATGGAAGTTCCTTTGCATTATCTGTAGAACTTTTCGTTGAATAGGAAATAGTTTTTTGTAAAGGCTATTTGTAAAAGGGAGATGATGAAAACAGTGGGGACTTGATGGGGAGAAGGACGTGCGTTGAGATGGTTTCTTATAACTTCAATACCCTTATCTTGTGGAATGTTGGTGTTGAGCGATTCAATGACCCTCGGGGTCGAAAGATTCCAGTTCAATCAGATTTATAAAATGAGTTGTGTCTTTGACATAGGATGCAGTGGTCTGGGCTAGGTCACAGATGAAGAAATCAATGTACAAGCCTAAGGGTTCCAAAATGGAACCACAACCAGACAGAATAGGTCTCCCTGGAGGTGCTTCCAAGCTCTTTTGTATTTTGGGCAGGGTGTACAGCACCGGGATGCGTGGAGTCTTATTATTGAGGAACAGATATTCATTATGGCTGATGAATCCAAATTCTTCAGCATCCTTAGTGACTGTGAGGATCAGGTTCTTTATTTCCTGGAGTGGGTTGTGGGCAAGAGGTTCATAGTGTAATGTGTTGCTAAGTTGGCGAAAAATTTCATTGTCATAGGCAGTCTTGTCTTGATTAACTTTACCTCCGCCTTTATCACAGCGTTTTATGACTATATCCTCCCAGGACTTGAGGCTAAAGAGGCTCTTTTTTCATCAAGGCTGATGTTGTAAGGTGTAAAGCTATATTCGTTTTTCAATTTGTCTATATCTTTCAAAACAAGATGTTCAAAAGTGAGGATTTCAGGAGGCATAGAGCTAGTCGGAGGATTGAATGTTTATCTAGGGCGTAGTCCTGAGACATCCATTCTGTGAGGCATAACTTTATCCTGAAAAAAGATTTCAGTCTGATTTTCCTAAAGAATTGAAAAATTTCTGTTTGAAGTAAAAACCAATTGGGTTTTTCAGTGATGACGAAAGAAAGGCCTCTGCTCAGTAGAGTGATCTCAGTTGAGGCTAACTGGTGTTTAGACATATTAAAAATGGGAATTTCTTCAGTAGTGGGTGTAGGGTCCAGAGAAGGTGGATCTAGTACTGGTACCCCCATTGATAAAACTTCCGTCTCGTTTGCCGTTCCCCTGGTGGGAAGTTGTATTTGGTCTTGGCTCTGCCTCTGCCTTGATCCCTCAGGAATGGCTGGCCTCTCCCTAAAAGATTCTGTGTGTGGGAAGAGGCGCTAGGTCCTGCATCGGGATCGGAGGCATCGGAATCAGCTGAGGAGTCTGAAAAGGTAACCGGTTGTCTATTTTTAAAGCTACCCCATGCACCAGTGAGATTGGTCTGCATGCCTTGTGGGGTGGATTTGAAAAAATCGTCCTGTAGATAGGGGTATGTTTTCTTTGTTATAATTCTTAATGTCTTTGGAAACTTTTGTTGATTTTTTGTAGTGTTCAAATTTTTGAAAATTCAGTATCGTTCTTTCAAGTTTGTCTAGGACTGCTTTGGCGTCAGCTAGGCTATCTAGTTCAAGAATAGCTTTTTCTAGTTCTAGAATTTCTTCTAGTTCTTTTTTGCTGTGTTCTATGGCAGTGTCAATCCCTAGCACCATCCAATGAGCATGTGGTGCCAATGTGTGCAAACCTGTTTTTGAAATTTTTATCCTGGTGGAATATGGCAGGGATGTTGCGGACCTGTAGGTCTATGGGAATTATGTCTGCTCTTAAATATTCCCTGAGCATGCGCGCGTGTAGTTCTGTGCGTATGTGTTTTTTCTTGAGTCTTTCCAGGGTTGCGATTTTTTTTTCTGTTGCAGTGTCTGTGGGGACCACTGCTAGGATAGGTGTGTGGAACAACGAGGGGCCACTTATAATCTTAGCAATATACTCTTGGGTATAGGTAGGGATGTCTGGAATGGACATTGTGTGTGCAAGAAACAAGGGGTGTAGATATAAAAAGCGGATTACAGAAATAAAGAATACACACAAAAATAGTTGCAAAGAAAATCAAACAAAACCACTTAATGATGCATCACCTCCCCTGGCAGTAAGGAACTGATGCATCACCTCCCCTGGTAGTAAGGAAGCAATGCAACACTTTGCTTTCACGGCACTTCACCTCTCCTGCGTCTGTTTTTGGCTTTGATTTTAGCCCATCCCAGGTACTTTGTGCTAAAAGTGACTCATCCATAGTTTAATATGGACTGAACTATTTTGAACCTTTTAAACGTGATATCTTTACTTGTATATGCACGATTTTTGGCGTTTTATTCAGATAAATATTGGTTATTTTTCTAAACTGGTGTGGTGTCCTTTCGTAGTGTTTTCACTGTGTTACTGTGTTTGTATGCACAAATGCTTTCCACATTGTCTCTGATATAAGTCTGACTGCTTGCGCCAAATAACCAAGGGGGTGAGCAGGGGTTATCTTAGTTATGTAATCACCCTACTCTGACTAGAGTGAGGGTGTCTACTTGGACAGGGTGCACACCACTGTCTAACACAGTTTCGTAACACCCCAGTCCCCTGTAAATTTCAGCTCAAGCTCGAGGTCTCTTTTGCACTGTTAGTATTTCAACTCTAACCAACTAAAACAACAAGCTGTAAAACTTATTTATGTTCCATATATTGCAAAAGAGTTGATGTTCAGAAACTGTATTTCGAAACAAGGCAGGATTTGTGTGAATCTTTATGCAATGCTTTAGTATTACAAGCTAAAACATGAATGTACCATGTAAACATGTAAACAATCACATAAATATGTTGACAAGAATCGTAACTCAGGGTATAAATAATTGGCCAAGCTACATTTAACAAGTCAAATAGGAAGTAGAATCCAAGTGCTAGCAAAATATCAATTTGTGCAATCATTTCTATATAGTATGTTATTCGCACACTTTATCATGAATGTGAATGATAAACAAATCCATGCCAATGAACTACAAAGTGTGTCATCATAAGATACTAAATGTGCCTAATTGCTGTTGTGTGTCATCCTTAACAATATAAGATACAATAAAGTACCATGTATGGACAGTATACTACAGAGCACTTGCTTTTTGAGAGTTACTTTTCCTCAATCGTACATTGCCCATGATAGTTGTTTAATACCCAAAGTTAGATTATCCTACTACCAGTCAGTGCTTAAATTGAGCCGGTGGTAGCTGGTGTGGGGCACTAGCACTTATTTTTGGGGACCAGCACTTATTTTTCTGCATCTGTCGTTTCAAGATGGCAAAAGAGGGAAAAAAGGGGAAAGATGGAGAAAGATGAGAACAACCTCACAAAGGGGGAAAGCAGGATAGGCAAGAGTAAAATAAATGAGCAGGTATATGTCTGTCAGTGGAGTAAACGTGCATCATGAGTTTTAAGACTACCAGCTTTGGTATTCCACGCACCAACTTTTAATTGCATGGCCCACTGGCTTCTCATAAACGTTGCAGGTACCAGCACTCAGTATTTAACAAATTATGCACTGCTACTAGTGCTCTCCTTAGGCTTTTCTGTACATCACCATGTATCATCATCATCATGCAGCTGAAGTAAACGCCAATTGTGTTCGGTAGTCCTACTTAATTACGCTGACTGAGCACCCATGTCTTATTATCTGTGTATGTTTATGTAAGTATACTTGCTAAGCAACTAGAATGCCAAAGCTTTTCTTCATCCTATAGTGATTTTGCCGACTGTAATTCATGTCTGCTTCATCTAACAACATACACTTCATGCTTCTTTATCTCGCTCTTGCAGGTTCCATTTCATTTCTGCTTTCTCTCTTTCTCACTATTTCCTGTCTTTCTCTTCCTTGGTTTTTGACCTTTCTCTCTGGGTCAAAGCCCAATTAAAAATATTTTCCATTTCACCAAAAAGAGAATGGCTTTATGCCCCACCTCATGCCACGGACTTAAATTAAGCACTGATCAACACATTTCAGTTTTTGTTTGACAAAGTGTCTTTGATAGGATCACATTTAGGACATTGACATATTACACAGAAACTATGTGGTGATTTGGAAGGTTCTGGACAGTAATCTTTAGGGCCCCACAGCCCCTGATCCAGGCCCATGCTTCTGCTTACCTTGTCTTAATGGCAAAATGTGGAGTGGCATATGTCAGAATCCTGTTTCTGTCAGCAATTCTCCCAGGATGAGTGATATAACCTGCATATGAAAGGTGGCACTTTTCACTGCTCAAGCAGGTAGAAGTGGATAGTTGATGAGGTAGATTATTCCACTGTATGACAATATATTGGAAAACAACCTCAAAAAATAACTGGAGCTAAACAGGGGTGCTGCATGGCTTAGAGGAGGGCCTATCAATGAATTACCCTAATACTTGAAATAGAAAGTGACTGCAGTTAAGTTATTGGATGCAAAATCCTTTAGATAAAATACTGGAACTAAAAAGCTGCTTGGTTGTTATCCTGGGTTCTAGACTGACCAGTGGAATGTTTCAAATGCGCTTTTATTACATAAGTGAAAATATTTAGCAATCATATCCTATAGAACACAAAAAGAAAAATGAATAGCTATTTTGTGGCTAACAGTCTTGAAATGTAAAAGCAAAAACATTGTAAAACTAAAAAGGTGGGGGCTAGTGGCACAGTGAGAGCGAGGAAAGGTGATTGTTTTTGAGGCATGCAAAATACATATAAAATTGTGGCAGAAGTTATACAGAAAGAGTTTGTGAGAAACATATTTATGGGGCTGGTCTCATAGTGAAAGAGATGGAGGGTTATTTATTTATAAAGCATGAAAAGCAAGTGTGGATGAAATTTTTTCTAGCCGACGCATCAAAAGTTTTCAATTCTATTAAGAACAGGGAGGCGAGGATTATGCTTCTCATTTCTTTACTACTAATTTCAGCAGCCAATCACAATAAAGTAAAACACAAACTACATTATCCATGTTTCCCTGTACCTCCCATGTCACGTGCTCCAATCATATATGAGCTACCCATATAACTGTAGAAGCCACTATTTTGTGTCCTCTTTCTTTGTCAGATAAGTCAATAAGAACAGTATATTCCAAAGGAAAAGAGGGTAAAAGTCACCAAAGATCCATACAGCCCAAATGTGGACTTAAAACTTCCAGTTGATCCAGCAGGGATGTATATCATCAACCACAGCCCGCAACTGAACTCTGCAATGGGATTAATATTGCAGTGAGTCAACAAGCCATATATAACTCCTCTTGACGGAAAGAATTCCAAAGCAAAGTGCACCTCTCAGCTGTTCTGGTCATTTCCTGAAATAGACAGAGATCCCCAAAGTAAAATCTGGCATCATAAATATCAAGCATAGACTATTGCCAACAATAATCGGGTGGGAGAAATAAGACAGAAACAACTCAATTTTTTTTATCAACATTAGTTATAACTACACTTTTAACAATTGAATTATAGCTTCAAAGACAATTGCATCTAAAGGGTGGGATAATCCTCGCCTTCGTGTCCTTAATAGAATTGAAAATTCTTGATGCGTCAGCTAGAAATATTTTCATTCTATGACAGGACTGGAGGCTCCGATTATGCTAGTTTAAAGTTGTGTTACCACCACAGATGCCACATCTACAGTAGGTTTATAATAGTATTTCTTATATGTAGACTTAGAGGTCCAGTCTGCCGCTCTCATGATGTCTTCTACACGAGAGCCGAGAGCATATGATTTGGATGCCATAGCTCCTGGCAGAATGCGCCACTAAGACAAATGTTGACACCTACTTCTGCCTGTAGTCATTTCATCCACCTGGCTAAGGTAGCTGCAGACACTGGTTTGTAGGGTTTTTGTAAGGCAATGAGTAGTTGTCCTCCAGCCTCCTATCTCAAAGAAGCAATTTCATAATCCTTTAAGCATTGCACCACACATAATTTACTATTGTTTGGGAAACTCGGAGAGGTTACCAACATGGAATTAGATTTGGTGCGGCGTGTGATAGTAAAGGAAATGCCTTTTGGAGAGAATACTCTACCTGATAGATCCAATACTCGTAAGTCCGATACCCTCTTACAGGAAATCAGACATAATAACATTGTGAGCTTGGCCCGAAAGCTGTTTGCACGACAAATATTTGTTCGCAGGCCATTGCTCCAAGTATGTGAGAACAACATTCACGTCCCAAATGGTTGTATACTTGGGTCTCGGAGGGTTGGCCATACGGATACCTTTCATCCATTTGCAGACTAGAGGCTGTTCACCCACTGGTTTACCCTCTACTGGGAGGTGTCCTGCGGAGATTGCCGATCTGAAGTTATTAACTGTTCGATATGCTAAACAGGAAGATGCTAGTTCTGATAGAAAGTTTATTACCATACAATTTTGTGCCCCCACGGGATCAACACTCCATGTGTTTCACCAAGCACACCGTCTCCTCCAAGCTGAAGTATATCTTTTATGGGTGTTATCTGCCCAGGCCTGCCTGATGAAGGATGAAGCTTGTTGCGAAATGCCTGGGGTATGCCATCTTTCCCTTCAACCATCCAGGCCATCAACTTGAATTGACCTGATAGAATCAATTGGTGAGAAATACCTTCCAGGTCTAAGAGGAGATCTGGCTGAACTGGGAGTAGAACTGGAGGCTAGAATTAGGGCTACTGGGAACCAAGGTTGCGCTCTCCAGTAAGGTGTCACCAGAAGGATTTCTGTTCCTTGTCGTCTGATCTGTGACAGGACACGGGGAATCATCAGGAACGGGGTAAAGGCATAACCTTGGAACTGAGCCCAGTCCTGGAGAAATGCATCTGTCGCCTGGGCATCCGGATCCGAGCGCCAGTTGAAAAAATGTGTCAGTTGCCGATTGAGTCGTGATGCAAACAGATCTATTTCGCACGAGCCGCACAATTGGTTCAGATCTTGGAAAACTGAGTGATTCAGTTTCCAGTCGGCTATGGTGTTCCTCTTGCCCGGTAGATACTCCACTGTGAGGGAGATGCAATGATCGAGGCAGAAGTGACAGAAGTCCTTGGCAATGTCTGCTAATAGACAGGACTTCGTCCCCCCGAGCTTGTTGACATAGCGGACTGCTGAGATATTGTCCATTCTCAGTAAGATACAATAGTCCGTCTTTATCAGGGAGAGACTCCTGATAGCGAAAGAGTCCGCCGGGAGTTCCAGGCAATTAATGTGGAGACTGAGCTCCGCCTCTGATCCCCTGTCGACATCGTCCCGCACCTCGCTCCCCAACCCCACCGGCTGGCATCCAATTCGATCCCTATTTCTGGCGATGTGACAAAAATGGCTCGACCATTCCAGGATTCCATGTGGTCCAACCACCATGTTATCTCTGTCCTGGCTTCGCCCATCAGTGGGACTTGTTCTGTGTAAGAGAGACCCTTCCGTAAGTGTTGGATTTTTAATCTCTGAAGGGCTCTGTAATAGAGGGGGCCTGGAAATATGGCTTGTATCAATGAGGCCATGAGTTCCACAATTCTGGCAATCTACCTCAACGATACAGTCTGTTTGCACAACGCAGACCTCAATTACCTCTTGATTTTGCTAATCTTTTGGGTTGGAAGGAGTAATTGTGCTGGGACTGAATCTATCTGGAAACCCAGAAATTCGATTTGCTGGGCTGGGGACAGGACTGACTTCTAGGAGTTGATTAGGAAGCCCAGACTATGAAGAAGTTGTATAGTCCATGATAGATGAGTCCTGAGTGTCTGAGGTTCCTGGGCCATCATCAGGAGGTTGTCTTGTTACACAATTAGACATACTCCTTGAGCCCACGGTGCTTCTACGACTGGTCTCCTCAATTTAGTGAAACATGACGGGGCCGATGAGAGACCAAATGGAAGGGATTTGAATTCCATGCTGTCCTCACCATATGAACTGAGGAAACCATCTGTGAGGTGAGAATATGGGGATAGAGAGGTAGGCATCCTTCAGGACCAGACAGACCATCCAATCACCTTCCTGTAGAATATTTCTTAGCAAGTGAATTTCTTCCATGTTGAAATGTCTGTACATTATCCAGATATTGAAATCTTTGAGGTTTAGGACTAGCCGGTGACCTCCGCCCTTCTTTTCGAACAGAAAGATGGGGCTCATGAACCCTTTGGGGTGTGGAGTTGACAGGCATAATGTACCTTTGGCTAGGAGAGTTTGAATATAAAAACTTGTTCTGTTTGGGAAAAATACATTTGTCTTGGGGGGCCAGACTGAGTTGGAGATTCGTAAAATTCCAGTTTGAAGCCCTGAATTGTCTCCAGTACACATGGGCCATAGATATGCGTTTCCAGTTGTTGTGAATAGCACCACTCTTCCTCCCAATATCACTTCCGAGAAGGGAATAACTCTTACCGGTATATCCTGCGTCCTCGATTGCATTCTGTTGTCCACATCTGGATCCGTGACAGAATTGGGGGCGGCCACCTCTGGGTCGAGTCGGATAGTATGTGGGATCTGGTTGGTCTCCATACCAACCACCTTTGCCGCGGGCATAGTAGCCTTGTTGACAGCTTTGATAGGTTCCACACCCCGGCGCACGCCCTCCATAGCGCCTGGCCCGGATGAAAAGGCCTCTCCGGAATACTCTTTTTAGCGACATTTGGGCCTTGTCTAGAGTTGAGTAGGTGGCACAAAATGTGGACAGTTCGTTAACGAAGGAGCCCCCAAATAATAGGCCTTTGGCCATTGGGCTGGCTTCCGAATTGGATAGATCATTGAGTTTAGGATCTATTCTCATCAGGATAGATCTCCGGTGCTCCATAGAGATGGTGCAGTTGGTGTTCCCTAACATGCAGACTGCTTGCTGAGTCCAGCCAATCTGATCGTCAGTATTCACTTGGGAGTTGGACTCTTTGGCATAGTATGCTAAGTCTAAGATCTTAGTCAAGGGTCCTGTCATGTCAAGTAGTTTATCTTGGCACATCCGACATGAGCGATTCAGGCCCTTTTTCAGATCCCTTGCATATTTTTTCATAAAAGTGACCATGGTAGCATCAACCTCTGGCGTGTCTGCAACCTTACCTGCCAGGTCTGGGGAGGGGGGGGGCACTCCATGCAGAGGCATGCACGTACCTCTTTATCAAAGCTTCGCCGTAGATGGGTTTGAAGGTATTACGCAACCTCTGGAGGGGGAACCCAATTGGACTCCCTGGAGTGAATTATTTTGGTGGCCTCGAATTGGAGCACCTGATGGGGCTGTACTGGACCCCTTCCCCTTTTCTTCTTACTGGGTCTTGGCTTCTCACCCTCATCACTGTCCTCAGTGTGGGAAGCGAGGTCTGAGTCTAGGGCCTCTGCATGCTGTGAGACTGAGAGGACTCTCCCTGTGGGTTGGCACCGTAATCGTGTTCAGTCTCTCTCTTGCACCTTAGCTTTTCAAAAGCCTCTCCATGTACCTGTGGCTGTGATTTACTCTTGACTTTGCCCTTTTTGGATTGGCCCACCTCATTGTTGGCCGGAGGAAGTTGGGATTGCCAGCCTTGTTGGCATTCAAACTCACGCAGCTGGCCCGTGAAGAGACCTAGCGCCCGTACCAGGGCCTTATTCACGGATTGCTGTACACTGTAGTCCAGTGCATCCACCTAATCCAGCTCTAGCTGGTCATCACCTTCTTTATGGTAGTAGTCTGCCTCTGCCTCATAGGGCTCCCATTGTGCCATTCTCTCTGCATGCACACTAATTTACTGGGAGATGAGAGAGTAAGGGGGGGAGTGGAAAAAAACCCTGCTTGGCCAAGGATTGTGCCTTAATTTAAATGTGGAGGGAGCTGCTTGGACCAAAAAACCCACTCTAAGCAGAGTCTATGCAAATGTATAGAACCCTGCACACACTTGTGAGACAGGGCATAGAGGGAGCATTCACCCCTGCCACCACACACAGAGCGAGGTCACGTTATGTGTAGAAAAAGCCAGGGAACGCTCTGATCAATATCCCTGAGCTTCGTGTTTGATTTCTGCACATGCGCGATGTGTGATCTTCGTTCGCAAGTAAAAGAGGACTGCACGCATCAGCGAGATGTGCGCTGTCCGCTCCCGCTCCACTGAGGCAGCAAGCAGTGTTGGAGTCCGACCGCCGTTAATGTTAAGAAAATGAAGGCAGAGTCCCAGCGCTGTAGCGCACGCAGTAGGTGATTGGTCACCTCATCACTCCTGCCCTCATAGAACTGGAACGCGTAGAAAGCATGATATTCACAGCAAATAAAATATGAAATACCTATAATTACGGCATAACAAGCACATGGAAATGAAACATTCTAAGCAATAGAGATATGAGATATCTATACTTACGTCAGTACAAGCATAAATAATTAAACTATACATACCTGGCCGTGAAGCAGCAAAGAAAGATGACACAAAATGGTGACTTCTGCAGTTATAAGGGTAGCTCATATATAATTGGAGCATGTGACATGGGAGGTACAGGGAAACATGGGTAATGTAGTTTGTGTTTTACTTTATTGTGATTGGCTGCTGAAATTAGTAGTAAAGAAATGAGAAGCATAATATGAGTCTCCAGTCCTGACATAGAATTTGTGACATGTAAAAACAAAATGGCATGGAAACAGAAAAGAGACGGGCACACTCATTCCATGACAAAATGGCTTTGAGCCACAGGTTTCTTTCAGTACAACAGATGGAACAGTGGTAGCTCACATGGGGTATGAGTGCTTTTTTGACAAGGGTTAAAACCCCAGCTGGGAAAATTCAATTTTTATATTCTTTTCCAGTTTTTTCTATTTTATCCAAATGAAAGATGTCCTTTGTAAATCACCCCATACCAGTGTCTGGGAGATTTGTGGCCTCTTTAGTCAAGCCAGTGCCTGTCAGACATTTGTGACATGCTGTGGCATGTGGAAGGGGGGCCAGGTTTGCTATCAAAGAAATCACTTAATTTGTGGAATGAGACTTTGGGGATGGTTGTGTAAGAAAAAGAAATGCATGTGGCAAGTCCCAGAGTGAAAGAAAGGAAGGGCTATTAGTTTATAAATCATGAAAATCAAGTGTGGGTTTGTGGCATGTAAAAGCAAAACCGCATGGAAACAAAAGGACAGCACACTTTTTCCATGACACAGAGGCTTTGGGCAAACAAAATTATGCAAAACTGATGGTACAGTGGTAGCTAACAGGGGCTATGAGTGCTTTTTGACAAGGGTTCAAACCCTAGCTGGGGAAATTCGATTTTTTATTCTTTTCAATTTTTTTCTATTTTACTCAAATAAAAGATGCCCTTTTGTAAATCACCCCCTAGCAGTTTCTGGGAGATTTGTGGTCTCTTTAGTCAAGCCAGTGCATGTCAGACATTTGTGACATGCTGTGGCATGTGGAAGGGGGGCATGGTTTGCTATGAAAGAAATCCTTAATTTGTGGAATGAGACTTTGGGGATGGTTGTGTAAGTAAAAGAAATGCATGGGGCAAGTGCCAGAGTGAAAGAAAGGAAGGGCTATTTGTTTAGAATTCATGAAAATCAAGCGTGGATTTGTAGCATGTAAAAGCAAAACAGCATAGAAATAGAAGAAGGACCAGCATACTTTTCCCATGACAAAAACGATTTGGGCAAAAAAAAACGTACAAAACAGATGGTACAGTGGTAGCTAACAGGGGCTATGAGTGCTTTTTGACAAGGGTTCAAACCCCAGTTGGGGAAATTCGATTTTTATATTCTTTTCCATATTTTTTTCTCTTTCACACAAATGAAAGACGTCTCTTTGTAAATAATCCCCTAGCAATGTCTGAGAGATTTGTGGCCTTTAGTTTTTAGTCAAGCAAGTGCATGTCGGACATTGATGACATGCTGTGGCATGATGAAGGTGGGGCAAGATTTGCTATGAAAGAAATCCCTTAATTTGTGGAATGAGACTTTGGGGATGGTTGTGTAAGAAAAAGAAATGCATGGGGCAAGTGCCAAAGTGAAAGAAAGGAAGGGGTATTTGTTTATAAAGCATGAAAATTAAGTGTGGATTTGTGACATGTAAAAGCAAAACAGCATGGCAATAGAAAAAGACCTGCACACTTTTTCCATGACAAAAAGGCTTTGGACAAAAACAAATTATGCAAAACAGATGGTACAATGGTAGCTAACAGGGCTATGAGTGCTTTTTGACAAGGGTTCAAACCCCAGCTAGGAAAATTCGATTTATATATTCTTTTCCATTTTTTTTTTTGTTTTACCCAAATGAAAGATGCCCTTTTGTAAATCACCCCCTAGCAGTGTCTGGGAGATTTGTGGCCTTTTTAGTCATGCCAGTCCATGTCAGACATTTGTGACATGCTCTGGCATTGGGAAGGGGTGGCAAGTTTTGCTATAAAAGAAAGCCCTTAATTTGTGGAATGAGACTTTGGGGATGGTTGTGTAAGAAAAAGAAATGCATGGGGCAAGTGCCAGAGTGAAAGAAAGGAAGGGGTATTTGTTTATAAAGCATGCAAATTAAGTGTGGATTTGTGGCATGTATACCACAAGTCCAGAGACTGTTTTGTGCACAGTCTCATAAAATGTTTAGTCACCGGATATGATGTAGGTACTAAGCGGTGTAGTGGTAAGTACAAAGCATAATCAAATGTTAGGGTAAGGTTTCAAGACCCCCCCAAATAAGATTTAATGTATGTTTTTGTAGTTTTTTAATATGTTTTTCTTAAGTCAACCCAGATGAAAGATACATCTTTAAAATAATACACTACCACTTCTGGGGGGTTCTAACACAATTCTACCTGAAACAACATATCCCAAAAATATGACACACTGTGGCATATGTCACATGCCAGATTTGGGCTCCAACCCCTTCTCGAGAACGCTCTAAACAGTAAAAAGCGCCTTGATGCGATCCACTTTGCAGATCCCAGCATTGGAAGCATTTGATTATTTTTTCTTTATTTTAGGCAACTTGCCATTTCTATACCGCCCCTTCATTATTTAGTTTTGATCCCTATAGAAACAATTTGAATTGTTAACGAGGAATACAGTATATTTTTCACTCTATAGGCATCAGAGTCTGTTTTATCATGTGTGTAAAGTGTTTAATATTTACGTGCGCACACACAGTAAACATTGTGAAAAAGACATTTACCAAGTAATCACCTTTAATTCCTTGTGCTAAGCGACCCTTTTAGGATGAATTGCTCAGCAAACAGGCAAATAAACAGTGGCGGCCAGCATGGCTCAGGGGTGGGGGTGGGGGTGGGAGGGGTGGAGGGTGGGTGAGGAGGTTTTAAGTGTAAAAAAAAAAGAAGGAAAATTCACATACTTTCTCGCCACTCTGTCCCATGTCGTCTCTCCTCCACCGAACAGGAAGCAGCCAGGCTCCCCTGAGTCAATCACAATGCTGCAATGCAGTGTTGTGACTGGGGGCCTGGGCATGTTCTCCATGAAGGCTGTAATGCAGCCTGCATAGAGAACATGCTAAAGTGCGCATGACTGTTTAGACGGCCCGAGGGGGGCGGTCAAAGCATCATGCGCACTTTAGTGTGTCCACTACTCCTCCCCTGCTCTGTCAGCAGAGCAGCCCCACCCCACCCTTATGCTGTCACAGCAGGGAGGAATAAAATGATAACAACATCACGTTATTATCATTTTATTTTTCCTTTCTTTTACTGCTGCGCAGCAGCAGTGGGACGACGCTCCTCTGCCTTAGTGGAGGAGTATACCAATTAGTAGTATGTCAGTTCGACCATGAAAAGGGAGACCAGGCATTTTACTACTGGTTAGCAGGGGTAAAGTACACAGAGCTCTATAGTGTGCAAAAATATGGGGTCCAACAAAAAGCAAAAAACCTAGGGTGACCAAGCAGAAAAGGTAGATTTCTTACACAGGCCACCCGCAGCCAAGAGCTAGGGTAGACTAACCAAGCTCTTGATGGACTTCCCTGCTCAGGGGATATAACGTGGACCATGTACCGCTCCTGCTGTGGCACTTGTTTGGTCTACTCCCCTCTGAACCTATCTGTATCCCTCTGTCAACCTCTTCCCTACCCACCAACCCTGTCAGTAGAAAACCCTGCTCCTCACCTGCAGACCCCATCTGTGAGGTGACTAATCCTCACTTGCTCACAGATGCATTCCAGTAGGTGGACTGTGCCGTCATGGCCAACAAGGTTAGGGAAAGTTCTGGAAAAGCTCTGTCCACAAGGCTAACAACAGACAGAGGTCACTGATGGCTTTCACTGTCAGAAACCAGGCCCCTGACCATTTACTGCCAGGTAGTGGCTCCAATCTGGACCCTTGGGTAAGTCTCACTTCCAGCCGTGTTGCTGGCAATGAGTCCCCATTTTGGTCTTGAGGTTCCTTTGGATTCTTAGGTTTCTCTGAGTGGGGGGACTACAACTTCAGGTTGAAGACACCCTCCTTCCTTCCACTGTTACTTACACCATCTCAAGACCAAAACCCTGAGACTTGCTCCTCAGCTTAAGGGCTGTACCCTGAGACTGAGCATGTGCCTGGCAGTTCAGGGCTTCCTTAGTGGGCACGCAGTTCCCCTAAAGGGTAATAGACTCTGGCGGTGTCATGTAGGGGCCTTCCTTGTGCAGGTTTTCTGTCCCCTCTCTCTGGGCCAGCACAGGTAGCTCATCCAGCTCAGAAGTTGCCTCACTAGGGTCAGTCTTGGGGGTTACTCCTCTCAGAGCAAGTAACCCATAACCTTCTGGTCCTGTGGATATATACCTCCTTCCCCTTATTTTTAGTCTGGGTCTACATTTAGGGACAGCACTCCTAGAAATCTATGCTTTGAGGGCACATGGGGCAGCCACCCCTCCTGCCGCTTTTCTCACCAGTGAGAGCTCATTACCAATGATGAAGTCAATGGACATCTGGGGACTGACAATCCCCCTTCTCTGGGTAAGCACCCCCCTTCCATTCAAAGGATTCAATGGCCATATGGTGAACATACCCCTGCCCATGGGCATGTGTTACCCCACAGACCTGGCCTAATATGTACTGTTCTGGGGAAACCAGCCTTGCTACCTCCATGGTCTTTCTGGCAAAGATATCCGGCAGAGCAGTGACGGGGACATCAATTCACTGTGACCTCCTGGAAGTGATGTCTACCACCCTCCGAGATCACCAGCCTACCTTTTTGGTCAACCTCCCAGCTAAGGGATACTAGGGCATGCTCTACTCTCTCCTTCTATAATAATTACTCCTAGAGGCTACACTAGTCAACCCTATGGAGTGCGCTCCTGTGAGTGGCTTCTGGGTACATACTGAGTCCCTTCTCTTGTGTCCTGTCTGTAGACCGTCAAAACACCGGGCCTAGTGATATGGCACCATGGGCTTCTTCTCACCAACATCCCCTTTCGTCTGCTTGAAGTGTTCTGGAAATCTCTCCCATCAAAACTCTTTCAGGGGAAACTTCCTCTAGGTGTCATGGACTTCCTCTTCCCTCTGCAGAGGGGAACCTGGACCAGCCTTCCTATGGTCACTCCAGGGTAACTTCTTGGAGACACTTGTGCTGAGCCAGAGGCCAGCTTCTTTCCAAAGCTCGCTAGGCACAGTGAGCTTGCAATGTGTCAGGTGCTGGCATAACACTGTAACACAATTACTCACGATGTGTCAGCTTATACAGCCCATCATAATCCTTTACCCTACTGCCCTTCACCCAGCCTTCCAATGGCTTCCTTGACTTGACAAAATCCTCCCAAGACTCTCATAGGGACATGCATAACCTGATAAGCTGCATGCAGGGCTAATTGTGTATCCCTCCTAATAATGGGCTTATACTTCCACACACTAACCCTCCATTCCTCTTCTGTGACTCTATCCATGTGCAAGGCCATCTCATATGCTGTAAACTATTTATCAATGTCATCTCACACCACATAACTAGACACCAGGTCTTTTGGGATGTTCTTTGTTTACCTCTCCTAGGCAGTAATGCATTATTGCCGCCATTATTACTGGACTTGGTAGCCCTTTGGGACCTTAATTCTAACTCATACTGGCTCCTCTCATGGGCCATCAGTTCCTTCTTCTCTTCGAAGGCCAAGGTCAACTTTTTCTCATTCAGTGCAACAGTGGTGGCTACCTTCTTCTCTTCGGCAGCCAAGGACAACTTTTTTTTTCTTCTTAATGGGCAATTGTAGCCAGCTGCAACTTAAAGGCCCTCCACGCCTGCCTGTCCCCCAACTGTTATCAGGACAAACTGTGAGATGACACATTTCTCCTTGCCCTGGACAATGCAGGTGATCCTGTTCTTTGAGAGTGGGGGGCTTCCCTGCTGCTGGGGCTTCCTCAATGCCAACCTCATTTTCATCCCTAACTTCATCCCCATTCTCCCCAGAGTTTGACAGTAGCTGAAGGACGTCCTCCAAGGCTCTGTTCGGCTTCCGTCCTCATTGCTTACACATGTTCCTGAGCACTTGCCCAGCTCTCATGTGAGCCAGATTCACCTCCACAGTCTACAGCCGTCACGTAGCTATTGAGCACTGCCCGGCTTTGACGAATTGAGATACGCTTCAATACCACGAGGAGCGACTTTCTGCCCTCGTGTGTGCAGTATTCTGGTGGAAAGAGCAGATTCGTGCTGTTTAGCTCTTGGCAGATGTATTTTGGCAGGACCTCCCGAGAAATGTGACTGGGACAAGTCTGATTATTTCGGACTAGCGTGCAGTTCCTTCCGCTCTCGGTATCTTGGAGCCCACGGGCCCGCACCATTGCCCCACTAAAGTCCTGTCTGCAGGGTTACCACGGTGCCCGCCCCCTCTTTCCCCCCCCTTCACTGTCCTGATGAAGACCCACCCTGTAAGGTGCGACTAAACCTACATTCCATCGGGGTCGAAACGTCGACATTTCTTTTTTTGAACCAGCCGAAAACGACAGAGATTACTTCACTGTGTTTTTTCAATTTTTAGGCCTGGCTATAAAAATTATGTATATTATGGTGCATTAATGGCGAAAATTTAATTTAGAATTTTTTGTTGACAACTATGATTTAATTGTTTGCACATTTACCTCTTGCTCACACACTTTACCCTCACGGAATCACTTTCTTTATGATCCCTTTCTTTCCCTGTCGCTCTGGGCACTTTGTCTATGAATTTTGATTGTGTAATATATGTATTTGAGAACATGACAGTGTGAATAAATAACACTGTTTAATCTTTCATTTTTTGTATGTTTTGTTTAAATTTGTGATTATATAATATAACGTTTTGTGGCAAAGTAGATTTTGCTGGGACCACTCTCTATTGTATTGCCTAAACCCAGGTCCCAGTACCATTGGGTCTACCCATATATATAACTACACATGTTCCTGAGCACTTGCCCAGCTCTCATGTGAGCCAGATTCACCTCCATCTGCCCAAAAAGGTGCAGAACAGAATTTATGAAAAAGACAATTGCCAAAAATCAATAAAAAATCTTAAAAGTTAATTTTTGACATCAATTTAGAAAGGGACTTAAATCAGTGTATGCTACTGCAAAACACAAGTCCTAGTTCCCACAGCTGAACACCAATATAACAAACTGGATTAGTATTTGGGGTGGACGACTACCCATTTCAAGGAAAAATCACAACCCTTAAAATCACTAAACTCACCTAGGATCAACCCCCTGGTAGATACGGCACAGAACAGACAGGCTTAACTTAGGGCAATGTGTAAAGTTTTTATCCAGTACCAAAACAGTAATGAAGTCAAAATGCAAAACAACTACATTTCCAAACTGAACTTGAAAAATAGAGTAATCTGACACAAAATCAACAACATTTAAGAGCAAATTGATACCAAAAGTTCAACAATTCAATTAGAGGAGCCAGACATATGAATTGTTAAATGTGTATGTGAGAATAGTGACAAGAAGTGCAAAGAGTCAATGGTAGTCAATCTTTGCAGAAGACCAAGATATATGCGCCATTTGAGGCCAAACATGATGGAGCCCTTGTCAGATACAGCACAAAAGTCTGGAAGCTAAAATGTTTGAGAAACTTTCAAAGTCCTAATCCAACTTTGTCATTTTCTTAAAGAAAAACCTGTCTTCTTGCGGGGCAAATATGAAATTGTAGCCGCCACCGTGGAACGGCCGTTCGGATCCCTGGTGCTGTTTCGCCCTGCTAGGGCTCTGGAACGTTTGCTGTATTTGCTTGAAAAAGGTTTTAAGTCCCAAAACAGATTGGGATTTTGTCATTTTTTCAGAAATGTTAGAGCTTTTCAGGGGGACAAATTTGAAAGTCAATGCCATTTTGTGGAACTATCGGTTGTGTACTGTTCACCTTAGGTCCCCTTGGATTTGGAGCTCTAGAGCAAATTAAAAAAAAAAATTAAAAACTTTTTCCTTGTGCCAAAGCAATCACAAGAGTACACATCTAAGGCTCCCAGGACCTTGGGGGCACCTAGAGACTCTCAGGGTGTTTGGCTGTCGCTATCCGCAAAGTCCACTCCAAGTTACAGTTTCTATTTGTCTGTTGGGAATTGTAGGGAAAAGGCTTCTTGAAGCTTTTTGTGTCCCTGTCACCACACAAGACGTCATTCAACTGACCCTTGGAGTCTACTTGTTTGTCCTGGGTAAAAGGGGGGGCAGGTTTAGTCCCTCAATGCTCTTCATAGGTCACAGACAGCAGGTCCAGTCCACAACTGTTCCTCTGCATATCCTGAAACAGTTCTGGTGATTTGTCTTTGGGTGCCACATTTGTGGCTGGCACTAGCTAGGTTTGTAGGGTGACCCCTCAGCACTCTAACCAATGGGGTAAAACTTCCCAGGGGCAGCTCTGCCTACTTTTTCAGTAGTTCCTGTATATCTTACTACAAACAGGCCCAAAATTTCGCGAGTCAGGGCATTTTCAAGATGGTAAAAGTCTTCCTCCATACTAAACTTGGGCTCCGAGGGTGTGTAGGGGAGTGCGCTGTGGTATCCATTAGTGTCCTCCCACATCTAGCACTAAAATCCAGTTTCAAACAGGCCCTGTACCCACGATAAACTGGGAGAGAGAAGTACCCAGACAAGGAATGCACAAGAATTGTCCTGGCATCCTCTTTTTTTCCCTTTCAAGTGTGTCCAGGTGTTACATGTGGCTCAAACAGACGTGTCAGACAAGATTTGACATTGTAGTGTGAAAACAGATGCCCACAGCCCCCATTTTGAAGATTCTGCAGCGCTCAGGTGTGTCATCCCTGACCATTCAGGTTAACCGATTGTGTAGCTCCAGGGAGGAATTTTACACCCCGTTCACACCTCACTCAAGGCTGAGCACAGGCTGGAAGTTGGCAAAGGCTAATGCTAATTATTCTTCTAAAAGTTCAGGCAGATAACGTGTATTTTTCAAAAAGTTTTTTCCCCTCATCTATTAAAAATCTGACTTCATCCTTGAATTGGATTTTTAATAACTATTAAAATTGCTGGTTTAAATATTTTTCTAGGTGGTATATTTCCCAAGTTATCAGTATTAATATTTTAATCTGTACTCCATTTTTCTACATAGGACAGCTAGACCTACCAGAGGTAAAATAGGTTTTGGGGCCTTGTCACTGTAGGGACATGTTAATTATTATGTTCTACCTGTCCCACTTTAAAATACTATTCACTCTCCCTCGTGGACTGCAAGGAATACCTTAGGGTTACTTACTACTATTTAAAATCGACATCTTTACCTTCTCAAAAAGTGTTACCTTGACAGGTTGCACTGCATGTTTTACAAAGCAGAAGTCAGGCTACTGTAGTGCACTTTCTACACCATATAACAGGACATACGGGCAAGTTAAATGTTACAATTGGGGATAAAACTATTTAAAGGTGGAACATAGGCACTTTATATCTGTTTAGCAGGGGTGAAGTGCACAGGAAGCCAGCAAAAGTAGGGACCAGAAAAGCGTGGAAAATCTGGGGTGACCATGCAGAAAAGGCAGATTTCCTACAACATCCATTAATGAAATTTGTTGTTAAATTTTCTGCCAATGAAGAGGGGACTTTATTTCCCTTCATAAAGCAATTTACCAACTCCAGATATACATGAGTAAGAGGTTCAGGAAAGGCTTTGTAAAACTCATCAAATATAGAATCAGCTTCAGTAGCTTTACCACGGTGGACCCCTGAAGTCCTTTTATGATCTCTTCCAGTGTAAATGGTTGTTCTAATGCTGCCTTTAATTGCTCTTTCCATGGGGTCTTTGCTGACCGTTCAAAGTATTCCTGTGAAAGACTAGAGAGCTACTCTAAATCTTTTATATATATTCAATTCGAATCTCTGAAGTACTTCAAAATTTCAACAGATTCATTATTTGCATCTCCATTTTTATCAAACACACCCAAAATAATATTCACAGTTTTAATTTGAGCGACAATATTTTACTCGTGTATTCGCTAAGCGAGTGCCATAATATGCTTTTGATGTCAGCTGCATATGATGACCACTTGTTTATAGATAACAATTATTTGAAACGTCTTTGACTACGAACCACGGTGCTGTGTCCACATTCCAGCTTTAATAGATGACTGCATTAGTTTCTATCTGTCTCTCTCTCTCTCTTGGGGCCCGATTCACAAAAGTAATCTGAGACAAAATCCTAACTTTACGACTTTCGGTATTCACAAAAAGCATTTAGTAGTAGTAAAGTTAGGAATCCTAACTTTACTACTACTAAATGCCTTTTGTGAATACCGAAAGTCGTAAAGTTAGGATTTTGTCTCAGATTACTTTTGTGAATCAGGCCCTTGGTTCGTAAAATTGAAAGTAGCCCCCGAATAGGAGCCTTATGGGCACCCCGGACAATGTATTACCAAGATTTAACCTTAATCTCAATAAATACCTTCATAAAAATACTCATTTTAGCCAGAATATATAATGATCAAATGTCCATATGTGTGGTCGCCTCTCCCCTTCTGCCTTGCTAACGTTAATATCCATTCAAGTAGGATTGTAATCCGAGATGTGCACCTGTGCTTTACTTAATGACCACTTAATATAACATCAATGCGGGAATAACGGCTTTGCAGGGAAGTGTAAAAGTTATAACCTAACTTAGTTGATGTCATAAACAATGACAATACATTTATGTGAGATTTCATCAGCGATGCTAAGCATGTGTGAGTTTATGAGACGTGCATGGGCGCAAGTTATGGTTTGCACATGGTTTTACAATTAAATGTTATTAAGCTGTGAGCCATGCTGATCATAACTAACATTTAAAAACAATACTTTCCAGTGATTGTTTTGGATTTTCTGACACTACATCGACCTCCCATATTTTTTATATTATAAAATGACCACCCCTCTGGCCAGCGGCACTATAAAGTGGTTAGCTTTATTGCTTTCACCTATGTCACGGATGCCCAGCGGGGAGGGTTACCAGGTAGGCTGCATACAGATACTGAAACTGTCTTTATTAAAAATATGTGTGCACCTATAAAAAATAAATGAAGTTGTTAAAAGACAATTTTGAAACTGGGTTAATGAATAGGGCCCAAGACCTGGCTAATCTGCTAAAAGTCTTCCTGCTAACACTTTAGGTTGCAGCAGAAGCAAAGCAAAGAACTGATTTCATAGACTTAACACACAAAATTCAATAAAACAGCTGCTGGTCCTCCCTGCAGCATTCTGTGATTATCGTTGATCCTCGGATAAAAAGTAGCAGAGACCTCAAAGTCAAATACGAGTGAGGAGTAATAGCTTCATGTCCGGGACAGCGGGCTGCTTTGTTATCTCACTGTGTTTCTCTGAACTGTGTTTCAATGGGGCTACTGAGAAAGAGGCAGTAGGTAAGCTCGCTGGAAAAGAAAACAGTTTGGGTAAAGCAGAAAATGATCCTCATTCCATACAATTGTTGGAAATTGTTCTTTAGCTGATAATTCCACCACAATATGTCTCTACTAAAATATAGCAATTAGACGTGTTTGGCACAAAAATCTGGCTACTAGTAGAATGGCAATATTTTCGCTTCTGTCACAATTTGTAGACGATAGGAAAAACACTAAAATGATAACGTCCCAGAATGCTTGTTGTTCAGTGCCTGCATAGGCTTGTCTAAGAAGACCCTGGTACGGTGCAGAAAGCACTGTGTGTTTGCCTTCTGTTTCTAGGATATTAAAGGGGCCATCCGATTAAGGAACTCACAATAGATCTCACAACCCATATATACATCATCAAATAAAGCAAAGTCCTAAAGGGCTTTTTGTTGGTCAGTGTTAGCAATGTAAGACTGGGTGAAGAGAGAGAATTTTATTCTGTATGCAGGATGGTTTTTTTAATGACTTTAATTACTAGACGTATTTACACAACCAGATGCAGAACCCGATAATTGAGTGGTAGTAACTCCTGATATTTATAGTGCTTCAGAACAACAAAATCTGCTGCATTAAGCGCTACAAAAACAAAATATCACTATTGTTATAAATTGGGTTCCTGGTTGACTGGGGTTTGAACCTTGGTCAAGCAGCAACCACAATCCAAGTCAGGGTAGGGCACAAACAGTCTCCAAATTAACTTGAGCTCACCCGTTGGGAGCTTGGCAAGGAGCAGTCAGGTTTAACATAGAGGCAATGTGTAAAGTATTTGTGCAACACGTCAAACAGTGAAACCACCACACAAAAGAGATCCCACATCAGGTTAAAAAATAGAGCTTAATTTCTTAAATAAAAGACCAAAATGGCAAAGTCCAATCAGTAGAACTGAAGATATGAATTTTTAAACAATTACCTGCAATATAGCGCCAACCACAACTATCTGGTCACGCTGGATCGGATCAAAGTCAAAATTTCAGGCTGACCGCGATGGAGCACGGGTCGGGTACAGTCAAAGAATAGTCCTGCTGAAGTTTTAGCTTCTCAAGTCTTGTGCCAAGAGTCCTGTTTGCGTTGGACATGGTTGCGAGGAGCAAGGTGGCGTGGTGCGAAGAGCAGGCTGGGCATTATGGACAGGCTTCGTGTTGGTGGTCCCCCATGGGCTGTCAATGCTGCTGTGTGAAGAGACCGGGTGGCGGCTGCTCGTGCTGAATTTTAGAGTGAGCAGTATGGTTCCGGTGCAAATGGGCCCAATCGCGAACAGCACAAAAGCTTGATTTTAGAGCTCGAGAGCCACACCTATGGTCTAGGACCAGAGAGGCACCACTTGGGATCAGGAACTCTCTGAAGAATGGTCCACAAGCGTTAGGGAAGCCTTTTATGTCACTGAGGCTCAGATCAGGAGGCCAGCAGACTAGCAGTTTGAGTCACTCTTGGGTCCTGGGTTCAAGAAGAAGTTGCAAGTCCAGTTCTTCTTTCCCAGGCAAGAGGGCAGCAGGTCAGCACAACAGGGCAGCAGTTCCTTTACAGCAGCAGCCCAGCAGAGTGGCAGTCTTTCTAGCAGCACAGCAGTCCTTCTTCTTGGCAGTGTATCCACCGGTCCAAGAATTTCCGGCCTCCCCTGTCCTAGCTTCAAGCTGGCTGAAGTGACAATGCATGATCGGTAGGCCCTTTGTATGAAGGGAGAGCACAGTCTATTGTGTGACTGTCTGGGAGGAATTCACAAAATCTAACTGTCAGTTACACTGACTCATGTGACCCAGGTCAAGCTATAGGCACAACAAGGCTAGGGCAGAAAAATGCCAACTTTCTAAAAGTGTGACAAGGTAATGGGCAACCCAAACAACCCTTGTGGGCTTGGGTAATGAAAGAAACGGGTAAAGTTGCCAACAAGGGATTCATTCAAAATTAATTAATCAAAATAATTGTATCATAATTGTAGTGACATCTGATGACACTTAATGAAATAGCTCACATTAATTCAAAAAGAAAAAACATGTACAATCAACGGGTGTATCAGAAGAAGTAGTTTATTTTATATTAAAAAATAAATTAGAAATAGGGGTACTGAAAAACAACAATCAAATCAACAAACATACATTGATAACAGAAAACATATATATTACATGTACAAAAATATCTTGATTCACAATGCATAAAATCCATCTTCATTAGAATAAGCCTATGAGTTTGTCCATGCTTTTGGGGTTCAAAACTCAAATCAAAAAAATTAACAGTAAATAGAACGAGAAGAGTGGATTAGGCATCAACGTTTCGGTCTCTGTAGTGCCCAATCAGTGAGACCTTTAGTTAAATAATTTAGAGGTCAATTCAAATACTCAATATAGGCGTCTTCAATTAGTTCATGAAATTTAGGAACAGCTATATATCAAGTGGCCTATCGACGTAGAACGAGAGAATAAATATCTTGTTTCAAAGTCATCATTTCGGAAGCCTAATCAGTTTAGATCTCCCACGTTGACCGTATCATAAATGCAGCGGCGACTTTAAAACAGGATATTTATTTATGCAGACTAACTGGAGTCTTGCTTCTACATGTTTATCCCCATATACATGGAATTTCCATAGTCCAAACAGTCTACGATAGCTGCCTGGATCATCATTTTTTTTAAATGGAAGGGCAGAAGAGGTAAGGTTTTTTGAGAAGTTTATAATCCCAAAGCAAGTTGCTGTAACTTTGATGATCCAAGGGAAAACTAAATGCCAGATTTCAAGCCAATTTTCAGAATCTGAGTGTTGGCCCAAATCTATTAGGTCATCAGTCATCAGTCCAGCTGTTCGAATCATCACCTACTGTTAACATTTCCCTTTTGCCTAATTAAAATGAAGCTTATTTTGAATCATCCATTCTGCAACCACTGACTAACATCTCTGAAAGTTACAGCAGGTGTGAACAACATCAGCTGCTAACCTGAGCAACAATTGAGTGTCGTCTGTAGCATTAAAATGTGAAACCAAATGAGAATATCAGAATGACAAGAGGTCTTGGGTATAAACTGAATCAAGTAGGGCTAATGGATGAAACCTGTGGACCCGCACAAGTTATATTTTGGTTGAGGATTTCAATACCACAAGAAGTACTGATTGTGATCTCTTCTGCAGTAAAGAACTGAACCCAATTAGTAAACTGCCCCATGCCCAACTGACTCAGTATGAGCACAAGTTAAGGGTAGGACACACAGCCAAAAGCAGCAGTAATGGAGTAAAATAAGAAATTATAAGCCAGGCAGTGGTTGTCTAAGACATTCGCCAAGACCATTTCTCTAGAATGACCTGGACTAAAACCTGATTGTGCAGAATCAAGCAATGTTTTACTTACAGGTTGGTCTGCGTGACCTTGATGGCAAAAGGTATTCATGAACTGGGCCTGTAATTGACAGGGACAGTAGGATCACCATTCTTTTTTTATTGAGTGACAACGGTGGTGTGGCTTGTTTTAAGGCTGGGGGGGGGGGCTTGACTTGTCTGAATGATAAATTAATCAGTTCTTTGCCCCAAAGATATAGATGACTAAGTATATGATCCTTAACTTATAAGGGTCCAAAGCTAGTTTTCTGCATATGTTTCACTACGCCATCCTCCCTAATTGTTGAAGCTTCAGAAATTTGCTCCTCACTGGGGTACGATCAGAATTTTTAACAGTGGGAAAAACTTTTTTCTTAGAGTTGATGGATCTAATATCTCTAATTTTATCATAGAAAACTCAGAGTTGGTCACACAGGGTTTGTGAAGGCAGAATTACTCTTATCACATTGAGGAGTAGTTAGTGCTCTAGCAATACGAAATATCTTTTTAGCTGGACAGGATGCATTAGTCATTCTTTTAGTTCAGAATGTGGAACATACCAATTAAATCTGTTTTGTAATTATTTCTGTCATTTTCATAATCTGCCTTCAATTTAAAGTTGAAATCTTTTTTTCCATAATATTTCTGCTGTTTTATAAGCTTTTGTAAGAATTTACAGTTTATTGTTGAACTGAGTCTGATTTGGTCCATGACTGTTAGACCTGGCATCCTTGGCTGGTTTCCTCTGACTTTTTGCCTCCTGACCTCCTGTTTTGCTAACTTCTTTTTTTTTGCTGGCTTTAGGATTCTGGGCACTTTACCACTGCTAACCAGTGCTAAAGTGCATATGCTCTGTACTCTAAACATGGTAACATTTGCTTATCCACAATTGGCACATTTAATTTACTTGTAAGTCCCTCTAAAAATGCACTATGTGCCCAGGGCCTGTAAATTAAATGCTATCAGTGGGCCTGCAGCACTGATTGGGCCACCCACTCAGTATACTTTATACATGGCTCAGGCCTGATATTGCAGAGCCTGTGTCAGCAGTTTTAAACTGCTATTTCGACCTGGCATGTTAACCTACTTGCCAGGCCCAAATGTTACTTTTTATTACACATGTCACACCTAAGGTAGGCCCTAGGTATCCCCATCGGCAGGGTGCCGTCTATTTAAAATGTGGGACATGCGCTTTAAAGTTTTGCATGTCCTGGTAGTGAAATCCTCTTAAATTTGTTTTTCACTACTGCATAGCCTATCTCTCCCATACGTTAATATTGGGATTGACTGCTGAGCATGTGTTCCATGCAGCTGGTGCAGTTGTTACAATGAGAAGGACCAGTCTCTTGCCTCAAAACATGGAGAGATTGACCATGATCAAAATAAACCAACATTTCATACCACACAATTACACCATTCCTGAAAAGGAGGAGGAGAAGGTGGAGGAGGAGCTGGAGGATCAGGAGGAGGATCAGGAGGAGGAGGAGGAGCTGGAGGAGGAGGATCAGGAGGAGGTGGAGGAGGAGGATCAGGATGAGGATGAGGATCAGGAGGATGAGGATCAGGAGGAGGAGGATCAGGATCAGGAGGATGAGGATCAGGAGGATGAGGATGAGGATCAGGAGGATGAGGATGAGGATCAGGAGGATGAGGATGAGGATGAGGAGGATGAGGATGAGGAGGAGGATGAGGATCAGGATCAGGAGGATGAGGATCAGGATCAGGAGGATGAGGATCAGGAGGATGAGGATGAGGATGAGGATCAGGAGGATGAGGATCATGATCAGGAGGATGAGGATCATGATCAGGAGGATGAGGATCAGGAGGAGGATGAGGATCAGGAGGAGGATGAGGATCAGGAGGAGGATGAGGATCAGGAGGATGAGGATCAGGAGGAGGATGAGTATCAGGAGGATCAGGATCAGGAGGACAAGGAGGATCAGGAGGATGAGGATCAGGAGGAGGAGGATCAGGAGGATGAGGATGATGAGGAGGAGGAGGAGGAGGAGGAGGAGGATGATGAGGAGGATGAGGAGGAGGAGGAGGAGGAGGATGAGGAGGAGGAGGAGGATGAGGTGGATGAGGTGGAGGATGAGGAGGATGATCAGGAGGAGGATCAGGATGATGAGGAGGAGGAGGATGAAGATCAGGATGAGGATCAGGATGAGGAGGAGGATCAGGAGAATGAGGAGGATGAGGATCAGGAGAATGAGGATGAGTATGAGGATGAGTATCAGGAGGAGGAGGAGAAGGATGAGGAGGAGGATCAGGACAAGTAGGAGGATCAGGAGGAGGAGGATCAGGAGGAGGAGGATCAGGAGGAGGAGGATCAGGATAAGGATGAGGATGAGGATCAGGAGGAGGATCAGGAGGAGGATCAGGAGGAGGAGGAGGATCATAAGGATGAGGATCATAAGGATGAGGATCAGGAGGAGGATGAGGATGAGGATCAGGAGGAGGAAGACAAGGATCAGGAGGAGGATCAGGAGGAGGAGGAGGACGAAGATCAGGAGGAGGATGAGGATGAGGATCAGGAGGAGGATGAGGATCAGGAGGAGGAGGAGGACAAGGATCAGGAGGAGGAGGATCAGGAGGAGAAGGAGGAGGATCAGGAGGATCAGGAGGAGGAGGAGAAGGAGGAGGATCAGGAGGAGAAGGATCAGGAGGAGCAGGAGGCGAGGATGAGGATCAGGAGGATGAGGATCAGAAGGATGAGGATCAGGAGGATGAGGATCAGGAGGATGAGGATCAGGAGGAGGATGAGTATCAGGAGGATCAGGATCAGGAGGACAAGGAGGATCAGGAGGATGAGGATCAGGAGGAGGAGAAGGAGGAAGATCAGGAGGAGAAGGATCAGGAGGAGCAGGAGGCGAGGAGGAGGATCAGGAGGATGAGGATCAGAAGGATGAGGATCAGAAGGATGAGGATCAGGAGGATGAGGATCAGGAGGATGAGGATCAGGAGGATGAGGATCAGGAGGAGGATCAGAAGGAGGAGGATCAGGAGGATGAGGAGGAGGAGGATCAGAAAGAAGAGGATGAGGATGATGAGGATCAGGAGGATGAGGATCAGGAGGATGAGGATCAGGAGGAGGAGGAGGAGGAGGATGAGGAGGAGGAGGATGAGGATGAGGATGAGGATGAGGAGGATCAGGATGAGGATCAGGAGAATGAGGAGGATGAGGATGAGGATGAGGATGAGGATGAGGATCAGGAGAATGAGGATGAGTATGAGGATGAGTATCAGGAGGAGGAGGAGAAGGATGAGGAGGAGGATCAGGACAAGTAGGAGGATCAGGAGGAGGAGGATAAGGATGAGGAGGATGAGGATGAGGATGAGGATGGTAAGGAGGAGGAGGAGGGTAAGGAGGAGGAGGAGGGTAAGGAGGAGGAAGAGGATGAGGATGAGGAGGGTAAGGAGGAGGAGGATGAGGAGGAGGAGGATGAGGAGGAGGAGGGTAAGGAGG